>JALGBA010000510.1:0-600000 GCA_023970755.1 Azemiops feae
TTCCTTCCTTCCTTCCTTCCTTCCTTCCTTCCTTCTGATTTCATGACAGAAACTCCACAGTCAGGATCTCTCCAAAATTCATGCTTACACCATATGACAGATGCCTCTTGTTGGTTTTGATTTAGAATTTTTTTTAAAAAAAAATTAACCTGGTTATTTCAGATGCCACCTTTAGAAAACCCGGGGATGGCAAGCTTGTTGGTACTTGCTGTGTTGTGTTTGGAGTTGCCAAAGCTTGCTTGAATATTAACACAGCGTCTGTGTTTTGTTTAACCTCTGGCTGCTGAGAGTATTCATAAATTAGATGCATTATTGGTGCTTTGCCAGATAACCTCAGGGAAATGGTCAGCTATGGTAATTACCTCCTTTTAACATAAAGGCCCTTTTCTCTCCAGACAAGTGGCTATGGTTTAGGATGTTTATAAGGAATTTAAGCTCTGGTTTGGAAGAGAATTCTTTTTTTTTTTCAATGCAGCCAATAATTTCATAATTAGCTTTTAAAATTACAGAGTAGTAAAAGCCCGAGTGTCATTAGACATCAGACGCACTCAAACATCTGTCTTGCATTTTAACTCTGCTGTCTTGTTCCTCCTGGTTGCCGTCCAAATCTTGAAAATGGGGTGTCTGTTTTGCATTTGCCAAAGGGAAAAGTGGTTTTTCTCCTCCAACGTTAAGATGGCTACTAACTCAGCTGTAATTCTTAGGACAGTTCAATAATTTGAGGTTAGCCTTGTGAGTGTTACCAGGCAAGGAAACAAGTCTTAAAAGCTTAGGCCGGCAATGAATCCAGTCATGGCTGGCAATTGTGTTCCGTTAAGAAGATATTTGGAATATAGATAGTCCTCAACTTTCAACCGGTTGCTTAGCGATTGTTTGAAGCACTTACGACTTGGTTCAAAGTTACAATGCCCACACACATTCCTCCTTTAATTTTTCCTTCTAGACCCCCGTCAACGTGGCTAGTTTCCCATGTAACTAAATCATCGTTTAAACAAACTGTAAGGGCTCAGCCTAGCTATCCTCTCTCCCAGTGAAAGTCTAGCTTCCTGGCTATCGTTTCTCCCCCCCCCCCCAAGAGATTAAGTCAATTATATCTTGTACCTCTAATGCTAGGATTGTTGAAGCCATCCTGGTTACACTGAAATCTGATCAGGATTTTGTTTGTTTGCATGTTCCAGAAACCTGCAAGGAATGTATCGTAAACAGGCCTTTGATGCCACACTGTCTTCTAAATATATTTCCCTGCATTGAGAGAGAGAGAAGAGAGAAAGAGAAAGAAAGAAAGAGAAAGAAAGAGAGGGAGAGAGAGAGCTGTCTAGCAGATGTTCGCTATCTTGCACGGCCTGGTCTGAGCACATTCTGAAAGCAGAGTGGAAACATATATTAGTATTAATGATTAATGATTAAAATCTCACCCTGGTTATTAGTGGTATTTATTATTTACTTACAGCTAGTCTCCCTTTCTCTCCCTCTCTCTCTCTTTCTCTCCTAAGTTCTACTTGGAGACCTCAGCAGAGTTTATGCTGTTATAAGCAGGAGGGAGGGAGGGAGGGAGGGAGGGAGGAAGGAAGGAAGGAAGGAAGGAAGGAAGGAAGGAAGGAAGGAAGGAAGGAAGGAAGGAAGGAAGGAAGGAAGGAAGGACGGACCAATCTTTTACTCCCAACTTCTAAGTCTTCAGTTTTGGAAATGGATAGGGCTGCTTCTAATTTAATTTGACGTGTACAGGATAACCCTGGTGGTTTATTATCAGGTTAGAGCTTGCAAGAAAGAAACTGGAGCTGATCTTGCTCATCCCTAAGCACTGCAGGAAAAAAAAACCCTAACGTGTCTATCTTTGTCCCAGACATATGGGATATCTGCCTTTATATTTAGCTTTTTCCAAATTTCAGGCGTGTGGGTTCTATTTTCAGGGCGAGTGACCACAGCCGAGAAAACAGAATCCAGCTGATGTCACCTTTTGTCTTCTGTCAGGCTTTCCCTCCTAGGTTTGACCTCCCTAATCCTCCACAAACCGAGCTTAAAAATCAATAAACAAATTGCAAATAAACACATAATTAAAAACTACACACTCCCCCCCCCCCGCTCTAGTCTAGTAGGTCTGTATTTGCTTAGGATGTCCCATCCTTTGCTTTCCTTGGCTCTTGAAGCCTTTTCAAGACAGCCACAGAAAACCAGACTCTCATTCAGCAGAAGGACACATCTCACCTCTGTTTTCCACTTTCTGTCCCAACTTGTGATTAGACATAAATCCATCCAAGGAAGGAAGAGAAGAGAAGCCTTATTTTTCCTTTTTGGGGAGGGAGGCTGTTAATCCTGGACGACCCCCAACTGCATAATTCCAGTTTTCATCCTCTTTTTGGGGGGGGGGGTTCGCACCAAGAAACTGTTTTTTCTTCCTTCCCTTCTCCAAGCCACAATTTCTCCTCCATCCTTACGTCCCACGGGAGCGAAAATTGGCATATGTGTGTGTGTGGGGTTTCTCCCCCCCCAAAAAAGCCTGACCGCTAACCTGTTCAGCCCTGAGCAATGAGGCATAGAAAAGCGGCTTGTAAAGTAATGGGTTACAGACCGTGTGGTTTAGTCCCCTGTTTCCTCCACGCCCTCCTTCCCCCGCAGGCACTGGTTGCTTCTCAGCCTGCTGTGAAGTCTAGACATCAGAGGTTCAGAGTCTTCCATTTCCCTCCTTGGAAATAGGCTGTTTAACATGTCCCCTGCAGCTTGGCTGGGAGGAGGGGTGGGGTGGGGTGGGGAAGCAGAGGAGAAAGTTTTCAAGCGTGATCATTCCTTTGGGTCTCCTCCGTCTCTCCTCCTGCTATAGGAGAACATAGAATAATAGAGTTGGAAGGGACCTCGGAGGTAATAATAATAATATAAATAATAATAATAACAACAACAACAAGAAGAGGAAGAAGAAGAAGAAGAAGAAAGAAGAAAGAAGAAAGAAGAAAGAAGCGCCTTGGGTGCAATTCCAAAACAACTGGAGCACCACTTGAACACCATTGGCATTGACAAATTCGCCATCAGTCAATTGCAAAAGGCGGCCTTACTAGGAACTGCTTCCATCCTGCGACGAGATCTGTAACACCATCAAACATCCACATCTGCCTATCCCAGGTCCTTGGGAAGGACTCGATAGGTAGGCAAAAATGCCAAATCCAGTTTGAACATCTGGCTGACTGTGCAATGATTATTATTATTATTATTATTATTATTATTATTATTATTATTATTATTAATAAGAATAAGAATAAGAATAAGAATAATAATAATAATAATAATAATAATAATAATAATAATAATAATAATAATAATAATAATAATAGTTGGAAGGGACTTGGAGGTCATCTAGTCCAACCCCTTGCTCAGGCAGGAAACCCTATACCATTTCGGACAAATGGCTGTCCAGTCTCTTCTTAAAAACTTCCAGTGTTGGAGCATTCACTGCTTCTGGAGGCAGGTGGTTCCACTGGTTAATTGTTCTCACTGTCGGGAAGTTTCTCCTTAGTTCTAGGTTGCTTCTTTGGTTAGTTTCCATCCGTTGCTTCTTGTCCTGCCTTCAGCAGCTTTGGAGCAGGAGATCCTATATCATTTCAGACAAATGGTTGTCCAGTCTCTTTTTGAAAAGCCTCCAGTGATGGAGCACCTACAAACTTCTGAAGGCAACCTCTTCCGTTGATTAATTGCTCTCACTGTCAGAAAATTCCTCCTTAGTTCTAGGTTGCTTCTCTCCTCGGTTAGTTTTTTTTTGTCTCGCCTTTTGGTGCTTTGGAAATAGTTTGACACACACACCCCTCATCTTTGTAATAGCCTCTCATATACCCTCCCCGTTCTATGGTCCTCAACTTACGATCATCATTGAGCCCAGTGGTGGGATTCAGATATGTGAACAACCGGTTCTCTGTGTGGATGCCGCTTCTGGAAGTCTGTTCTGGGCCTGGGCAAACAAAAAATTAGCTACCGGTTCTGCCGAAGTGGTGCGAACCGGCTGAATCCCACCACTGATTGAGCCCCAAATAAAAGGACCCATCTCTTGCTGTCTCGAACAAATATTCTCAAAAAACGTTTTATTGATCCCAAGCATGATGCAATGTTGAAAGCCGTTGCACAGATGTGGTTCTTAAAATGTTTTTTTGCAAATATATACCCTCCTAAATTAAACGCACATCATTTAACCTCGTTACGGAGAAAAATGTAGATCCTTGGAGATTGAACATTATTGCTCCAGTTTTGTGGAGAATAAGAATAAGTAGATCGAAGATACTGTCTGTGGTTTTTCCCCCCCCCACTTTCTGTCTTAAATATCTGCTTAAAGGATGGGTAGTCAGTTGTAGAAAATGGTTCCAATATATATTGACTTCAAAGTTCTAATCACTCTTAGCTTTTTTAGTATGTGGAATCCAAGTGAAACTGAAAATGAAAGAAAAAAGAAAGATTTTGCCAAAACTTGCTGGGAAAGAAAAAAAAACGCACCAGCTATGATGGATTTGACCCTTACATTCTGTGTGATCCATCCTATGTTTGAATTTCCAGGAATAATATCAGGGGAAATAGACCCAATCCAATTTTAATGGCTGTCTATTTGGAGGTTTAAGATAGCTCACAGATTTCTGTCTGTCTCTATTTTTGTTGTTGGTGCTTGGCCTAGTGGTTAAGGCATCAGGCTAGAAACCAGGAGACCTTGAGTTCCTTGCACTTAGGCATGAACGCCATCTGGGTGACTTTGAGCCAATCACCGGGAGACAGTGAGTTCTAGTCCCGCCTTAGCCATGAAAGCCAAGTGAATGACTTTGAGCCAATCACCGGGAGACAGTGAGTTCTAGTCCCGCCTTAAGTATGAAAGCCATCTGGATGACTTTGGGCCAATCACCGGGAGACAGTGAGTTCTAGTCCTGCCTTAGCCGTGAAAGCCAACTGAATGACTTTGAGCCAATCACCGGGAGACAGTGAGTTCTAGTCCCGCCTTAAGTATAAAAGCCGTGTGGATGACTTTGGGCCAATCACCAGGAGAAAGTGAGTTCTAGTCCCGCCTTAGCCATGAAAGCCAACTGAATGACTTTGAGCCAATCACTAGGAGACAGTGAGTTCTAGTCCCGCCTTAAGTATGAAAGCCGTGTGGATGACTGGGCCAATCACCAGGAGAAAGTGAGTTCTAGTCCCGTCTTAGCCATGAAAGCCAACTGAATGACTTTGAGCCAATCACTAGGAGACAGTGAGTTCTAGTCCCGCCTTAGCCATGAAAGCCAAGTGAATGATTTTGAGCCAATTACCAGGAGACTGTGAGTTCTAGTCCTGCCTCAAGCATGTGATTTTGGGTCAATCACCAGGAGACTGTGAGTTCTAGTCCTGCCTTAGGAGGAAGCGTATTAGGTATGTTCGCCGCCTGGAATTACTTATAAAAACAATAAAGGCGGGAAATAAATAATATTCTCATGAACTGGAAACTTATTACAGTATTCATTTTTGATCCAAATTCTTTAGAAAGTAGGTGAATGGGGGGGAAGGGCGCGAACCTGTGTTTCCCTCTTTCCCTCCCTTCATTCTGGTAGTGATTAGAGGTTATTATTGAAGCAAATATTCCCCTTTCAAACCCCCCCCCCCCAAGTACTTAGTTTCAACCTTCGGCACCTTCCTCCCTTTGGTCCCGCAGACCAATCAAAACGTTTAAGACGGGGAGAGGAGAAGAAAAAGATGGAGAAGAATCAGAGGGAAGGAGACTATATACCCAGATCTGGATGATGAACGGACCCCTTTTTGTGGATATTTGGAGGTGAGAAGCTGTTCACTGGAGGCTTCTGTTTCCACCCGTGATTGACTCTCTCCATGATAATGTTCCTCCTTCATTCATCCCGACTCTTTTGTTGGGCTCAGGCAAAACCATCTCCAACCTTTCAACTCTTAATCCTTTGGGGAGGGGATTAAAATTTGGACAGCTGGGCTCTGCCTCCTCTTAGCACCCCCTCCAACCCTGCCCACGAACCTCACATTAATTACTCTCTAGGCCTGAGGCCTCCTCCTCCTCTTCCTCCTCCTCCTTCCTCCCTCCTCCCGCCCCTCCTTTCCCCTGCTTGTTGAGTGATGTGTTAAGTAAGTGGAACTGATAATGTTCTGTGACAAAGCATCTATAATAGACTTTCTCTGCTGTGACTGAAGGAGTTTTTAATTAGAAGTGAAGGTCATTCTTGTTGAGGGAGATGGTTCAAAAGCCAGTTCAGTTTGTCTGGAAGCTTGGGGTTTTGGTGGGTTTTTTTGTATTTTTTTTAAAAAGCAGTTGGCAAGGACTAATTGCTAACGAGGTGTCTGGGGAGGGGAGCTGCACACACTTCAAGTTCGGTCTGATGAGTTTGGGTCAACCATCAAGGAAGATTCTTGTCTAGTGATGACGTAACAATAAAGGAGAATATTCGTAGCTCAGGGTTGAAATGAGGGGTCCTTGCGCCCTCTCTCAGGAGCTTGGTGGTTTCCTTGCAGATGTTTCATGACCCAAACTAGATAATATCATCCATGTTCGAAGAGAGTGGGGCTTCTGGAGTGGTGGAGGAGGAGGAGAATTGAGAGGTTTAGTGCCTTCTGAGCTTGGTGGTTTTCTTGCCGACGTTTCATTACCCAACTAGGTAACATCATCAGTGTTTGAAGGAAGTGGGGTTTGGGGAGAGGAGGAAGAGGGGGAGAGGAAGAAGAGGAGGAAGAGGAGGACTGTGGGGTCTTTGGTGCCTTCTGAGCTTGGTTGTTTTCTTGCAGGCGTTTCATTACCCAACCGGGTAACATCATCAGGGCTAGAAGGGAGTGGGGTTTTCTTGAGCCCTGATGATGTTATCGAGTTTGGGTAATAAAACGTCTGCAAGAAAACAGCCAAACTCAGAGAACACCCAGAACCCCTCATAGTGGTGAAGATTTTGACTCTGCCTTTAAGAATGACACTGACTGTTCTCAGGTATCCGTGCTCTCCTGCACGTGTTTAGTGGTGTGTGGTTGGTGTGTATTGCCTCGGGAATGAGGTGTACCTTTGCGATTGATACACATCCCTTTGTATACACGATGGTGGTGATACACACCCTCCTTTAGGTACATTCCAAAAATGTGTCTGAGTGTCTGAATAGAGTCTTCTAATAAGGTCTTGGCAAGCAGACAAAAAATAATGAAATGATTCATTTCTCCTTTGAGCGATATAGACAGTTAACTTTTTTTTAAATGCCCTTGTTGCTGCATACTTGCTGCATATTTGTTAACTTGTGGAGCCAAAAAGATCACGGGGCATGCTTTCCCAACCTCTGATAGTATTTAAATAGAAGCGAGGCTCAGTGTTGGAATATCCAAAATGTAGTTTAATTCACCTTTGGTGTTTTATCTTCTGGTTTTCCAGACACAGGGCTCTGTACAGCAGCTGACAACAGAAATTAAAAACAAAGGAAATGCAACTCATCTAATATATTATCGTAGAATCTTGGGGTTGAAGGGACATTGGAGGTCTTCTAGTCCAGCCTCCTCCTTCCAGAGCAGGAATCTTCAGATCATTGACGGGTCAACCGTTGCTTAAAAGCCCTAAAAAATGGAACTTCCATGATCTTTAGAGGCTGGCTGTTCTTCAGATTAATATGTCTCCAGGTCAGGCGGTCCCTCCTCACTACAAGTTTGAATTCCCTGTGTATTAGACAGAGCCCAACCAAAAGTAAGAAACTGACATTATACATTGTATTATGTTATCCTCTGGTTTCCCTTCGATTTACCCAGGATAGGAAGAAAGAAAGAAAGAAAGAAAGAAAGAGAGAGAGAGAGAGAGAGAGAGAGAGAGAGAGAGAGAGAGAGAGAGAGAGAGATAGAGAAGAGAAAGAAAAGAAGAAAGAGAAAGAAAAGAAAGAAAGAGAGAAAGAAAAAGAAAGAATGGAACGAAAGAAAGAAATAGAAAGAAAGAAAGAAAGAAAGAGAAAGAAAAAGATAGACAGGCAGGCAGGCAGGCAGAGACAGACAGATAGAGAGATAGACAGGCAGACAGACACAGAGAGACAGAGAGAGATAATTAGAAACAGATAGATAGATAGATAGATAGATAGATAGATAGATAGATAGATAGATAGATAGAGACAGAGAGAGTGAGTGAGTGAGTGAGTGATTGAGATAGAAATATATACAAACAGATGGAGATAGAGATAGATAGAAACAAAGAGAGATAGATATATAGCTAGAGAGCAAGACAGAGGGAGAGAGAGAAAGAGAAAAATGAGCCTTTGCTACTACAGTAGAGTGAGTGAATATTAATGAATAGCAGAAGCAGAATTAAACCTTAGCTGAGAAAAAACTGCTTGTTCATCCCTACCAGTTTTATCTTCTCTACACCCTTGCATGGTAGGTACTGAGACAATGGCCCTCTACCACCCTGTGATAGTTGAGCTGGTTTCAGTAGGCATCGCCCCATCCCCACTCTCTCCCCTTTCCCTCCCCCCCCATATCCCTGCACTGCCTTTCTCTGTGAAAAGGCCTTAAAGACCCAGCGACATTCGACATTCCTGCTGAGCGATTTTCTGAACTGCTGACTTGAAATGTGCTTTTTCCATCTCGAAGGAGTCCCATCTGTCACCGGGAAGAAGGCACCCATACAATCAGATTAACATCAGGTGAACGGCCTGGTATCTGAGCACCCAAATCCACGGTCGGGGTCTTAGCTTTTTGAAGCCGGTTTCCATTTGGGGGGGCTGCTGCCTTAAGCCCAAAGGCCGGATCTTGCAGCTTTATTTCATATTTATCGCATTTTTCTTTCTCCAACGGTGGTAGTAGTCCGATGCTCCGTGTCAAATTACTATCCTCGGGCTGACGCGCAGAGGGGGGGGGGGGGGGAAATCCCTTCAATCCAAAAGACTAATATTGTGCCTGACTGTATTTTATCTTTCTCTTCCACTTCAAGCTTTTAAGATGGGCTGGGGGGGGGGGAAGGAGGAGGAAGCCAATAATTATGTTAAACATCAGCCTGTGGCAAAGTTTGTTTGTACACAGCCTCCTTGGGTAATGCAATAAATAAGTCAGTGACGGGGGGGAAAAAGAGGCAAGTAAGACATTTCCATCTTGAATGCAGAATTCAGGGGGAAGTGAAAATAAGGAACAGGCCAGGCATTCTCTGAAGCCACCATGTTGATTTAAACACATCTGGATTTCATCCCCTCAACCTTGGAATTCATTTAGAATTCTAGCTATGGAAACCCTGGGGCAGAGGTGTGCTGTCTTGTGGACCACCATCAGCCTATTGTCCAAGGGGCTTTGGCTTAAGATAAAAAAGGTGGTGGCATCAGCAGGCGTGGGAATGAATTCTACTGAATTTGATTTACAATCAACTCGGGCAGCCAGTTTGGTCTAGTGGTGAAAGAACCAGGCCAATCAAAAGGAGATGGTGAGTTTTAGTCCTGCCTGTGGTTGGCTGGGTGTCTTTGGGTCAATCATTAGGAGACAGTGAGTTCTAGTCCCGTCTTAGGCATGAAAACCAGCTGGGTGGCCAGTTACTAGGAGACAGTGAGTTCTAGTCCAGCCTTAGGCGTGAAAGCCATCCTGGGTGACTTTGGTCAATCACCAGGAGTCAGTGAATTCTAGTCCTGCCTTAAGCATGAAAGCTGGCTGGGTGACCTTGGGCCAAACACTAGGAGACAGTGAGTTCTAGTCCCATCTTAGGCATGAAAACCAGCAGGTGGCCAATCACCAGGAGTCAGTGAGTTCTAGTCCCGTCTTAGGCATGAAAGCCACCTGGGTGACTTTGGCCAATCACCAGGAGACAGTGAGTTCTAGTCCCACCTTAGGCATGAAAACTGGTTGGGTGACTTTGCACCAGTCTCTCTCCCTCAGTTCAACCCACATCACAGGATTGTTCTTGTGGGGAAAATAGGAGGAGAATATTAGGTATGTTCCCCCACTTGAGTTAATTACAAAAATAATAAAGGCAGGAATGGATGGATGGATGGATGGATGGATGGATGGATGAAAATGTGAAGAAGTAGTAGGGTATTCTTTTAGGGGAAGGCTATGAATTCCAGTCCCCCCCCCAATTGAAGATACAAACCATTCTTCTCTTGGACAAAGTCAAGTTGAAGTTCATGGCTTCTTGTAATATAGTTCTTTTATCCTGGGCAACCTTTGGCTGTTTCCTTCTCAATGTCTCTCTCTGCTTTTTCTCCTTCTTGTGTTCTTCAGTTCCAAATTAGCACCGCAATTAAAGCCCGAGATCCTGCTGGCAACTCAGCAGTAATTACTGTACAATCAAAGGGAGAAACATCTGTCCAAGCTCGGATGAGATAACAGCTGTAATTGATTGCCACTTCCCAGCGCCGGACCACCAGCAGATGGCCAGGGCTTTCTTTTAATAAGCCAACCTAGCAGGACTTGGTGATCCATGTTTGGTCCTCTTGCCTCCCTTGTGTGAATCACACCTGCTCCGAAATTGCCGTGTGTGTGGATCCAGTGCCTTTGTCTGTTTTCCCAATTCTTGCATAGCGATAGAGTCGAGATCACGCAAAGTGTTAGTACCACCTTATAATGCCTTGGTAAGACCGCACTTAAAATATTGCATCCAGTTTTGGTCACCATGATATAAAAAAGATGTTGAGACTCTAGAAAGAGTGCAGAAAAGAGCAACAAAGATGATTAGGGGACTGGAGGCTGAAACATATGAAGAACAGTTGCTGGAAGGACCAGGGGTGACATGATAACAGCGCTCCACTATTTTAGGGGCTGCCACAAAGAAGAGGGGGTCAACCTATTATCCAAAGCACCTGAAGGACAAGAAGCAACAGATGGAAACTTATCAACCTGGAATTAAGGAGAAACTTCCTGACAGTGAGGACAATTAATGGAACGGCTTGCCTCCAGAAGTTGTGGATGCTCTATCACTGGAGATTTTCAAGAAGAGATTGGACAACCATTTGTCTGAAATGGTAGAGGGTTTCCTGCTTGAGCAGGGAGTCGGACTAGAAGACCTCCAAGGTCCCTTCCAACTCTGTTATTCTGTGTCAAGCCTGTATTTGCATTTGCAGATGTGGAGGTGAACTTGGAGTGAAGAAGCAGGAATGGTGATGGAAGTGCAACAATAATAGCTTAATTTATAATTCCACGGTGCCTGTATTCTTATTTTATGGGCAGTTTGGGCTAGATTTGAGAGTCTCTATAGCCTTGCTAATTAGCCCAAAAGAGTCCTATTTTGTTCGGTCTCAGATTCAAGTTTAGCACCTTCAGATACGACCGGGGGGGGGGGGGGGGAGACATTCATAGAAATACTGCCGATTGTTGAAAACTAGAGATAGGTGGCGAATTTATCCTACAGATCACCACTGATGATAGGGCAAATAACTACATTTCCTTGAATTAAATAAATGTGCACCTAGCACGCACAAAGAGTCACACCAGCCCCCAGCACAATCTTCTCTACAGCATGTGTTTTAAACACACCATACTGAGATCACGATATGCAATGCACATATAGTCCTTGACTTACAACAGTTCATTTAGTGACTGTTTGAAGTTACAGCGGCACTGGAAAAAAGTGACTTACGACCGTTTTTCACACTTGCAGCATCCCCGTGGTCAGGTGATCAAAATTCAAATGCCTGGCAACTGGTTCATATTTACGACGGTCGCAGTGCCCCGGGGTCGGGTGATCCCCTTTTGTGACCTTTCTGACGAGCAAAGTCAATGCGGAAGCCACTTAAGAAGCCTGGGACTAGCTTAACGACTGAGGCAAGAAAGTGGGGGCACAACTCACTCAACAGATGTCTCGCTTAGCCAAGGAAATGTTGGGCTCCATTGTGGCCGTACGTCAGGGACCTCCTGTATTTATGCCAGATTAAACGGAAGACAATAAGATCCGCCTCCGTATGTATGAGCTTCTCTGCCAGAGCCACGTTTCCAAAATCTTCGGCATTTTTCTTCATTTCTGCGGGTCAGGGATTCTCTTGCAAGGGCCTTGACCTGGGGCTGGCCTTCCTTGAGTTCTCGTGTAAAGCAGGCCTTCCCCTTCACGCGCAGCAATCCGTCATTAATTTGGCTAATAAATTGTGGCACGAGAACAAGAGTCTTGGAAGATTAACATCTACAATCAATTGGGAATTACAGTGTTGGCTCTCACCACGCAAGCCGATCGTTAAGGCCTTGGAAATTTATTGCCTCACAGAGCTGCATGTAGAAAAAAGAGAGAGAAGAATCCGTTGACGTGAAGCTTTCAGAGATTTCATTCTTCCCGTTATCAGTGTCACCATGAGATGGTAGACATTCACGGAGGGTCTTGGCAAAAGCTTTAGAAAACAGCGGTTGACCTTCCTGGAATTTGCTCTTCTTGACGAGGCATAATAGATATTTTAGTATCGCAGATAGTTCTTGCTGGCTGGGAAGCTCCGGGAGTTGAATCCAGACATTCTTAAAAGTTGCCATGGTTGAGAAACAGTGTTCTAGTCCTCGCACCGACCACAACCGAAAAAGTGGCACATTCAGAAGTCCACGTTTGGCCCTGGAGGCTTCCAACAGTTGACAGGAGTGATTGTTGTTTTGCACAAGGTTTTGGAACTTTTGTCCCAAACACTATAAACAGATAAATGAATAACAGCAGCAACTTCAACACGTGGACCACCCAGTGTGCGTGTGTGTGTATGAAACGAAACATGATGACACAATCAGGGTTATATAAAAGGGTGGCCGAGTAACTCAACCCAAGGCCAGGACTCCAAGGGACGAAACGAGGGATTCAGAAGTCAATTTGATTGAGATGGTGCACGTAGTCCCGGACTTACAATAGCTCGTTTAGTGACCGTTCGAAGTTGAAACGGCACTGAAAAGAAGTGACTTGCGACCGTTTTTCACATTTACAACCCATGGTCATGTGATTCCCTCATATGTGGGAAATCACTTGTATATAAACAGGGAGCAAACTGCACTCTCTTCAAACACTGATGATGTTACCTAATTGGGTCATGAAACATCTGCAAGAAAACAGCCAGAGAGCCCCAAGGACCCCACGGTCCTCCTTAAACCCCGCCCCCTTCTAGCACTGATGATGTTACCTAGTTGGGTCATGAAACGTCTGCAAGAAAACAGTCAAGCTCATAGAGCACCAAGGACCTCACAGTTGTCGTCCTCGTCGTCCTCCTCCTCCTCCTCCCTCCACAAATCCCCTCCCTTCTAGCACTGATTATGTTACTTAGTTGGGTCATGAAACGTCTGCAAGAAAACCACCAAGCTCAGAGAGCACCAGGGACCCCTCATTGTCCCCATTTCTCCCCCTTTTCCAACCAAGTAGTGATGTATCCGAATAGCCCTTTTACTCCTGACGATTTAGGTGGACTCCCACGGATGAGGTTAAGGATGTTTATGTTCTTCGTTTAATCGTTTCCTCTGAGCAAGAATTTGGTCGGAAAGAAACAAAAATAAACAACAACAACAGAGGAGGGAAGAGTCTCTGGGCTGTTCAAAGGATCCAACTCCCCCAATAAAGCATCAGCAAACCCCACATAAGAGCAGATACTTGCCTTCCAAGCCAAAGTTGGACCCTCTCTCAGCCTGCCTGTCCGTCAGAACCAAGTTGGACACAGACTGAAGCCTCCTTCTGAACTTCTAACCTTGGTGCTCACGTTCCCAGGGGGGAAACAGCTGAAAGGAATCCCAGCAGAAAGAATTTGAAATTTCCTCACGTTTTCAAGTGGAAGAGCCTTCCATTAGCCGGCCGTGTGTTCGCTCTTTCATCTCTCGACTAATTTAATCTCCTTGACTGGTATCTCAGAAACAGATTCCACTGTCATACGGGCTTTAATACCCTTGTATTAAATCCCCCCCCCAAAAGAAACGCTTGCGTTCTTGTCTCACCACGTTCAATTACCTTTCATCCGGCGCACTTTGCCTGCGCCACCTTTACTCTCCAACTTGTCAAGCCTTGCAGTTTTTAAATCATATTTTTATGACCCGTACGCTATTTCACATAAAATCTATTGCCTTAACTCAGTTCCTTGGTTTTTATTGGGTCCCTCCTTCTCCTCCTCCTCCTCCTCCTCCTCCCCTCCTCCCAGCCTTGGAACACAGGAGCTTTCGTATAGCAGAAGAGGTATCCTACTCAAGGGTTTTGTGTAATTATGTAGAGTGGATTTAAGCGAATCTTAAATCAGGATCTTCTCCTTCTCCTCTGATGGCCCAAAGGACACGCCAGCTCCTCCCATCTCTGCATTCTACTCTATAAGTAGGCTTTCCTTTCCAAGAGGGAGTATCTGTGATCAGTACCAGCAGAAGGAAGCAAGGTGAAGCAATGTATAAATAACTTGCTTGCTCTGAGTACATAAGAACTTGAGTGGTTTAGCTCTGCCTTCCTTTTATGTTGCATATAGCGCCCGGTCAGTAGATCTTTCTCCAGAAAAGCTTAAACCATCGTTTAAGGCCACCTTTAAGGCCACCATATTGGACTAGGCTGCAATGGGCTTTTGGAAGTGGTTGCTAGGGTTGAAAGAATGCACTATAAATAGCAGGTTGAATCGGTGGGATTATATATAGAGTTTTGGTGTGCCGGCTGACGTTTATAGGTGCAGATTACCTGAAAGGTGTTGGAGGCCAGGAGTAGCCAGCACTACCAGGAAATGGAAAGTGACCTCATTGATCCGAATAAAAAATGAACTAGATATATCTGTGGTGTTCACTCCCAGTGTGACTTCGAAATTGCACCTTACTGAAAATGAAACCCCCCCAGGTAAAGTGTGAATGGCCACAGTTTGTCCCCTCTCCTCTCCTCTCCTCTCCTCTCCTCTGTTTTTCTTCTGTTTCTTTTCTCTCTTCTTCTGTTCTCCTTCCCCTTCCCCTCCTCCTCCTACTTCTCCTCCTCTCCTTCCTTCCTTCCTTCCTTCCTTCCTTCCTCCCTCCCTCCCTCCCTCCCTCCCTTCCTTCCTTCCTTCCTTCCTTCCTTCCTTCCTTCCTTCCTTCCTTCCTTCACTTTAATTTGCTTAAATTAGTTTGTTTGTGTGTGTGTGTGTATGCAAGAGAGAGAGAGGGCATAATTATGTCTGATTGGAAACCAATCTGTTTTGTCTAGTAAAGTGCTGGGCATCTCTGATGCAAAATGCCCCCCCCCCCGAAGTAAAAAGCCTCTAGGACTCTCTAGGGTCTTCCATGAATCGGGGCCCTTGCGCTTATTCTCCTAAGACTCCCTTCTCCTCACCCCACCCTGACTTAAGGCTTGGTTTTTTGCCACCTTGCTGTTCGTCCACAGAAACCGGGCAAGTGTGAAAGTCGCACACACACGCTTTCTGAAATGGCCTCATTATTCATTCATTGCCTGGTGAAAGAGGAGAATCAATTAAGGAATTAGGCAGAGCCATATAAGAAGGTGAAGTGGTAATAAATAAATAAAAAAAAAGGCTTCCCCCCATCTTAATTGGTAATAATTAGGTTTTCGTTCACAAGTAAGTAAAGTGCGAGAAATACGATCATCGTTCTTGGCTCCTCCATAAGGTTGATGCTTTCTCTTCTCTTTGCAAAAAAAAAAGAAAGAAAGAAAAAGAAGAATAAAAGAAGATTCTGGCTGAGCTCAGAAGGATAATTATGAGATATTTCTGCACTCCGTTCTCATTTTTATTAGGTCTTTAAAGGGCTGCTCAGCGCGATACATTAATCAAGGTAGAGAGGGGGCTGGGGCATCTCCCGAATCAGCTCACCGTCTCTGCTCTACCTTGACATCGGTTTTTCCTCCCAACGGGCCCGCTGGTCATTCTTCAGAATAATACAGGTCCTCTTAACCTTCCCAGATGGCTTGTGACCAGCCCGACATACTTAACGAGCACAGGATTAGAAAGGAATATCATGTACTACAAATCACATTCAGGGTGAGGTTCATATTGGCTGCCGAATAAAGCACCTGTTATGGCCAGCTTTAGAAAGGATTGAATGGACGGCTTCTTTGCCCGTGGCCTCAACTTTCTGGGATCCTTTACAACTCCTGCTCCTCCTCCTTTTTAGATCAAGAGAGACCGGGGGGGGGGGAAATATTTCTTTCAGCACCTTTCTTTTTCAGCATCATGTAGCAATGCTTTTTTTCTTTCTCCTGCCTGCTTTGATCCTCCTATCATTAAAAAAACATGGGTGTCAGGATACAAGGATGTGAGTTTTGCATGGAACCCTCATCTTAGGCAGGAAACTCCAAATACAGAAATGACACAGGTTTATATTAAGTTGGGTTTTTTCTTCCTCAAATGCATGGTGTGGCTCAGCTGGACTGTTTTCAATAGTGGGCTATGCTTCAGATGGGGCCCCTTGCAGTTAGATAGGGTTGGAATTTAATTGCCCCGGAAAGGAAAGGAAAGGAAAGGAAAGGAAAGGAAAGGACAGGAGAAAGAGGGAAGGGAAGGGAAGGGAAAAAGGAAGGGAAGGGGAAAGAGGGAAGGGAAGTAAAGATAGTTCTAGTTCTTCAGAACAGTGGTTGTATTATTCTTGGCAGCTTTCTTATCTGGATTTAGGGGGGGGGAGCTCTTTATCCCTAAGACCCACTTAATTGCCCTTATGCATTTGATGTGTTCTTTTAAAGGCGGTCTCTGCAGAGCAGCTCCTGTGAAACTCCCACTGGGGTTTTTTTCCCTTTGTTTGGAAAGAGAGGGAAGCGAAGGGGTTAAACTCAACGC
Source organism: Azemiops feae (assembly GCA_023970755.1). Taxonomy (NCBI): domain Eukaryota; kingdom Metazoa; phylum Chordata; class Lepidosauria; order Squamata; family Viperidae; genus Azemiops; species Azemiops feae. The sequence continues at coordinate 16,611 of JALGBA010000510.1, forward strand.
CAGAGATCCAAGAATGACTGGGGAGTCCTTTCGATTTTGTAACATTGCCCCGATGGGTCTTTCAGGTTGGCTGTCTGCCCGCAGTGCGGTTGGTTTTATTTATTTGCACTGCATAATGAAATTGCAAGTTAGCAGTATCCTTTCTGGTTAGCTACAGAGCACAACAGATACCTTCACTTCAGCAAAGTCGGGCGAGTGCAAAACCAGATGCAGTGCTTATTTGGATGCCGGCAGGGCTTAAGCTGCAATTAGCAGGCAGCCTCTTTCGCCTGAATCTGGGTGCCAGCTTCCACACACTCCCCAAGTTTAGAACTTCTCCTAAAGGAGATGAAAAGCAGCTGGCATTTTTCCTGTAGCAAGCCACCGAATCCAGTCCAGGGAATAGCTTTGGGAAAGATTTGAATCTCAGAAGCGTGTACGGGTTAAACCTAGTCTACAGTTTGGAGTCCAAAGGAACGGTTTCTGTCTTTGTAAATTCCAGACACACATACAGGTAGTCCTTCAGTTACAACCATTTGCTTAGTGGCGATTCAAGGTTACAACGGCACTGGAAAAAGCGACTTACGATCGTTTTTTTTTACACTTACAACCGTGGCAGCATCCCCCCCCCCCGTGGTCACATGATCAAAATTTGGGACGTCTGGCAACTGATTCATATTTATGATGGTTGCAGTATCCCCGGTGTGTGTGTGGGTGTGTGTGTCACGTGATCTCCTTTTGTGACAATATGGGGAAGCCAGATTCACTTAACAACCCTGTTACTCATTTGAAAGCTGCAGGGATTGACTTGCGGCAAGAAAGGTCATAAAACGGGGGCAAAGCTGACTTAACGACTGTCTCACTTAGCAGTGGAAATATTGGGCTCAAATGTGGTCATAGGCCAAGGACTACCTGTACACACACACACACACACACACACAAAGACACACGGGTCCACACCCAGGACCCCCCTACACACACCCACACACCACACAAACACACAGGATGCTGGCTTTGAACCGGAGGGGGTTGCAAGTTGAGTTTTCCAGAAGGCAGTTTGGCTTAAACGGACGGTTGTGACTGTTGAGAAATGGCCACATAAATCTCTGGAAGCCGCGCTAATATAAAATGAAGTTCTCCCTTGGTTTCCTGTCTCTCTTGGTTTTAGGTAAAGTCTCCTTCAATTCAAGCTTGGCTGCCGGTTATTGCCCAGACATGCCTGCACAGTTTTCTTAGCAGCCGCGCACAAGTAGTTTGTAGGTGCCTGCCTCCTTCTAGGGAATTGTGTTCCCTTGTGAGCCTCGCCTGGAGCGCTAGTGTGTGTGTTCCCTGGGGCCCTTCTTGCAAATCCTAAGCAGGACTGATCTGGTTTAGCTTCTCAGTCCAAGCTAGCACAGCCAGGGATGGCTGCCTGCAGAGAAATCGCTTGGTGAAACCGGTCCTCTAATGCAAGGGTCTCCAACTTTGCCAACTTTAAGACTTGTGGACTTCAACTCCACAAGCTGAAGTGTTAATACCACTTTACAATGCCTTGGTAAGGCCACACTTGGAATACGGCATCCAGTTTCGGTCACCGCGATGTAAAAAAGACGTTGAGACTCTGGAAAGAGTACAGAGAAGAGCAACAAAGATGATCAGGGGACTGGAGGCTAAAGCATATAAGGAACGGTTGCTGGAATTGGGTATGTCTAGTTTAATGAAGAGAAGGACGAGGGGGGACAGGATAGCTGTGTTCCAATATCTCAGGGGCTGCCCCAAAGAAGAGGGAGTCAAGCTATTCTCCAAAGTGCCTGAAGGCAGGACAAGAAGCAATGGATGGAAACTAATCAAGGAGAGAAGCAACCTAGAAGTCAGGAGAAATTTCCTGACAGAACAATTAACCAGTGGAACAACCTGCCTCCAGAAGTGGTGAATGCTCCAACACTGGAAGTTTTTAAGAAGAGACTGGACAGCCATTTGTCTGAAATGGTATAGGGTTTCCTGCCTGAGCAGGGGGTTGGACTAGATAACCTCCAAGGTCCCTTCCAACAACTACTACTACTACTACTACTACTACTACTACTACTACTACTACTACTACTACTACTTCTTCTTCTTCTTCTTCTTCTTCTTCTTCTTCTTCTTCTTCTTCTTCTTCTTCTTCTTCTTCTTCTTCTTCTTCTTCTTCTTCTTCTTCTTCTTCTTCTTCTTCAGATGCTGGCTGAGGAACTCTGGGAGTTGAAGTCCACAAGTCCTAAAGTTGCCAAGGTTGGAGACCCCTGCTCTAATGCAGGGGTCCCCAACCCCCGGTCCATGGACCGGTACCGGGCCGCGGCATGCCAGCAACCGGTCCGCACAAACAAGCAAAGCTCCATCCGTGGGATGCAGGCGGCACACGAAACCACGCAGTCTCCGGTCCGTGGAAAAACCTCTCTCCACGGAACCGGTCCCTAGTGCCCAAAAGGTTATGGACCTCTGCTCTGATGGATGTCGGAGAACATGATCTGGAAGGTTCTTTAGGGTTTCTCTGGAGGCATCTGCTTGGACCCAGAAAGCAGGACGGAGCATTAGATAGGCCTTAATTTTATCCAAAAGTTCAAGAAGCAGACAGGCTTCAGACTGTCCAAATTGTCTACAGAAAATGTCACCTTTCTAGGACCTGAATGCAGCAACATCTTGCCTAGATTCGAAGTGCCGTGAATCTCAGACCACCCAACTGAGGTCAAGTCTTTGGCAATTCCTTTTATGTCTTCTCAGACTGAGTCTGTAGCCCTCTTATTATTTTGAGAGCAGCAACCTTCAACTGAATTTCCCAGCCATTTAAGAATCTCGGAGAGGGATGATTTCTTTTTAATATCTTAAACAGAAACAAGCAGAACTGGAGGCACGGAGGCTCTTTTTTAAAAGCTTTGTAAGGTGAACTGGAACAACAATGTTCCCTCTGAGACTTAACCCAACCTATAAATCTTCTGGGTTGAACTCTCCAAGGTCCTGATATTGCTAAAGTCCAAAGCTGTTTGGGCCTTTCATTGTTAATGATTCCCACTGGGTTCCTTTAGAGCAGGGGTCTTCAAACTTGGCCCTTTTATGGCTTGTGGACTTCAAGTCCCAGAATTCCTCAGCCAGCATTGCTGGCTGAGGAATTCTGGGACTTGAAGTCCACAAGCCATAAAAGGGCCAAGTTTGAAGACCCCTGCTTTAGAGTTCTTGGTCAAGATAAAGTTTTTATTTTGGAGTCTTCTTGGCTGCAGAGAAGATGTCTCCTCATAGATATCTTGGTGGAAGTTTCACAATCATTAACTGGACAACTATTTGGTAGAGGGTCTACTACTTGAGCAGGGGATTGGACTAGAACACCCCCAACTCTGTTATCTGTTGTTATTTCCTCCCCTGTCCCCACGTAGATCTTTAACTGAAAGTCTAAATGTCTCTCTTGGCTTTTGAATCGCTGAGAGATAAGTAAATGCAAGTGAAATTGACAAAGCATGCAGAAAATAGAACGCTGGATTTGGACAAGAATATAATTTACTCACGAGGTGATACCAATCTTAGCGTTGTTTGGTGGAAAACCAGAATTTCCAGTTCTTTCAGTTCTCGCCGAAGAGATGTAACGCTTCTCTGGTTTCCTGGTCGCTAAGCCTTCTCAGAAGAGAATACTGTAATTTGTGTACCATTTCTGTGCGCGTCTGAATTCTGGGATGCGATGCGGTGTGTTTTCCACCTTTCATCTCGCAAAGAAAAAGCACACACTTGATGAAAGGGAACTAATCGTGATTCATATAAGTAGTCTCTCGGCCTGCGAGGATTTCCCGATGCGGCAGTTCTTAGCAATTTACAACAGGAAATCATAACAGCCCTTATATACGTCATGAAGGGCCGACTTGATTTGTGTAGTTAGGTTTACATCGGTCTGTGTGTGTGTGTGTGTGTGTGTGTGTGTGTGGGGTGGCGGCCGTGGCCAACAATCTTTACCTTCAGAGTTGGGAGTTGGGAGTTCAGAAATTGCCTTCACGAGAAGGACCACTTTTTCATTTTCTTGAGAGTTTGAGCCCTATCTCTTACTTTCCCTCTAGTTGTGCCCGTTTCCTTGTTGTGAAGGGAGGAAGGGAGTTGTCACCGGATCTAGGTTAGTCGGAACCAGTTCATGATATCCCGTGTGGAATTATAAGGTTGCAACAAGAGGGCAAGAAGGAAAGTTTGGGTGAGGACACTGCCCTGAGTGCAAAACTTCTTTCTTTGCGTCACTAGGAAGTTGTCCGGCATAACTCGCTCTTTGCTATTGAGCTTGGCCCTCTGTCTGCCGGCCTGCCTGCCTGCCTGCCTGCCTGCCTGCCTGCCTGCCTGCCTGCCTGCCTGCCTGTCTGCCTGCCTGCCTGCCTGCCTGCCTGCCAGTCTGCCTGCCAGTCTGTCCATTCATCTGTCTGTATCTAAACTAGAAATCATGGGCGCTCCATCACTGGAGGTTTTTAAGAAGAGACTAGACAGCCACTTGTCTGAAATGGTATAGGTTCTCCTGCTTGAGCCGGGGGTTGGACTAGAAGACGGCTCCAAGGTCCCTTCCAGCTCTATTTAATTCTATCTGTGTCTGTCTGTCTCTAATCTGTCTCTTATTTCCATCCATCCATCTGTCTTGTCTATCCATCTCTATCATTGTCTGTCTGTCTGTCTGTCTGTCTGTCTGTCTGTCTGTCTATCTATCTATTCTATCATCTATCTATCTATCTATCTATCTATCTATCTATCTATCTATCTATCTATCTATCTATCTATCTATCTATCTATCTATCTATCTATCTATCTATCTATCTATCTATCTATCTATATCTATCTATCTATCTATCTATCAATCATCTATCTATCTATCTATCTATCTATCTATCTATCTATCTATCTATCTATCTATCTATCTATCTATCTATCTATCTATCTATCTATCTATCTATCTATCTATCTTTATCTTCTGCAGCAATTACCCTGTTAATCTTTCTCCCTCCCATCTGGAAAACAACGTATTTGGAATACATTTTCTGCAGGAGTTTGCCCTCCTTGCGTTTAAGCTAGAGAAGCAGAACGTAAGGAAGAAAGATGGGGGCCTGCTTTGAGAGGAGGGGAAAAAAAAAAACACAGTGTGGCTGGGATAGCTTTCCAAATTTAGGAATAGCAGGAGGCTAAGAAAACAGTCTGCCAGAACATTGCCTGAAAGGGGATCCCACTCTCTCCCCAGCAGTCCCAGGCGGCTTGTCTCTTGAAATGTTGATTGGCTTTAGCCTTCCTGATTAGTCGGGCTTTGAAGTTTTGGAGTCTGCTTTACCCCCCTTAATTGCAACCCTCAAAACATGCATTGCATAGACTTTATCCCTGAAGTGCCAAGTCACCAGGTTTGGGTCAGGTTTGGTCTGAATTTCCAAGTCTCTGCTAGATTTGGGAGATAATCTCCGTCCCCTTGTCTTGTGCCAAGAATTTCTTGGAGAAGAAATGAAGTTAGTAGGCCTCCAAGCCAGGAACCAGTGTGAGCCTTTTCAACAACTGTGTGCTTGCTGTCGGAGGGGGAGCAACAGAGTGGGTTGGGAATGAAGCTGTATGGTAATGCACGGTCAAGACGAAGGAGGGGCGGGTCAATAAAATTGCATATCCCATTGCTGGAACATTTTTGGTTGGGGAAACCAAGAGGGCTCATTTTCTTCATACCACTGAATAAGGCATGAGGTTTAACAGAATAACAGAGTGACAGAGTTGGAAGGGATCTTGGGGGTCATCTAGTCCAACCCCCTGCTCAAGCAGGAGACCCTATACCATTTCAGATAGGTGGCTGTCCTGTCTCTTCTTAAAAGCCTCCAGTGATGGAGCACCCACAATTTCTGAAGGCAAGCCATTCCACTGGTTAATCATTCTCAGTGTCGGAAAATTTCTCCTTAGTTCCAGGTTGCTTTTCTCCTTGATTAGTTTCCATCCATTGTTTCTTGTCCTGCCTTCTGGGGCTTTGGAAAATAACTTGACCCCCCCCCCTCTTCTTTGTGGCCGCCCCTCAAATACTGGAACGCTGCTATCGTGTCACTCCTAGTCCCTTCTTTTCACTAGACTACCCTGCAACCGTTTGGAGGGATAAGGAAGAGAAGGCAGCAAATCCTTGATTTTCACTGAACTTTGGGAAAAAAAAAAAAAAAGCAGCTCAACAAATAAATTCCTGTGATATAATTATAGGTTTTGAGTTCTGCGGATTTAAAAAAAAAAAACCCCCGTCAATAATTGCACCGTGTTTGCTTAACAAAAGCAGCGGAGTTTGGCAGCAAAGTTATTGACCTGCTTTCTCTGAATACTGGATACTTTCATATCCTTGCTAGCGACGCTGTAACCGCAAAATTTAAACTAGATTTACCTGTCCCAGGGGCTCAACTGTCAAAAACGAGGCATTTTAAAACTCAGAGGTGTCCTATCCAAGCTTGGAACGAAGTCACAGGGCTAGTTCTGAAGTGGAACTGTCGTACGTTCACTTGTTTCGGTGCCATTGTCACTTCGAACTGTCACCAGCTCACAGTTGTAAGTTGTATACTCACAGTTGTATACGTGAGTAAGAATTTGTACTCTTCCAGCAAGCCTCCCTTACTCAATGCATCAGCCTTCATTAAACAGGCATTTACAGCTGTGGCTGCCAGTCACTCTTCAGCTCATTTCGCCCAATTTGTAGTGGTGTGTGCGATGTTTTTCTTCTTCAGCTTCAGCAAATTTAGTTTTGTCTTCTTCACTTTTGGAAGAGAGGGACTGATAACGCCAAAGTTTTAGCTTGCCCGGGGGTCCACAGAGCGTGTTACGGATGTGCAAAATCATTGGGGGACGTTGTGATGGGTAGAATGTCCCTCCCTATGTTTCATTCTGCAAACTTTCTCCAAAAGGTTTATTCAGAGAGAACTCAGCTCTGCCCAGTTAGCCCCTCAAGCTGACTTTAGGTCAGGGGTGTCCAACCGTGGCAACCTTAAAACCTGTGGACTTCAACTTCCAGAATCCCCTGGCCAGCATGAGTTAAAGTCCCCAAGTCTTAAAAGTTGCCAAAGTTGCTTTAGGTCCGTGGTGGCGAACCTATGGCACGCATGCCACAGGCGGCACGCAGAGCCCTCTCTATGGGCATGCGCGCCGTCGCCCGAGCCCTAAGCCTTCAGCTGGGTTTTATAAAACCTTTTCGCTTTAGGCCTCCGCCGCCGTGTGCAAAAAAAAAAAAAGTTCAATCAATCAATCAATTTCAACTTCTCGCAGGAAAAAAAAGATCTCGCAAAGTTGGAATTGATTGATTGAACTTTTTAGTCCCACCCAGTCTGCCGTTACCACCGCAGCCATGCCCACCCAATGGGCCCCGCCCACCCAATGGGCCCCGCCCTCCCAATTGGCCACGCCCACCCAGCACCTGACGATACGTAGGTGGGTTTTGGGTTGCAGTTTGGGCACTCAGTCTCTAAAAGGTTCGCCATCACTGCTTTAGGTCATTGGCTTCAGCACCAAAGAAAGGTTTCTATATAATCCCAACGGTGCTTTTTCCAAAAGGCAACTGGACTTTTTTGGTTTTCTTCTTTGAAAATGTTTCACTTCTCATCCAAGAAGTTTCTTCAGTTCTTCAGTTCAAAGAAGAAGAAAAAACACACAAGGAAGTCCAGTTGCCTTTTGGAAAAAAGCAACTTTCTGGGCTGTGTTCTGCACAGCAGGTGCTCTCCATCGGCCCACTTGAGGCTGGAACAAGAGTTTGTTTTGTGACCATAACGGCACTGGAAAATGTGACTTATGACCGTTTTTCACACCTGCAACCTTTGCAACATGCCCGTGTTCACGTGATCAGAATTCAGACCTTTGGCAACTGGTTCATATTTATGACGGTCGCAGTGTCCCCGGGGTCCTCTTTTGCAACATTCTGGCTAGCAAAGTCAATGGGGGAAAGCCAGATTCACTTAACAACCGGGTTACTAATTTATCATCTGCAGTGATTCACTTAACAACTGTGGCCAGAAAGGTCGTAAAATGGGGCAAAACTCACTTAACAACTGTCTCACCTAACAACAGAAATTTTGGGCTCAGTTGTGACCATAAGTTGAGGACTACCCGTATTCATACATCACCTCTTTTGGCGCTGTCGTCCCTTTGAGCGGTTGCTAATTCGTAAGTCGAGGACTTACCTGTATTCCGAAATTGAACATGGCTAGCTGAACACAGGGAATGCTCCGAAGGTAATGGCAGTTTCTGATCCGTCTTCCTTGCCGCCATGTTCCGACGAACTAAAATAAGGTTTTCATTTTTTTTTGTTTCTGTTTTGATGGGAGGGGTCCTTCCATGATTTTGCCTCTCTCCTCTGGAACATTAGCACAATTTAAATTTTGAATCTCCATCTTGCTTTGCTCTTTGCATAGTGACAAAACAGCTGTTCACGACCATCCAGAGAGTTTGTTCTAAATGATATATTATTTATCCAGCATGTAATGAGTCCTTTGTCAATATGTCTCTTCCCTCCCTTCCTGCCTCCCTCCTCCAACTGGGTTAGCTGCTTTTAAATTCACACTCCAAGACTGCTTAGAATGTGCATTAAACTAAACATATGTATTTAGGGACTTGCACGTGTTTTTCTTTAATGGGCCATTCATCTTTTTCACTGTGTATTTAGAGATACTTAAATCTGCAGATTAGTCTGCTGTTGAGCGTTTGGGCTACCTCCACCGACTGAGAGCAATATAAAAAATTTGATTGTGTTTGAGGATAAAGGGTTTGGCGTGGGAAAAGCTGTTTGATTACTGGAGAGGAACCGAATCGTCACTTTTTAGGAAAACGAAATTCAGCCCCAAAGCTTGCATTTTTCAGAACCTGCAAATGAGATGCGGAGTTTTAGTGTTTTGTTTTGCTTGGAACAAAAGAAAAAGCATGCCACAACTGGCCTGTGAGGCTTGTTTACTGAATGAAGCAATGTTGTGGGTTTGTCTCGTTTATTTGTTCCATTGGATTCGTGGTGGACGCCCATTCTTGTAGACTCTTCGGCGGGAGCAACCAGATCCACAGGTGAAGAGTTCAATTAGCTACTTTATTGCTCATGCCTATTTTACAGGAATCTTCCCAAACTGGCAGTTTTATATCTGGGCTAAACTAGATAAGATTCAGCAGCATTCAAAGGTAGTTGGACTTTGCCCTCTTGTGCCTACATAAGGATTCCAGACTAATTCCATGCTTGACTCCTCGCCCAGGCTTAGCCAGTCTCTCCCCAACACGGATGCTGATTCCATGCCTGGAATCATACCGTAGCCCAACTGGCTGGATTCAAAGAATATGTGTGCACGAATGTGAACGTGAAACCCAGGAAACATATTAAAAAGTGAACCCTTAAATGCACCCATTAGGTCTTCAATTAGCATGGTTAATTGCATCGCAAGGGAAATTTTGGTCCCAGTTGTAAGTTGTAGTTTCCTTTGCAATTGGACTTTTCTTTTGTGGGTTGAGGTTTTTTGTGATGCCGTTTTGTGGTTTTGATCATCTTCGTGAAAGAAGGGAACGTAAGCTGCTCAAAATTCCCCCTGAATTGAAACAGCCTGCGAGCACCAGTGAATTAATATAGGGAGTCCTCAACTTAACAACGGTTCGTTTAGTGACCGTTCAAAGTTACAACGGCACTGAAAAAAGTGACTTATGACTGTTTCCATGCTTTTACAACCATTGCAGCATCCCCGTGGGTCACGTGATCGAAATTCGAATGCTTGGCAACTGACTCATCCTTATGACGGTGCTCACGTGATCCCCTTTTGCGACTTTCTGCCAAGCAAAGTCAACGGGGAAGCCAGATTCGCTTAACAACCGTGTTACTAACTTAACAATTGCAATGATTCACTTAACAACTGTAGCTGGAAAGGTCGTACAAGGGGGCAAAACTCAATAAATGTCTGACTTAACAACATAAATGTTGGGCTCAATTGCGGTCGTACTTCGAAGGCTCACTGAATTCCTGGCTCAACATCCTTGCTTTGAAATAATGGATGGCCGAGTATTCACTCCCAACCCCACCATTTTACGGCACGGTGAGCAGTATGTTGTCTGTGGGCACCGGGGCACCCCTGGACTGCTGCCTTGCGGTCTGCCAGCCGGTTCTTCTCTTCCCTCCTCGATTTAGGTTTGTTTTAAAGCTTCTTCTCATTAAAAATAAATGGATGCTGGCTTGCTGCCCAGCAAAGAACCATTGCTGATTTCCAAGAATGCCTCTGGGCCCCCGTAAGTTTGCCTAGAAAGTAAAAGTGGTCAGTAGCGTAGCTACTGCTTGGAAAGACGCCCGCCTGCCCAGAAAAAGAGCAAAGGGCACTGGGTGTTCCAAAAACAACCTGGGGGAATAAAAGGAAATAATGGCGTGTGAGAATGACCTTGGAAGACAGGGTGAAGAGAATCTGCCCAGGGAACGATCAGATAAGAAAGAGGCAGCATAGCTCAGCGCTGAACAATGGGTGGAGAAAGACGCTCAGAAGGGACCCTCCCTAGTTTCTCGGGCTGTATAGTGGGGGGGCTGTAATAGTATATGAGAAAGACCTTGTGAGAAGGAGGAAAGAAATGCTGCCTATAGAATAATCAGATAAGAGACTGCATAGCCCAGAGCTGAACAATGGGTGGAGAAAGACACTCAGAAGACACTCTCCCTAGTTTCTTAGGCTGTAAAGGAGGGGGCTGTAATGGCATGTGAGAAAGACATCAGGAAATGGGGAGATGAGATGTTGCCTATGGAACAGTCAGATAAGAGACAGCATAGCCCAGCGCTGAACAATGGGCGGAAAAAGAAGCTCAGAAGGGACCCTCCCTCATTTCTTGGGCTGCGAAGGAGGCGGCTGTAATGGCATGTGGGAAAGACCTAGGGAGATGGAGGCAAGCGATGCTGTCAAGGGAGCAGTCTAAAGCTTAACCAAATCAGAATCAGAATAACAGAGTTGGAAGGGACCTTGTAGGTCATCTAGTCCAACCCCCCCACCCCCGCCCAAGCAGGAGACCCTCCACCATTTCTGACAGATGGCAGTCCAGTCTCTTCTTACGGGGTAGATTGAATCCTTTTGGCTGAGGCTGTAAAGCAAGGAACGTTGTGACACTCTCTGGAGGAGCAGTAGAGGACCGTTGTCGGGTCCAGGCCTGAAGCAGGTTGAAGTTGTCATCCATCACGTTCCTGACTATCCTAATCAGTAGCAAGGGAAATCAAAGAGGAAGAGATGTACGAAAGGGGAGGTCTTAGACAAACTCTGATCTTGCTGATGGGGCGTCTCCAGCTGACGGAGGATTTCCTGAACTGAAAGCGCCTGTGTGAAGATTTCGCTTTAGGGCATGTTATTCCTCTATTGCATTCAAAGTGGTAAATAGTACAGCAAGCAGGGCTATCAAACTACAAAGTTGGCCCGAAGGCTCCAGAGAAAAGGCAGCTTCTGATCTCAGCGTGTTCTACTGCTTGCATAAATTGCTTCAGCATGGTGGGATACGGGCAAGCCTGGGCTCTGACTTTGCGGAAGCCGTGGGAAAGCGTATTTTTTTTCTTTTTTCTTTTTTAAGTGATCCCTTTATCTCAGTTGCCTCCTTTCCAAACAGGGTCAGCTGTCTGGATCTGGGTGTGGGTCTTTTATATTGAGAGATTTGCCAGCCATGACCCTGATGCAGGAATGCTGGAAAGAAAGAAAGAAAGAAAAAGAGAGAGAAGGGAGGGAGGGAAGGGGAAGGAAGGAAGGAAGGAAGGAAGGAGGGAGGGAGGGAGGACAGAGGGAAGGAAGGAGGGAGGACGGACAGGAAAGGAAGGAAGGAAGGAAGGAAAAGGAAGGAGGAAGGAAGGAAGGGGAGGGAAAGGAAGGATGGAGGGAGAAGAGGGAAGGAAGGAAGGAAAGAAGGAGGGAGGGAGGGAAAGGAAGGATGGAGGGGGAGAGAAGGAAGGAAGGAAGGGGAGGGAAAGGAAGGATGGAGGGGGAGAGAGGGAAGGAAGGAAGGAAAGAAGGAGGGAGGGAGGGAAAGGAAGGAAGGAAGGAGGGAGGGAGGACAGAGGGAAGGAAGGAGGGAGGATGGACAAGGAAGGAAGGAAGGAAAGAAAGAAGGAGGGAGGGAAAGGAAGGATGGAGGGGGAGAGAAGGAAGGAAGGAAGGGTAGGGAAAGGAAGGATGGAGGGGAGAGAGGGAAAGGAAGGAAGGAAGGAAGGAAGGAAGGAAGGAAGGAAGGAAGGAAGGAAGGAAGGAAGGAAGGAAAAATAAATATTGAAGGAGAGACAAGGCCAAGTATCTCAGCTACGTTTTGCGGTTTCTCAAGAGTTTGTGTCCTGACAAATAACTGTTTTTGGCTGGCTAGTTGGTTTTGTTTTTAAACAGGACGGTATCTCTCCTATGTTCGGAGAAAACAGCAACTTCCTCTCTCAGTTCTCAGTGGGATCTGGCATCCACGAACCGTCTTCTTTTATTCTGAAAACGTTGCTGCAGCTTTTGGCCAAAGGGAAGCCCCACGGCTGGATTTTTTTTAAAAAACGGTGCAGTAAAAGCCTCAAATCTGTCCCTTTCCTGACCAGAGTTCTTGTAAGGAACTTACATGTAGCTTCTAATCTAGGGGTTTCTGCAGTGGTGTGCTGAATCGGGTGACAGGGTAGCTTTAGGGTAGACACACACACACAGCTGTATCTGGCTGTAAGGGACAGAGTTCACAAAAGGGGCAGACTCTGTTTATGCCACCTTTGACCAAGACCTCATTTCTGCTGACGTCGTAAATGTGTCTTTTGCTTCTGTATTTTCAAGTCAGAAATAATGTGATAGAATGCTGGAAGATTGCAAAACCTAGCAAAGCATCTTTTGTATGAAAAAAAATACGTGCCTTGGGTGTATTTTCCAAGGAAACGGTAACACAAAATTTACCTATGCTCCAGTAAAGTCTTGGATCCCTTTTCGGTTCAGACAGAACCGAAGAAGCGTCTTGGATCAGAAGCGAAACGTCTTCAAGGAAAAACAAAGTCCAGTTGCCTTTTTTGGGGGGGGGGAAACATCTTTGGGATGGTCAGGATCCTTTTAAGAAGAAGGAGAAATGCCTCTTTTTAAAATAATAATAATAATAAGGATTTAGCATTCAGCCTCATGCTGTTTCCACATTCTCTCACGCCTGGCTGTGAAGAGCAGAACGTCTTCAGAAGTAAAAGCTGGCCCACACTGTGTGAATGTGGTGGTGTGTTGCCAGAAGGGAAGCCTGGGAGAGCATAAAGCAGCCACGTTCTTTGAACTTTCCAGAGCAAGGGGGCATTTGCACTGCGTGTTTATACGAGTCTCTCGGGCTACTGATTTTCCCCCCTCTCTGCTGCTGCTCTCTCTCTCTGTCTCTCCATCTAAAGAGGGTCTCTGTCAATCTCCCCTCTTCAAAGGCCTCCTTATTTCTTGACATATGCATTTAACCCTGACATAGAACCTCTTGCCTTCCCCTTTCCTTTGTTTGTTATATATATATTAAATTAATTGTTCTCCCTCCGGCTTGCATCGCATGGCATCCCTGTTCCCTGTTCCCCAGCCTCCACTTGGACTCAGCGGCTCCTTTGCAAGCATTCAAGTGATCAAGCCTTGCAAAATAGTAGAAGCACCATGCCCACCGGTGCTTTGAAACACTCCAGCCAGCCTGTTGTGTGTGTGTGGAGGGGGGGGGGAGAGAGAAAGAGAGAAACCGATCCCCCCCACCCATAAGGCCCACTTAGTTGCTTAGCAACCAGTTCTGCCAAGATGGAGATAGGGAGAAGAGAAGCTTCCTTCTCCGGCTTCTCCTCGACTTGTCAGTCTGGAGAGATAAAACGGGGGTGGCGGGGTGTGTGTGTGTGTGAGATCGTTTGCAAGGGTGTCCCTACGCCAACCCCTCCCGGAGGTGGCGGATTTTGCTCAAGTAGGGTAAAGAGAGGGAAGTGGCTGGTCCTCCATCTCCAGAAGAGCCTCCGGGAGCTAATCATCCCTCGGGGAGGGGGCGATTGGCACGCTGCCCGGGGTTGCAGTCAGCGTGGAAGGGAGCAGAGAGGGGCCTTCCCCTTTTGTGTGCCCGGACAGAGAGCTCCTTCATGCCTGCTAGGAAGGGGGCCGGGGTGGGCTTGCAATGAAGGACTTTGATTGTGGGGAGAGCCGGTTCAAGTTTCTGCTTGACTCGGGAGTCCCATCGGCTTCGCGGAGGTCTCCCAGCCCCACCTGCCTGGGCAGAATTAGAATCAGAATCAGAATACCAGAGTTGGAAGGGACCTTGCAGGTCATCTAGTTCAACCCCCCCCCACCCAAGCAGGAGACCCTACACCAGGGGTCTTCAAACTTGGCCCTTTTATGACTTGTGGACTTCAACTCCCAGAATTCGTCAGCCAGGTCATAAAAGGGCTAAGTTTGAAGACCCCCTGGTTTAAGGGATATCTGTGTCTGTGTTCTTCTGTTGATCAGGGCTTCAGGGGTGGGTGTGTCAAGTGAGGCTCTTGGGATGGGCCAGGTGTGAGTCATCACGAGACCCATCACGAGACCCTTGCTGGACACACCCACACCTGAAGTCCTTATCAACAGAAGAACACGGACATCCCCTAAACCAGGGGTAGGCAACCTTGGCTCTTTTATGACTCGTGGACTTCAACTCCCAGAATTCCTGAGCCAGCATGGCTCAGCTTGGAAACCTCTCCCTTTCCCCTCCGCATAGCTGTCTCAGGAATTCTGGGAGTTGAAGTCCACGAGTCATAAAAGAGCCAAGGTTGCCTACCCCTGCCCTAAACGCTGCTGTAGATGTCACCCAGCCTGGTAACGCAACGTTCGGAAAACAACCCAGAAGCTGGGAGAACGAACCTCCACCCTCACCCTCATCCTCCATCCGAGCTGCAGATATTCGCCACGATTGCACAGAGCAGTACTATCACTTCCCCTGATCTTGATGTTATCCTTGTGTTGATGCAGCCTAGGTTTGCGCTGGCTTTTTTGGCAGCTGCAGCACACACCTGGCTGGCACGTACTTCAGCGGAGGTCCGCCAGGATATCTCAAGCTTCTCCCCCAGGCCCTTGAGATAGCAGAGGCACTTCAATAGGGGTTTGTTTTTTCGTTTTGTTTTCTTTCGAATAGTTAAAAATTGCGGTCCTGCTGTCAAGGTGTACAATTCTGTCTCACCCTCTAGGAAGCTGCGGGAATTGTAGAATAGCTTTGCTTGCGAGTTGTTTGATTTTTCTATCCGTCTGCGATGCATTCCGGAGTTGTGGGGGAGAAAACACCCAATAATAAATAAACAGGACACATCAGCTCTCCTGACTGCATAATGTAGCCGATTAATAAAGGGCTGCAAAACTCAGGGCTTTTAGTTGGGCGGCTTGGCGTTGCTTAAAGACACGCAGTTACGACGGCAGGGGAAAAAATGACTCATGACCGTTTTTCACACTTACGACCGTTGGCGGCACCCCCGTGGTCACGTGATCAAAATTCAGACGCTGACCCCAGGGGGGGTCATGGGATCCCCCTTTTTGCGACCTTCTGGCAAGCGAAGTCAACGGGGAAGCCGGATTCACTGAACAACCGTGTTACTAACTTAACGACCGCAGTGATTCGCTTAACAACCGCAGCAAAAAAATGGGGTAAAATTCACTTAACAAATGTCTCACTTAGCAACAGAAATGTTGGGCTCCATTGTGGCCGTAAGTCCACGGACGACCTATAATACAAATTCATACTGAAGAAGTAACTTCCTGTAATATGCACTGAGCAATGACATTCATTCTCTCTCTCTCTCTCTCTCTCTCTCTCTCTCCTCTCTCTCTCTCCTCTCTCTCTCCTCTCCCCTCCCCCTCTTTTTCTCCTTCTCTTCTCCTCCCTCTTCTCTTTCTCTCTCTCTCTCTCTTCTCTCTTCCCCCCTCTTTTTTCTTCTCTCTCCTCCCTTTCTCATTCTCTCTCTCTCTCATTCTCTCTCTCCCTCTCCCCTTTTTTCTCCCTCTCTCCTCCCTCCCTCTTCCCTCTCTCATGCTCTCTCTCTCTCTCTCATTCTCTTTCTTCCCCCCCCCCCTCTCATTTTTTTTGCAACTGCTACTTGTAAGCAGCATATTAAGCTGGAGAAATAAATGTTTAGCCACTTAGGGGAAAAAAAAAGGGAATAGAGTTAGTTTCCGTTTTAACCCAAAGGATATTAGTTACGCCTACTTCTGCTAACTCCAGCCAAAGAGAAGGCTCAGGTTATTTCAAGGATCAAAATAATAAATAAAAGCTTGATGCTCACCTGAAGCACTGCTATGTAGCAATTTTGGGTGGGGAGCAGTGGGGATTTTGCCTGTAGCGGCACTGAAATTGTGGTTCCCCAAATTAACCTTGTAACACACTGTTTGAAGACATACAACAGTGGTCCTCAACCTTTTCTTCACCACAGACCCTCTTTTGTGGCCACTGACACACACACCTTTGTACGCGTGTGTGTATGCTTGCACGCCTCTGATTCTCAGACTTTGGATTTTGCTCCATTTCATCCCTTCCTTTTCCATGGTATGCTACTGCCGCAAACAGATGGTGTCCCTGCTATGTTGCTTGCTATTTTTATTACTTGATTGATTCAGATTTTGAATTCTCCGTGTCTGTTCTTTCTCTCTCTCTCTTTTTTTTTTAAATCTTAGCTCTGTTTAAAAGCTCCTGGGAGTAAAAGCAGACTAAAATAATTTTCTAAGAGCAGTTACCATGTGCTTTGGCAACTTCAAAACAATGCAGTGTTAAATATCACAGTTTACCCATCCTCTGTAACAATGGTGAAAAACATCTCAGTGGCAGAGAGTAACCAAATAACATATGGAGCAATAAGCAGTCCTTTCTCGAGAGCTGAATCTTTTAATTTTACATTCAGGAATTCTAACATTGTGGGGGCCCTTGGTGCTCTCTGAGCGTGGTTGTTTTCGTGAAGATGTTTCATAACCCAGCTGAGTAACATCATCAGTAGTAGAAGGGACTGTGGTTTGATCTCTGTTTATATACAAGTGACTTGCCCTGTCTGTGTTGCTGGGGGTGTTCCTGGTGATTCCTTGATTAGGTTATTGTTTATTGTTACCTTGTTTGTCTGAGTTGGTGGCTCCTTGATTGGGGTATGGTATACTTCTTGATTGTTGGTCTGTTTTACACAGCAAGCCACTTTATATAAACACTCCTTTGTAGCCCTGAGGATGTTACCTAGTTGGGTAACAAAATGTCTGCAGGAAAACAGCCAAGCTCAGAGAGCACCAAAGTCGCCACAATTATGTTGTTTTACTCTTGTGCAAACCAAGCTGGCTGAAGTCAAAAGGCTTAATCCCAATGCATAAAAATAAGTTGTCAAAGACAGGTGACCTTGAGCCATCTAGCCAATGAAGATCTCTCTTTCAAAGCATCTCTAAAAGCCGGACAAGTGAGATAAATGCTGGCCATGTGTTTTCTTTCATTGGCCTGCAAACAAGGCCCCTATGTCCTTTCAATCGCTTAAGATCCCTTGCTCCCTAACATGCTTTCTGTTGATAGTAATTTTGCACCCTTTAGTCTCTGGGTATTTACCACCATCTCTGGAGTACATACCGATGGCTTAAAGTAGGATCATTTCCTTCTTGATGGACAACCGGCACCTGTGGGACTTTTAATAGCCTCTCCACGGAATGCCTGTCAAAAGGTACCGCAGGAGATGTGAGCTATTGCCCTACAATTGAGGCACTTTCGAAGGAAGGAAAAGGAAGAGAGAGAAAGAGAGAGAGAGAGGAAGAGAAAGAGAGAGACAGGAGAGAGGGAGGGAGGGAGGGACAAAGGGAGAGACACGGAGAGAGAGAGGGAGAGAAAGAGAAGGAGTGAGTATGAGAGACAGAGAGACAGGAGAGATCGACAGAGAGAGAGAGAGACAGAGAGACAGGAGAGAGAGAGGGAGGGAGGGAGAAAGGGAGAGAGACAGAGACACAGAGAGAGAAGGAGTGAGAGAGTATGAGAGACAGAGAGAGAGAGACGGAGGGAGGGAGGGAGGGAGAGGATTGCATTATAAGAAATTTCTCCCTGGAGAAACCTAGTCCAGAGAGCTGGAGAAATATAACATTTCCTTCCACAGTTGCTGTCAAGCTTCTCCAGAATATATACTTTCCAATTTTACTTTTTTTTTTTTTTTAATTCTGCCCTCTAGAAAAAGTTGCCTTAGCTCTCCCAGTTGCCAGGAATAAAGCTAAGGGACATAAATACTCCACAATCCAAATAAATGAATAAATAAAAATGCCCAGGCCCTCGAAAGAGTGCCTTAGAAGAGCCACAAAGATGATCAGGGGTCTGGAGGCTAACCCGTACGATGAACAATTGAGGGAACCAGCTATGTTGAGCCTAATGAAGAGAAGACTCGGGAGAGACATGATAACTGTCTCCTAGTACTTTTAAGGGCTGATCCAGGGGAGAGGTGGTCCACTTATTCTCCAAAACATCCCAGGGCAGGGCATGAAGCAATAGGTGGAAGCTCCTCAGAGGAAGGTACAACCTGGAAGTAAGGAGGAATTTCCTGACAGTAAGGACAATTAATCAGTGCAATAGCTTTGCCTGTGTTCCATCACTGGAGGTTTTTCAGAAAAGATTGGACAACCATTTGTCCTGGATGGTATAAGGTCTCCTGCCTTGGTCCAAGATCCAAGGTCCCTTCCAGCCCTGTGATTCTATAATTCTACGAATGAGGCATGGAGGTGCTCTAACAAGCCATCTCTTTGCCTTTCTGGCCTGTCAAAGGAACATCCATAAAAAAAACTCAACCCAACCCTCTAATGGAAGATCAAAAGATGAAGCAGGAGAGGAAAATAGCCTTGGAAGTATCTTTTATTTCAAAGGTGAAGGATGGATGGGAAAAAAAATGAACCTTGACCGTGGTAGGATGACAGTCCCAGTCATGACTACAGCGTGTCCTTTCGAATCAGAAGAAAAAGATCTCCAGATCCTTTTGAGAAGGTTGTGGAAAGATCTCCTTATCAGTGCAAATCCCCCATTTTTTTGTCTTGAAATTGAGTCACTGGTGCTTAATTCCCGCAAGCCGCAATGCTCTGGGTGATCGTTCCAGCTGTCACTCCCCTTCCCAAAATCTCCGATGGAAGTACATGAGTTATTGATGATGAGGCAATTTTGAATGATTAATGTAGTGCCGTCTCATGAGTAGCTTCTAATTGAAGGGAGACAGTTATTGATTTATGCTGGCGTTTTGCATTCAATTTAACACTTATTTCATAGATATTGTGTTCCGTTTCTAGATCCCCAGGGAGGGTTTGTTATTGAAATGTGCTAGGCTGATAATATGGAATAATTAAATTACCTTTTTTTTTTTTTTTTAGCCACTTGGTTTCAGGAACTGTTTACGTACAATATTGATGATTTTTTTCTCTCTCTCTGTGTGTGTGAATGATGCAGCTTGTTCCTGCTCTGTTCATCCCCCAAACTTTAGAATTTGGAAGGTGTCTCAGAGGTCATTTAGTCTCTTCAAGGACTACCTGTATCTACAACTACACAAGTCTGTTTCTAAGCTCAGAACCTTGAATGCAGATCAGAAATAATAATAATATATATATATATATATATATATATATATAAAAGCTTGGCACAGAAGCCCATGAACTTAAATATCATCCTATATCACAGATGTAGACTAAAAGTTGTTTCCCCATCAAATTGTTGCATGTTGTTGCAGTAAAAATAAACAATTGTCACAAATTTAGGCATTCAGCTGTATGGATTTGTTTCCTTTCCTCTCTGTTGGCTACAAGTCAGGTTATTATTATTATTTTTTTACTGTATATTTTTGATCTGCGTTCAAGGTTCTGAACTTAGAAACAGACCTGTGCAGCTGCAGAGGTTAGATCAGATCAGGCACGTCCGTTTTAAGGACTTTCAGATTCAAAACTGGGGGAAGAGTTAACGAAAACGGGCAGCTTTATTTTCCTCCAAGTGCAGTTCATGAACTTGGTCCAAAAGCATGAACTGAATCTTTTTATTTTTATTTTTTATTAACGATGATTTATTTATTTATTATGAAATTTATTTACTGCTCATCTAATGTCCAACGACTCTGGGTGGCGTAAAGCATGACTTTTTTTTTTTTTGCATCAAAGTCAACTAGTAAACGGGCCTTATTTTTTATTATTAAAAAATGGCAGCCTTTTGCAAATTGAGATCATCCCAGATGAACAAACAAAAAAAAACTCCTGGGGTTTGGGGTTTTTTTTGTTTTTTTTTTGTTTTTGGGTGATGAATCATTTGGTTTATGAGAATGTTCTCATTTGGCATTGGATCTTCCCTCTCCCTTTCCCCCCCAAACTTTCACTGGTTTATCAGAACAAGAAGCATCCGTCACTTAATGCTACAACTTTGACAGGGCTTCTAAAAGAACACAGCCCAACTGCCTCTGGATTTTATCAGCCCGTGTTGTGGGAAATGTTGAAGTTTAAAAAAAAAAAAACCAAGAAAGGAAACATGTGGCCAGCTTAGAGAGGAATTGTAAGGTTGAGGTTAGGAAAAGCAACGATTTCCCTTGCAATCGCCCTAATTGAGATCGATCCCAGAGCTTCAATTCGGGGGTCAAAGCCCAAAGCCGGGATTTTGCTGGTTTGGATTTGAATTGCATCTCGGCTCCATGGGGGAGCCGGGATTGAGTCCTGAAGTCAAAGGGAGGGGGGGGTGACACCCTGGGAGGTTTCCTTCCATCTAGAAGCTGTTCATTTTGGAGCCAAACCAGATAGGATATTGTAGAAGCTGTCTTGGTGCCTTTCCAGTTGTGTCTTCAGATAGCCGCCATTGTTTCTGGGAATGAGGAAGCAACCAACCAGCGCACCTTTAATGCAGTCCAAATAAAGAATTAAGGAGAAAAAGAGTGTATCGCTCTCTTGGCTGCTGTCCAGGGTTCTTAAAAGTGTCTTCTGGTCCAGGGGTCCCCACCCTGTGGGCCATGGCCCACTAGTGGGCCGTGTGGGGTTTGCAACTGGGCCGTGGAAACGGCCAGCGAGCACGTGCACGCATACATACGTCCTCGTTTGCACTCTGAAAGTTGGTGGCTTCTGGGCCCTCTCTCCAACTTTTTAACTTTGTTTGTTTTTCTATGGATTTTATGGTTTTTTTTTTACTTGTAAACCGCCTAGACAGACAGACAGACAGACAGACAGACAGACAGACATGGATGGACAGATAGGTAGATGTGTGTGTGTGTATGTATGTATGTATGTATATATGTATGGAGATAGATAAAATAGACAAGACTAGACTACATTAGATTAGATTAGGTAAAATAAGATAGATCTAAGTAGATGGATGGATGGCTAAGTAAGTGAATGGATGGCTAGACAGAAACAGACAGACAGACAGACAGACAAAATTTCTTCCATCTTCTTGATTAGAAGGAAGCTGAAAGACCAAACACACCTTCTTGAAAAGTGTCTCCCACAGTTGAAGGCCACCCAGGAGAAGTCCCATCCTTGAATTGACAGCACAAGGGCTCTTCAGAAGAGCCTCTCCTGCTCATCTGGGGAGATCACAGGAGATGGCATCCCAGATATGGTTTGTGTTTGGATCCCTTTGTTCAGACTCCCTAGCCCAGGGGTAAGCAACCTTGGCTCTTTTATGACTGGTGGACTTCAACTCCCAGAATTCCTGAGCCAGCCCTGCTGAGGGGAAAGGGAGAGGTTTCCAAGCTGAGCCATGCTGGCTCAGGAATTCTGGGAGTTGAAGTCCACGAGTCATAAAAGAGCCAAGGTTGCCTACCCCTGCCCTAGCCACTACACTGGGCTACTTCGTAAGGTAGTTTCAACGCTCATCAAACCCCGTTGCTCCCAAGCGTGTGGCCTTACCCTTTTTGCTCCAATGGTAGTTTCCACGTTTTGCTCAGATGGGGCTGCCTTTTTCTTTTCTTTTTTCTTTTTCTTTAAGGCAATCATGTCACTGCGAGGACAGATGTTTTATATTGGCTTTGGAGCAAATTAGCAGCTTGCAAGAAAATCAAATGTCACTGATTTACACAGAGGAAATAGAGCTTTGCTGCACAAAGGAAATTAACCAGTCCTCTGGTGTTGATCCAGCGCAGCTTTCTCCACATACAATAATCTGCTACTTAAAATTAGGGGAAGAATGGGAGAGAAACACAGGGTAGTGCAGCCAAGGGGGCATTTATTCAGCTCTGGGTTTTGGTTTGCACAGGCCAACTCGTGCAGAGCCAAGACAGCTGCCTTTCAGTTTGCCTCCTCCAGTGTGTGCAGAGGCTGAATAGAGATATCACTGTTGTGACCAAGTTAAAAAGGCGTCACTGAACGTATAATGCACTGATTTGATTTGATTTTTTTTAAAAAAAATGCCTGCAGCGTTTTATACTTTCTGCTGTTGTTATCTTCTCCCTAGGGGAGGCTGTTACAGCTCAAAAGCATTTCTCCTGTTTTATAGATAAGAAAACTGGTGTTGTATCTGCGTATGATTTTGGTGTGAGTGTTGTGTGTGTAGGTTTCGGAGGGGAATAACCAAAGAAAACTGCAGGGATTTGTCCAGGCAGTCTCTTAAGAATCGGACCTCACTGAATGGAAGAAAACAAGCAAACAAACAGACTAAATTTAGAATGGCAGACAAACTACTACTGTGTTAAATTCAAAGAGACCTGGGCCTGAATTGCAGCGAGAGTACTGTATGATGGTGAAAAAAAAAAAGATTACAGATCATGCAAAACATCTCACAGTCACTTCTGATCATTTCCAAAGAGGAACTGCTAGTCAGTGTTTGAAAAACTCTCTGAGATTAAAAAAAAAATAGTCAAAAGGGGGTTAGAGTGACAAAAGAATTGCTAAGAGATCATAATATATACCAGACCAATCTGGCATTTTGCGTGAGGTTGTACACCAATGTGAAATCCTAAATAGAAGGGCCATTTCCGTAATACTGTAATCCCCATCCATACGCTTTTCTCCTCCTGATTGACTACCTCTGGGCATGTGAGCCAAACTGAGCGTAGAAGAACATATATTTCTCCAGGAGCTAAATCAGGGTGGAGGAAAAAGACGCATACTGCATTTGTGTTGGGAAACTGCCAGCTAGGCTGGAAGGGGGAAGGTGTCAAGCGAGGGCCTATCTTAGAGTCCTTGCATAGCTGTAAGCTGCATAAGCTTGACTTCCCCCACGATCCATGAAGCCTTATCTGGTTATTCCCATGGGAAGTCAAGCATCTGGGCAGATTCTTGTAGTATAGGTGGAAAGCAATAAAGAACAGCAGACACTGCTATCATGTCTCCCCTAGTCCTTCTTTTAACGGAGAAAAATTTAGTAATCAGCCATCTGGAGTGGACAACCATTTGTCTGAAATGGTATAGGGTTTCCTGCCTGAGCAGGGGGTTGGACTAGAAGACCTCCAAGGTCCCTTCCAACTGTTATTCTGTTAAATCTTTGCCAACCCGCTCACTTGCACGGAATTCCTTAATGTCTATGGCTCTTGGGCGAATGGGTAAATATTTTTTTTTTAAAATCCCTTTTCTGATTTTTTGCCTCTTCTACAGAAGGACATGTCATTGAAGCCTCAGGAGAGAAAAGAAAAATGGGAGAGACACCCAGGAAAGAAACTTCGGGAAAGTGAACATTGCGTCTCAGCCGAACCGAGCGAAAACGGGCACAGTAACGATGCCGGCAGTTCGGGGAGAGAAACGGATCGAGGGAAAGAGAGAGTGAAAAAGAAAATTCCACTGAAGGTCCAGAAACAGGTAGGATGGAAAGATTGCCGTCTATCTTTCGCCATGGAGGTGTCCTTTGGGAAGATTAGTTTGGCTTCGGTTAGATTAGATTAGATCCCAACCCTGGCAACTTTGATATATGGACTTCAACTCCCAGACATGCTGGCTGGGGAATTCTGGGAGCTGAAGTCTACACAGATATTATATACAGGTAGTCTTTGACTTTCAACCAGTTGCCTAGCAACCTTTTGAAGTTATGATAGACCCCCCCCAAAAAGGTATTTATTTATGACCTGGATTCGAAGTTCTGACGTCCGCTTCTCCCATGTCATATGACCACATTTTGGGCACTTAGGCAGCCAGCTCAGAATTGGCGATCCGCTTAACGACCAGCAAGACTTACAACCGTAATTCCATGCTCAATTACAGTCGTAAGTCAAGGACTACCAGTATGCAAGAGATGCTGTTGAGGATACATTTATGTGTGGAGGAAGATGGTTAATAAAAAGGTTTGCTTGTGTGAAATATGGCCAGAGAAACGAGACCGTGGGGATGCCAACTGCTGGTTGAACGTGTCGGACTCTAGTGGAAACTTCTTGGATTGTGTATCATGGATGGTGGATCTTTTCTGGGTGAAGCTTGTGGCGAGTGTAGGTGGCTTCGAAACACCCAAATTTGGAATCCCCCAAGATGCTATTCTTTTGTTCCGGGGCAACAACAGGTCTTTAGGATGATGGGTGATAGGGTAGAAGATTGGAAACACATCTGGGCATTAGAAACTTATTTTGCTGTAGATCCTTGTGTACCAAATTGCTTCCGAAGTAGGAGACGTAAACTGAAACTCAGAATCTTTTTTTAAAAAAAATATATTTGATTGATTTTTAACACAATCACCTTAATATTTGGTAAATAGCGTGTTATCTGGGTTTATATTTAAAAAAACAGTCAATAACAATTAGTTTCTGTAATTGTATCATCCACATCGTAGCTTTGCTTGATTTTCCCTTCTCCCAATAATATTCTCTTTTGCCCACCTTGATGCAATTGTTATTTATGAAACTCAGAATCTTGCAGGCTGCACACAAGGGACGATGTTCTTGGGGGTATTCATGCCACAAGTTGCCTGGGAACAACCAAACTTCGTCGGGGGCTTTTAAAATGTTGAGATACCCTCTGAAAATTGAGCATCTCTGGGGGAAGAAAAAAAAACACACACAGTTCTTCCCCTTGATTTTCCTTGCCAAATCTGGGACAGGAAAGTTTTGCACATTGACAAGCTTACAGGCAATCTGTTGAACTGCTTCTTCTGCAAATAGAGTAGAAGGCGGCTGTGATGCCCCCATACAAGTAGTCCTTGCCCCCCCCCACCATGCATTCAAAACTTGGTGATGTGTCTCTAACTGCTCATAGTCCAGCCTGCCCATCTGAAATAAGAGAGTTGACTAAATCAGCCTTTGCTTGCACTGACATGTTGGTTCAAGGTGAAGAGAGAGAGAGAGGCGGGGGTTGTGTGGTGTTGTTCGCCAGGCTATTTATCACTCCGAGTCACTCATCTGGGATGGTCTGACGGGGCAACCTGATGCTCCTCCATCCTGAGCACAAGAATTCCAGGGACATCGCAGCATCGTTTCCACAGCCAGCCAAGGCAGCTTATCCTGATCAGAGGCCAGCAGAAAAGGCCTCCTTAAATTCCCATCGTCTTTGCGAAGGGGTGAGATTACCCAGAGGGACATAGTTTGGCAGGATTTTGGTGGTGAGGCAAAGGAACAGATCCCTGGGAATGGAGCTCGGTTGCACGGCTTCCTTTTTTTTTTCTTTCCCCACCCCCTCATTTATCTCTCTCCCACCTCGCTGATGCAAGGAGGTTGGCAGCCTAACCAGGGTTTGTCATCTTGCTTCTAGCATCTTTCCAGTGTAGGAAAAGGAACAGGAGAGAGAGAGAGAGAGAGAGAGAGAGAGAGAGATGAGAGAGAGAAATGAGAGAGAGAGAGAGAGAGAGAGAGAGAGAGGAGAGAGAGAGAGGAAGGACAAGGAAAGGAAATCAGAATTGCCCTCTTTTTGAGGGCAAAAAGTTGAGAAAATCTGTCTCAGGGAGCAGTGCATTTACCATTTAATATCAGGACAGAGAGGTTGAAATTTAGACTGGGCCATGGCATGGCAGGTGGCTGAGGTTCTTTAGTTTTTAGATTTTTCTATTTTGAGTTTTACAAAGCATGCAAAAACAGGCAGGCAGGTAGGAAGGAAGAAGAGAGAAGGTAGGGAAGAAAGAAGAAAGGAAAGAGGGAGGGAGGGAGGGAGGAAGAAAAGAAGGAAGGAAGGAAGGAAGGAAGGAAGGAAGGAAGGAAGGAAGGAAGGAAGGAAGGAAGGAAGGAAGGAAGGAAGGAAGGAAGGAAGGAAGGAAGGAGCGAGCTTATAAGATGAAGCCTCTTCAGGTCAAACTGGCTCCCTCGTGACTCCATGTCCATTTCCACACTCACGACCACGTTGTTTTCTTGGCAACACTACAAAAGTGGCTCCCTCCTGCCTCCTTGCCTTGCTCTGCCTTCAGCTCTGCCTGAGAGCTGCCACGGATTGGGGAGCCACAGATGGCCCGCTTCCATCTTCTCCTAGTAATCTGCCAGTGTGGAAAACTCACAGCTGCCAAAGAAACCACTGGGGAGTCCCGGCACCAAGTGCCGAAATGGGCAATACAGTATTTAGTCATTAGGGCTGCTCATCTAGAGAAGTAAAATAAGGCTCATTTCAATCAATAGCAATCTGTTTGCACTGTCAGGAACTAATTTAAAAATCTGCTTTAAGTCCTGGCTAGCATTTGGATGCTGAAGGCAGCCTACAACGTGCAGGGGAATCATTGGGCATGGCGTGATGGCAGCCGCGAGGATGGCGGAAGGAAGCCACTGAGTAAAGGAAGACCTATTATTTTAACACAGCTTGCTCGGTGGTGCTAATCTGTCTTATCCTGCACACACACAGTGCCCAGGAGAGAGAAAGAGCAAAAACAGAAAACAAAAAAAGCAACAACAGGAAAGAGAACCGAGTCGCACTTGGCTTGCTAAATATTTTCCACTGCCTGGCTGCAAGGAGGAGGGATTTCAAAATTTTGAAAGTCCAGCCTTCCTGGACTTAATGCATTCCAAGGCCAGAAGGGTTGGGATGACATTTGCTGAAATTCATACTTATGTGCCTTATTCTGATAAGGGGATTGGAGGCTAAAACGTACGAAGAACGGGCGCAGGAATTGGGTATGTCTAACTTAATGAAAAGCAGGATTAGGGGTAACACGATAGCAGGGTCCTAACATTTTAGGGGCTGCCACAAAGAAGAGGGTGTATTCTTCAAAGCACCTGAAGGCAGGACAAGAAGCAAGGGATGGAAACTAATCAAGGAGAGAAGCAACCTGGAACTAAGGAGAAATTTCCTGACAGTGAGAACAATTAATCAGTGGAACGACTCGCCTTCAGAAGTTGTCCTCCATCACTGGAGGTTTTTAAGAAGAGATTGGACAGCCATTTGTCTGAAATGGTATAGGGTCTCCTGCTTGAGCATGGGGTTGGACTAGAATTGGTCTAGTCCACCAAGGTCCCTTCCATCACTGTTATTCTGTTATTCTCTGAGAATTATAGAAGCTAGAAGGCTGAGGGTACCAAGCTGGGGAAGACCCATTTTTAAAAGTGGCCGTAATTCAGAGATGGGGAGACCTGGAATTTGAGTTCCACTTTAGACACAAAACCAACAAGAGGGCCAGTCCCTCTTTCTCAGCCCTGGGAAGAGGAAACTAGGGCAAACTGCTTCCAAAACTGTTGCCAGGAGAACAGTATGAACTTCTCCATTTAATCACATGGTTCCCAAACTCTCTTGAAGGCACCAAAACAAGAATCCAGCTTGATGTAGTGATTAAAGTCACTGGACTAGAAGTCAGGAGCACCTGAGTTTTTAGTCCTGCTTTAGGCACAAAGCAAACTTGCTGACCTTGGGCCAGTTCCTCTCTCTCAGCCCTAGGAGGAAACAAGCAGTGACAAACCATTTCTGAAATCTTGCCAAGAAAACTACAGAAACTTGTCCAGGTAGTCTGGAGAACCAGTCTATTGTGGTGGAGAAGCCATCAGGCTAGCAACTGGGTGACCTTATCTTCTGTTCCCAACTGACCTTGGGCCAGTCCCTTCCTCTCCGACCTGGGAAGCAGGCATGGCAAACGACGTCCCAAAAAACCTTGCCGAGAAAACCGTGGGGTCTTCTCCAGGCCACCGTCAGGAGCCCAAAACTGACTTGAAGGCACTTAAAAGTAGCTCCAGTTCAGTCCAATAGAAAAATGGGCTCTCCACCCAAAGGGCAGAATACACACAGCTTGTTACTTATCTTGGCTTAGTCTAATGCAGTGTTTCTCAGTCTTGTATGGATTTCAGTTCTTGGGTTGGGACTGGCTGGGGAATTCTGGGAGTTGAAGTCCGCATATCTTCAACCAGCCAAGACTGAGAAGCACTGGTCTAGTGCAACCAGTCAATCAAACAAACAAACAATTAGAATAGAGCTGGAAGGGACCTCGGAGGTCTTCTAGTCCAGCCCCCTGCTCAAGCAGAAGACCCTAGACCATTCCAGACAAGTGGCTGTCCAGTCTCTTCTTAAAAACCTCCAG
Source organism: Azemiops feae (assembly GCA_023970755.1). Taxonomy (NCBI): domain Eukaryota; kingdom Metazoa; phylum Chordata; class Lepidosauria; order Squamata; family Viperidae; genus Azemiops; species Azemiops feae. Next base: position 44,829 of record JALGBA010000510.1, read on the forward strand.
TGATGAAGCACCCACAACTTCTGAAGGCAATCAGATCTTCATGTTTGAGAGAAGAAAGTGTCATATTAATTCTTTTTTCTAAGCATAGACACGTCCTTAATTATAGGATGTAAATACAGATAGTCTTTGGCTTACAGTAGTTCGTTTTGTGTCTGTTCAAAGTTACAACGGCACTGAAAAAAGTGATTTATGACCAGTTTTCACACTGACAACCGTAGGAGCATCCCCATGGTCATGTGATCAAAATTAAGACGCTTGGCAACTGACTCGCATTTATGACGGTCGCGGCGTCCTGGGATCACGTGATCCCCTTTTGTGACCTTCTGGCAAGCCGAGTCAATGGGGGAAGCCAGATTCACTGAACAACCGTGTTACTAACTTAACAACGGCAGTGATTCACTTAACAACTGTGGCAAGCAGGGTCATAAAACGGGGCAAACCCGCTTAACAGATGTTTCACTTAGCAACAGAAATGCTCAATTGTGGTAGTAGGTCGAGGACTACCTGTACTGTAAAAGGGACCTTAGAGGTCATCTAATCCCATGGCCTGCTCGCTGCAGGAATCTACTAAACCGGCTCATGAAAACCATGCTTGGGAAGCTTTTTAAGAAGCCTCTTCGACATCCTGGGGCGTTGAACATCTACTCCCGGGAGCACAGAGTTTGGAGGAACAAACCCGTGCATAGATTTTTCCGGTCTCTTGAAATAGGAGCTTTGGAGAGCGGAGTAAACAATGTCCCATGTCTGCTTTTGAAGAGAAGAGGCAGGCGATGTGGATGTTGTTTAACCACTTTTATGGCACCCAGCTCTCATAAAAAGGTGGCTGGTGGTCATTGCTTACATTGTTATAAAAGAAGAGCTAAATGGTTTGCAATTTAGGGAAGCAGATTTAATTACACAAAGTAATTTACAGAAAGCTGTAATTGTATTGCTGACTCTCTCTCTCTCTCTCTCTCTTGGTCTCCTCTTAGATTTAATTGGCAGGCTCAGTTCTACCACTTCTCTCTCTCTCTCTCTCTCTCTCTCTCTCTCTCTCTCTCTGTTTGTTTAATGGCCATCTCCTGGGTTGTACGCAAAATCTTTTCTTTCCTTATTATTATTATTTTGGTTTGAACTGTGTGTTATGTTCGCCTCAGATAATAAGGAAACGCAAAAATAATAATAATAAAAAATCACAGTTTAAGATCGAACAAAGCACAATTGTTTGGTGGAGAAAATGCTAACTTCTCTTTCTGTCCTGGTCAAGGGACGTTTGCTAATAAACAGAGGACCTTATTCATTCCCCTCAATAAACAGCTTTTGGTTTCATTAGAAAGTGGGGAACCTTCTCCAGAGCAGCCCTTCCCTTTGAACTTGGCAACGAACTGCTGGCAACGCATCTAATTTGGCAGTTGTGTAGGACCTGCAACGCAGCCTTACAAACTTCCCAACAGCCAGTAGTTATTAACAGTAATTGAATACATAGCTACACGCAAGAATATTGCTCCATCCCCATTACTATTGTCTATTTTTAATGATGGATCTCTCTAGGGCAGCTGGCTGGAAACATCTAGTCATCATCTCACTGTGTTAGGAAAGCACCACAGGAAAGTGAAGGCATCTTCCATCAGCTGCTTCCATCTATTTCTTCTAAGTCTTGGATGTGCAACTGTGGAGCAAAAAAAGAGAAAGCCTGTAGCTCAGGGTTGAATCGTAGAGTCCCTGGTGCTCTCGGTTGTTTTCTTACAGACGTTTCATTACCCAACTAGGGAACATCATCAGTGCTAGGAGAGAGTGGAGCTGATGATGGTGGTAGTGGTGATGTGGTAGTGGTGGAGGAAGAGGAGGAGCAGGAGCAGAAGGAAGACTACTGGGGGTCCTTGGTGCCCTCTCAGCTTGGTGGCTTTCTTGCAGACATTTCATGACCCAGCTAGGTAACATCTTCAGCTAGAAGGGAGTGGGGTTTGCTCTCTGTCTATATACAAGTGGCTTGCCCTATCAGTGGTGGTGGAAGTGTTTTTATTTATTAGATTTGTTTGTCACCTATCTCACTTCGAGGCGAGTCTAATTTTTTGGTGGTTCCTTGACCAGGCTGTTGTTTACTGTTTGATTCTTTGTCTGAGTTGGTAGTTCCTTGATTGGGGTATGGTTTATTGCTTCACTGTTGATTTAGTATTAATCTTGGTGTTAATTTTTGCTTAGCTGGGGTGTTGATTGCTGGTGAGAAGGTGTTTTGCTTGTCTATTTTTTTCCCTTTGGGCTGTTTGATCGTGTCTTTTGAATGGTATGTAGAGGTTGTTTATCTCTATGTGCCTGTTAAGGGCAGATTTGTCTGACTGCCAGGCTTCCAGGAATTCCCTAGCATTTTTGGACTTGATTTGGTCTAGGATCCTCCCAGTTTCCCAGTCAAAACTCTGGTGAAATCTGCTTATGTCTTGTCCAGTTAAAGACAACATCTTTAAAAGTCCCATCACGTCGTCTGACTGCTATTTGATGTTTGTGATGTTCAATGTTCGTTTGCATAGAAACGTTGGAAAAAAATATGCATGACCTCCATGGCTCAAGACTTCAGCGGCACATGGTGTTGTTGTTGTTGTTGTTTTAAAATTTGGAGATCGCCTCTGCCTTGTAACAAGATTGGCAGGTTGTTGGGGAACAAGCCTTGACTACAGGCATCTAACAAGATGGATTGCCAAGCTAAGACTTGAACTCCAGAGCTTTAAGCTCTTATGTGGTCTCCATACAAAGTCAATTGCTTTTGCCCTGCAGGTTAACTTTCTATTGCCCGGTTCAAAGTCTGTGTAGAGTTCAAAAACCACATTTGGACACAGGGGCTGAACCAGATGCCATTTTGATTGAATCCAGCACCCTGTGATGCTTGGACAAGTCAACCAAGCAAAAATGAAAGAGATAAATCATAAAGAGATCTCTTCTGCTGTCTTCTGCTTCCCGGTGAACTTTAAGGAACCAGAACATGGAATTACTGTCTTGCTGTACATTAAGGAGCAGAAATCATTGAAAATGCTGTTTTGAGGACAGAAAGCTATTGGGAACAAGCCGGGACTCTGTTCTCTGGCAGTATGATTAACCTCAAGCATTCAGAAGCACTGTGTCAACTGCAACCACAAATTATGGGATGGGATTAAAAATAATGATAGTGTTTAGGGGTAGAGAGAATAATAGTTTGAAATTTCTTTTTTTTTCCCCCTCTCTTTCCTCCTTCCTCCCTCTCGTTTTATCCTTCTGCTTTCTGGGCCTTTATTTTATTTTATTTTTCACTTACATTCTGCCAGGCAGAGAGCGGGCTTAATTCATTCGCCATTAAAAGACGGTGTGGTTTTTTTTTGTCTCCCCTGGACGGCTCGCCTCTTGTGCTTTGCCGAAGCCAGCTTTGCACTTTCTGGGGATGGAATCCCCTTCCCAGAAGCTTTTTGGGTCCAGATTCAAATCAAAACTGCAAAGAGGGATTCTACCCATTTGATATACAGGCAGTCTTTGATTCACAACCTTTCGTTGTAGTGACTGCTCAAAGTTACAACAGCACTGGAAAAAAAAAGTGATTTAGGATGGTCTTTCACACTTAGGACCGTTGCAGCATTCCGGTGGCCACGTGATCAAAGTTCAGAGGCTTGGCAACTGGCATGTACATATCAATGTATGTCCCCTATGCTATAGACTTTGGAAAAAGCGCAGAGAAGAGCAGCTAGGATGATCAAAGGCCTGGAGACAAAATCATATGAAGAACGGTTGCAGGATTTGAGTGCGGTCAGTCTAGAGAAAAGAAAAAACTAGGGGGGACATGATAGCAGTCTTGCAATATTTAAGGGGCTGCCCCAAAGAAAGGGGGGGGTCAACGTATTCTCCAAAGCACCGGAAGGCAAGACAAGAAACACTGGATGGAAACTGATCAAGGAGAGAAGCAGCCTGGAATTAAGGAGGAATTTCCTAATGGCGAGAACAATAAACCAGTGGAACGGCTTGCCTTCAGAAGTTGTGGGTGCTCCATCACTGGAGGTTTCTAAGAAGAGACTGGACAGCCACTTGTCTGAAATGGGATAGGTTCTCCTGCCTGAGCAGGGGGCTGGACTAGAAGACCTCCAAGGTCCCTTCCAGCTCTATGCTGATTAATTAACATGTCTCTTTTTTCATTGCCATTGTAACTTCAAACAGTCACTAAACAAATGGTTCTGAAGTTGAGGACTACCTATAAAACAGGAGCTGGTTTCAGGTATTTTTGTCAGTTCGTGCTTGCCTTGCAAACACTGGATCCTTTGTGTCTGCTCTCACCCACCCCCCTCAGCCCCCCAGACCGTCCCCCAAACCTTTTCTGTGCTGTGATCCTTCAGGGGGCCAATTTTCATTCCTCTGGCTGATTGATGGTTTTACATGAGCTGTTGAGAATACTACGCACAGCTTGAGTAAGCACATCGCTTGATCTCAAAATAGCTTCAGGGGTTGTTCTTTTCTCTATTTTTAAGGACTCTGTTTTCTTTTAGCGCTTCAAGCAAGGTTTCTTGTCACTACAGGGCAGCGAGGGAGGCTGTGAAGCTGGGCTGTTGGTTAAGTGAAACACACACACACACACACCTTTCAAGGCATGGCCTCTTCTGGGAAAGGCAAGATCCTGGAAGCGAGAGGCGAATAAAGAACATTTTGGAAGGGAGGACAATTAATTAGACAAACATTTGACTCTAAGATGCAAGTATTTGTCTCGTAGCTATAACCCCTTAGTAAGCCCAAATTGGTGGCAAGATTTAGCTGGCCTAAAGGAGATCTCGTTTGATCTCAAAATACTAAAAGTTGGATCTAGATCAGGGGCGTCCAACCTTGGTGAGTTTAAGGCTTGTGGATTTCAACTGGGGAATTCTGGGAGTTGAAGTCCACAACTCTTAAAAGTTGCCAAGGTTGGATACCCCGGATCTAAATAGTACCTCTCTCTCTCTCTCCTGCCCTTTCCAGGATGCTAACCCATATGAAACCATGGTTTGTCCTTCCAGGTCTGTCAGGAAATAGGAACCACAGATCAGGCAGAACCAGATTGTCTTACAATCAGTCACCACTGCAAAATATTCATTTTCAACCTGTTCAGAATCTTCTCCCTGTTGAACTTCTTGGAGAAGCCCTGATTATAATGTTGCAATCGTTGTGGGAACTTCTGGCTTAACCGTAAGAGAAGGAAAGCTAAAACCAGCAATAGTTTACCTGACCATTCTACTATTTAAAAACAGAGAAGCAATCTTGCCTTTTCTCAATTTCTAGTTTTTCACGCCAAAAAAAACAAAAAAAAAGGGGGGGGGGAATCCATGTCGATGGCTGGACTGAAGATTACCTATGTCGAATCGGTGGTCTTACAAGTCAACAAGACAGAAGGTTAATTAATGCAGACACTGTGTTAATTAGATTACACACAGGCTTTGCTGGTAAAGATTTGAGTCCTGCAACATTCCCCCTGGGGAGAAAGCAATAAATTAAAACGGTTATCTTTGGATGTATAAATACTGGAAATAAAGACACATTCAGGTCTGTAACAGCTTCTAAGTAAGAGGCTGCCCACGCTGAAGTAGATGTCAAAGGATTCAGTCAGATGGTTAGAGTAGATAGACATAATGGCTATTTTGCATTTTATGCATTTTATGGAAACTAAAGATATGAAGACTAGCACGGGCAATAACATTTCCAGAAATCAAATCGGTACCTCAATAAACTAATGCAAATCATTAGTATAAATTGTAGAAACGAAAACAAAGCATTGCATACTTACAGAGGTACTTGGTAGTATTCAGTCTAAAATATAATCTAACGATAGCTAAATATAGGGAGTCCTCAACTTACGGCCAGGATTTATGTTGCTAAGTCAGAAATTTGTTAAGTGAGTTTTGCCCCATTTTTTTTCTTGCCACATTGGTTAAGCGAATCGCTGCCGTTGTTAAATTAGTCACACGGTCGTTAAGTGAATCTGGGAACACGTGACCCCGGGACGCCGCAACCGTCGTAAATATGAACTGGCTGTCAAGTGTCCGAATGTAAATCGCGCGATCGCAGGATGCTGCAAAGTCACTCTTTTCACTCTTGTTGTCATTTCGAACGGTCACTAAACCGTTGTAAGTGTGAGGAGCAGTTTTTCAGTCCCATTGTAACTTCTGACTGAAGTTTAAATTTAAGATCCCTATTTATTGATTGAATGTTTTACGGTCTGGTTTAATTATACCTCCGTAAGCTGTCTGGACTCGCAAGATGGCCCGCATACAATTTCAAGGAATAAATAAACTCGGAGCGTTTGCTAAACGAGGACTATCCGTAGGGTAGTTGGCCCTGCCAGTAGTCTGGTGTGACTGTGGTTTTCTCCTTGGTCGTCCCTCGATTCTGCTTTCTGTTCAGCTCCGAACTTTAGCTACAAAAAGGACCCCGGATGCTTCTGCCATTACAGCAAGGATATTCCACCACCCCCTCCAAGGTCACCTGGTGCTGATTTGGCAAGTCTGCAAAAGTCTCAACAAGCCTGCAGCTGTTTTTAGCAGGCTGAAGTGCCAACTGAGGGTTGTTTTTTTTCTTCTCTCCCCCTTCTCAGTACTTTATTCCCGAGCAAAAATACGCTGAGCTCTAGGCGAACACCAAGTTGCATTCGTACGTTCTCTTGAAGCACGCCACCAACAAACACCTTGCTTGCCCAAAGGAAACAGCAGAAGGGGGGGTCCTTGGTGCTCTCTGAGCTTGGTGGTTTTCTTGCAGACGTTTCATTCCCCAACTAAGGAACATAATCAGTGACAGAAGAGAGTGGGGTTTGTGGAGAGGAGGAGGAGGAGGAGGACTATAGGGTCCTTGATGCTCTCTTGGTTGTTTTCTTGAAGACATTTCATTACCAAACTAGGTAACATCATCAGTGCTAGAAAGGAGTGGGGTTTGTGGAGAGAAGGAGGAGGAGGAGGAGGAGGAGAACTATGGAGTCCTTGGTGCTCTCTTGGCTGTTTTCTTGCAGACGTTTCATGAACCAAAGTAGGTAACCTCATCAGTGGAGAAACAGCAGAAAAGGGGGAGCAGAATATGGCCACCCCTTTTCTGCAAGCCCTGGCAGTCAGTTGTCCCAGCCTCGCAGGGAGAATAAAAAAATACTCTTCCGAGAATCCACACCAGCAGCAACCAGGGACCTGCAGTAAATTGATCAAGAGGCACGTTTGACCTGAGAGCTGCCATTTAGAGAACGTATTACGGGCACCTTGTAGCAGCAAATCTAATAAAGGCTCAGCATTGTCCTATGGAGAGAAAAGGAGCGTGTTGCATTCGTAGCTTGATTTTTATCACGAGGACCTCAAATTACTGTCTGCTGACCTGGAAATATAAGATGTGAGGGGGGGGGGCTTTGGGAGGAGCAGACAGCTTCAGAGAACTCGTGGTTGATTCCCCCCCCCTCTTCCTTGACCGTATTACTGGCTGAGATTGTTTATTGAGTGAAGAGGCCAGCAAACAATGAGGTCGTCTTGGCAAATTATTCTGGAGCTGGAAGGCCAGGAAACCATCTTTATACCAAGCCTGAAGGTTAAAAAGATTGTGAATGAGACTGAGTCAGGGGCAGGAACTTTGGTCAGAAAGACACACATGCAGGATTGGGCATTTTGCCCCTAGTTTTCTCCTGGAGGAGTCTTCTTTGTCACTGGAGATACCCATAAGAGGGATCTGAGTGGCTTTTCGTTTTCCCAAAGCTGGCTAGTTCTTCAGAAGGAAGAAAGGGAGGACAGGAGCTGAGCTTCCCACCTTGGGGAACCTCAGGTTTTCTAAATCGTGGTTTCTTAAGCAAGCCAAAGTGGTTGGAGTTATGTTGGAGAGCAACCATCCCAATTGGGAGGAGGAGTCAAGGGAAGAATTAGCCTGGACTCGTTACATAAACACTAGAGATCCGCCACCCACGAGTGCTTAAGAGCCTTATCTGGCCTTTCCCAAGGGAAAGCTGCCAGTCTAGGAAGGTTCCTGTATTATAGGCAGAGGACAATAAAGTAGCTAGTCTGAATTCTACACAGGTGGGTCTGATTGTTCGTGCCTGACATTTTTGCGTCTTCTGTCAAGCCACGGTGGCTCTGAGTGATTAGATTACAGCGAAGCTGTTCAAGGAATGAAAGATGGAGGAATGTTAAAAGTGTCTCCATGGACACTGTTGGAGAAGCCACAAATAGGTTCTGAGTGCAGCTGAGTGCAGAGAGAGAGAGAGAGAGAGAGACAGACAGACAGACAGACAGACAGACAGACAGACAGACAGACAGACAGACAGACAGACAACATACTTTGTGATACAGGTAATTCTTGACTCATGACAACAATGTCCATTGCTAAACAAGGTGGTTGTTAAGTGAATCACACAGTCGTTAAGCACAACCAGTTCTCCCCTCCCCCCCTCCCCATGGACTTTGCTTGTTGGAAGCTGGTGGCAAATGGCAATCACGCGAAGGTTGCAAATGGCGATCATGTGACCCTGGGACGTTACCAAGCGCCCACATTTTGATCACATGACCGTGGGGACGCTGCGATGGTCGTAAGCGCAAGGACCGGTCGCAAATCACTTTTTTCCAGTGTCATTGTAAACGGTCATTAAATGGAACGGTTTTCAGTCAAGTGCGTTTATGCTTTCGAGCTGCTGAACAGTCTGTGATTCCGTGTCTCGGTATTTTAGCTGCCGCGGGTGTCGGATGTGTTTGCAGACAATTGTGGATCCACCTTCTCCTTCCCTCCCCATTCCACCTTTTCAACGAGATTCGGTTGTTTTATTTTTTTTTCCTTTCCCCCAGCCATTTTAACAAAAGTGTTCATCTCTCGGTGGCTGGCCACCGTGTCAAGCGTTGACATGACGAGGGAGGCATCTGTCAGAGAGCAGACATCAGGACGGGCTCTGCATCAGCTTGGCCGTGTCTTCAAATGATGCCTTTCAACAGGAGGCAGCTGAGCTGCCAAGACATCAAAAGACACATCCCTAGATTGACAGACAGCTGTGAATCAGCCCGGAACACCTTCCAACGCCCCCTGAAATCTGGAATCCCAGCCATTCTGGGAGAGATCAATTTATAAACTAGTTTTTTACTATATGTGTATATATATATAGAGAGAGACTAGTTTTTTCGTCCCGGAAATCAGCGTTTTAGCAGTTTTTACTAGGCTTTTTAAATGGATATACCTGGGACTCGAATTTTTAGGATAATTGCAGAGATATATTGAGTCATAAAGGGCTGAGTTTGAAGACCTCTGCATTATGCAATCACCAGGAGTCAAGCCTTGACTTTGCAAAGAAGTAAAGTCTTCCAGATGTGTTAAGGTCCACCTCCCATCAGCTTTGTCCAATGCTCAGGATGATAGGAGATGCATTTCAGCCGTATCACCAGGCCTCACATTGATCCCGATGTAAAAAGTCAACAAGGAGAGCATCTACTCCCCGTGCAGAATATCTCAAGTTCATTTTGGGTCATCCTCAAATTCAGGTCTTGGGAAAGATGCAATCTTCATTGGCAGAGACTCCCAGCAGGAATAGCCCTCACCAGATCAGGTGGCCAAACAGCTGGACTGCTGTCCTCTGACTAATAACATGCCCTGAGCAAAACTAAGAATAACTCTTAATGGAGGAGGCGGGAGGGTATGTATAAATACATGTCGTTGATTTAGACACAAAGGAATTAAAAGAGGAATAAGCACTCTAGATCCCTGAAGCCCTGGTGGAACAGGGGTTAGAAGGCAGGATTACAGTCTGACTCTGCCCACAGCCAGGAGTTTGACCCTGACAGGGGCTCAACATTGACTCCTCCCGAGGTCCGGGGGCGCTCAACATTCCATCCTCCCGAGGTCCGTAAGATGAGGACCCAGATTGTTGGGCGCAATATGCTGACTCTAAATCACCCAGAGAGGGTTGTAAAGCACTGTGCAGTGTTATATAAGTCTAAGGGCTATTGCTATGGCCCTTCCTTCCTTCCTTCCTTCCTTCCTTCCTTCCTTCCTTCCTTCCTTCCTTCCTTCCTTCCTCCCTCCCTCCCTCCCTCCCTCCCTCCCTCCCTCCCTCCCTGCACAGTGGCTAGAATGCAGCATTGCAGGATACCTCACTGCCCACAGCCAGTAGTTCGATCCTGACCTCAAGGTTGACTCAGCCTTCCATCCTTCTGAGGTCCGTAAGATGAGGACCCAGATTGTTGGGCACAATATGCTGCCTCTGTAAATCACTCAAGAGAGGGCTGTAAAGCATTATGAAGCGGTATGTAAGTCTAGGCGCTATTGCTCTTGCCAGAACCTGGTTTCTGAGTTGTGGAGTATGGGACGAGTGGTTAGAAAGTGGAACATCAGTGAAAACTCCATCTCCTTAAGGAACTTGTGGTCTAAAGATGATCAAAGAAAGACAAGAGGAAGGGAGGAACAGAGAAGTACACAGTTTAAAAGAATAACAGAGTTGGAAGGGACCTTGGAGGTCTTCTCGTCCAGCCCCCTGATCAAGCAGGAGACCCTATACAGTTTCACACGAAGGGTTGTCCAATCTCTTCTTAAAAACCTCCAGTGATGGAGCACCCACAACTTCTGAAGGCAAGCCGTTCCACTGGTTAACTGTTCTCCCTGTCAGGAAATTTCTCCTTAATTCTAGGTTGCTTCTCTCTTTAATGACCTTCCAGCCATTACTTCTTGTCCTGCCCTCAGATGCTTTGGAGAATAAGCCAATCCCCTCTTCTCTGTGACAGCCCCTCAAATACTGAAAGACAGTTATCATGTCTCTCCCAATCCTTGTCTTCAATAGGTAGACATACCTAGCTTCCTCAGCCGTAAGTAAAGTAAAATAAAATAAAAGCATGAAATGTTTGATTCTGGGTATATAACACATGATTTCAGAATCAAACATTCCTTTCTTTTATTTTATTTTTTGTACTTTATTTTATTATTTTATTTTATTATTTTATTCAGTTAAATTTCATTCTGCGGAAACCTTTTTTTGTTGCCCCAGATTTTTCTTCTTCTTTTTAAAAAAAATAAAATAAAACTATTAGTTGATTAGACAAGTAGATGGAAAAGGAAATCTGGCTACGAAGCGGCACATTGAAAACGATGTTGCCGTAAATGATTCTGGAACTATAGGCCAGGTTCAAGCTCAAAAGCTAAGAGGCAATTAGTTGAGGCTCAGGACAAATCCATTTTCAGGCCTTTTAGCTAAAACGCCTTCGCTATTAAGTCACCTGCAAACTGTCAAGGGCTGTCAAGTAGGTGGAAAAAAAGCTGGAGCAATTTGGTGATGACATCTCCCCGTCCCCAACCCAGCATTTTGAATGGCAAAATTGGATGTAACAAACATGGTTATTTCCCAGTCATAACTGCAGGTTCATTGATATGCCTGGCGTGTTCCTTGGGAATGCGGGATTTGAACACCGGGTAGGATGATGTCTACAGAGATGGGGGTGGGATCATTGCAAAGCCCATTTGAGAATAGAGTTGCCGTATAAACCAACATGTACCCCTACACATGTTTTAATAAGGCCTAGGAAGACCTTTGAGCGCCAAAGAATTGAGGCCTTTGAACTATAGTGCTGGAGAAGACTCCTGCAAGTCCCCTGGACTGCAAGGCGATCAAACCGGTCAGTCCTAGAGGAGATCAACCCCGACTGCTCTTTAGAAGGCCAGATCCTGAAGTTGAAACTCCTCAAGTACTTTGGTCACCTAATGAGAAGGAAGGACTCACTGGAGAAGAGCCCAATGCTGGGAAAGATGGAGGGCAAGAGAAGAAGGGGACGACAGAGAATGAGGTGGCTGGATGGAGTCACTGAAGCAGTAGGCGTGAGCTTAAATGGACTCCAGAAGAGGGTAGAGGACAGGAAGGCCTGGAGGAATGTTATCCATGGGGTCGCGATGGGTCGGACACGACTTCGCAATTAACAACAAGAAGACCTAACTTGTTTGCTCCCATATTTCTGTTGGAGAGCAATGGTCTCAGGTCAGGAGGTGGGATCAAACAGGGAATTAGTCTGGAATCTTTAGGTAGGCACAAGAGGGCAAGGTCTGACCCCCATTGAATGACTTTGAACCTCCACTTGTCCAGCCCAGATGCAGACTGCCAGCTTGGGAGAGATGAGGGTTGGTTGTTTTCTTGTAGATGTTTCATTATCCAGCTAGGTAACATCATTGGTGCTAGAAGGGAGTGGGGTTTGTGGAGTGGCAGAGAAGGAGAAGAGGAGGAGGAGGACTGTGGGGTCCTTGGTGCTCTCTCAGCTTGGTTGTTTTCTTGCAGATGTTTCATGACCCAACTAGGAAATATGATCAGTGCTAAAAGGGAATGTGGGGTTTGCAGAGAGGAGGAGTAGGAGAAGGACTGTGGGGTCCTTGGCGCTCTCTGAGCTTGGTGGTTTTCTGGCAGACATTTCATTACCTAACTAGATAACATCATCAGTGCTAGAAGGGAGTGGGATTTGTGGAGTGGAGAAGAAGGGGAGGAAAAGAGGAGGAGGAGGGAGTGGGGTTTCTGGAGTGGTGGTGGAGGAGGAGGATTGAGAGGTCCTTAGTGCCTTCTGAGCTTGGTAGTTTTCTTGCAGCTGTTTCATGACCCAACTAGGGAATATGATCAGTGCTAGAAGGGAGTGGGGTTCGTGGAGAAGGAGGAGGAGGAAGACTATGGGGTCCTTAGTGCTCTCTGAGCTGGGTGGTTTTCTTGCAGATGTTTCATGATCCAACTAGGTAACATCATCAGTGCTAGAAGGGAGTGGGGTTTGTGGAAGAGGAGGAGGAGGACTGTGGGGTCCTTGGTGCTCTCTCAGCTTGGTTGTTTTCTTGCAGGCGTTTCATGACCCAACTAGGTAACATGATCAGTGCTAATCTGGGGAGATTCCTGTAAAACACGCATAGAGCGTAGAACGGTAGCTGGTTTGAACCTTACACAAATTGGGTCTGATTGTTTGCGCTTGATTTGCCCTTTGCGATGAGGGAAGATTTAGTGACCTCATAGTTTGTCTTCTCCTGATCTCTGCAACCCTGCTCTCTCTCTCTGCAAAGATGCTAGTCAAATGTTAACAAACCCTTTAAATTTGAAAACAAGGGAGGCAAAGCTATCTTTGCAAGGAGGCCTACTTCTCAGAGCTTTGTAGATTCAGAGGAGAGAAAAAGCAGACTGAGTGACATCAACCCCGCTGCAGGTATGAATTAAAGATGAGAACTTAATAAAACCTGAGTAGGGGGAAGAGGAGGATCAAAGCTACAATCTCTTCATTTCTGAGCAGACAGCTCCACCTTTCTTTTGGCAAGGTTTGCTTTGAGATATCTTTGAAACAAAAGGATGCCTGGTCCATGAATCTAAGCTGCCCTCTGCTGGGTTGTTCTGAAATAATGAAGAGGAATGCTCCAAAGCGACATTGCCAAGGGATGATGGTGGTGGAGATGGAGAAGTAGCCGGTGTTTGCATAATAATGGAGAAAGAGAAGGCAAAAGATATTCCTTCATAATAATGGAGGAGGAGGAGGAGAAGAAAAGGGCGAAGGAGGTGGAGATGTTTTCATAATAATGAAGAAAGAGAAGATGAAGGATATTCCTTCATAAAAAGGAGGAGGAAGAGGAGGAGAAGAAAAGGGAGAAGGAGGTGGTGGAGGAGGAGGAGGAGGAGGAGGAGGAGGAGGAGGAGAAGAAAAGGGAGAAGGAGGTGGAGATGTTTTCATAATAATGGAGAAAGAGAAGATGAAGGATATTCCTTCATATAATGGAGGAGGAAGAGGAGGAGAAGAAAAGGGAGAAGGAGGTGGAGATGTTTTCATAATAATGGAGAAAGAGAAGATGAAGGATATTCCTTCGTAATGATGGAGAAGGTGGAGAAGGTGGAGAAGGAGAAGAAAATGGGGGGGAGGAGAAGGAACAGCAAAAGGAGAAGGAGTACTAGACTGAGGCCAGCAGAATCTGTCACCGTCAATTGATGTAGTCACTTCACAAATGGTCCTGGATACTCTTCTGATTTGGTTCTTTTCTTGCAGTTGTTTCATAACCCAAGCTACATCATCAGTGCTAGATCATCACTACCACTGATGAGGTTCCCTAGTTTGGGTCACGAAACATCTGCAAGAAAACAAGCGAATCAGAGAGTAGACATGGCCAAGAGCTGCAGAGAGGAGGAGGAGGAGGAGGAGGAGGAGGAGGGTTGTGTCCATGATTCTCTCAGCAATTTTTCTACAGAATGCCTGCTGGTGCTATTTCTAGAAAGGAAGAACAAAAGACATGATTTAATAATACATTATCTGGAACTGGGGATTCAACCTTGAGGGAGGACAGCTTGGCAGAACACTCCCAAGTTGTTTAAAAGAGTACAATCATGAGCAGATGTGCAAAAATTCTAAACAACCTGCTCTCGTGGAAGCTATCTGATAAAGCGGCCTGTCCTTATAACCCTAAGCTTATGCGCTGCTGTTCCTTTTTGAAGAGTCCCAGGGTTGGGTAGAGAGACAACTCAAGTGTTACTGGATGACTGCGAGTGTCTGAAAGGTCTTCCCAAAGAAGATCGCGATAAGCTGGCTATCTGTTGCTCTTCTGAGCAGTCTTCACAAGGCATATTTCAATATTTTAATTAAAAATTAGGAGGGATTTTCTTGGGAAGATATAATGGGCAACGGAGCCCATTCCGTAATTCCCTTCCAAGCCATTTCTTTCATGGAATTGTTAATCCATTTAGACTGCCTTTTCCTTCCCTGGTGCCTATATGTTCTACCTCTAATGGGTTTTTGTACCGTCAGAAGAGGCCTGATCGATTTCAAGTGAAGCAAATATAATTCCACCTCTATTTCAGGTGGAACAGGAAAAAAAAAAGCATGCTTTAAAACCAGAGAGAGGGGAAGGGAAGGCAAAGGAGGAATATTTCCCCAATTCTCCCTTCGTTTAAAGTTGCTTTATTAGGTGCCTTGAAAAGGAAGGATGCCGATAAATAAAAAAGAAATGTAACCTTAGCTTTCCCCTTCATTCTCAATTTCTAGGAAAGGTTCATTTGGGGGGAAAGGCGTGGATGTGTGTAGAAAATGGCAAATACAAAGAATAATTTGTATTGCTGTTCACTTTTGATACAAAGAGGGAAGCATTTTCTTCCCTCTGCTCTTGACAGCAAAGAATCCTAAAAGAATCTGAATTAATGAAATGCAGCATTCGATTAAAAGAATACAAACCGCCACCGCCGAACTGTTGGATTAAACTGAATAATTGAGCTGATCAGACTTTTTGTTTCCTTAACAAGGATGGCCTTTAAATCTGTCTTGACAGTTGAAGCCTGTCTTATTTATTTCTTTTGGGTATCCAAAGTGTAAAAAAACGAACCCAAACGGAAAAAAAAAAAAGTAAAGGCGGAAAAGAGAGAGTAAAGGGAGAAAAAAAAAGACGCAGAAAGAAAGAAGAAAAAGAAATCGAACAAAGCAGCTTCCCATTTCCCTTGCAGCAAACATAAGTACAATTGCCAAGTTATCTCTTACTCAAGGATGACAAAAGAAAGCTCACTCTGTTCTGCTTTCCAGTTTTTTTTTTCCTAATCTCAAAAGCACAAATCATAAGTGCATTATCTCCCTGCAAGGGGTCTCCAGTCAATCATAAATGTAGATGGGCTTTTTTCTCTCCTGAAAGAAGCTGATTTAGCCACCTCCGGAGGTCCCATCCTAGTTCCACGATTTTTTATTTTATTTTTTTCATGAAGCCTGGCTTTATTTCCAACGTTCTGGCTTTGCTCCACACCCTGGTCCTGCAGGACAGGAAGCTGAAGATCCCATCCCTTTGGAGACGACCTCGGCTGCCCCCAGTCTGTGCTTCTCCAGGTGTTGGCTGGAGCTCCTGAGAATCGGAGGGCACCAGACTGAGAATGACTAAGCAAATGCAAGCATTTCTTTGGTGCCAGAAGCTAAGCAGGCTTGGCAGGAGGTAATACTTGAATGGCAGATGGCAAAACACCAGAGAATTCTAAGGTCTCACACCAGGCTCAGGAGAGAGAGTCTGCATTTCACCCTCTGATAAAATCACTCCAATGTATTCAGCTACGTAGCTAGAATAGAATGGGCTACCCAGATGGTTCTCTCATTCTCTCTCTCTCATCTACCCAGCTGTCCCTCCCTCCCTCCCTCCGTCTTTTCCTTCCTTCCTCCCTTTCTTTCTTTCTTTCTTTCTTTCTTTCTTTCTTTCTTTCTTTCTTTCTTTCTTTCTTTCTTTCTTTCTTTCTTTCTTTCTTTCTTTCTTTCTTTCTTCTTTCCTTCTTCCTTCCTTCTTTCCTCCTTCCCTCCCTCCCTTTTCCTTTTTTCTAGCATTTCCTCCTTCCTGCCTGCCTGCCTGCCTGCCTGCCTTCCTTCCTTATTTACTTACTTACTTACTTTCTTTTCTTCTAGCATTTCCTCCCTCCCTCCCTGTCTTTTCCTTCTAGCGTTTCCTCCCTCTCTCCCTCCCTCTCTCCCTCCCTGTTTTTTCCTTTCTTCTAGCATTTCCTCCCTCCCTCCCTCCCTCCCTCCCTCCCTCCCTCCCTCCCTCCCTCCCTCCAGCTTCTCTCTCTCTATTTTATTTTGCTAACTGGAATAACATCCTGAAGAAGGGAATGTCAAATGTTTTCTGTATTTTTAACCAAGAAAATTCTTGGTTAAGGAGTTGAGTTTGACCAGACCTTCCTTCTTTTCATCTGATTAAGTGGAACGTGGATTTGGTGAGAGTAAATACAGAATAACAGAGCTGGAAGGGACCTTGGAAGTTTTCTAGTTCAACTTCATGCCCAAGCAGGAGACCCTCTAGCATCCTGGACAGATAGTTGTCCAATCTTTTCTTGAAAACATCCAGTGATGGCGCACCCACAATTTCTGAAGACAGGCTCTTTATTCCACTGATTAATGGTTCTCATTGTCAGGAAATTTCTTCCTAATTCTAGCTTGGATCTCTTGATACATTTCCATCCATCCATTACTTTTTGTCCTGCCCTCAGCTGCTCTGGAGAAAAGGTTGTCCCCCTGTTCTTTGTGACAGCCCCTTAGATGGTGTGGCTTTTGTTCCCCCCCCCTCCATTCCAGTCCAGTTCTTGTCGTCTTTTCTTCTTGTCTAGTCATTTAAAAAAAAAATGTTTTTAGCTGGGAGTTGGGTGACATACAAATTGAATTAGAAATAATAATAAGAAATGTGGGCCGTTGAGACCCTATCTTCAAGCCTCCTGGCTTTTTTTTTTTGGACTGAAACCCAGAGTTTCTTTGGAGCTGAACCTGATTCCCGGTTGACTTGCCAATCTTCCAAATTGCTCTTTTAATTTCCCCGTCTAGCCTACAGCCCCAGAATTCCCTGGAAGTTTCCCACCCAATTACCGACCAGGCCAAATCTGGCTTCTCTTCCCAACTCAAGTCAGTGCCTGCCAGTTGCAGCCACTTGTTGAGACTTTGAAGACCCAAGAATGGAAGAGATTTGGCTTTAATTCTGACAATGCTGAAGATACCATCCCCGCTTTCATCTCTTGCAGGCTTGCTAATATCCCCGCTTCCGAAATGCAAATCTCTTTTTTTCCTCCCGGGCCCTCCACTGCAGCCAGACAGTGAAGTGTTTAAGCACATTTTTTAGTGGGAAGGTTTTCCTTGTCAAGACTACTTAGCGGGCAGTTAAAACAAGTCACTTAAGCCCTTCTGTGGCTGATGCTTATAGCAAGGAAGGTGGCTGTCTCTCCTGCGAGCAAAACTATTAATATGCTAAGTAAAGCCCTGTTGCTCTTGAGCTTAATTCTGATGCAAATAAGTTTTTTTTTTTTTTAAATCAGCCTCCGCTAAGGAGCATCAGAAGGTTGTGTTTTTTTTATGGCTTTTTCATCTTCTCTTCTTGAAGACTTTCCTGCTGTTAGAGTAACCTCATTTCGGATTCCGCTTCCAGACCTCACGTTGCTTCTCTTCGTTTTTTTTTTGTTTTGGAAAGCCGCCCTTTCCCATTTACCCACACTTAGCAGTTTATGCCTCGCTGTTAATAAGGACCGCTGCTCCTGAAAATGGCAACTGGAGACCTTTGGCGTCAAGTGGACAGCCTTCTGGTGGCTTCATGGAGAGTTAAATGCAGGTAATGGAGCGTGAACACTTTTGCGAGGTCAGTGCGATGGTTGGGAGGTCATTGGGCTTGCATCATATTTCTTCTCCGTGTTCAGAAGTTGCTTTGTGGCTTCTTCAGAAGTACCCAGCCCCCTTTTTGAGTAGGGTTCAACGCCATTGACCCTGCTACATTCCTTCTGCAAGGGTTACCAGTGGACATCCAACAGAACCCTTGAAGATGCTCACGACCTATGCAGGCAGCTTCCTGTAGGAATCACGTCCTTGGGGTGTTGAAGAATTCCTCCCTTGGGGCCTGACAGCTGCCTCTAATTTTCATTAAGAGACTTTCAATTAAAATTTAATTAAAAACTGAGATGCAGTGTTGGCATGATGCAAAGCAAAGCACCGTTGGGTGACTCATGATGTCTTCTGAACATCGGTAAAGAATAAGATGGATGGATGGATAGTTGCAGCCCAATATATACGAAAGAGACTCCCCTCAGGATATCTCCTTGACCTCTTTATTGCTTAGAACAAAAAGCATTATGTAGAAAAAGAGCAGATAGAGCTGTGGGGGTGGAGTTAAGCAAGTAATCAGCCTGGAATCCTCACATTCCTGCTAATGGTCTAAGTCTAATCCTTCTTGAATTCCTGTTGACCGTTATCTGGTGCCAATTTAGTATTGGACCTTAGTTGACTAGATTATTATGTCTATGCTTGAACAATAAACCTTTTGAACTGCAGCGTTTCCTATGATCCTGATTTTTTGCATCTGATTCTTTTTACCTTGATCTTCAAGGTGTCTTACAGATACTGCATTAACATTTCACATCCCAGTTCCATATCTTCATTGAACAAAGGGGAACAGTATGTTGCATTTATGTCGTTAAAATTTGTAGAAGCTTTTTAAAAAAAATTGGTTGTGCTCACTTTAATTTCAAACTAGGGAGAATTTTGGTCCTTAGCAGCTGGGAGTCAGTGTATTTGTTCAGTTTAGCTGTCTATTAATACACAGTGCGGAAGAGAGAGGGGGGGGGAAAGCTAATTTTGACCATCTGCCTCTTTATTGTCTTTTTACCAAATGCTATGACAATAGCTAACTAAAATAACAACTTCCAATTTCCAGTTTATGAAAGCCAAACTGTGAGTCTAATTCTTCCTTCTCGTCTTTTTTTTTTCATTTTCATAAGCTTTCATTTCAAACAAACAAACAAAAAATTGGTTTTAAGATAGGATCCAACTAGGCAGGCTGTTGTAAAACAGGTTCAGTAAGTTTTGGGTTCTGCAAGCACAGAGATGATTGCTTTCATCGATTTGCAAATTTTGAAACAACCCTGCAGCAAAATTGTGTTCTGAAATGGACTTCCTCAGGTGCACCAACCAAAGCAAAATATTAGGCTGATTGAGGGGTCCTTGGTGCCTTCTGAGCTTGGTTGTTATATCCAATGCCAAGCTTGAACCAGACCCTGCTTCTTTATTCAGATGTACTTTTGTTTATCAGAGCAAAATCATGTCTTTATTCCCCTGGCTTTTGCTGGGAATTCTCACTTATATATACCTGTACTGATTTTCAAATATTTGTCCCATCTATCAAGTTCTTCCCAAGGACCTAGGATAGGCAAAAGTTGATGGCCTTAAAAGTATCATCGCAGAATGTCAGCTGTTCTAGGTAAAGCTGCCTTTTGCAATTGACCGATGGTGATTTTGTCAATGTCGGTGGCATTATCATGGTTATTCACATAGTCAGTCAGATGTTTAGACTGGATTTGGCATTTTTATCGACCCATCAAGTCCTTCCCAAAGACCTGGGATAGGCAGATGTTGCCGTTTGAGGGTTTTCAAGGTATTGTCGCAGAATGTAAGCTGTTCCAAGTAAAGCTGCCTTTTGCAATTGACTGAGGGCAAATCTGTCAATGCCGGTGGTGTTCAAATGATGCTCCAGTTGTTATTTATTAAATTTATGTGCTTTAAACATTTCAAGTTCTCACCAGGTACTTAGCTTTAACATGAAGGTTTCCAAAGGTCAATTATGGTTAGCTGGGATGAAGAACTAGCATCAGGATTAAAGTGGTAGACCAAAGATATCTCTATTATGGCCATCAACCCTTTCTGGATGGTGTTCACTAAAAGGATATTAGACATTTGTAACAGCCAATTTTGGAAATGGAGGAGATGTTAATTCTTACGATTTGAAGGAGCCCATCAGGGAACGTTAAAAACGTTGCTAGATTGCTTTGATATTTACACCTGTAATGTGTTAAATGGCCTTATTGACGTAAGAGAATCATCCTTTCAAAAAGCCAGCTTGACTTGCTGTTTGGGACCACTTCCAGTTCCTCTTGAAAAGAATTACCAAAAAACTGTCCAATTTATCATAGAAAGCCAAATGGAGCAGTTCTTCCCACCCAAGAATTAAGCAGGGTCACGTCAACTGCATTTCAGCATCTCATTAAGAGCACAATAAACCAGTAGCACCGCCTGGCTTGAATTGGGCTGCGGAATTAAAATGAACTAGTTAACACTCTGTGTCCCCAAGGAAATATTTCTCTGCTGTAATACAGCTCTCTCAACCCCCCCCCCCTGCGAAGGAAAAGGGGGAGGGAGAGATCACGTTGCCTTTCCAGATCTTCTGCTCCTTCGGGAATGGCATCCTTGCTGATGAAAATGTCGCTTATTGCAAATATTAGAGGAAATATGGGTCATTGCTGATGCAGTAATTAGTTGTGGCAAGCCCCAGCAAATGTAACGCTTGATAAATAGGACATAATCTGTGGTCTCTCTCTCTCCTCTTTCGATTCCTCTTCAGCTCTAGGATAGATGGAATCGACAGTTTTCCACCAGGGAATTGTCAAGCACCAGGGAAACCCAGAGTTTCAGGCCATTCAAATGAGGATGGGTTGTCCTCAACTCACAACGGTTTGTTTAGTGACTATTCAGAGTTACAACGGCACTGAAAAAAGTGACTTCCGGCCGTTTTTCACATGACCGTTGCAGCATCCCCATGGACACTTGGCAACTGACCCATTTTTATGACAGTTACAGTGTCCCGCTTAACAACTGTGTTACTAATTTAACAATTGCAGAGATTCCGTTGTTCACTGGGCCCCTCCCCCCCCAAAAAATCTGTTGCTAAGTGAGAAATTTGTTAAGTGAATTTTGCTCTGTTTTATGACCTTCCTGGCCAGAGTTGTTAAGTGAATCACTGCAGTTGTTAAATCAGTGACTCGGTTGTTAAGCGAACCTGGCTTCTCCCGTTGGCTTCGCTTGTCAGAAGGTGACAAAAAGTGATCACATGATCCCGGGATACTGCAATCGCCATAAATATGAGTCAGTTACCAAGAGGGTGCTTACCGCAAGGAGGTTGAGGGTTTGGTGAACTGGTGTAAGGAAAACAGCCTAGTTTTAAATACTGGAAAAACCAAAGAGATCATGGTCGATTTCAGAAAAGGCAGGCATTAATGATTCACCTGTGGAGATGGTTACCAGAATCAAATTCCTGGGTGTGCAGTTAACAAGTAGGCTGGCTTGGTCGCTCAACAGCAAGACACTGATGAAGCGGGCACAGCAGTGCCTGCATTTTCTGCGTCGCATGAGAAAAGCACATCTTTTTTCCCCTGTCCTTACCACTTTCTACAGAGGGACAGTCGAGAGCATCCTGTCATACAGCATCACAGTCTGGTTTGGAAGCATCCCTGCTTCAGACAGGAAGGCAGTGCAGAGAGTGGTGAGGACGGCAGAAAAGATTATTGGCAGTTCCCTCCCTTCCATCCAGGACATAGCACATAAGCGTTGCTTGAGCAGGGTCCGCAAGATTGTCTGAGACACGACACATCCTCTTCACGACCTGTTTTCCTTGTTACCTTCTGGGAGGAGGCTTCGTGGTATCCGAAGCAGAACATCCAGATTCAGTCACAGTTTTGTTCCATACAGTATTAATCTTGTGAACTCTAAAGCTTCCTCCTTCCATTATGTATTCAAGATGGACAGTGAATAATATTTATATGTTACTTATAGGTAAGGGTGTAGGTCTATACATATGTTGTACGTAGTATGTTTAAAATGTGTTGTGTATGTGTACACTTTGAGAGGAAGCAACTAAATTTCATTTTTAATGTGTGCCATTGTGCCCACAGGAAAAAATAACAATAAAAGTTATCTATCTAAGATCAGAATTTTGATCACACGACCGCGGGGGTCCTGCAATAGTCATAAGTGTGAAAAACGGTCCTAAGTCACTTTTTTCAGTGCCATTGTAACTTCCACCGGTCACTAAACAAACTCTTGTATGTCAGGGACTACCTGTGTTTCCTTTTTAAGGCAAACAAAAGATGTCATCCCAATCCTGAGGGACCTATTCATTTTGTTCCACTTCTTTTTTTTTTATCCCCAGCCTCTTCGCACATGCGCACTGCGTTTCAGCACACTTCTATTTTCTTTGTATCTATAAAACTCATATTTTAATTGCTCTGCTTCCATAGGGCGCTTGTTTTTATGGCTTCAGAGAGCTACCATTTCTTTTATTCAAGCTAAATTTAACTTGGTGCTGATAACCCTCGCAAACATCATTAAGCTCTGTGCGTTGTTTATTTTTTTTGAAAAAAATAAATTGACACGGTCTTCCTGTAAATGTCTGGCTTTAAAAAAAACAAATGAGCAGCAGCAAGAAGAAAAAAAAGACAGTAAATTCTATCTGCTGTCTGTTCCTCGGGAACTTTAGTGGAAGGGAGACCTAGGAGGCTAAGCAAATTTTGCCTGAGGCAGATGGGTTTTATTTCACATTTATCGGTTTGGTAGACCTCGGGCGTGCAAGCAATGGTATTCCCCAGGATAGTGTATGGAACTGAAGGTTGGACTTTGAAGAAGTAGGCAGGGATAGTATGGATGCTTTTGAACTTGGGTGTAGGCGAAGACTCTAGAGAAGATCATGGGCAGCCAAGAAAACAAACAAATGCTGGGTTGACCCACAACAGACCAGGCTCGAATTATCCTGTTTCAGACATGTTATGTGAAGATGTTACTTTCTAGAGAAGACTGTAATGTTGGGAAAGGGGGAAGAAAAGGAGATGACCAGCAAGGTGGATGAATTCAGATGGTGGGTACATTGTTAGAATTGCTGAAGGACCAGGTGAGGGACAGACCATCATGGAGAACATCTGTCTACCTGGTTGCTAGCAGTCCACACTGACCTGAAGGCACATAATCACTCAGTCAACCAGTGGTAGTCAACCGTGGCAACTTGAAGAGGTGTGGATTCCTCAGCCGGCATCCTCAGTCAGTGGCAAGACTTAGCTCTCTGGAGAAGGCTGTAATGCTGGGAAAGGTAGAAGGAAAGAGAAGACAAGGATAACTAGCAGCAAGGTGGATGGACTGTTAGAATGGTGATGGGTACACTATTGGAAGGACCAGGCGAGAGAGAGATCACCATGCAGAAAATCCATCTGTGTGGTCACTAGGAGTCAACACCAACTTGGCGACATCGATCAGACCCCAAGGATCCATTATTCATCAGGCTGAAGAGGCTATTGAGTTCCAAAGTTTTATTTCTGGTGGTGTTGAAGCTTACCTCGCTTGTTTGATTGTCCCTTTCAGTCTTCCATAAAACAGTGTAAATATTTGGATTGGCAGCTCTCAGTGTCATATTTTGCTCCTTGCATCTTCTCTTTCTGGTTCTGCTTTCTGTAGTTGAGCAGATGTTGAGAGACTCTGAAGGTAGGGATTCCATGTCCTGAGGATCTTGTGATTATTGGACTAGCTATCTGCAATAATCTCTACTATTCCCAGGTGTTCAAGCAGATCTGTAATTCAGCATGATCTCTTAAAGAAAATATGCAATGTGCAATCTCCTGAGTAAGAGCTAAGGAAGCCAGAGTAATGATTCATAAGTTCCGCCAGCAACCAGCTTTCCAGTTCCTTACCTCTTTCCAATCTTAGGATGGGTCAATAAAAATGTCCTGTTGATAAGCTGTGGACTAGTTCTTTGGGCTTAACCACTAAGCTGTGGCCGTTCCCAAGATCTGCTTTTGAGCAGATCTTGACAAGCTATAGCCTTCAGCCTGGTTTCAGAAGCCTTCTGCAAAATTCAGCTCGGCTTTCCAGCACGGAATTATAATCCATTATATTGGTGCACAGAAGAAAGGAAAGAGGCGGCCATCTTTAGCTTCTCTCCCATCTCCTATCAGTTTACCACTTGGAGATCCAGTATCTGTCACCCTTCCACCGCCCAAAAGATTCCCTGCTCCAGCTTCAAAGTTACAGTAACTACATAGTAACTTAGGGTCCCCTGTTGTTGTACACCACAAGCTGTAGACGTGAAATGGTAAAAGGAAGCTGGTAGAAAGGTGTGTAACTGTATTTTTTTTTTCTTGGCTAAGCTTTCTATGTGATAGTTGGCCTTGCACGTTAGTTGGGTCTACACCTAGCGATAAAAAGCAGTTTATGGCCCCCTATAAACATTCAGAATGACGATTTATAGCTAGTAGATTGGGTGCTCTGAACAACAAGTGCCAAACAGGAGGTTGTTTTCAAAGGATTGTCAGGCTGTGGGTTTTCCTCTTAGTTGTAACAAGTATGACTTGGGTGGTAGGGCTAGTAGATGTGTCAAAAAATGATTTGAAGAAGTGCCGGAGACCTCTGTGTTTGTCATGAAAGGGTTCTATCTTTTTCAGGATTCCATGTTACCTAGAAAGGAACAGTGAAAGTTGAATTCGTTGTAATTAATCAAATTCTTAAAGCGTCTCTCTCTCTCTCTCTCTCTCTTTTTGAATTCCAATCTTCCTTCTACCCTAAGATCAGTTTTGGTGTCTGCTCACTTTGCATTGTGGGTTTCTATTGGACAAGCACACTTTTATAGTTTGAGTGAATTATGGAATTTTTAGATGTTTAGATGTTGGAACACAGAACCTATTTTAATGAATGTTGACTAGAAAACAAAATACCAACGATAGATAGATAGATAGATAGATAGATAGATAGATAGATAGATAGATAGATAGATAGATAGATAGATAGATAGATAGATAGATAGATAGATAGATAGATAGATAGATGATAGATAGATAGATAGATAGATAGATAGATAGATAGATAGATAGATAGATAGATAGATAGATAGATAGATAGATAGATAGATAATTCAATTCTGTTCCATGATATATTGTGAGTCACATAGGGAGGTATTATTCCAAATTGGTGCAGACATAAATAAAATGATTTGGTTCATAAGGGGAGGGGGGGAAATTTGCTCAATGGATATTTACGGAACTTACTTTGATGAGTGTTCAACTGTAAAATCTAAGACTTGAGCTAGGTAATCTGTTCTGAAATTCAAGATGTATACTTGTGATTAAAACCATGAAGCCGCCCTATTATATTTTTATAAGCACATTAACTCTTGTAATTTAAACAATTAGTTTGCATTTTGCATGCCAGATGCATGCATCATGATTTATTAAGGAAAACAGCCTTTCACATCTGGAGTTGTTTCTTGATTCATTAAATTTTGATGGAAAAAAGTTGTTGAAAAATCCCAGGACACTCTATCAGCTAGAGTGATTGCTTTTCCATTGCTGGGGCCTGTTTGGGATTTTTCCCACTCTATTCTGCTTAGCGATGGTATGTAAAACTCTAGGACTCCTTAGCTTCTAAAATCCAAGCCAGTTTCAGTCCTGAAGACAGATAGCAAGCTTTGGGGAAAGTAAGCAGATGTCTAGTCTGTGGTCGTCTCTGTTTTGGTGTCCAGCACATCTGGACATGGCTGAGATTGAAAGTTCATTCTGCTCAAGGCTGCAGAAAACATTCTGTTTAGCAAGATAACCAAATTAGCCAAATTAAACGCTGCATAATTCTGAAGCTGGGCATAGTTGTGCAAACACAAGCCAAGGGAAAATAAACCCTCCATAATAAAAAAAAACAAAAAACTTTAAAGAGTTGGCAGCTACTGCAGTGCTGCCAATTGCTAGGCTTTCTCCTAAAGATTTTGCAAAAGAATGGAGGTTTAGTTGAGGATGGATGACCAATAATAAACAGGTCTAAGTTGTGTGTCCTTTGGGACGTTCAAAAGTCTAGAGATAGTGCTGTTTAGAACAGAGTTCCTCAAGCTTGCTGTGTTGGCGGCCCGGAAGGAGAGAGAGGGGATGGTTTTGTGGGAGGGCAGACACATGCACACGCCCGTGTGCGGGTCTGAGCACCTGTTGCTCATGCGAGTGGGGCCGAGAGCACTCGTGACTCTCGAGCAAGGCCCCAAGTGCCCACGACACTCGCGTGAGTGAGGCCCCGAGCACCTGCAACGCTCATATGAGTGGGGCTGTACACGCATGCACCAGCCAGCCACTCACGCGGGCCCCGGTTGCAAATAGGCCACAGATGAGTAGTGGGTCGTGGCCCACAGGTTGGGGACCCCTGGTTTAGAAGTAATGGCAATTTAGACTGAAAAGTACAATTCCAAGGCATATTCCTATTCCGTACTTATTGCACATCCAAGTTCTTTTATTAAAGCAACGGATCAAACAATAGCAGGAGGGTTCACCCGATGCTTGTTTATAACTTCTTTGATAACATGAATTCCTCTAGATGGGTTGGGGGTCAACATTATCTTCCACCTCCCAACTGATATGGAGAGCAGGTAGGAAAACTGAAAATTCTGATCCCAAGACTTTTTGGAAGTGTACCATGTTGGGAAGGTTAAACAGCGAGACCATTTTGCCCAATCTCGATGGTGCCCTTTGGGGGAAGATATGTGCCATTTTTAGAAGGAACAACTTCTTCCCTGTTTTACTGGGAGCAGCACTAGAATGACTTCATGCCCGTTGGGAAGCTGCCAGGTAGGCTGGAAGGAGGGGTCAAGCGAGGGCCTAGCTTGGAATCTTTGCACAGCCATAAGCAGCATAAGCTTAACTTCCCCCCAAGATCCCTGAAGTGTTATCTGGTCATTCCCAGGGGAAGGCAAGCAGTCTGGGTAGATTCTTGTAACATAGGTGGCAGACAATAAAGTTACTTTTGCTATTCACGAGTGACTCTGGTTGCTTGCACACACACACACACCCCGGCAAGACCAACCTATCCAGCCAGTATTCTTTTCTTTGACAAGCAGTAGCTCTCCAGAACAAAGAAAGGTCATTTCCAACACCTCGTCCTTGATCTTTGAATAACTAGAGATGAGAGGTCCAACGGGATTCTCCCTAGTGCCTCAGCCTGCTTTTAGCTTTTGAAGGGTCATCTTGCTGCCTTCAAGGGTGGCTAGCCCTCTTGTTGATCTTTTTGTCTTTAGCGGGGAGGACATTTGATCTGACCAGGAGTTTCTTCTTTTTAATGAGATCTCAGGAGCCAGGAAAAGGTGGAACCAACCCTTTTAGATTTTCAGCGAGAAAAACAGGCGGTTTTGGAGGAAAGTCTTGGAGATAAAGTTGTGTCTAACTACAAGAGAGAGAGAGAGAGAGAGAGAGCTCAAAGGGCAGCAGTGGACTGGCCAGGAATGTTGGGAAGGAGAATGGTAGCAAAGCAGCCCTGGAGAAGGGTGGAGAAGAGCGGTTTCACATTCTAAAGTGGCAGGGCTGCTCATATCAGCCCGGTGTGACATAGTAGGGTTTCTAATTGCTGAAATTACCTTGTCAGGCTGACCTTATCAGCCACCATTCTACGGATTGTTTGGTTTAGATAAGCATTTGAAATGTGATAAACCTTCAATAACCATTCTGCTGATTATAAGCAACTGGTTGAACGCCTGTTTCCGCTTCCTGGGAACAGAGTCATTTTGCGAAAGGGACAACCTTGACGTGGTCTCTCCTTGTCTTTTTTTTTTCTCTCTCTCTCTCTCCCTCCTGTTCAATCCCGTCCTCAGTCCCTTCACGTAAGTCCAATATCTATTGACCTTTCTTGAAATGTGTTTTTTCTAAATCCTCTGATGTCCTCCCTTCCACGTCTTTATTTGAGTTATTTAGGGTGGACCAGATTGAATGACCTTTGCAGAAATGTTAGCAGAAAGGGAAGTAGGGCTTCAAGGCGGTTGAGGTTTTCTTTCCTTGCGAGTATGTTTTTCCCTCTTGTTACCTCCTTGATTTGACTGAACTGGCGCCGAGGGACAACGGGAGGGTCTGAAAAAATTAATAATTAAGCGGTTGACGTTGCAGTGCTGTTGCTGTTCACCGTCGTTCTCCTCTGTTTTTCTGACGGCCTCTGGGCTGATGGCCGAAGGGTAGGGAAGCCTAGAGGGAGGAGGATGTATTTCAAATAGCCAGGAACATAAATAGCTTGTATGTTGTTCTTTACAAAGTCGGACTGCGGGCTTGAGAGCATTTTCATCACGGGCGCATAAAAGGAACAGCAGGAGCTTTCCAGAAGAGTTTAAAATAATGTAATTGGAGTCGCTTTGGAGTGCACATAGCTGGTAGCTATCAAAATTCCTGTTGTTATCAACAGTGGGGTAAGTGGGGAAGAAAGATTAATTTGATGGCGTTGGAACTTTGCTTTGGTTGGTGGGAATAACGGATTGTTTTCTAAGCCAACTTCCTTCTGCTGCGTCTCAGGACAGGCAGGATAAGAAGCAACGGACGGAAACTAATCAGGGAGAGAACCAACCTAGAAATAAGACATTTCCTGACAGTGAGAACAATTAACCAGTGGAATTGGGTTGCCTATTGAAGTTGTGGGTGCTCCATCGTTGGAGGTTTTCAAGAAGAGACTGGACAGCCATTTGTCTGAAATGGTATAGGGTTTCCTGCTTGAGCAGGGGGTTGGGCTAGAAGACCTCCAAGGTCCCTTCCAACTCTGTTATTCTGTTATATATCTGGATTGCAACCCCCCCGGAGGACAAGATGGCAGCTAAGAGAGTATCCTGTATCTCTTTGATATTGCATAATTGTTGTATGGATTTCTGCGGCTCAGTTGCGCTAGTTGCGTTAGTTATAATTTAGGGCCCACAATTCTCAAGAATGATAGGAGTTAGAAGCTCACTGTATTTAGAAAGCACCAGATTTGGGAAACCTGACTTACTCATTTATTGTGCCGTAGCCTTTCTCAATTATTTTCTTTCCGTATTTTGCTGTGCTTCAGCCATCAGGTGAGAAGATCCTATGCTTTTTCATTCCCCAAACAAAAGCATTAAAATAGGTGTGCGTGGAGGGTGGGCTGTGAAATCCCCCAGCTTCTTAAGTAAGCAGAGCCATTAAAAGACCTGGCTCTTCAATATCACCTTAATCCCGGAATCAGGGAAGGCTTTACAAGAATTAAAGAAAGAATGTTTGCTCAAAGCAGAAGAGGGAATTAAAAAAAAAAAAGAATAAGCAACGTTAACCTCCCTCTTTTACATCCACACATTTTATTTATGTATTTTTTGCTATCCTCTGGTGGTGTGTGGAAAGCTGATAGACCACAGCCAGATGACTCCTAGCTGGGGGAAAAGTTTGACATAAACACAACGGCATTCCACTCAAACTGGATTACAGTGGAAAGCGCACAAGCCAGCCTGTTTGCTGATGAGGTAGAAGGAAAGACAGATGTGCTTTTGCCAGGATAAGAGAATCTCCAACTCAAGGAGGTTCCCCCCCCAAAAAAAAATTTTCTCCACCTTTCCAGGATGTCTAGCCACCCCTCCTGTTTCTGACTGATAGTTGGCTGGCTTGCTCCTGACAAGCTTTGAGTAAAGCCAGGCAGACAGGTTCCAAAAACATCTGCATTTGGCCAATAAATCAGAAAACACAGGAAAAGACCGCTCTGGCCGTCCCCACCCAAAAGAGCGTGAGTTTCACCTGGCATCCACTCCCCATCACGGAAGGTCTGGTTCTTTGCCTGGTAAGCTGCAGCTAAACGCCATCTTGGTTTGTTTAGCTAGGCTGAAAGCTGACTACAAAAGAAGGGAGGGGCGTCCATAAACAGCTGGTGCCTATGATGGAACACAGATGTGTAGTGGGACCCTTTCCATTTTCTGGAACCTTTTAGTGGAGATGAATGGAGCTTAATCGGCTATAAATAACAGTGGGCCAGGTCCTTGGTTCTCTAACCTTCTGCATAACTCCCCTCCCACCCAGGTTAAGGTCAATTACAGCAGCTGACTGCCCAACAAGACCACAATCAGCTGTTGGACAGAACACCAAGGGTGAGGAGGACCAGAAAGCTGGAAAAGACTGATCCAGCAGATGTGTGGGGTGATTCCACCTAAACGTCATGATGTTTTGAAAGATGCAGGGCAGATTTGGGCAGTAGGTTTTGAAAGAAGCAGGGCATGGGGTGATGTCAGTTGAAATACCACGTCCGGTTCTGGTCACCACAATGCAGAAAAGATGTTGAGATCCTGGAAAGTGCACAGAGAAGAGTAACAAAGAGGATTAGGGGATTGGCGCTAAATTGTATGTTGAGCAATTGAGACAGCTGGCCTATTGAAGAGAAGGAGATATGATAGCTGTCTTCCAGGACTTGAGGGATTGTCACAGAGAAGAGGGGATTGACTTCTCCTCTAAGGCACCAGAGGGCAGGACAAGAAGCAATGGGTGGAAGCTCATCAGAGAGAGATCCAACATAGAAATAAGGAGAATTTTTCTGACCGTGAGAACAATTAATCAGTGGAACGACCTGCCTTCAGAAGTTGTGGGTGCTCCATCACTGGAGGTTTTCAAGAAGAGATTGGACAACCACTTGACTGGGATGGTATAAGGTCTCCTGCCTTGAGCAGGGGGTTGGACTAGAAGACTTCCAAGGTCCCTTCCAGCCCCATGGTTCTATGTTCTAATCCTCAAGTTGGCTCTTAAGCCTCCTTTCCCCCATTCAGGGCAGTCACATGAACTGGGTCAGCCCTTCCTCAAATTGTGGAGGCAATTGCAACCCCATATTATGCTTCCAGCAGTTCTGTCTTCCTCCTTCAGGTGGGGTGGAGTAAGTGGCTTGATCAGGCATCTTTTTATTACTTGGTTATTCTTTATATTGATGGGATTGTATGTCAGGATGACTTATGAAGATTCTTGAGTATCGGCCAAGAGATAGATGTAGAGATAGATGTAGAGATAGATAGATAGATAGATAGATAGATAGATAGATAGATAGATAGATAGATAGATAGATAGATAGATAGATAGATAGATAGATAGATAGATAGATAGATAGATAGATAGATACTGATATATAGATAGATAGATATAGATAGATATAGATATAGATATAGATATAGATATAGATAGATATATGCTGTAAAAACCACAGCTATATATTAATGGGTGTCCAAAACAGGAGCAGACCACTCCACTCCAAGTAGATCATTAGAGCTCAACATTGCTGTATCTATTCATCTCAGCAAAGTCAATGGGAGAAGCTGGATTCACTTAACGACGGTGTGATTCCCTTAGCAACTGCAGTGATTCGCTTGACAATCATGGCAAAAATCTCTGTAAAACTCAACTCCCTTCACACCCGCCTTGTTTAACGAAGGGAATTCTGGTCCCGATTGTGTCGTAAGTCTCGGGCTACCTGTAGACTTCAATCTGAGGACTTCAACGACAGGTCCATGTCATTTTCTTGGCAGAGGTTTTCTTGGTGGTCGTCCGTCATGCCTCTCCTATGGAACTGCATTTCCTCTGAGATTCAGCTGGCCCCCAACTCTTAGGAGAGTCTGTGACAATTTGCTGTGGCCAACTCCCCACGCCCAACTCCCCACGCCCAACTCACTGTAGGACAAGAGTTACACTTTGCTTGAGCAGGGTCCATAAGATTATCTGGGACACTACACATCCTCTTCACGACCTGTTCCCTTCTGGGAGGAGGGGGCTTCGTGGTATCCGTAGCAGAACATCCAGATTCAGCCCTAGTTTCATTCCATACAGCATTAACCTTGTGAACTCTCAAGCTTCCTCCTTCCGTTATATATTCAAGATGGACAGTATTTAATATTTTATTTGTTATGTATATGTAGGGATGTGGGTCTATACATATGTTGTTCATAGTATGTTTTAGGTGTGTGTCATGTATGTGTTTCACTTTGAGAGCGGGCAACTAAATTTCATTTTTGATGTGTGCCATTGTGCCCACAGTAAAAAAAATGACAGTAAAGGTTATCTTATCTTAACTGATATCCAAGAAAGGGTGGAACAGAATCCTGAAAGAAAGGATGCAAGGGGGGAGAAAGGATGAGATGTGAATGAGAAAAACTAAAATAATTTTTTGTTTATTTTAAATAATTAAATTGAACTGTTAAATTGTCTTTTGGTGAGTTGCCCCTCAGCACGTTAGCCTTGGTGAGTGTTTCATGACTTGAAAACCTGTTTTTGTTTTGGGGGTTTTCTCTTCCCCCCCTCCCCCTTCCAGGCTCTGGGTCAGGAGTTTTACAACTGCCTTGGCTGTTTTTTTTTTACTGATAAGGGTTGTTTGAAACTGCCTCTGGTGCAATCCATTTTATGATTATTGTTGTTTGCTCTGTTGAATGGCGCACTCGACCCTGAATTGGATGTGGGTTGGGCAGCTGTAGAAATAATCAACCACCAGATAGACAAATAAACATGGTTTCCTACTGGCTTCATTCAGAACGTCCTCCCCCACCTCGACTCGCCCTCCCCTCCACCTTGCCCAGTCTGTCGTTCTGGGGTTTCCTAATAGACTCTTGCCCAAATATCGGCCAGGACTGACTCACCCTCTCCGAGTTGCACAAGATCTGATCTTTCCCAAATGGCGGGGGGTTATTTTGAAATCTTTCTGGATCCCGGATGGGAAAAACAACCCTCTTTGATCTCCCATTCCCTTACAAAGGGTGGAATTCAGCTTCTAACTGGGCCTGCTGAAGTCCACAAACTGCGGTTCTTCACACAAGGCCAGCCTTGTTTGCCTCTGGGTGGCAACTAACTCAGCTTTTTTTAAAAAAAGATAAAAAATAAAAAATAAAAACTGAAGGGATACAACATCGCCATTCCCTTCCTTTTCTTTCTCTGTAGTTTGCAGTGCATTGCTGCCACTTAGTGGGGGCAGAATTGAACTGAAACTTCTTAAAAGTGGGTGAAATCTTCCAGGGAGAGACAGCCCTGGCATTGTTTGGGGGTGATCCCGCTTCCCAAATATCAGCAAGCAGGAAGGATCTTCCCCAAACTTCTTCAGTCTTCAGTCCCTGATTCCACGCGGTCACTATAACATAAGTGAAAATCAACAGCTAAAACCTACACGGATGGGTAGGGATTATCATTAAACTTTTAGAGACGGGCTGAAGGGTTCTAACAAAACAAGTAGATCAGAGGATCCACTGCCTTCTCCAGAGAAACAGCCAGTGGGCATCAAAGGCACTTGATCACCCCAACATCTGTCTTTTTGCTGCTTGGAAAACTTCTGCAACCTTAACAGAATGATAAGAGTTGGAAGGGACCTTGGAGGTCTTCTAGTCCAACCCTCCCTGTCAAGCAGGAGACCCTATGTCATTCCAGACAAATGGCTGTCCAATCTCTTCTTAAAAACCTCCAGTGCTGGAGCACCCACAACTAGGAATTTAATTTGTATTAGTGAATGATAAGCTCAGACAACACGTTTGTTGAATAAGCACTGTTGAATTGTATTTAAAAAAAAAATCAATAAAAACTTATATATAAGTTTCTTATATTGGAGCACCCACAACCTCTGGAGGCAAGTCGTTAAAACCTCCTTTTATTCCACTTGTCTTTCGAGAATACAAGTGACCCGAAAGAGTAAAATTGTGGCTTAAAAAAAAAAAAAAAGTTGAGCATGGAATAAAAGCTGTTGGAAGGGAGGCGGAACTCCCATCAAAGGAGTTCGTGAGGTGTCCAAGTGTCCAGAGATGTCCAAGCTAAGATTCAGGGCTAGCTTCAAAGAAATGTTTACGCCTAGAATTGATTCATAGCCAGCTCAGCTGCCAGATTCTCTGTCTAGCTTTCATTTGAAATGAATGCTGTGTGGAAGCTGCTGACAATGCACAGACGGATCTTTTATTATTTTGGTGTGTTTTTTTCCCCTCCTTGAGTGGTTATTTTCTGAAGGAAAGATTTTTCTTTTCTTCCTTTTTGTTTTTAAAGAAAATACCTCGTGAAAAATATTTTCACAGGGGAACTATCAGCTTGGACTTCTGCTTATCATTTATTATGTGTAAACTCCCTTTATTCTTAGGGGGAATCTTAAGGGGTTTTTTGTTTGTTTCTTTTTTTAAAAAAAGAAGCAGGTGAAGAATGCTGGTTGGATTCAGAGCCCCAAAATGCCTCTTTATTTTGTAGTGGGAAAGCAAACAGTTTAGTTCTTGCTAATTCCCGCTAAGGGCCTATAGGAGAGGGGTGTTGTTGCTTTTTTTAATTAAAACTGCCAGACATTTCTGTCTTCGGCACACACCAGAGGGCACTCCGTGGCATGTTCTAACATAATAAATAACCCCTTAACCTGCTTTAGTGCGTTATGCTCAGTAGCATGTTTTACAGCGTTACCTGGAGTCCTTGAATGCCAGTTCCCTTGGCAACGCGATATAGCATTTTTATTCTTTATTACGATCACTGTTTTATAGCTGCCTTGTTCAACTGTGCTGTCATCTTTATTCTCCTTTACTGCTATTTTTTTGTGCATCTGTGAATATGCAAGAGAGAGGGGGGGAGGGGGAAGGGAAGAAGGGGGGAAGGGAAGGAAGGACGGGGAGGAGAGAAAGGAAGGAAGGAAGGAAGGGGAGGAGAGAATGAAAGAAAGAAAAAAGAAAGAAAGAAAGAAAGAGAGGGAGGGAGGAGGGAAGGAGGGAGAGAGGAAAGAAAGAAAGAAAGAAAGAAAGAAAGAAAGAAAGAAAGGGAAGGAAGGAGGAAAGAAAGAAAGAAAAGAAGGAAGGAAGGAAGGAGGGAGGGAAAGAAGGAAGGAAGGAAGGAAGGAAGGAAGGAAGGAAGGAAGGAAAAGAAAGTAAACAAACCTGCTCTGAGAATTTATATCAGTCAAGAAGATGAGATGTCCTCTTCACATTAATTCCTAGTGGGAACACTGACATAAATTGAGGAGCCCCACATGCCCAGAAAAACCCCACTGGCATTCCAGATGTCAGTTAAGGCAAGTGTTAAGTTATAGCAGAAAGCTTTGGAAAGTCAAAGTAAGATGAAACACAGGGAGGGGTAGATGGAAACCTATCAAAGAAAGAACCAACCTAGAATTAAGGAGAAATTTCCCAACAGTGAGTGCAATTAACCAGTGGAACAGCTTGCCTCCAGAAGTTGTGGGTGCTCCATTACTGGAGGTTTTCAAGAAGAGACTGGACAGCTATTTGTCTGGAATAGCAATAGCACTTAGACTTATATATATATATCGCTTACAGCACACTCTGGGCGGTTTGCAAAAGTCAGTATATTGCCCCCAACAATCTGGGGTCCTTGTTTTACCGACCTCAGAAGGATGGAAGGCTGAGTCCACATTGAGCCCAATATCAGATTGTGGGCAGAGTTTGCCTGCAGTATACTGCATTCTAACCACTGGGCCACCAGGGTTCCCTCCAGGAATGGTCTAGGGTCTCCTGCTTGAGCAGGGGGGTTGGACTAGAAGACCTCCAAGGTCCCTTCCAACTCTGTTATTCTGTAATTCTGTAGGGAAGGGTGGGTGCTATAGTGTAAATAAAAGAAGAAGGTAATGCAGATTATAGGTTGAAGGGAAAGTTTGAGAGACACAAGATGAGAACCGAGGGATTAGGCTGGGTTTAGAATGGTGGATCAAACACTGTTTCTGCAGGTCTACCTTCACATCTTAGTACCGAAATAAAAGAAACTCTACACAATATCTGCCTATTTAAAGCAGTTCTTCAGGGACCATTTTTGGAGCATGTTTTTTTTTTTTTTTTTAAATCTGTTGGCTTGAGGAGAGAAAAGTAAAGCCTCTCTGAGTTGTAACCCACCTGGGACCTTCACCAGCGTCCCATCTGCTGTAGACTCAAGTGAGATTTGCCTCGTGACAGCTGTCATTTGAAAAGTCCCTGCAAGTGGAAAGCGCGGTGCAAACTAGCAGGTGTTTCTTTGGTCCTGTTAGGTACATAACTTCCTCCGGTCTTCATTTTCACACTAGATTTAATCTAGAGTGGGCGATCATCTGTCTTGCTAGGGTGGAGAGGAAGACAGCAGATCCGCCTCAGCTCATAAATGCTTCCTTGAAATGTGTTGGTTGACTTGCCATCCTCTTTGAACTGAAGAAGCTTCTTGGATAAGAAACGACCCAAGAAAGTCTAGTAGCCTTTTGGGGGGAAAAACACCTTTGGGATGTTTTCACTCAGGTTTCCTGCACGTGGTGCACCTGGTGACTGAAGCATTATACTTTCAGAGATGATGATCTAGAAACGTTGCAGAATAGAACAAATGGGCCAGTATTTCGTCACTCTCGCTTTCCAGGATGTAGAAGTCAGTCAGATCCAGGAATTATTGCTTTGGGAGTGTCTCTCTTTGATCCAAACATCCGTTTGGCACTGATGATGTTACTTAGTTGGGTCATGAAACATCTGCAAGAAAACCACCAAGCTCAGAGAGCACCAAGGACCCCACAAATCAACCCTTACAAATATTCTCTTCTGTTGAACAACTCATAAACTCCAAGCATGAAGGCTAGAATCATGCAAGGTGAACAAAATGCCAACTTCCTTCCAACACTTGGCCACGTCTCTTCCAGGTTTCTAGCAATTACCCTACAGGAAACTCTGGCTTCCTTCCTTCCTTGCACAGGATTTTCTGCTGGGGTCCACCTTTCCTACATTTTTTTTTTTTATAATACAAAAACTGGACGTTCCCTTTCTGAATTTTCTCTCCCCTCTGCCAAACCGGCCAGCTAAGAACCTTAACCTCTCCGCTGATGAGCAACACAAAAAACAAGCCAAGGAAAATGTCACCTTTTTGAATATCTGTTTACATTTCCTGCCCCGAGAACTGGGGAAGAGGCAGAGCAATTTGTACATTGGCAACAGCCAGCCCTCCATGGCTGCCCCCAGCTGCCCCCAATTTGTTTTTGACAGGCCTAATGCATCTTGGACAGAGGAGGCGTAAGGGAGAGCGGCCAGAGCTAATCAGAGCTGATGTATGAAAACTGAAAACGCCTAATTGGTTCTAATTTGTTGTTAACATCCCACCCGCTCTGCTGCTAAAAATAAAAATAAAAGTCAGGTATGACAAGGTTTACAAAGCGAGCAACAGACTGGCTCGCTAGGAGAAGCCTGCTACGGATGCCAAGAGTCTTAAAATGACTCTTGGGGGGGACACATCTCTGTGGATAAGAATCCAGATTCTTCCCAAACAGGTAGTCCTCGACTTACAAGAGTTTGTTTAGTGCCCGTTCAAAGTTGTCTTCTAGACCAGAGGTCCCCAACCTTTGGGGCACCAGGGACCGGTTCCGTGGAGAGAGTTTTTTTTCGTAGACTGGAGGGTGCGTGGTTTTGTGTGCTGCCTGCATCCCACGAATGGGGCTTTGCTTGTTTGTGTGGACCGGTTGCTGGCATGCCGCGGCCCGGTACTGGTCCACGGACCGGGGGTTGGGGACCCCTGTTCTATACCGGGGGTCCCCAACCCCCTGGTCCGTGGACCCCCACCGGTCCACAGCATGTCAGTAAGTGGGCTGCACAAACAAGCGAAGCCCCGTCCTCGCGATGCAGGCAATATTCAAAACCACACCGGTCCATGGAAAAAACCTTTCTCCGTGGAACCGGTCTCTGGTGCCCCCAAGGTTGGGGACCTCTGTTCTAGACAAGGGTGCTGGATGGGCAGAAAGGCCACCGGACACCCTGAGGAATGGACGCCGAGCCTCCTAGAAGTGATGGAGGGCCTTGCAGGGTTAAACCAGCAACCCGTCCTTCTTCTTGTGGCTTTCCGACGGTAAAATACAGCTGCCTGGGTGCCAAAGCAGGAAAGAAAAGAGAGATCCCTCCTGTATACGAAGGATTTCATGTTTTAATGCAAGGCAGATGCGGTCTCTCCGCAATGAATCATTCTCTGTTGTTGGTTTTTGTTTTGATTTAAAAAAAAACAAAAAAACCCTCTCCTCTGATGTCTGAACACTCTTCCTGTCCCAGGGAGAGGAAACGGCCTCCTGGACAGCATTTCATCTCCCAAGTTTGGGAGGGAGGGGAAAATGGGGTGGGGGGAAAAGAAAGGGAATAACGAAGCGTGGATGTTACCCCAGACACCACTAGCAATTCCCCCTCTTCCTCCCATCTTATTGTCTGTCTGTTTGCCTCCTTTCGTCAGCCCCCTTTGGAGCTCTCCAGGCTAAATGAGAGCAAGCAAAAGAGTTAAAAGAGGAAGGCAATCGGAGAGCGAATTCCAGGGCAATTTTTCATGCCAGCTCCTTGGTGATTTAGAGACCGGATTGGGACTCCCTCCCCCTCCACCACCTTTCTTTGCACGAGATTAAAGAGCGAGAAAAGAAAAGGCTATGAAGTCATTTCAAACAGGAGCAGCCCCAGCTAAACACCCTGGACTTTTTCCAACTGTCAAGTAGGATTTACGACTTATTATTTTTGTTTTAGTTTTCCCCACCCCACCCCCTCTCTTTTGGCCTCCATCTGTTTTGGGTTTTTTTTTGAAAACCAGGAGGAGTTTCCAAAAGCGTTTGCTAAAAGCAACTCGGGATCCAGAAAGGTTGGAACGGACCGGAGGGGGGGGGGAATACAGAATGCAGGAAGTGGCCTTTTGGAAGAGATTATTATGTAAATGACAAGGCTAATAATCAACATCCTGAGCTCAGGATTGCCATCTGGAGCTTTAGCGAGACCCGATCTTAAGAGTTTTGGAAGCAGGATTGCAGACTGAAAGGGCAGCTAGGAAAGGAACGGATCCTTTGGATTTAATGCAAACTGTTGAATGCCCTTGCAAGCCTTTAAATCAGGATGGCACCGGGACAGACCCCCTGCCACCCCAAAACTGGTGCCCAAAGTGTGGGCAACAAATAGAAATAATTAAACATTGGCGAAAGCTTGCAGAATTTGATGTGAAACGAAGGGCTCTCTGCTATGGGGGAGATGGGGAGATGCACTCACACATGCATTACAGCATGTGACGTGCCAGAAAATTTTGCTGACTCTTGCCACAGATGTACTAGAGGGAAGAGAAACAGTAAATGCAAAAAGTTACAACTGATTAAACTTTCCTGGATAAGAAGCGAAACCTCTTCTTCTTCTTCAAATAAAACACAGTCCAGTTGCCTTTTGAAAAAAAAAGCATCCTTGAGACAATTCCGTAGACAGCAAATCCAGCATTTCCTTTCACCTAGAAATCTTTTCATCTCTCTGCTACCAGTGGCCAGAGGGGTGCCTGTTTGTATTTTAGTGGCTTGCCCTGTCAGCGTTGGTGGAGGTGGTCTCAGAGGTTCTAGAATAGAATGTAAACTGAGAGCAAACCCCACTCCTTACTAGCACTGATGATGTTACCTAGTTTTGGTAACGAAACACCTGCAAGAAAACAACCAAGCTCAGAGAGCACCAAGGACCCCCACAATTGTCGTTGTCATCGTCGTCGTCCTCCTCCTCCTCCCTCCCTCCCTCCCTCCCTCCCTCCCTCCCTCAATTCCACTCCCTTCCAGCACTGATGATGTTACCTAGCTGGGTAATGAAACGTCTGCAAGAAAACAACCAAGCTCAGAGAGCACCAAGGACCCCAGAGTCCTTCCTCTCCTCCTCCTCCTCCTCTCTGCAAACCCCACTCCCTTCTAGCACTGATGATGTTACCTACTTGGATAATGAAAAGTCTGCAAGAAAACAACCAAGCTCAGAGAGCACCAAGGACCCCTCATTTCAACCCCGAGCTTCACAGATTCTCCTTTACTGGTACCTCTGCCTAATCGCATAATTCTCCCCACATCAAGAGATCTTTGGGTACTACACTAAACACACAGCCTCCATAAATCCACTGCTCTCGCCTCCCTTTACCCTTTATTACC
The DNA here is from genome assembly GCA_023970755.1 of Azemiops feae. NCBI lineage: Eukaryota > Metazoa > Chordata > Lepidosauria > Squamata > Viperidae > Azemiops > Azemiops feae. Next base: position 84,617 of record JALGBA010000510.1, read on the forward strand.
CCCCCTCCCGTGTCCCTGAGCGATGTTGTGTTGAGCTTTCAGGCCACGGGAGGAAGTCGGTGTTCACGTGAGATGCTGGATTGGCTTTCCTGACATTGTTTGCTTGAGCCCAGCAGCTGTTCAAGGATGCCAAGTCTATTTAACAATTAGAATGAAGGATGAAAGAGAGGGCTCACCGTGCACGTTTGCTATACAACTAGGAGCACCAGAGGCAACTGCAGAACCAACATTCATTCTCGCTTCAAGGGCAAAATGTTCCCCGGTTTGCATCTTGACGCCTTGCCTGAAGGCACAAGATGTAACGAAGGACTTTTAAAAGCAGGATGTACAGGTGCCTCCGCCCACCCTTCCCTCACCACGATATTTTTCTGTTGCATGAAATGAGAGAGGAATCCCTCCTCCGGGAGGAGGCTCTGACCCCCAGCCTGCCCTAGGAAGGAAGTACGCTTATATTTTATTGCTGCATTTTGGCAAATCACTGTAGTCAGCAGGAACACGCCAACCTGCAGATCCAGGCTCCCCTCTACCTCAGGGAAAGAGAGGCACTCTCCAAGAAAAGAGGACCTCTTTGGACAGCTCGATTGCTCAATGTACAAGACGTGCTGGAGGGGCAATGGGTTGGGGGCTTCAAGAGACACATCAAAGTTAGTTCTTGGTCGTCTTGGTAGGTATGTCTTATCTGGGTCTAGTCAGCCAGTTCCTGCCAGTTCAGGATCAGAATAACAGAATAGCAAAGTTGGGAGGGGCCTTGGAGGTCTTCTAGTCCAACCTCCTGCTCAGGCAGGAGACCCTGTACCAGGGGTAGGCAACCTTGGCTCTTTTATGACTCGTGGACTTCAACTCCCAGAATTCCTGAGCCAGCATGGGAGAAACTTTGGCCGCCTCATGACTTGTGGACTTCAGCTCCCAGAATTCCTGAGCCAGCATGGCTCAGCTTGGAAACCTCTTCCTTTTCCCTCAGCATGGCTGACTCAGGAATTCTGGGAGTTGAAGTCCACAAGTCCTAAAACAGCCGAGGTTGCCTACCCCTGCCCTAGACCATTTCAGACAAGTGGTTGTCCAGTCTCTTCTTTAAAAACTCCAGTGATTAATTATTCTCATTGTCAGACAATTTCTCTTTATTTCTCGGTTGCTTCTCTCCTTGATTAGTTTCCATCCGTTGCTTCTTGTCCTGCCTTCAGGTGCTTTGGAGACCAGCTTGACTCCCTTCTTCTTTGTGGCAGCCCCTCAAATATTGGAAGGCTGCTGTCATGTCACCCCTCGTCCTTCTTTTCATTATACGAAACCATTCCTCGTATGTTTTAGCTTCCACCACCACCCAGTCATCTTTGTTGTTCTTTTCTGCACTCTTTCTAGAGTCTCAACATCTTTTTTTATATTGTGGCGACCCCAACTGGATGCAGTATTCCAAGTGTGTTCTTACCAAGGCATTATAAAGTGATATTAACATTTCATGTGATCTTAATTCTATCCCTTTGTTAATGCAGCCTAGGACTGCGTTGGCTTTTTTTTTTTTTTTTGGCAGCTCCTTGGTGAAGTTCACAGTTCAGGAGCACCTGGAAATTATGTCACACCGTTGCATAGAAAGCACCCCTTTTGTTATTCCTGAATGACCCACCGGGGCAAACTCAGCAGTCCCAAGTGGGCAAGAATGACTTTGAGTCATTCTTTGAGTAAGGGGGAACCTGAGTTTAATGCTTCTTCTTTACTTCTTTACTTCCAACCCCACCATTTAAGGCCCTGGAGTCAAATTAAGATGACTAACTCCCCCTGGAGAGAAATATATAGGAGGCAATTATCTATCAATGTTCCTCCCACAAATGGGATTTGGGCCCAGTTATAACCCGGTCCAGGAATCAATTGGAGTTGAACTTTCGAATAAATTCAGAAAATCAATCCACCTCCATCTAAATGTTCAAAGCTTTGGGGACACCTCATAGGATTTGATCCAGAATCAGACTGAAATTGGTTTAGACCCTTGAATTAGCATCAGTTAGCACCTTAATATGCAGATGTACGTGTGAGGGAAGCTTCCCATTGAGTGACATTCACTGGGTCTAGGACAATTGACCACGCTGACATCGCCACACCCTCTTCACCCCGGGACCCTCATCGTAGCCAACCCACCTCAGCTGGCCCTCCCTCAGCACTCCTTCCCCGCCACTGGTTCCCACATCCCCCCCCGCCACGTGGCCACGGGCACTTATCCCTGGCTGATTCATGGTGCGGGACAACTAGGTGCCGGCTAATCTAGAGCAAGTTAGACTTACACGTATATCTATGCAAGTTTCATGTTTTCTAGGGGTATATATTAAGAGGGGTGTTTTACGAGCAATTCCCTAAAACTTTTATTGTTAAAAATACTCTCAAGGTGGCGAGCGCCGTCACTTAATGAAACGGTGAAACCACCGAAAAATTCAGCTACTCCATGCAAGAGATAAAACGGGGAGATAAACTTTAATCTACGGCAGCAGAACATAGAAAAAAACTGGTACAATTATCCTCCCGCAGTTGGGCTAGGAAGCCATACCGATCTGTTATGAGAACTGTCAAAGGCTTCGTTATCTGCAAAAGACTTTATGAAAACAAAGCGCTTTTGCTATCTCCCGAAATACACTACGAAGGGAATGAAGACGTATTTTGCACAGGGTGGGTGGGTGGGTGGGAAGGATTCCAGAATTTTCCTTTGCAAAGTGCTCCTTTCTCCGCAACACACTTGGAGAGAACATCCCAATGGAATTACTGATAGTCCTCGGCTTACAACAGTTCATTTAGTGACCGTTTGAAGTTACGGCGGCATTGGAAAAGTCACCTCTGACCGTTTTTCACGCTTACGACCGTTGCAGCCTCCCCACGGTGCAGCATCCCCATGATCAAAATTCAGACGATTGTCAACTGACTCGTGTTTATGACCATGAGCCTTGGTGGCGCAGTGGTTAGAATGCAGTACTGCAGGCTAACTCTGCCGACTGCCGGCAGTTTGATTCTGACCGGCTCAAGGTTGTCTCAGCCTTTCCATCCTTCCGAGGTCGGTAAAATGAGGACCCAGATTGTTGGGGGCAAGAGACTGACTCTCTAAACCCCTTAGAGAGGGCTGTAAATCACTACGAAGTGGTATATAAGTCTAAGTGCTATCTCTATTCTATTCTATTCTATTCTATTGCTGTGGTGGCGCAGTGGTTAGAATACTGTACTGCAGGTAACTCTGCCGACTGCCAGCAGTTCAATCCTGACTGGCTCAAGGTTGTCTCAGCCTTTCCATCCTTCCGAGGTCAGTAAAATGAGGACCCAGATTCTTGGGGGCAATATGCTGACTCTTAAACTGCTTAGAGAGGCCCATAAAGCATTATGAAGCAGTATATAAAGTACCATTGCTATTAGGACGGTTTCAGTGTCCCAAGGTCATGTGATTCCCCCTTTTTGCGACCTTCAGACAAGCAAAGTCAGAGGAGGAGCCAGATTCACTTAACAACCGTGGCAAGCAAGGCCATAAAAATGGGGCAAAACTCACTTTCACAAAGGTCTCACTTAGCAGCAGAAATTTTGGGCTCAATTGTAGCCAAGACTTGTATGGACTTAAACTACACCCATCCGGTCAGATCAGGGGCGAGAAAATCGGAAGCAAATAAATTGACTCAGTTTACCTGCTAGAGAGGGTTAGAAGGGAAAGCTGAAAACGTTAAGTCTTTCCATCGCTTGGCCAATGAGAAGGGACGGGAGATGTCACCATACTTTGCTGGGACTTTTGAGATCCCGGCCTGTCCTGGGAAGATGGGTAGGCAAGTAGCTCAACCTCATTAGTCTTCAGAGACGGCCAGGGAATCCCAGGGCTGCAGGCCAAACTGGGAATGCCATCACAAACCAGTTCTGGGAGAAAGCCATGGCAGACCCCTTCCATAGGTGTCCGTGAAGTCACAGTAGCCAAATTCAGTGTGCAGCTGACTTTTCCTACCCCACCAAAGTGTGGGTAAACTTGGCAGACCCGGCCGTCCTTTTCACGAGATCCCCCTCAACAGATTGTATTATCCAGAGCGAGCAAAAAATAAAAATAAAATCAATATCTCTCCTGACCCCCTTAAACTGATTTGAGCGTCCACAAAAGAAGTTCAGCTACTAATTGGGCCGATTTAGCAACAGCGATTTAGCTAAGTTAGTTATTAAATCAATTGGTCTTCTGGGCTTGGAGAACAGCTGTCTTTGTGTGCTTGACTCCCTCTTGTCAACAAGGCTGCCATTCCTAAAGAGGGTTTTTAAAATAGCCGAAGACTGGATGGCAGGAGAAAGGGCAGTTGGGGGAACAGATCCATCAGAATAGAGCTGGAAGGGACCTTGGAGGTCTTCTAGTCCAACCCCCTGCTCAAGCAGGAAACCCTATACTATTTCAGACAAATGACTCTCCAGTCTCTTTTTAAAGTCCTCCAGTGATGGAGCACCCACAACTTCTGGAGGCAAGCTGTTCCACTGGTTAATTGTCCTCACTGTTAGGAAGTTTCTCCTTAGTTCCAGGTTGCTTCTCTCCTTGATTAGTTTCCATCCGTTGCTTCTTGACCTGCCTTCTGGTGCCTCCTCTTTGTGCCAACCTCCCAAATACTGGAATAGTACTATCATGTCCCCCCTAGTCCTTCTAGACCAGGGGTCCCCAACCCTTGGTCCATGGACCAGCGCTGGGCTGCAGCATGCCAAGAAACTGGTCCGGGCAAACAAGTAAAGCCCCAATCCACAAGATGTAGAAACCGCACACCCCTCTGGTCCATGGAAAACCCTCTCTCCACGGAACTGGTCCCTGGTGCCCAAAAAGGTTGGGGGCCACTGGTCTAGATGCATTATCCATACTTTTTTAAGGAGACAGGGAGATCTTCATGGCTTATCGCTATTCCTAGGTCATTTTTTTCCCCTTCCATTCAACCGTGTCCGTGTTGTTGGAACCACCAAGGGGTAGCAAAATTTGCAGAGCAGGCTTGGACCCATAACTTTGCTTTCTGTCTCCGTAAAGCCATGCTTGATTATTGGCTATTCATCAAGCTTGGTTTTCAAGAATTCAGGTAGTCCTCGACTTTCAACCGTTCATTCCCTGAAAATAGTGGCTTAGGACCAGGCCTCACACTTAGGACCATCCTGGAATCCCAACGGTCACGTGATCAAAATTTGGGTGCTTGGCAATGGCCGTTGCAGGAACCTGGGATCACATGATCACCATCTGTGGCCTTCCCAGTTTGCTTTTGACAAGCAAAATCAATAGGGGAAGTTGGATTCGCTTCCTGACTGCGTGAGTCACTTAACAACGGCAGTGATCCATTTAACAACCAGGGCAGAAAAGGTCATAATATTGGGCGTCAACTGCCTTTACCAGCAACAGAAATGCAGTTGTGGGTGTAGGTCAAGGACTATATGTGTGCATATTTCTTTTCCTTCCTTTCTTTGTGCTCCCCTCCTAAAGAAATAAAGGTTTCCACGGATTATTAACACCCATTTCTCAGTTAAACGATCCCATTTCCAGACTATTTCGAAAGTACCAGTTTCTCTAGATTTTTTCTTTTTCCTTTTTGCACCCATGAGATTCTGTTTTTGTTTTTTTTCCCCTCTGCTCCCCGGTGTTAAATGCACTCCCCTAACTACAATTAAAATGTTGACACCTGGTTTAGCTCTGCAGATTAGGATTTGATTTTCCGTAATTATATGTTATCGCTTGCATTCGGCAGCAATTTTGCCTTCTGTACAGCATGATAGCACTTATTAATTCAATAAAAGAAATCAATTCACAGACAATTTCAGAAAGGTAACACCTCTGCAACTTAGCATCTTTCCAATCGGATCATGATTGGACTCTGCATCTTGCTATTTAATCAGTAATGGGTGATTACAATAGAGGAGACCCCTCAGATGTTAATTAAAAGTATCCCTATCTATCAGGGACTAGAAGGCTAATAGAGTGCCATGCCACATATCGGCTAATATTTGACTCCATGCTTAATGGGTATTTACGGTGAGTGATAAGGACATTTATTCTGCTTCTTTGTTTTCCAGAAGATCCACAGCTTCTGTGGAAAGACAAGAGTCAGTTCTTCACTGGATATTGGCCTATATCCAATATATTTTGAGATTCTGGAAAGAGTGCAGAGAAGAGCAACATGAATGATTAGGAGGCTGGAGGCTAAAACATACAAAGAACGGTTGCAGGAATTGGGAATGTCTTTGTTGTTGTTGTTGTTAGTTGCGAAGTCGTGTCCGACCCATCGCGACCCCATGGACAACGTTCCTCCAGGCCTTCCTGTCCTCTACCATCTTCTGGAGTCCATTTAAGCTCACGCCTACTGCTTCAGTGACTCCATCCAGCCACCTCATTCTCTGTCGTCCCCTTCTTCTATTGTGGGAATGTCTAGTTTAATGAAAAGAAGGACGAGGAGTGACTTGAGGAGTGACAGTCTTCCAATATTTGAGGGGCTCCTACAAAGATGAGGGTCTCAAACTATTTTCCAAAGCACCAAAAGGCAAGACAAGGAACAATGGAGGGAAACTAACCAAGGAGAGAAGCAACTTATAACTAAGGAGAAATTTCCTGGCAGTGAGAACAATTAACCAGTGGAACAACGTGCCTCCAGAAGTTGTGGGTGCTCCATCACTGGAGGTTTTAAAGAAGAGACTGGACAGCCATTTGTCTGAAATGGTATTGGGTCTCCTGCTTGAGCAGGGGGTTGAACTAGAAGACTTCCAAGGTCCCTTCCAAATCTATTATTCTGTGTTCTGTATATGGAAGTCAAACTGCTTTATACCACTCTAGTGAGAACACACTTGAAACCACTGTGTCCGGTTCTGGTCACCACAATCAAAGTATGTAGATAAGAGCCATAGAGATGATAAAGGGTCTGGAGGCTAAACCGTATGATGAATGGTTGAAGGAACTAGGTATGTCTAGCCTATGGAAGAGAAGGATTAGGGGAGACATGATAGTACTTGAGGGCTTGTCCTAGAGAAGAGAGAATTGATTTATTCTCCAAAGCACTTGAGGACAGGACAAGAAACAATGGGTGGAAGCTTGTTAAAGAGAAGTCCAAGGTAGAAGCAAGGAGAAATTTTCTGACAGTGAGAACAATTAATCAGTGGAACAGCTTGCCTCCAGAAGTTGTAGATGCTTCATCGCTTTAGGTTTTCAAAAATAGACTGAACAAATATTTGACTTGAACGGTATAAGGTCTCCTGCCTTGAGTAGTGGGTTGGACTAGAAGACCTCCAAGGTCCCTTCCAGCCCTAGGATTCTAAGTTGTGAAGAATATGACAAACTTCTAAGCAGCTTTGCACGGATCTCACGATCGTTCGTGAGATGTCTGCATTTGCTTTCTAAGCTTCTTGGTCCCCCCCCCCCTTCCATCCTTTCACCAATAAAAGCGTCTGGAGAAATAGTCATGTGTGAATCCACAGTTCGGGTCCTGTCCCCCCCTTCCCCCCCTCCCTTGAACAAAACTCCAGCCTGGCATCTGCCTAGCTCACAATTCTCTCTGCTGTGTGGGACCAACAGATAACCTATCTCCCTCTTTCTCTTTCTCTCCTGGACATAAAGCATACATGACTGCTGACAGTAATGCGGTGGGACAGGCTGTCAAGTTTGTGATTGTTGTGCATCGACTGGACTTTTTGCTAAATTGCTTGTAACAAGATCTTTTCTGGGTAGGTATCTTGAGTTCTGGAGGGGCAGCTGTTCCTGGCCAGAAGGCCAACTCGGCTTAGAGAGGAACTACGGTTCTCCAAGGAGAGCTTTTTCTGCTAATAATACCTCTGGAATGCTCCGTCTATCCCTGAGATTATTCCTCCCGTTCGTTTATCCTATTACCGGGTCTTGAACCATCTCACTGCCAAACTCGATACAGCTTTAGAATATCAGGAAAGCCGTGCCCATGTGTAACTGCTGACTTCTATTTATTTCCTGGCCAACTTCTCCTTTGCAGGTGGACATAACCCTGCCGAATACCTTTGCGTTGAGTGAATTATTCAGGAATTTGGATTGCTGAGCCCCAGGTCTGTCGTTATAGTTTAGCATTTTGGGGTCGGGCTGCCAACTCAACATTACAAAACCTTGCTTTGCTTTCAGTAAATTGGATCCCTTGGTCCACGGCTGTTGCAGTCTCCTCTGGTTGATTTGTATTGTCAATCTTCCCTGCCTTGCAGGAATTGAGAGAGTCGAGTGCCACATGTGGAAGGAACCACGGTTCGCTCACCTTTCCACCTTGGTTGATTTGTATCTCCCATCTTTCCTGGCTTGCAGGATTGAGAGACTAGAGTGCCACATGTGGAAAGAACCATGGTTCGCCTTTCCACCTTGGTTTTTAATCTTCTGCTTGACCCTGAAATGGTTGTTTATCCATGAGGCAACCCTGGTCCTCCAGATGAACTCCTCAACATTGTCCATGCTGTCTATGAGAGGCTGTTCAACAACATCTCATAGACAAGTGGTCCACCTTGACCATTGGAGTGGTCTTGAGCAAATGGTATTCCCTACCCTTCTGATGTTTTTTTTCCTAACCAGAAATTGCAGGAAAATGTTTCAGAATGCAAACTAAGCTCAAGATACATTGGTGTGCATTTTTAGAGCAGAAGCAAAAAAACCAAGCTTGACCTGGAAACAGATGTCATAAATGGTAGGTGGACCTGTTTGAGCCAGAAGTTAATTGTCTGTTGTTATGATTAACTCCTAACAGCCTCTTTATAGTGGCCTTTGTCTCATTCATTTGTCTCAGGAATGTCCATGGAGATTCTCAATCATCCAGGTCATGGTTGTCCCAAAGGTGATTTTTCCAAAAGTCAACGGGACTTCCTTGGTTTCGTTCTTGGAAAATGTTTTCCTTCTCATCCAAAAACTGAAGGAGCTTCTTGAATGAGAAGCAAAAATGTTTTCAAAGGATAAAAAGCGAGAAAGTCCAGGCACTTTTGGAGCTTCTGAGGAAAGCTTCACAACCTTCATTTACTTTTAGGTCATAGGTGTTCAAAGAGCCTCTTTGTATCTGCCTTTGTATTATCCATTCTTCTGAGAAACGTTTTAAGAACTTAGGACCTTCAATTAGGTCATAGCTGTTCAATTAGGTCTTGCTTTCTCAATATTTGTGGAGATAATGTGGTACCACAGGAGGTTTAAAGAAGTTCCCTGCAATTAGAGAGAGGGTCAACTGGAGTTTCAAATACTTGGGTCATGAAGAGGAGGTAGAGAAGAGGAAGTACATCAAGAAGCTGACAAAAGTGATGGAGTGGTTGTCTGAACTTGGGCCAAGTGTGTTGTTCTCACCATTAACCAAACACAGATTATCTCCTTGCACAATAAGGTTAACATAGTTAGAAGGGATCTCTGAGGTCATCTAGTTCAGCCCCCCTGCTCCAGCAGGAGACCCCATACCATTATGGAGAAATGTCTGTCCAATCTCTTCTTAAGAACCTTCAGGGATGGGAGCACCTACAACTTCTGAAGGCAATGACAAAATTCTGAAGGATTTGGAGAAGACAGTGAAGCTTTTTTTGCTGGCAACCATGCCATAGGTGCCTGGTTTGTTAGCCTTTGATGCCTTTGCTAGTCATTTCAACCAGAACAGAGCTGGAAGGGACTTTGGAGGTCTTCTAGTCCAACCCCCTGCTCAAGCAGGAGACCCTATACCATTCCAGACAAGTGGCAGTCCAGTCTCTTCTTAAAAACCTCCAGTGATGGAGCACCCACAACGTCTGAAGACAAAGCTATTCCATTGGTTAATTGTTCTCACTGTTAGGAAGTTTCTCTTCAATTCCAGATTGCTTCTCTCCTTGATATAGTTTCCATCTTGTTAATGAGCACCTTTCAACAAGCAATGGTCATAAAATTAACTGTCCCCTACCCCAAATTAAGTGCCTCATAACTCTATATAGCCCAAGTTCTTCAAAGAGATGGTTTCTCAAAGTAAATTGGTGGGCTAACCTAGAAATGCTGAAAAGTTTAAACGACATTTCTCCAGAAGTTTAAAAGGCATGCCAAGTTTTGACCCAGCATAAGCTAGTTCTTCTCCTACAGATGACTTTGTGAACCTTTCAGTATTCCCCAGTAGATTGGGAAGGTAGATTTTAAAATGCGCCGTTGATTTAGTTTAAGCTGCAATATTAAAGGTGGATAAAGCCAGAAAGCAAGGCTCGCATTCCAAGGTCATGATTTCTTAGCCGGAGGTCGTTCTTTTTTTATATATATATTCAGCAACAAAAGTTTGGAACTCTGCATTGTGCTGAACGTGCCTTGCCTCCTCCTTTCACCTCCAGCCTTGGGGTAAGCCAAGAAGGAAGGCCTTACTTACACCATTCTTCCCTTGCTTCTTTAAAAGGCTATTTTAAAAATTATTTTCTGTCTTGGACTTCTTACTATCCCAGACCTCACACGTGGAACATAGAATCATAGAGCTGGAAGGGACCTTGGAGGCCTTCTAGTCCAACCCTTACGACAATCCCAGTCACTCCAGAGTTTCCTTAATCGAGAAAGAGAGTTCGGTAAGCATCACAAAGGCTTTGGCAAGCAACGCCGTGGTGCGGCTTTGCCACTTGTACAATTTTCACGCAGTGCAACTGATTAAAATGCCAGCCCTGGAAGAAAGATTGCAAAGAGAAAATTTAGTGTATCCTCATCAAGGCCGTTGGTCATTTGTCTCCCGATTGCCTGCAAAAACAGGAAAAAGGGTCCTGGGAACCACTGTCTTTCTGTGTAAAATCCCCCCGTCAAATCCGAGGCACGGAGGGGATTTATTGTTTCATATGGTGAGGTCGGACTGCCCTCCCTGCTCTATTTGTCTTAGTCAACTCCTCCAAGGCAATATTTAATAAAAGAGAATTGACATAGCTTTCCAGGCTCTCTGCGCACACTGCTGCAGAGTCTATTGTAAAATAACTCATTATTATTATTGCAATTATTAGTGTTGTTCTGGGGGGGGGGAGGTGGTGGAGGAGGAGGAGGAGAAGGAGAAATAATAATTGCCAATGGTGAGATTGGGAAAATAGGGCACGTATGAGCCAATTTAGTGGAATCTGGGAGAAAGGGAGCTTAACTGCTTAGTCGTTTTGTGAAAAGCACCTCGGCCGTTTGAGATGATTATAGGAAACGTGCTAAAACTGGCCTGTGTCGTTTTCCTCCTCTTTCTATCTAGTTACGTCTGTCCCTACAAAAGGCCCGTCTCCCTGTATTCATCTCCCATAAACCCCACTCAAAAACGTGAAAGTTTTTGCTGTACAAGCTACTCCAATTGCTCTCATAGCGTATGCAGAGACGGTCGCGCCAAGTGCTAAAGGACACGCGTGTTCCGTCTGTGAAGCTATCGAGATGCCACGGGGCAGCCCCCAGGCCTTTCCCGAATGGGATTCAGAAAACGATGAAGGCAGAATGGAAGACAGCTGTGTCCAGGGAGAACGACCTGCGGTTGTGGACTGCAACACACATTCGGGTTGCGATATAATAAGGAGCGTTTCTTCCTGACTGGACTGGGAGCTTTCTTCAAATGAGAGGTCTCTGAGCTTGGTGGTTTTCTTGCAGACGTTTCCTTACCCAGCTAAGTAACCTCATCAAATGCTAGAAGGGAGTGGGGTGTGTGGAGTGGTGGAGAAGAAAAAGAGGAGAAGGAGGACTGTAGGTTCCTTGGTGCTCTCTGAACTTGGTGGTTTTTTTGCAGACGTTTCATGATCCAAACTAGGTAACATCATCACTGCTCAGTCAACCCCCCCTGCCTTCTAGCACTGATGATGTTACCTAGGTGGGTAATGAAACGTCTGCAAGAAAAAAACCAAGCTCAGAGAGCACCAGGGACCCATAGTCCTTCCTTCCTTCCTTCCTTCCTTCCTTCCTTCCTTCCTTCCTTCCTTCCTTCCTTCCTTCCTTCCTTCCTTCCTTCCTTCCTTCCTTCCTTCCTTCCTTCCTTCCCCCCTCCCTCAATTCCACTCCTTTCTAGCACTGATGATGTTACCTAGCTGGGTAATGAAACATCTGCAAGAAAACCAACCAAGCTCAGAGAGCACCAAGGACCCCTCATTTCAACCCTGAGCTACAAATTTTCTCCTTTATTAGCTTTCTAGTTACTACAAGCTTAAGGACCGCCTCCTTAAGATATCCTTGATGAGATTTTTTTTTTTTGAACTGTATTGACCTGTGTTTGAAGACCTTGGCGGCTTAGAAGTCAACTCAGTTTAAAGAAGCAGAAGCAAGAAAGCTGGAGCTGAGATTCGTCTAAATGAGTCAGTTGCCTTAGGCAGCCAGTCTCAAGAGATGCCAGCCAGAATTTAAAGGGAGTGTCTTGTGTGCAAGAGGGGGCTAGTTGTGGGTGCCTTCGGTTACACATTGCCAGATACTGCAGGCTAGTTTATAAACATGGTACAGAAACTGCAGGCAAAGCTAGCTTGATACCTTCAAGCACAGTGGAAGATGGTATCCCGCCTAGGTGTTTTTTCTTGGCAGTAATGTGGAATTTATTGTTGCCTTCTTCGCGATGTTTTTTGACTTCCTAATCTAGCCTTGGTGTTCTTGACAGTCTTCTCTTCAAGGACGAACTAGGCCAATGCCTACTCCAGGGGTCTTCAAACTTGGCCCTTTTATGACTTGTGGACTTCAGCTCCCAGAATTCCTCAGCCAGCGTGTCTGGCTGAGGAATTCTGGGAGTTGAAGTCCACAAGTCATAAAAGGGCCAGGTTTGAAGACCCCTGGCCTACCCAAATGGTGTTAAAGAAGACTGAAGCATTGGCCTATCAGTCTCTATTGCTGTTTACTATCTTCTGAATCAGGTTTAAACTAACAGCTCCTGGAGAGAGTAATAATGGAAGAGAGCTATCCTCTAGGCCCATGTTTGGAGAAGGTCCAGGATATAGATGTTCTCCATAAAATAATGCTGAACTACAGGAACCCTTGCCTTGCTCCAGCTTTAAGGCTCATCTTCTGTTTCTGTGTTTCCAGATCTAACGAGGAGGTCCTTATCTGAATCCCACTTTTTTTGGGGGGGGGATACATTATCTAAAATCGTGAGTGAGAATCCTCTCAGCTGTAAAGCTTGGTGGTTTTCTTGCAGATGTTTCATTACCAAACTAGGCAACATCCTCAATGCAGAGAGCACCAAGGACCCCACAGTTCAACCCTGAGCTTCTCAGCTGTGGCACCTTGGTTATGGGATACCTCCAGTCCGAGGACCAATTCTTTTGAAGGCTGAATAGTCAGCGTGAAACATCAATTTCTATTTTTAAGACCACGAGAGCTTGCATTCCCCTCGCTAACCACTGCAAACCTCTTGTCTGTTTCCCTCTTTCCCAGGTGTTGATTTGTAAGTGTTACCCTGCAGATTTTCCTAGGGACACATTAACTGGATAGGTCAACTAAAATGATAGTTAAAAGTAGCCTGAAGTGAACAGCGGCACTCAGTGTATGATTATGTGTGATTAGCAAGGGCTTGCATTGTGCAAAAGTGGTTATTATAATTAAATTCTTCATTTCCTGCTGAAACCTGCGAAACAGCAATTGTCATCATGGGAAAAGTAAACACTTTGGATGTTTGCAATCGAGTGTCAAAGGGCAGTAGCTGTGCGCGCCGACTCTTCCCTCTCTCTCCGTCCAGTCCTTTCCTTCCCGGAGAGAAGATACAAAGGAAGAACCTTTTGTGCACACGGAATCTCTTTGTCTCTGAAAGCAGTTCTGACATTCGCATTTAACCAGTGGGTGTTAGATGGCCCCAATGACCCGTCCTTGGCACCTGTTGGGCTATTAGCTAATGAAGGGTTTCAAAGGTCCTCCTAGAAGCACATTAATTGCCCATCTGAGATGACCTCTAAATCTATCTTCTAGACCAGGAATCTCCAAACTTGGCAACTTGAAGAGTTGTGGACCAACTCCCAGAGTTCCCCAGCAAGCATGAAATAAATGATGGCTTAATCTATTAAACTTGACATTGGGCGCTTCTCTTTTCTGCCTTCAGCATGCTTGTGGAGGCATCTGTCTGTCCATCCATCCATCTATCTCTATAACCATTCATCAGTCTATTACTATCCATCTATCCATCCATTATCTATCTATCTATCTATCTATCTATCTATCTATCTATCTATCTATCTATCTATCTATCTATCTATCTATCTATCTATCTATCTATCTATCTATCTATCTATCTATCTATCTATCTATCTATCTATCTATCTATCTCTGCCTGTCTGCCTGTCTGGTGTCCGTCCGTCCATCCGTCCATCCGTCCATCCGTCCATCCGTCCATCCGTCCATCCGTCCATCCGTCCATCCGTCCATCCGTCCATCCGTCCATCCGTCTATCCGTCTATCTGTCTATCTGTCTATCTATCTATCTATCTATCTATCTATCTATCTATCTATCTATCTATCTATCTATCTATCTATCTATCTATCTATCTATCTATCTATCTATCTATCTATCTATCTATCTATCTATCTATCTATCACCATCCTCATCCATCCATCCAATCCATCCATTCACCTACATCTATCTCTCTGTCTCTGTAATCTAGTTTAGTCTGCCTTATCTATCACCATCCACCCACCCACCTACCTACCCTATGTTATGTGTCTCCATCCATTCATCCACCTACCTACCTGCCTGCCTGCCTGCCTGCCTGCCTATCCACCCTCTCACCCACTGACCTGATTTGGTCTGGTCTGGAATTGCATTTAAATCAGGCAGGCTACAGGCGTGACCCTCCATTGCTTTGGGAATCAGGTATTCTAATTGGTGTGCAATTCCCACTGAGTTCACAAATGGGTTTTCAAAGTGAGGCCCGCGCCTGCCTCTCCTGCATGTTTTCCTGAAGCCTCGCAGCCCTGCTGTAGTGCTGCTTTTTAAAAATATGCCTTTCTCGTTGAACGCCTTGCAAATGCTGCAGAAAGCTTCAAGTAGTCAAAAGCTTTTAAATACAGATGGCGAAACAAGTCCCAGTGGAAAACCAGCTTCTCTTTCAAGCCTTGCTTTTCTTTCTCCAGTTCCCCCTCCCCATCTATCCTTCCCTCCCCCCCCTTTTTTTTTTTAGCTCATGGCAGGCTTTGACAGATCAGAAGAAATTCTCACAGCTTGAAGCAGCTGGATTCGTCTTTGACATGAATGAAAACATCTGGTCCCTAAACAGTCTTTTACCAAAGGGCCAAAAGAGAAATGCGTGCACATCTGTTGCACGGACGTATTTCCCTGTAAATTCAGATGTTAATTGCTTTGTTTTGTCGAGGTAACCCACTTGGCTGGCTGTTCCTCTTCTCCCTGCACTAATGGTTTCCTTGAACGCTGATGTCGCTTTGATTTGCAAATTCGCAGGTGTAATGTGGGCGGCACTTAATCTAAAAAGTGGTTAGCAAAGACAGAGAGCACATGAATGCGCTTCAGGAGGAGGTGTGCCAGCTAACCGGCCCAGCCGATGTTCAGCTGAGATTAGCCTGCACAAGATGAGAAGAGATCTCCCTGTTAAAATCCACTGTACTGACAACTTAATACTAAATCAAAGAGATCTGAATCACAGAAGACAGAAGCTAATGGCGAAATAAGTCCAACGCTTCTCCTCCCAACCAGCCCTTACCACGCCTGCCTCGTGCCAGGTGCTTCTGCTGGCATCCCAAGTAGGGGTGAGTCAGAAGTTCTTTAGAACTTGAAGTTCTCATCTCATCCACAAAGATGAATAACAGAACAGAATAACAAGAGTTGGAAGGGACCTTGGAGGTCTTCTAGTCCAACCCCCTGCTCAAGCAGGAGAACCTATACCATTTCAGACAAATGGATGTCCAATCTCTTCTTAAAAGCCTCCAGTGTTGGAGCACCCACAACTTCTGAAGGCAAGCAGTTCCACTGATTTATTATTCTCACTGTCAGGAAATTTCTCCTTAGTTCTAGTTTCCTTCTCTCCTTGATATAGTTTCCATCCGTTGCTTCTTGTTAATGAACACCTTTCAACAAGCAATGGTCATAAAATTAACTGCCCCCTGCCCCAAATTAAGTGCCTGATAACTCCGGGCACCCACAACGTCTAGAGGCAAGCTGTTCCACTGATTTATTGTTCTCACTGTCAGGAAATTTCTCCTTAGTTCTAGTTTCCTTCTCTCCTTGATTACTTTCCATCCGTTGCTTCTTGTCCCCCCTTCATGTGCTTTGGAGAATAAGTTGACTCCCTCTTCTTTATGTCAGCCCCTCAAATATTGGAAGACTGCTGTCATGTCACCCCTAGTCCTTCTTTCCAATTCCTGCAATCGTTCTTCACATGTTTTAGCCTCCAGCCCCCTCTTGTTAACATCAATATCAAAATATTTGGATAGGTCAAATCCCACGACAGTGAATAAGATCTGCTAACATGTCACGGACAAGCTATTCCTAAACCTGTTGAATAGAACCGAAGTTTGTAGTTTGGGAGTGTAGTCTCACCCATGTTTATTTGCACATGAGCCTCGGTGGCTTAAACCTCTTTCTAATTCATGCAAAGATGGCAGCTTAAACATTGCCTGCTGTTTTCAAGAGCCATGTCTACC
Source organism: Azemiops feae (assembly GCA_023970755.1). Lineage (NCBI taxonomy): Eukaryota > Metazoa > Chordata > Lepidosauria > Squamata > Viperidae > Azemiops > Azemiops feae. The sequence goes on from JALGBA010000510.1 coordinate 101,103, forward strand.
AAGCGAGGCTTTCTTAATCAAAACGGCAACACCCCAGTGAAACAATCCGGGTGTGCTTCACACCAATGCCAAAATCTTTTGAGCAGAAGCCCAGGCTTCTGGTGGAAATCCATCTTTTTTGCTACTTTTATGCAAAAATCCCACCACTTCGCTTCATCGTGTTATGGAAAAAAAGCCTTCCCGCATGGCTGGGGCGTTTGGAAAAAAAAATAAAACTGAAATTATAGCACATCTGGAAGAGGAGAACAAATTGGGCTAAATGAATCCAGCTTCCTGGCGAAATAAAATCCATTATTCTCCACGTTTTGGTAGGAGAGCTTGGAACTCATCAGCCAAAACACATGAGGGATTCCGGGCCTTGGTCATTGTCCAACTGTAGCACCCCGGCCGTTGCGTTTCACAGCTTCTGTTTTATCCCCCTGGCTTTTTGGCTAATTCAGTTCATCCGTTTTCTATATTAAGGGATAAACAACAATTCCACAGGGCCCCGTGTTTGTCCTTATCGCAGCGCGACTTCAGAAAAAACGTGCTTTCCCCATGCCTCCGCCGTGAATGTTAATCACCAAGCAAAACACAGCTATAATTAACAGGAATAATTGTTGCTCTGCTTTGTACTCCAGAAAGAGCATTGCTGAGTGACTTTGCTTGGAAAAAAGGGGGGGGGGCATTCAAACAGCCTGAAGATGGAGGACTCTCCCCCCCCCCCATTTCCTAAAGAATAAAGATTTTGGAACATTTGCTCATGTTTTCTATAGAGCCATCTTTACAGTCCTAAAAGTGCTTTTTTGAAAGGCATCTAGACTTTGTTTTCCCTTGAAGATGTTTTGCTTTTCATCCATTGCAAGAACTGAAGAAGCTTCTTGGGCGAGAGGCGAAATGTCTTCAAGGAAAAGTTCAGTTGCCTTGTAAAAAAGCACCTTTGGGACAGCCATGACCTGGACCCCTATAGACCTCTTTACAGTCATGGCCCAAACACAATCATCTGGAGGATGATCACAGCAGGTTTTCTTCCATCCTTGCAGCAAGTCACCCCAGCAATAGTCTAAGCTGGCAATTGGACAATTAGATTCAAAATAATACGAACCACAGGGAGAGATAGATAGAAGCTTATCAAAGAGGGATCCAACCTAACATTAAGGAGAAATTTCCTGACAGTGAGAGCAATCAATCAATGGGACAGCTTGCCTTCAGAAGTTGTGGGTGCTCCATCACTGGAGGTTTTCAAGAAGAGACGGGACAGCTATTTGTCCGGAATAGCAATAGCACTTAGACTTATATACAGCTTACAGCACTCTCTGAGCAGTTTATAAATGTCAATATATTGCCCCCCAACAATCTGGGTCCTCATTTTACTGACTTCGGAAGGATGGGAGGCTGAGTCAACCTTGAACCCATCAGGATCGAACTCCAGGCTGTGGGCAGAGTTTGCCTGCAATACTGCATTCTAACCACTGCGCCACCAGGGTTCCCTCCAGAATGGCATAGGGTCTCCTGCTTGAGCAGTGGGTTGGACTAGGACAGGGGTAGGCAACCTTGGCTCTTTTATGACTCGTGGACTTCAACTCCCAGAATGCCTGAGCCAGCCATGCTGAGGGGAAAGGGAGAGGTTTCCAAGCTGAGCCATGCTGGCTCAGGAATTCTGGGAGTTGAAGTCCATGAGTCATAAAAGAGCCAAGGTTGCCTACCCCTGGACTAGGAAGACCTCCAAGGTCCCTTCCAACTCTGTTATTCTGTGAATCTGTAAAGGTTAGGACGAGCTTCTTAATGGCAACACCAGTTCAGTACTGGAACCAGAGATGTGGCGAGCTCCCTTTCTTTCACTGGATTTGTCGCAAGTGGAGGCTAAACAACCCTCCACCGGGGATGCCTCAATTTGAAATAGAAATATTGGACTCAGTAGGATTGTAAGATTTTAATCATCGTTTTTTATACACCCGGTAAATACTGCAGCACAGTGATTTTATGTGGTGATATAGCAAATACAGTAACTTTATAGTACCTTCTTTTAACTAGACACAGTGCCCCAAATTTTCATTGGGAAAATATATTCAGATTTAACCAACATTGGGCTTTGATGGACACATCTTCTCCCAGATGGTCTACAGAGTCAAGGTCTTCTTTTAATGAGCTCGTTCTTCTATGTAGCCAACTGGACGTTGGGGACAAGATTTCTAGCTAGCTCAGCTTTTTACTTGACATGTAAAAAGGGAAGAAAAAAAACAGGAGGGTACACACAGCCTGCAGCCATTGTCTAGACCAATGTATCACAAACACTACGGTCTATACCGCAAGGCATCGTGGTCCAGAAATTAACCTTTTCATCCATTTACTCTGAAATCTATAGGCAAATAATTCCAGTGACTCTTTAAGTAAAACTGAGGACTGCCCGGCTTTAATAGCGCCGTTTCTGTTCAAAATGTCAACTTTTTAATTTCAGCATTTGTCTGACATTTTGTTATAACCGGTGCTGGAATATGCCGAATGCAGTTTTTCCAGCGGAAGGAGTTTAAATATTTGTCAATATCGGAATTTTTTTTTTTGCCCTCCCTCCCTAATACTAAATGCCTGTGCATCGCAGAGAGCAGGTTAGAGTTGATAAAATGTTGGTGGAATGTCAAGGAAAAATAAAAAATAAAAACACTTTTAAAGATAAACATTACCTTTATGAGATGGTGTTGGTTAGCTGAGCAGTCAATAAGCAGTTAATAAGGGCGAAATCATGTTTCTTGTTTAAGCCTGTTTCCAGGTTGTTTTAGAAGGCAGCCTCATGCGAACCTCCAGATATGTTGAAACCTAAATCCAGCTGCTGGTTATGGATATTGTAGTCCAAAACAGGCCAGGTTGGTTTTTGAATATGTTTATTTTTTTTCTACATTGCCACTAAGCAAGTGGCCGTAGGTTGAAACCTCTCCTTTTTCACAGGCTGTTTGTTACTGTAATCGGTTCTTAGTGTGTTACTTTTTATTGCGGCTGTGATGAGCTTTTAATTTCATATTTTGCGTTATTGGTTAACTCGCGGTGATAAATACTTGAGCTCTAAATCAGCATGTTTTCCGTACAACACTAATCAATTATAATGCATTCACATTCGGGAGATGCATTAATTGCAAAATTGAAATTAAAACAGCCTTTAAACCTTTCTCACTCTCTCTCTAGCGTGGCAGGTTGGTTGATCCCTGAGGAGGGAATCATTCATTGTGTAGCCTCTGCTAGAACCTCAAGAGAGATTTAGATGCAAAATCTCCTCCTCCGATTCCTCCTTTCAGCAAACCCCACTCCCTTCTAACACTGATGATATGACCTAGTTGGGTCATGAAATGTCTGCAAGGAAACAACCAAGTTCAGAGTGCTCCAAGGACTACACAGTCCTCCTCCTCCTCCTCCTCCTTTCAGCAAACCTCACTCCCAACTAACACTGATGATGTGACCTAGTTGGGTAATGAAATGTCTCCAAGGAAACAACCGACTACACAGTCCCCCTCCTCCTCCTCCACTTCCTCACCACCTATTCTTTAGAGAAAAGGGGGGGGGGAGAAAAGATTACATCCTTAATTCAAAGGGAATGTTGCTTTGTGAGTCACAACTCAATAAAATGTATGGGAGGGAAATGGTGGCAAAGGGCAAGCAAAGAAAATCAAATTGCGGTGTGTGAAACGATTTAAGGAGGGACCTGGGGAATATATAATCTGCAAACTGCCAAGTTAGAGCACGTATAAAATATACAAACAAGCTTGATATTTTTCCCAGTTGATCTCATTATGAGGGATGCTTGGGATAGATAAATTCAGTTAGGAAACATTAGTGCTGGATTTTCAGGGAAACAAGTCAGATGTAATATGTTTAAACTGATTCCATCTTGTTTTGATCCATGGGTTGGCTCCTTCCTTCCTTCCTTCCTTCCTTCCTTCCTTCCTTCCTTCCTTCCTTCCTTCCTTCCTTCCTTCCTTCCTTCCTTCCTTCCTTCCTTCCTTCCTTCCTTCCTTCCTTCCTTCCTTCCTTCCCATCTCCTCCCTCAAAGAAATGCATTTCTAATGGCAAACCGTTTGCTTTGCTTTCAAGCTTGAAAACGAGAAAGAACGATTCTCCACATTCTGGAAAGAATAATAAGGTTTTCCCACTCGTCTTTCCTAAGTGAAAACAAAGCAGAATAGTAGATAGATAATAACTACATGAATCGGGGTTGCCTTCCTAATATTACTGCCATCGGCTTGATAATGATGTTGGTCGATAGTCATTCAACAACATGGGGTGACTTTGGCCGGCCTGCTCAGAAACCCAACGCAAAAGCCAGCCCAGACACTTCCACAATTTGCAGTTGACCGCGCTTCGTTGAGTAAAAGCACAGTTGCGTTCACACAAGACGCCGTGCCGTAAGCCCCACTTCTCAAACCCTAGTGGCGAGACTCAGTAGGCTAAACCACAATCACATCCACTACAGAGAGGCCTCGATTTACAGCAGTTCGTTTAGTGACCGTTCAAAGTTACAACATCGCTGAAAAAAGGGACTTGTGATCCTTTTTCACACTTACGACCGTTGCAGCCTCCCCCTGGTCACGTGATCGAAATTCAGACGCTTGGCAACCGGTTCCTATTTATGATGGTCGCGGCGTCCCCGGGGGTCACGGGATCCCCTTTTGCGACCGTCTGACAAGCAAAGCCAACGGGGGAAGCCAGGTTCCCTTAACGACCGTGTTATTGACTTAACAACTGCAGTGATTCACTTAACAACGGCAGCAAAGGTCGCAAAATGGGGCAAATGTCTCAGTTAACGAATGTCTCGCTCAGCAACAAAAACGCTGGGCTCCATTGTGGTGGTAAGGCGAGGACGACCTGTACGTGATTTTAGCGTGCTGTGCGAAACGGGCCACCTTCTGCTTTGTTGCGTGTTGTCGCCTGGAGTAGCTGTGCGAGGATCCGAGTTGTCACTCATCAGCCCGCCTGGAGTTTCCTCTCCCGTTCGGCTTGCCAAAATCAAGTTCTCGTCGCGAGCGTTTCTTTAAAAGAAAGAACGGGGAGCCTAAAATTAGAAGCCCCCGAACCAAACAGAACCGAAGCAGATGGCCGTCGCTTTAAGAAGAGCGTGATTTATCAAATAAAAATAAAAAAATAAAACTTTAAAACTTGTCAAGGGGGGAAATCCCGGCCGCCTGTCGGAGCAGCTGTAGAAAACGAAGGCAGATGATTCAATTTGGATCCTGACCCAAGCCTGTTTGCAAATGCTTCTTCTGAGTGTGTGCGAGATAATAAACAAATTCATTGATACCGCCAAAGATCAGGCTGAATCCCGCTCCTTCGCAGGCGGTTGAGCTCCCGTTAGGAGCAAGCCAGCATTGATAGGTTAATGGGGGTCAGGGTCACCCAGCGCAACATCCTTCAGAACAACTTAAGAAAAGAATTTGTCTCCTTTTGCCCCGAAGCTCCCAACGGCCCTCCGAAGGGAAGGCAGCTTTGGATAAATCGAAGCGTGTTTATTAATAATGAGCGGACAGCAAAAGCTGCTTACGAACGGAAAACAGGGACGGCACAATAAGGAGCGAGTTGGGGAAGGATGCAGGCGCTCCTCGGCTTATAACCATCTGTCTAGTTACAACGGCATGGGGAAAAAGTGACTTGTGACCGTTTTTCACACTTACCACCATAGCAGCATCCTCCCGTGGTCATGTTATCAGAATTCAGACGCCTGGCAACTGGCATGTACTTATGACAGTTGCAGCATCCTGGAGTCATGTGATTCTGTCTTTGCGACCTTCTGACAGGCAAAGTCCACTGGGGGGGGGAGAGCCAGATTCACTTAACAACTGTGTGACTAACAACTGCAGCGATTCCGGCAAGGTCGTAAAATGGGACAAAATTCACTTAACCACCGTGTCACTTAACAAGAAAAAGGTTGGGCTCCATTGGGGTTGTATTTCGTCGACTGCTTGTACCAGTAGACTCATCAAGAATGAAATCTGGATTTTCAGATGGGCGGGGGGTGCCCACCGGCGTGTCTTTTGGTGGTCTTCAGCTCCGTCCTGGAATAATTCTTTTAATCAAGAAAAAAAGAAAAATAGCAACGGGGAGAGTGAACTGATGCTGGAAGGCAATGAAAACACGAGTGACGGCTGGGAGGGTTGCAATATTTAATCCCACAACATGATGCCCCGGGGTGTCTGCTTAGCTAGCTTACTTCTTAGGACCCCCCCCCCCAGAAGCAACTGGAATTGGCACATGGATTTTTCCCACCCTCTGCCGCCTCCTGCTGTCATTCCTTGGTATTGTTTCATGCAGAATCCAGAAAGTAACAGGAATGGATGTGATTCTGCAAACTCTCATTGACCAGGAATGAGTGCATCAGTCTTAAGGTATGCTTCAGCCTAGGAGGGGTGGCTAATTTGTTTTAAAGAATCACGGGCTCTGTTCCATGCTGGCTGGGGAATTCTGGGAGTTGGAAGCCCACCCATGTTAAAGTGTGAAGGACACTGTGGTCGACACGGACTCGTTTTTCAGGAGACCGGTGTCTATACGTGTGCGTTTTAGAGCTGAGGAAAAAAGGGAAAGAATCAACGCGCCGAATTGGATCCAAAGAGAATATTTGGCAGTCGTGTTTCCGTCTCCCTTCTGCACAATTAAAATTGGCCAAATCAGCTAACGGAGCAAGGAACAGCTTCAAACCCCATCCCTCTTGGCAAGTTCATTTCTAACCTGGTCTGCCAAGAATCCCCCCCCCCCTACCGAAACCAATAGATTGCATTGTGCAAAAAAACAGGTTGTTCTCCCAGTTCAGACCTGCGTGAGTCTCATTAAGGTAATTACCAGTGAATTAAAGCAGGTTGTCTGACTGTTCTAGCAATGGGGGGAGGGAAGGGAGGGGGGTGAACCTCCCTGCTGGCGATCGGCAGGTGTAAATGGACAAGATCTGTCAAAAAGGTGGAAGATCTTCTTAATTCACAGCAGGAAACAAGGGACAGAGGTACGGAAGGAAGTTTAATCATTTACGTTTACTCGGAGAGGTTAATGGTGGCGTCAGTCCCTCTAATTTGCTTGCCCACTGAAAGCCCTCGCCAGGTCAGATTCCTCTTTGTGTGTTGCTGTCTGCAAGTTGGTTTTATTCCATTTCTGCCTGCATGCATTTTTTCCATGTGTAGCTTTGGAAGAGAAGGGAAGATGGAAGAAATAATAAAGAGGGCTGCCGTTGTGTGTAATGCGATCAAATGAAGCGGTTGGGAATTACGATTGCGATGATGCACAGGCCAGATGTTTAGACTGGATTTAGCATTTTTATCCACTTATTATTGCTATTTTCTGTAGAGCTGACAATTCCCAGCTCCCGAACCCTCAGGGAGAAAATATATCGTAGAGGGCCATATTGGTATTAACTGTACTTACAAAAGAGAGGAGGGAAAAAAATAAACCCAAATTGAATAAATGCAGTTAAATTGTAAGCATCGTGTTAGACTTTTGCAGAAATTAAGCCTCAAAAGTCTCAGGTCAGGTAAGTATACATTTGACGTACCAATTCAAACAATTGAAAACCAGGGTTACTTGTTCCTTCTAAAATTATCGTTTTGGAAAATACTTAAAAGATACCGGGAATTTTTTTTGTCATATCAAAGGAAATAGCTTTGGCTCAAAGCGAGAACATGGTTTCCTAAATATGTCAGTGAACGACGGTTTCATGTCCAGAGTTCCAAAGTCCCACACTAAAATGCCCATTTAACCGTTATTAAAGAGCTGATAAGGGATGGCTCAATGGTTAAAGACACGGAGCTTGTCAGTTGAAGAGCTAACAACCTGGGTTTAAGTCCCGAGCTCCACGCGATGGGTGAGCTCCTGTTCCTTGCTCCAGCCCCTGCCCACCTAGCAGTCCGAAAGCATGCAAATGCAAGTAGATAAATAGGTACCACTTTGGTGGGAAGGCAACCGCATTCTGTGGGCCTTTGGCATAGCGTCACGTTGGCTACACGGCCACGGAAATTGTCTTCGGATAATGCCCGGCTCCCTTGGGCCAAGAAACAGAGATGGGCACTGCGCCTTAGAGTTGGACGTGACAGGGGAAACCTTTACCTTTCAAAAGCTGATAATAAAGCCTAAAACCCTACCTAGCACCCTGGCTTTGGGGTTATTTTTTCTCTGTTATAGAAATATTTGCAAGTTCCTTGGCTAGTGGACTTCCTGATACTAAAAAAAAGTCTGCCTTGAAATAAGTATAGCAAGTCAAAACGGCTGCATCTTGGAGATATAAATATGTAATGAAAGGACAGATGCTTGTCTGCTTCTCTGGGGCCATCTGGCCACCTTGGGGTGTGTAGAAGATCTGAAATGTCATTAGTTTAAAGTCAGATGTTTCCCAAATACATCTCCAGCTGTTTCGGAGAGATGCCTGAACATTTGGGCCTAAGCGAACGTGGTTTCCTTAGACTCTTTGCTAAAGTTGATGTGGTTTCTTGCTCCTTTACAGATGAAGGTCCCAGCGAGACGGGGTGGCAGGAACAGTGAAGATGACAGCATCCGGGAAGCCACCAGCTCCCAGCTAAGTAGCTCGAGGGACTGCCTCAGCGACGTGAGTATCTTACGAGAAACCCCGGGGCTCTCCCTGGCTGCCGTGTCAACGCGTAATAACTTTCTCTCCCATCCCTATGTCATGACAGAGTGTTAATGCGTAAGTGGCTGATCTCTCTGGCAAACACTATAATCACCGCGCAAATAAGATGATAAGGGAAAGATCAGAAAGGGGTAAACCACAGGGTGGGACAGTTGTTTCTATGTTGGGAAACTGCCAGCCGGGCTGGAAGGAGGAGTCAAGTGGGGAATTAGCCTTGAGTCCTTACGCAGCCACAAGAGGCATAAGCCTGACCCATCTCCCTAAGGTCCACGAAGCCTTATTTGAATTGTTCCCAGAGGAAAGCAAGCAGTCTGGGCAGTTTCTTGGGCAGATACAGGTAATCCTCAACTTACGACTACAATCGAGCCTCAAATTTCTGTTGTTAAGCGAGACATTTGTAAAGTGAGTTTTGCCCCATTTTGCAACCTTGAGTGAACCACTGCCGTTATTAAGTCAGTAATACGGTTCTTAAGCGGAGCTGACTTTCCCATGGACTTCGCTTGTCAGAAGGTCACAAAAGGGGATCACGTGGCCCCAGGACACTGCAACGGTCATAACTATGAGTCAGATGCCAAGCATCTGAATTTTGATCACGTGACCACGGGGGATGCCACAACGGTCGTAAGTGTGAAAAATGGTCGTCAGTCTCATTTTTCAGGGCCGTGGTCACTTCGAACGGTCACTAAACGAACTGTCGTAAGTTGAGGACCATCTGTATAGGCAGAGCTCAATAAAGTTGCTGGCTTCAGCTACTCACCAGTGGCTCTGCTTGCTTGCAGCTGAGAAGCTGGGCAGGGAAGACGGTTCCATTGGGCTGAATGAGCGCAGGTGAACATGCAAACGTGTGAAGCACTATGTAGCCTTATGTAAGACTAAGGGCTATTGCTATTGCCCTTCCTTCCTTCCTTCCTTCCTTCCTTCCTTCCTTCCTTCCTTCCTTCCTTCCTTCCTTCCTTCCTTCCTTCCTTCCTTCCTTCCTTCCTTCCTTCCTTCCTTCCTTTCTTCCTTCCTTCCTTCCTTCCCTTCCCTTCCCTTCCCTTCCCTCCTTCCTTCCTCCTTCCTTCCTTCCCTCCCTTCCCTCCCTCCCTTCCTTCCTTCCTTCCTTCCCTCCCTCCCTCCCTCCCTCCCTTCCTGCACAGTGGCTAGAATGCAGCACTGCAGGCTAACTCACTGCCCACAGCCAGGAGTTCGATCCTGACGGGCTCAAGGTTGACTCAGCCTTCCATCCTTCCGAGGTTGGTAAAATGAGGACCCAGATGGTTGGGGGCAAGAGGCTGACTCTGTAAACCACCTAGAGAGGGCTGGAAAACACTGTGAAGCGCTATATAAGTCTAAGGGCTATTGCTATTGCTGTTCCACTGATGAACTTACTTTAATTTCTCTGCCTCTGTGCTGGGTAGGGGTTGGGATCTGAAGGATGGAAAGAGGTTCATTGCCTGCCTTTGAATTCCCCAATTGCTGCCTTTGAGTGAAATGTTATGATCAAACAAAAACCAGACGGTGGCTTTGTGTATAAACACCCAAATGGGTCCTTTCCCCCCCCCCACATCTCCACCCCCTTTTTTATTCCCTTTCAATAGCCAAGAAATCAATGAAAGTGCTGAGATAATTTTATGTGAAGCCTTTTTTTGTGTGTATGTGTGTGGTGCTAGCAATTAGCATTTCGCCTTCATTAAAACATGATTTTTTGCTAATTAGGACCTTCCCCGTTAGGAGAGATTTAAATGACGAACAATAATCAAATGCTGGCACTGGGCATGTCTGAAATATTAAATTTAACATTTCAGTGGCGAGCCACGCCGATGTCCCAGGGAGAATAAGTTTTCATGTTGAGTTCTATTAATGTGAAATATGGTTCATAAGTAAAAGCTGTCACAGAGAAAGCAGTTCATGCCAACTAAATTCAATTGGACAGTTAATTTAGCTTTAAAATTGAAAACACTACCTCTGTTTCTAGATGCTAGGGGAAGGGAAAAAAATAGCCTTTGATAAGCCTAATGTATTTGCTATTAAGGCGCTCAGAGCTTACACCCCTGAAGAAGGGGGGGGAGGGATTGAGGGGGGGGGTAAAACAGCTCACACAAATGTGTTTAAAAGCTGGAAGTATTTATTAAAAATGTCAGCTGAAAAGTGGTTTTGGCAGATTAAAACGGGATTCGGCTTGACAAGTCTGACAGCCGAATGTGAGGGTAGAAGCGACGGAAGGAAGGAAGGAAGGAAGGAGGGACTAGAATTCAGGCTACGTGTTGTGAGTGTGAACAGGGAGTAACAAAACGTCGTGGTAGGGGGGGAAAGACGGGAGGATGGAGAATGCACATCCTCCTTGGCTCCAAGGTTGAAAACAAATCTGGGAACCCATAAAGAAAGGCGGTGGAGACAGAGGACCTGTGACATCCACGTAGAGGCAACTCAACCGTGTTTGACATTGGCTGAGGTGGTGGCTGTGTGTTTCCTTGCCGCCTCCATTGTTTTCTTTTTGGCTGCAGCTTTTTGGGTGCTTCCCATCTCTCTGTCTCAGGCACATGGGTACAAGAACATGCATCAGAGTGTCTTGGTCCATCTTGTTCTTTTCCACCATGGCCAGTGGAAGCTTCTGAGAAGCCCACAAGCAGATCATGTTCCTCAAGAATACAGTGAATTAGGGAGGTGTCTGCCTGCGAGGTTCTCTTGTTCTTCTGGACTTCTGCCTGGCTAAGAAATCCTGGGTATTTCCACCAAGATCATCTTCCTTACCCTATACAGATGGCTTCCAAAGCTATTGCATAAGGCTGGAAAAATGGACTCCTCTAAGACTGAAGGAAAGATACTTCATGTACATTCCTGCTCCCTTGCTTGCTAGCTAGCCCACCCACCCACCCATCCATCCATCCATCCATCCATCCATCCATCCATCCATCCATCCACCATCCATCCATCCACCCATCCATCCATCCATCCATCCATCCATCCCATCCATCCATCCATCCATCCATCCATCCATCCATCATCCATCCATCCATCCATCCATCCTCCATCCATCCATCCATCCATCCATCCATCCATCCACCATCCATCCATCCATCCATCCATCCATCCATCCATCCATCCATCCATCCATCCATCCATCCATCCATCCATCCATCCATCCATCCATCCATCCATCCATCCATCCATCCCCGCAACATACATGCTACTCCATTTCTGGAGACTCTTGAGTTCTTGGCCAATGGCAACCATCTCTTCTTGAAGGACTTGTACCTCCTTATCGATAAATACATGGTCACCCTCCATTGTAAGGTGTAGCGAAACGGTTTGAGTGACTCTTGGTTGAAACCAACGTGTTTTGAGACCTCCAGCAAAGTGGAAATATCCTCCAAGGTGACCAACAGGCACAGAATGGATTGAGCAGAAACGCCCATGAGAGAGCCACACAGCAAATTCCTTTCTGTGAGATCCTTGTTGCTCTCTGGACTTAGTTGTTGATTTCAGGGAGCACCAGGGACCCCACAGTTCAACCCTGCATTACAAATATTCTCTTCCATCAGAGTTTGCTTCATCTGCTACCACACTGGTGTTAGCAGGAAGAACCAGAAGGTTTTTTTTTTTAATTAAAAAAAAAACACGCCTTTAACCAAAGCAGATCTCAGCATCCATGTTTGTTCCCAATTCTGCCCTCAGATGCACTTGAGATTTAAGCTGGTTTGCAAACCCTGCTATTAAATAGCTAATCTCCTGCCCTGCTCCGGTGAGTCAGAATGAAAGTCTGGGCCACAGGCTGTTCACATGTCAGAGCAGAAACCTTTGTGGACTCGGTTATAAAACAACCCAATCCAAATACTTGGTTGCCAAGATTTAGATCAGCAACCTTGATTTGGGAACCCTTGGCAGAACCAGGAGTACCATGTCAACAAGGGTGAGGCAACCTTAAATCCTAAAATTATATTTATCTTAGGGAACAGGCGTTCACTAGGATTTTGGTCATTTTCTCATCATCTAGTTCCCTAAAAATTTTGGGGTCCCCCCCACTGCACCTACCTGTAATGGAATGTGTGGATGACCTTGGGGGAAGGAAGGGAAGAGACCGTGCCTTAGGAAATAATCAGAGCTAGGAAACACTCAGATAAGAGACGGAGGATCCCTCAGTTGCTTAACAGTCAGAGGAAAATCCTCCCCAATTACTCAGGCAGTTAAAAGTGATCCTGGGAACTTTGCACTTTTAGACTTGCAAGTTTTATGTTAATGTAGCCTTACATTAAAGCAGAATTAGCTCATGTAGTCGTGTTTCTTGCCTGGTTGACACAGGAGGGCCAACAATCGGACATGAGGAATCGTAAAAGAATTAAGAAACAAATCCCGATGACTATTTGGATTAAAACGAAATAGGGGCAGCCTTTGGGGTCATCCCAAAAGAATAACAAGAGTTGGAAGGGATCGTGGAGATCTTCTAGTCCAACCCCCTGCTCAAGCGGGAGACCCTATACCATTCTGTTGCTTCTCCTTCCCCTTCTGCTCCTTTGTTCCGTAATTGTCCTAATTTCCCCCAAACCCGCTCCCCCCCCCATGTAAAAAAATAAAATAAAATCCACCCGGCACTTTACATAATGGCTTTTTTTAAAAAAAGGATTTATCTTTTCTTGACCCATCCGCTTAAGGAGAGCCTGCGTTTTTTTTTAATGGATTTTGTCTGTTGCTAAATGGAATGGATTGCTGCTTATTATCATCTAAATAGAGTCCTGATCTGCCCACAGAACAGCAAATATTTCAAAGCTGTATTAATTGGAAATGCAGGGGAGGCTGGGTGGGGAGGGATGGCGGGGTGGGCTGGTGTCACAGAGTCACAATTTGGTGCCGTGGGTGGGTGAAATTGACCGCCAGTGGCCTCCTCGGCGGTAGTAAATGGGTTTCCGTAGTTAGAGGAAGCTAACCCTTCGATTCTCGGGGGGCATCCCTGGATGAATGGGGTGGGCTAAGGGGCACAGCAAGAGCCTAATGGAGTGATAGAGCAAAGCAGAGAGCAAATTGGCAATTACAGGCAGGTTGGCTGGTTGCAACCTAGGAGCCCCAAGGTGGAAATTAGAAATATAAAATATCAGGCATAAATAGCAGCTGATTAGGAAATAGCTTGCGAGAAGCGGGTGCCACCTCAAGAGTTGCATGGATAACTGGGTGTATTTCCGTCAGGTGCAAAGAATCGGGACCACGCATGAAATTCCAGTTAAGCTAATTTATTGCTTTTGGCTATACAGCTAGTCCTCGACTTATCACCACAACCGAGGCCCACATTTTGGCTGCTAACCGTGACAGGCATTAAGTGAATTTTGCCCCCATTTTACAACCTTTCTTGCCACAGTTCTTAAAACGACTCACTCCGGTCGTTAAGTTAGTAACACGGTTGTTAAGTGAATCTGGCTTCCCCGTTGACTCTGTGGGTCGGAAAGTCCCAAAAGGGGATCGGGTGATCACGTGATCCTGCAACCGTCATAAACACGTGTCAGTTTGTGAAGCGTCCAGATTTTGGATCACCTGACCCCGGGGACGCTGCAGCGGTCGTGAGTGTGAAAAACAGTCATAGCTCCCTTTTTTCAGTGCTGTTGTCAAATGGTCACTAAGCAAGCTGTTGTAAGTCGAGGACTACCTGTACATAAGTATCTAGTCAACCAACTGCCAGCACTAAATTTGGCCCTAGATAAGAAGAGTAAGACTTAGATCACTTGTGGCAACGTAATGACTCCAGGCTGATTCCTCTCTTGATGCCACCCTCGGGCTCTACCTATTCTTCTCCTACACCCTCCCTACTTATTCACCCAGCCGTAAAAAGAATCGTGCCAGCTTCTGAGTTAGTGTTAGATGTTTCTGTTGCTCCTTCCAGCTGTCAGAACAGAGTGGGCTTCCTTGCCTGTGGAGAAATGAATAAATGTCAACAGAGGAAAAGGGGAAAAAAGCACCAATGAGAAACGACCCCCTGCCCTTTGCATTAGTGTTCGGATCAAGCTGAGCCTCATTGGTGATTCTTTACGCGGGTTTCCGAAAAAGAGATTTGTAATTTCCAGGTCTCCTGTGGTCTTTTTCATTACTTTGCTCCTGATCATCTCTTGCCTGCTTGGAGAGGTTGGGTAACTCCGGCGGATGGTTATTCAGCTCTTTTTACTTTTATTTTGTTTTAAAAGTCCAGAATCTATTTTCTTCTTTTAATTTTTCCTGTTTTAGAGTCTGTATTTTGAGGTTTCGAATAAGAATAAAAATGTATACAACAGCGACAAAAAAAAAAAAAAGTCCAGTGCAAAAGGAAGAATATTTGCGGGGTGTTTTTTTTTGTTTTTTTTAATTCTAAAATTATTATTTTTAAATTGTGATGGTTATTTTAACTGCGATGCTTCTGATACAAATAAATTCTAAAATTTTAACTTTAACGTTTTAATTTCTATATACTGTTTTTATACTTTGATATTTTATATTTTATTGTGCACCTAGAGAGCCCCTCATACTGCTCTTCTTTTCTCCATAGATTTACACCTATGAATCTTTTATATACACACATATGTGTTTGTGTGTGTGTGTCTGTACACACACACATACATATACATATATAGAATGAGGGACTCATATGCATATATACACATACACATATACATATATAAAATGAGGGACTATATATATATATGTATATACATACATATATACATACACATACACATATATACATACATATACACACACACACACACACACACATATATATATATACAAATATAAAATGAGGGACTCATTATATACATACACACATACACACGCACACATACATACATATACATATATAGAATGACTCCCTCATTCTGCTCTCCTTCTTTCCATAAATTCAGACCTATGATTTAATTCTTCTTTCTACATGTCGTACCTGTGATTGGCGTGCGCACCCTTTAATTGGGACGCACAGCTAGGAAGGTACATCAGTGTACCCGGAACTTTATATTCCTTTGGTTGAGCCAGGGGGGCGAAGCCGGGCGGGGATTTTTAGCATTCTTTGCAACCATTTTTACTACTTACAGTGATTTTCTCTTTTTTCCCCCAGAGTTCTGCTCAGTCGTTGTCAGGAAAAGGCTATTCGGTAAGTCTCGTTGCGCAGCTTCTACGTTGCTCCTGTTTGTTCCTTGACTGAGAAAAAATTTGACCATCTGTTGCGTTTTCGAAGCCAGGCAGAGTCCTAAAAATAGGTTTGGGGAGATAAATCCCCCCCCACACACACACACTCGTGTTTATTACACCTCTCTTCAGAGGAACGAATATGAGACGTGCTCTCCAAATGAGAGAACATGGACAAGAAAATGGGTTTTTGCGCCTTTCCACTCTGAAGTTGTCTTGTTTAATATACGTACATTTTCTAGCGATGATCCTGAGCTCAAGGAGGGGTGTAATATAGGATTCCTCGGATTTGAAGAACGCGAATTATTTTGGACTAATAGACACCTTGGGTGCTTCGCTAGCACATTGTAGATGCTCTGTGTCTAATTTGAGAGTCATAGCCAGTTCAGGGAAAAAAAACGTATATTAGAAAACAGATTAGGTTTCTTCCTAACTTCTCTTATTGCCACTCAAAATGCCGTGTTACTCAGCTGGCCTTTGGGGGGGGGGTTCTAGCTAACTGGGCATGAAAAAGGCACCGGACTGCAGACCCCTACCTTCTTTTCCTAAAAGTAATTGTTGTAAAATGATAATTCAAGTTGATACGGTGGTTGATACGTACAAAATATCGATGCATAGACTGAGCTCAACAACCTCTCTTTGCTAAAACTTGACTTACACAACCAATTATCTTTTGATTGTCCCAATTTTCCCTATATTTGTGCAATTTCCTCTCTCTTGTACACATGTTTACATTGAATGCTTCATTGATGATATGTTTACAGACTCTATTATCCCAGTGCTGGTCCAGATACAGTTTGTACGCTTCCATAAAGTGAAAAGGTGATCCTGGCCGCTGCCGGGATTTTCTGTTGAATTTTGAATTGACTCCCCAATTCCAGGAATTTGCTTCCTTGCTAAGCTGGTTTTTTTTGTTTTTTGTTTTTGGAATGCACATATGTACACCCACACTTATATCCATCCCTTGAAGTGAAAAAAACCCAAGGCTGACCATCAAACAATATATTAGCCCTGTCCCACCTCGTTGGACGACTGAAGCTTAAATTAAGCCAGTCTCAAAAAGAGAATGAAGTAATACTTAATCGTTTGCAGAATTTCAAATTACCGGTGGGTAACTCTTGTTGGAGAAGATTTTCATTTTGTAGTCTGGGATTCGTTGGAGACTGACTTTTGCATAGCAGCTGACCATTGTCATGTGCAAAGTGCCTTTTGAATGTTGGTTACGGAGTTTTCGAGCCAATGAGATGGGGTTGATTTACCTCTGAAAAGAACATCGGAGTGTTTGATTTGTTCTGCATGTCAAGTAAACATCCAAAGTTGTTGCTTACGTTGGGACGCCTCCTATGTGTGCATGCATAAGCGAGGACCTCACTCAGTTGTCTGGCAAGGAGAATAATCAAATATTTTTTTTGCAGTGGAGAAGAACAAACTGCTGTCTAGTGGATGCTTAACGTTGGGCAGTCCTAGACTTACGACTTACGTTCATTTAAGGATGGTTCAAAGTGACAATAGCTGGGAAGAAGTGATTTACAACCTGTATTCGCGCTTACAACTCCTGTGCACATGGGATTGCATTTTGAGTAGTTGGCCACCAGGTTGCATTTATGACCAG
Organism: Azemiops feae; assembly: GCA_023970755.1. Lineage (NCBI taxonomy): Eukaryota > Metazoa > Chordata > Lepidosauria > Squamata > Viperidae > Azemiops > Azemiops feae. The sequence goes on from JALGBA010000510.1 coordinate 118,418, forward strand.
TTGCAGCATCCTGCAGTCACACGGTCATGATTTGTGACTCTTTCTCCAGCCAAAAAATGCCTGTTGGGGAGGCTGAATTCGCTTAACGACGGTAGGGTTTCCTTAATGACGACCCTAAAATTGCCCTAAAGTTGGATCCGACTTACGATCGCAACGCCGTACGATGGAAATTCCAAGCCCAATTGGGATCGTAAGTCGAGGACTGCCTATACATTTCCCGGTATCCCACACCTTTTGACTGTATGGGTAGTCCTCGGCTTATGGCCACAATTGACCCCAATGTTTCTCTTGCTAAGTGAAACATTTGTTGCGTGAGTTTTGCCCCATTTTACGACCTTTTTTTGCCACAGTCGTTAAGCAAATCGCTGCAGTCGTTAAGTTAGTAACACAGTCGTTAAGTGAGTCTGGCTTCCCCACTGACTTTGTTTGTTAGAAGGTCACACAAGGGGATCGCAGAACCTCAGCTCACTGCCGCCGTCATAACTATGAGTCAGTTGCCAAGCGTCTGAATTCTAATCATGAGACCCTGGGGAGGCTGCAACGGCCGTAAGTGTGAAAACTGGTCATAAAGTCACTTTTTTTTAGTGCCATTGTAACTTTGAACAGCCACTAAGTGAGCTGTTGTAAGTCAAGGACTACAACCGAGACTGCTAGAAATGGTAGCTTCAGCAATGTTTTGCCTAGGTTGATAAGGTAGCCTTGACTGGCTGTTGAAATCTACAACTTGTGTTTTCTGTTTGCCAGGAGCGTCTCGCTCAGTCTTCCTCTTTGTAAACTGTAACAGACAGACCTGTAGAAAGAGTCCCATTCTCGGCTTCTTATCAGGTTTTAATTATAGAGTCAAAGTTTTTCTACCTCGGAGTTCTGCTAACAAAGGGAAATGATTTCGTTCTGGCTTCCGATCCTTAATGGGGGGAGAAAAAAAAAAAGACCAAAAAGAATTTTGCCACCAGGCTGGTACTAATAAATCACAGAGCAGACATTGTATCTGGTGTTCCAGGATGTTCCTTTTGATCAGCTCAACAAAATGAGCGTGCAAGGCCAGGGTTGTTTAACTCAGGGCTGCCAGGAGTCCTGATAAGTTTTGTGTTTTTAATTGCTGGGTCTTGCAGAGCTCAAGTACCCGGCCATGATTTTTGGAGACCTCCCAACGAGGCAGGATTTTGAGTTCCTGGGTCCCTAAACAGAGATGTCCTCTCGCTGACCTGGGGGAAATAATGGTGCGGCGTGAAAAGAAAAAAATGGCTCTTTTCAATGTGTTTTGCTCACTTGATTGTTGTTCCTCTGGCTTGGTAATACTTTGTAGGGCTACGCCAGGGGTAGGCAACCTTGGCTCTTTTGTGACGCGTGGACTTCAACTCCCAGAATTCCTGAGCCAGCCATGCTGAGGGGAAAGGGAGAGGTTTCCAAGCTGAGCCATGCCGGCTCAGGAATTCTGGGAGTTGAAGTCCACGCGTCATAAAAGAGCCGAGGTGGCCTACCCCTGGGCTAGGCGCTTCAGAAATAATTTGGAAAAGGTGTCACCGGGCTCCCAAAACCAGGATGATTTTTCCAAGGAGATTTCTTTATTGTTCCTTAACGATAGACGGACTCTTGCCAAACTAATGGTGGGAACCATTAGGGAGGAGCTGTCCTCACCTTCTTTCTCTCACACAAACTAGGTGAACTAAGTTGTCTCTTGATCCTCTGGAATGCGCTCCCTCCCTTCTGAGAATCCAGACTATATATACCCCCACAGGTGTTTCGAAGCACTCAGGACCATGGACATAACCTCTGTCTGTAACTTATGAAAGCTTTTGATGTTGTCCATTTAGTTGTGTCCGACTCTTGGCGATTCTGTGGGCCGGGGTCTCTCCCCATCTTCCAACCTTGCACTAATTCTTTGAGCTGTTCTATGCTCTTGATGGTGTCCGGCCACCGTGTCCTTTGACGGCCTGGTCTCCTTTTACCGCTGACTCTTCCCAGCATAAACGCTTTCTCCAGTGAATTCCCCCGCATTGACACGGCCAAAATGAGTGAGATGCAGTTTCATGATTTTGCCTTCCAGTGATATGTCTGGTGTTATTCGCTCCAGTACTTGCCTGTTAGTCACCTTTGCTGTCCAAGGACTCTTGAAAGCAGCCTCATCATTTCCCAGGCTCCTGATCCTGGAAAAAGACACAGCTGCGTTCAAGAGCTGCAGTCAAAGTACTTACATTTGTATCTCCCTGTATTCCAGAGCACTTTGGGGAATCAAACTTAAAACCAATGCAGGATTCTATTTTTTTTTTAAAGTGGGTTCCGCTAATCAAGGCTAGAATGTAACAGCCATATAACCCAATTAAGGTGAATTATCAAAGTCACCTTGCAGGGGAGATGGGTGGCGAAAAAATTAATAAATAAATTATGTGACATTTCCATAAAGGCATCTTGGCATAAGAGCAAAAGAGTGAGCCAGCATTTACCGCTGGCGTTGCAGCCATGGCTGTTCCCCAAATATTTTGAAACAGATATTTGAAGGAGGGAGAAATTTTCCCCCACTGCCCTCCTGTATTCCAAGTGGCCCTTATTCTGGTTTGCCATGTTTTGATCCAAAGCACCAGAAGGCAGGACAAGAAGCAACGGATGGAAACTAATCAAGGAGAGAAGCAACCTAGAACTAAGGAGGAATTTCCTGACGGTGAGAACAATTAATCAGTGGAAGGACTTGCCTCCAGAAGCTGTGGGTGCTCCAACACTGGAGGTTTTTAAGAAAAGATTGGACAAGATGTAGGGGTTGGACTAGAAAACCTCCAAGGTCCCTTCCATCTCTGTCTTCCTTTCTCTATATCCCTTTTATGCGTCTAAGCATCTCGCCTGGGGAAAAGATCTTTAAAACACAAAAGCAACGAGTTTGTAAATCTTTATCTGGGCTATTAAAATATTGCCGGTGTGATTTGAGATTGCTACTCTCGTAGGCGTCACGGGTGCTCTGAGCTTTTATGTTTTGTTTTTTTCTGAAGTGAAACAACCAGGAGACCAAATATAGAACCGAGTGAATATTTTTAATGGTGTCTGCCTTTCACATCATATGTGCACTTTCGATACGATTCTTTTGCTTTCCTGCTCCACGAGACAAATGGGGGGGGGGGAATACCGAACGGTGTCTGTAGGATGGTTTTATAGATGCTTTATATTATATTTATATTTGAGTTCTGCCCTTCTACCAGACCAATCTACTAAACCACCTTCACCCCTTCCAAAACCTACATCTTTCTGATACATTATATTTATATCGAATGGCATTCCTCTAACACTGCAAACAATATGGCATAAGTGCAAAAAATAAAAATAAAAAAAATCACGAGACAAAATAACCAAAATATCAAAGAAGGAACAGACCGAGAATTGTAATCAGACATTATCACGGTCATTCTTAATGAATGATAACAATATCCATCCGTGGCTTCTTTTCCAGCAAGGGATGTCCTTGAATGCATGTTGCTATCATTTCAGAAACAGCTAGCAAACGTTATTAAGGGGGGGGAGGAAAGCTTTGAAAACTTCTCCTTGCATCCAACAAAGAGCAAAGACCTCCCCGTTTTTCCGGTGCTGAAAAAAAAACACCTCATTTCTTCTGTGTATCACAAACTTCCTTACAACTCAAAAGCCTTAGGACTACAGGTGGTCCTCAACATACGGCCACAATTGAGCCTAAAATTTCTGGCGCCAAGTGAAGACAGCTTGCCCCCATTTTACAACCTTTCCTGCCAAAGCTGTTAAGTGAATCGCTGCAGTTGTTAAATTAGTAACACGGTTGTTAAGTGAATCCAGCTTCCCCCATTGACTTTACTTCTCAGAAGGTCACAAAAGGGGAATCTGTGCGACCCCGGGGACGCTGCGACCGTCATAAATATGAACCAGTTGCCAAGCGTCTGAATTTTGATCACGTGACCCGGGGGGGGATGCTGCAACGGTCGTAAGTGTGGAAAACGGTCAGAAGCCACTTTTCTCAGTGCCGTTGTAAGTTTGAACAGTCACTAAGTGAACCGTTGTAAGTTGAGGACTGCCTGTATACTTTAATGTAGGTTTTAAATTAATTTCTAATTTTAGTAGCACAGATATAGATTCAGTGAGACCATGTTGACTGTGGACATCTGTTGGAACAAAGCATACCAAAGAATTGTTATCCTCCTACTATATTTGGTCTCCAAATAGTATTTTAAACAAATACAACAGCCAAGTGGAGATAACAGCTTGAATTTGGAAATTGGGCTAGCAAATGGCCTCGGTGTAATATATCAACTTGAATGCATACATTTACTTTCAGCCTGTTACTTCCTACCCGTTTTTCTTAGCCTACGGAAACCGACACAAACATATTTCCCTGTTAATTTATGCTGAGAGCAAAAAAAATACCTGGGGGTAACTACAGTGAAAATAACATCTTTTAAAAAAAGTTTCCCACTGCGGAATTTGAAGATGACAGCTTTTGAGCACAGGGGAGATGGTCACGAAAGGCCCAATCAAGCTTTCCTCTCTTGAGATCAAAGCACAGATAGTCCTCAAATTACGACCACAGTTGAGCCGAAAAGTTAATTGAGTTTTACCCCAGTTTACGACTTTTTTTTTTTGGCCACATTTGTTAAGTGAATCACTGCAGTTGTTAAGCTAGTAACACGGTTGTTAAGTGGATCTGGCTTCCCCCCCATGGACTTTGTTATCAGAAAGTCGCAAAAGGGGATCACATGACACACACACCCCCGGGGACACTGCAACCGTCACAAATCCCTGCCAAGCATCTGAATTCTGATCACATGACCACAGGGAGGGTTGCAACGGTCGTAAGCGTGAAAAACAGCCATCAGTCACCTTTTTCAGTGCCGTCGTAACTTGGAACAGTCACTAAACAGACGGTTGTAAGTCGATTACCTACAAAGGACACAGGTTTGAAAAAAGAAAGGCCCCAGGGCTCCAGCTTTGGATGACTCAATCATGGTTTCCAGTTATCAGCCCTCCCTTGATGTTTCTCAGATCCTGCAAAGTCAAGGCAAGCGCCGGGCACAGGCAAAACTAAAAATGAAATAAAACAGAGCAGCTTGGAGTCCAAATGGCCTGATGGAACCTGTTTGTGTGTGTGTGTGTGTGTGTCTCCTGCACTTATGCAAGAGCTGACGGGTGGAAGTCACCCAGCGAGTGCGTGTCTCAAAGAAAAAAACATATTTTTGGTTTTACGGTTCCCTTAACGTGCTTGCAAAATGGCCCCTTCTGCTTCCAATTAAGTCGTAGTCCTGCTTTTAATTACAATCAAATGTCCCATAAATTTTCACTCAGCCTCAAAGCCATAAATGAGTAGGTACGTATGTGGGTGTACCCACCCACCCACCCACCCACACACACACACACACACACACGTACACACACACACACAAACACAAACACTTACAGACAGAGCGCACCAGATTTGGTTGTCTTGGTTTCCAAAGGACTGAGTTTGAGGTTTGTGTTGCTGTTAACAAAGGAAACATGGCATTTTCCCTCTCTGCTTTGTTTACGAGAACATAATTGAATGGTATTGATTTACATAAACTTACATGTTCTCATGCCCTTGGTCATTACAATCTACTTTGGAAACCCTCAACGCAGCGATGTCGTATGATTCCCTTCCTTAGGGTTTCCTTGGTTGTTGTTTGAACAACTTCCTTTTGACCAGAGGTAGGGAGAAAGGAGAAGAACATAGACCAGGGGTCTTCAAACTTGGCCCTTTTATGACTTGTGGACTTCAGCTCCCAGAATTCCTCACCCAGGCACGCTGGCCTGAGGAATTCTGGGAGCTGAAGTCCACAAGTCATAAAAGGGCCAAGTTTGAAGACCCCTGACATAGAACATGAGTTGGAAGGGACCCAATGCCCTGCTCAAGTAAGAGATCCTATACCATCTGGACAAATGACTGTCTTCTTAAAAACCTCCAGTGTTGGAGCACCCGCAACTTCTGAAGGCAAGCCACTCCACTGATTAAGTGTTCACACTGTTAGAAAATTCCTCCTTAGTTCTAGGTTGCTTCTCTCCTTGATTAGTTTCCATCCGTTGCTTCTTGTCCTACCTTCAGGCGCTTTGGAGAATAGTTTGACTCCCTCTTCTTTGTGGCAGCCCCTGAGATATTGGAATCTTCTCACATAAACTCTGCTTAGAGTTTGTTTGCTAACCCATAAAATGTTTGTGGCTTATGTATATTTCACATATGGTTCACCCCCACCCCCATTGGTCTGTAGCAAAAGAGACAGTTCACCACCCATTCCATGTCTTCTCCAACTTTTTGAATTACAGTTATGAGTTCTCCAGTGAACCCAGTTCACAGTCTAGTCAAGACTTGTTAAACTTTAGGGTTTTTTGTGTTTTTTTAAAAAAGGAGTGGGCCCATGAACAAGAGGGAGAGGGAGATGGGAGATGACTATGATGTGTTTGAAGGATGCAGTGAGTGAATTGCTGGGGTATCCATCATTCAAAGACCGATGTCTCTCTTGATGCTTGCATTCCCCTTCTGGCATTGCATGCAAGCGTTGGAAGGCTGAAACAGGAAGTTGTAATTTTCAGCATCTTCAGTTATCAGCATAATATCTGTGGTCCGTCCCTTGACACGGTTCGCGGCCGCTTTCTGGCTCCTTTTTCTGCTGATTTAGCATCGGCTCCCACCTGCAGAATCAATTAAGACGTGCTGTTGAGTAAAATTTCTGGTCCCCGGGCGGATTCCCAGCCGCTGCCCTGCAGAACGACTCCGCCGCAGATAGACCGGTTATCGGCAGGCCCTTGCAGAGTTACATCTTTAGAGGAAACGCCAGGAAACAGAATGCATTTTTTAACCATTTCTCCTAATCTGCGGGTGAAAATGCTTATCGTGTTTCTACGCCAGGGTCTTTGTTCAGTTAGCAGATCTGGCTTGTGGTTCTCTTGATCTGAGTGACAGATAGATCACTTCACTAACTGTGAACACTTTCAAACAAGGGGGTCTCCCTGAGATGCCTTTGGGACTGCAAAGCCCCGAATTCTCTAGAGCTGTGGCGCTGGTGGAAATTGCGACTTCCAAAGGGGGATATGTTGGGGCCAAACACTTCAAAAGTTTTGACTCTGCTGGTCTTAAAATACAGAAGCGCTCCCACAACTTCTGGAGGCAAGCCATTCCACTAATTAGTTGTTCTCTCTGTCAAGAGATTTCTCCTTGTTGGATTCCTCTTTGATAAGTTTCCATCTTTTACTTCTTGCCCATCCTCAGGTGCTTTGAAGAATAGATTGACCCCTTCTTCTCTGTGACAGTCTCTCAAGTACTGGGAGACTACTATCATATCACCTCTAGTCCTTTGGATTAAATCCATTTAACCGAATGACGTACTAAAAGAGTTGGAAGGGACCTTGTAGGTCTTCTAGTCCAACCCCCTGCTCAAGCAGGAAACCCTACAATATTTCAGACAGATGGCTGTCCAGTCTCTTCTTAAAAACCTCCAGGGTTGGAGCACCTACAACATCTGGAGGCAACTTCCGTTCCACTAATTAACTGTCCTAACTGTCAGGAAATTCCTCCTTATTTCTAGGTGGGTTCTCTCCTTGATTAGTGTCCATCTGTTGCTTCTTGTCCTGCATTTGTTGTGGGATGAAGGAGAGACCTCTGAAATGTTCTTCTGGGAAGCCACTCTTGATGCACACCAAAATCCTTGCTGATGCCATCTCTGATCTAGTCCACCAGAACAGAAATGGTTCCTTGTGAGAAGTAGGGGTGCAGCTGGATAGTTTGGTTTTCCCTTATCTGGGAGTAAGACCAGTTGAAGCCAGTAGAACATAACTTCTGAGTAAGCCCACTTAACATTGCACTGTGGGATGAATTCAATTACAAACTTTCTGTCAAGTGGTTCCGTAGAGAAAAGGACAGGGGTTTGGAAAGCCGCTTGTTAGTGCAGCTTCTTCGCCTCAATTGGTTTTCCTTCTTAAAATAAATTCTCATTCACTGTCCAACGAAAACGCCACCCTGCATCTGCTCACGTGTGGACAAAGGTGTCTTGAGATCGGCAGCTTTCCACCAGCTTATGATTTTGTGCTTCTGACCGCCTGCCAGGCGTTGCACTCAATGTGTCTCCGGCTCTGAGCAATTTCCTTCGATGGCGCGATCAGGATCACGCCTGGAATAGACAACATGTGTTAATTGAAGCAAGCAGCACTCTGATGATGGTGCTTTTATTTATTTATTTAACAACAGCTTGGAGGCAGCGATGTACAGATTATATAGTGTCGCTTTCCCAATTAAAGTTTTACAGGAAAATGCTATCTCTTGTTTGTGCTCCCGGGCACTTTTGATTGGGTTCCCTCCAGCGGCGATGCAGATGATCCGTACATGGCTGCAAAGCATCCATTTGAAACGGTGAAATGTTTATGGATCTTTCCCTTTAATATTGAAATACGATTCCTGGAGGTATCTTCCCTCTGCATATATTTTGTAATAAAATGTCTGGAAGCTGCTACTTAGCCTATGACTGGTGCTTGGTTTATTTGTTTTAAATAATAAAATTATTTATTAGAGATGGGGAACTCATCACATTTGCAGACAACACCAAGCTGGCAGGAATAGCCAACACTCCAAAAGATTGGCTCAAGATATAGAAGGATCTTGACAGATTTGAACATTGAACACTATCTAACAAAATGAAATTCAATGGGGAAAAAAGTAAGGTTCTACATTTAGGCAAGAAAAACCAAATGCATAGGTAAAGTATAGGTGGTACCTGGTTCAATAATAGTAACTGCGAGAGGGATCTCGGGGTCCTAGTAGACAATCATTTAAATATGAGCCAGCAGTGTGCTGCAGCTGCCAAAAAAGCCAATGCAGTCCTAGGCTGCATTAACAGAGGGATAGAATCAAGATCACGTGAAGTATTAATACCACTTTACAATGCCTTGGTAAGGCCACACTTGGAATACTGCATCCAGTTTTGATCTCCAAGATATAAAAAAAAGATATTGAGACTCTAGAAAGAGTGCAGAGAGGAGCAACAATAATGCTTAGGGGACTAAAACATATAAAGAACAGTTGCTAGAATTGGGTATGTCTAATTTAATGAAAAGAAAGAAGAGAGGTGACAGGACAGCAGTATTCCAGTATTTGAGGGGCTGCCACAAAGAGGAGGGAATTGACCTATTCTCCAAGACACCTGAAAGCAGGACAAGAAGCAATGGATGGAAACTGATCAAGGAGAGAAGCAGCCTGGAACTAAGGAGACATTTCCTGACAGAACAATTAACCAGTGGAACTGCTTGCCTCCAGAAGTTGTGTGTGCTCCAACATGGGAAGTTTTTAAGAAGAGATTGGACAACCATTTGTCTGAAATGGTATAGGGTTTCCTGCCTGTGCAGGGGGTTGGACTAGAAGATCTCCAAGGTCTCTTCCAGCTTTGTTATTCTGCATTCTGTAAATAGTAGAAAAGCATTTAATTCCTGTTAGACCTCCTTGATGCTTCTTCTTACTGCACCTCCGGATCCCCAAATTAAGTTTTTTTTCCCTGCATGTCTCAACCATCTTTCAGCATTCAACTCATGTTCCTTCCTTATCAAGAGTGGCTAAATTGTACTTGTCTTCTATTGACCTGGACCTGTCCCTTTCGTTTGTTCCCCCCCCCCCCATTTTTGATGCTTCAGTTGATGCTCTTGGAACATGGGCCTCTACACAAATACTTTTCAAGGTCATTGCACTTGACAATAGATGACTGCATTTGTCTCCTGAATCACAGTCGTGCACTTGAAACATCAGTTGTTGAGGATCAGCTGTGATAGAGCTCGCTTTCTCCTGTCCATGCTTGAGAGAATTCAAGGGTTCATGGTTGGTCAATGTCACGCAGAGCGAGAAAAACTATGGGCTGTTCCAGTAGGACTTCGATAAAAGGGAATTTTTGTAGCTTGGGGTTGAACTGTGGGGTCTTTGGTGCTTTCTGAGCTTGGTTGTTTCTTTGCAGATGTTTCATGACACAACTAGTTAACATCTTCAGTGTTAGAAGGGAGTGGGGTTTGGGGGGAGGAGGAGGAGGAGGAGGAGGAGGAGGAATACTGTGGGGATCCTTGATGCTCTCTGAGCTTGGTGGCTTTCTTGCAGATGTTTCATGACCCAGCTAGGTAACATCTTCAGTGTTAGAAGGGAGTGGGGTTTTGGGGGAAGGAGGAGGAGGAGGAGGAGAAGGTGGTGGTGGTGGTAGAGGAGGAGGAGGAGGAGCAGTTATACTGTGAGGATCCTTGGTGCTCTCTGAGCTTGGTGGCTTTCTTGCAGGTGTTTCATGACCCAACGAAAGAACATCACCAGGCTTTCCTTGTGCCCTTAGCTGGAAGGAGAAGAACTTCCATCCTCTTTCTCAGGGTGGATGCAAAGGAAGAAAGTGAAAAAAATGGGGGGGGGGAGTGTCCAGCAATAAGGAGGTACACCTTTTGAAGGAGCAAAGGAACCCCTGTAGGTCACCTGAGCAAAATCCTCTTGAATTTTAGATTGGCGCATCCTTCCCAGGGTGATTGGCCCGCTTCCTCTGTCTTCCCTAATAAACGGTTTCTACGGAGGGTTTTCTGCCTTTCGCTTCTGCCAGCTGACATCTTGAATGAGCCTAATCCACAAATATTCAGTGCTGCCAGAGTCCCATAAAGGCCATCTGTCTCTCTTCCAGACTGAAGTGCAGCTCCCTCTCTTGGTGGCCATCTTTCCGATTAGTCCTATCACTAGCTTTTCCAAATGTCTCCCGAGACAGCGTGTGTTTTTTTTTCCAGTGTGCTTGTGTGATTGTGCTGGCATCCTTGCGCGAGTCTGCTCCCTCTGCTGTCTCTTCCAAAACGAGTGGCAACTGCTGTTGCTGCATGTGTGAGTATTTGTCAAATATTTTCCTCCAATTATAGAGCTTGGCCAGACATAGCCAAGGGAGTCTTGCTTGCTAGAAAAAAAATTCTTCAATGATGCTCATGTGGAACGCTGGTATTTCTTCAGGAGACACACTTGCACATCCTGCTCTGCAAAGCTTGGTCTTAAAAATACACATCTGTGGATGACCCTGTTTTATTTTTAGACAGCAACAGTGGAAGATTAAGCAACTTATTCCAAGAAACTTCCCACGGGCTCTGGAGAAGTTGATCACTTATGTTGTGCCCAACCATTAATACACACGTCAGCTCCGTCATTAATCCAGGAAAAAAAACAACGGTACTCTTTGCCTGGATGTCTCTCCATGGCTCCCCTACGTAAAACTGACTCAGCCAGCAGGCACCAAAGGCTATTATGAATGGCCCTGCAGGCCCAGCCACTTTAATATGCAATTTGTTAGGAATTTCCTGCCCTAAGTTGTGGTGTGTATTTTTTTTTTTTAAAAAGCAACAAGTAATTTATTTATTTTTTTAAAAAAAGATCTGCTTACCAACCTTTTCTCATTTTTCCTCTTCTGCTTTTAGCTGGCGAACAACTTTTAAAACTTCAGTTCCAGATTAATATTGTTTCCAGATGCGGGAATTAAGAGAAGCTAAAAAAAAAAAAAAAGTTAAAACACAGAGATTAAGCCTTAATTTTAAAATCCTGTTCCTAATAAACACGACTCTAGCCAAAGATTTTGCTTCCACTCTTTGGGGGCAAAGAGGGTCAAAAAATTTAAAACAAAGCCTCATCTATCCGATTACAGGTGGTCCCTGACCACGACTGAGCCCAAAATTTTTGTCGCTAAGCGAGACAGTTATTAAGTGAGTTTTGCCCCATTTTTACGACCTTTCTTGCCCCAGTTGTTAAGTAAATCCGGCTTCCCCCATGGACTTTGCTTGTCGGAAGGTTGCAAAAGGGGATCACGTGACTCCGGGAGGCTGCAACCGTCATAAATACAAGTCAGTTGCCAAGCGTCTGAATTTTGATCATGTGACCATGGGGGAGGCTGCGACGGTCGTAAAACGGTGAAAAACGGTCATATCACTTTTTTCAACGCCGTTGTAACGTCTGATGATCATTAAATGAATGGTTGAGTTAAAGTAGATGGCTTTATTCTTTCTTTCTTTCTTTCTTTCTTTCTTTCTTTCTTTCTTTCTTTCTTTCTTTCTTTCTTTCTTTTTTTCTTTCTTTCTCATTTATTTATTTATTAGACTCATGTCCCACCCATCTCGACTTTGAAACAAATTTTCATCCTCTTCTTCCCTTATTGTTATTATTAGTAGTAGTAGTAACTATTAATTCCAGCTTATAGGTGCGCCCTTCTTGCTACTTCAGAGTCAATCAATCAATCAATCAATCAGAATAGAGCTGGAAGGGACCTTGGAGGTCTTCTAGTCCAACCCCCTGCTCTAGCAGGAGACCCTATACCATTTCAGACAAGTTGCTGTCCAGTCTCTTCTTTAAAACCTCCAGTGATGGAGCCCCCACAACTGTTCAACTGGCTAATTGTCCTCACTGTTAGGAAGTATAAGCCCGATATCATCTTTCCCTTATTGATGGAGGGGCCAGGCCTCCTCTTTTTTTCCCATCTTATTCCTCCTCCTCCCCTCCTTTTTATTTTTTATTTTTTAAAAAAATCCTCTTCCCACAGTGCATCTAAGGAGAAGGTTGCAGGTGTTTCTGTCTCTTTGCATGCACTGCAAATTAGTAACAGAAGCTAATAGCTCAGCAGGAGACCACCAAAGGACTGACAATTCCAGCTTTTTTTCCCCCTTTTTTCTTTCCAAAAGGCCCTTTATGTCAAAATCCTCTCATGAGGCCTGTCCGGCTGAAAAGTCTATTTATTTCCCCCCAATGTGAGGGCTTCTTCGCTGCAGCAGCCGCCAAATCCACGATACGGCCCCATGCTGCGTCCCGGACCGTTGCCGCTAGCAACGGGTTGCAATTGCTGTTCACCGCAGCAGGCCCCATGGTGCATCCATCTTGTAGCAGAAGATAAAGACCGCGGCAGCCCTTTTCTTCCCAAACCTTCTGAAATAATTTCCACTGGCTGAACAGGGCTATGGGGTGGGCCCCCTGCTTAATGCGGTCCAGGAAAAGAGAAAAAACACCTTAATTTTTCCGGGTGGAGAAGACGAGATAGACAGCCAGCCATGCAGCGGGGATGGCATCCTTTTGATGCTTTTCTTTCTTTCTTTCTTTTTTCCATGAAAGAGTAAAAATAGAAAAGGCAGAGAAAAAGAGAAAGCCTTTTTTTTTTCCCTTCCTTCTTCCAAACGAAGCCCCCCCCCCCAAAAAAAGGGATTTTAATCCGTGAAAAGACACTCTTTGCAAAGTTCAGGACAAGCGTCGTAAATAAACTTCAGTGGTTAAAAGCAAGCAAGGCTGAGGTCTGGCTTAAGTTTTGCATGTTCCCAACCTCGCTCGGAGAATTAAAATTCTTGATGTGAATTCAGATTCTTGCAAATAATAAGATGATTTAAAAGAAGGAAGGGGGGGGGAACACCGTGTTAAAATAAACTCTATTTCTACGGACACGTCAACCCTCCAGCCAGACCGCTAATTAAAAACCTGGACTTCTATTAATTAAAATAAGGCTGAATCTCCCTAATATGTAAAAATAACCTTCGCTCCACCCTAACTTGATTAGAAAGATTTGCAACCAGAGATTGCATGCGTATTTTTTTTTAATAGCGGGCCGGTTAATCTATCTCCTTCTCCTTCTTTAGTTCCATCACATCCTATTTGTAAATGAATAACTAAATAACTTTGACAGTAGCAAATTTTCTCCTTGCACAGCTCATTCCTCATTCTGTCTTAATGCTTGGAAGAACAGCCGTGAAAAATGTCAAAGTTCAAATACGGGCAGCACTGGAGGGTTTTTTTCTTTCCCTCTTTTTCCACACTGCTGATCCTTTGGATGGTTGAATGCAGTCCAAATATAGAGCTAAGCAATGTGGAAATGATGGCATTGCTTGATTATCCATCCATCCATCAATCAGAATAGAGTTGAAAGGGACCGTGGAGGTCATCCAATCCAGCCCCCTGCTCAAGCAGGAGACCCTATACCATTTCAGATAAGTGGCTGTGCCCAGTCTCTTCTTAAAAACCTCCAAGGATGAAGCCCTTACAACTTCTAGAGGCAAGTCGTTCCACTGAATAATTGTTCTCACTGTCAAAAAAATTCTCCTTAGTTCTAGGTTGCTTCTCTCCTCGATTAGTTTCCATCCATTGTTTCTTGTCTTGCCTTCAGGTGCTTTGGAGAAGAGATTGACCCCCTCTTCCTTGTGGCAGCCCCTCAAATATTGGAACACTGCTATCATGTCACCTCTAGTCCTTCTTTTCATTAAAACTAGATATCCCCAATTCTAGCAACCGTCCTTGATATGTTTTAGCCTCCAGTCCCCTGATCATCTTTGTTGCTCTTCTCTGCCCTCTTTCTAGAATCTCAACATCTTTTTTACATTGTGGTGATCAAAACTGGATGCAGTATTCCAAGTGTGGCCTTACCAAGCATTATAAAGTGGTATTAACAATTCACATTTCTTTCTTTCTTTCTTTCTTGCTTTCTTGCTTTCTTGCTTGCTTGCTTGCTTGCTTGCTTGCTTGCTTTCTCTCTCTCTCTCTCTTTCTTTCTCTTTCTTTCTTTCTTTCTTTCCTGTTCCCTCCCTCCCTCCCTCCCTTCCTTCCTTTCTTCCTTCCTGCCCCTTCACTTCCACTTCCCTTTCTCTTCCCCTTTTCCTTCCTTTCCTCTTTCCTCTTTCCCTTCCCTTCCCTTCCTCATTTCTTCCTTCCGCTGCTGTTCACCCTGTTGACCCATGACTGCTGTGCTAGGTTTGCCACCAACCATATTGTGAAGTTCGCAGATGATACAACAGTAGTGGGCCTTATTCAGGATGACAAGGTGGAAGCTTACTGCAAGGAGGTTGAGGGGTTGGTGAACTGGTGTAAGGGAAACAGCCTAGTTTTAAATACAAGAAAAACCAAAGAGATCATTGTTGATTTCAGAAAAGGCAGCACAGCCACACTTCTCTGTGCATTAATGATTCACCTGTGGAGATGGTTACCAGCATCAAATTCCTGGGTGTGCAGCTAACGAGTAGGCTGACTTGGTCGCTAAACAGTGAGAAACTGGTGAAGCGGGCACAGCAGCGCCTGCATTTTCTGCGCCGCATGAAAAAGCACATCTTCCTTCCCCTGTCCTGACCACTTTCTACAGGGGACAATCGAGAGCATCCTGTCATACAGCATCACAGTCTGGTTTGGAGGCATCACTGCTTCAGACAGGAAGGCGGTGCAGAGAGTGGTGAGGATGGCCGAAAAGATCATTGGCAGTTCCCTCCCTACCATCCAGGACATAGCACAGAAGCGTTGCTTGAGCAGGGCCCGCAAGATTTTCTGGGACACTACACATCCTCTTCACAACCTGTTTTCCCTGTTACCTTCTGGGAGGAGGCTTCGTGGTATCCGTAGCAGAACATCCAGATTCAGCCATAGTTTCATTCCATACAGCATTAACCTTGCGAACTCTCAAACTTCCTCCTTGCGTTATATATTCAAGATGGACAGTATTTAATATTTATTTGCTATGTATATGTAGGGATGTGGGTCTATATATATGTTGTACATAGTATGTTTAGGTGTGTGTCATGTATATGTTTCACTTTGAGAGCGGGCAACTAAATTTCATTTTTTTATGTGTGCCACTGTGCCCACAATATAAAAAATGACAATAAAGGTTATTTATTTATTTATTTATTTATGACAACTTTTAATGCCAACTCACTCAAAGAATCAGCCTCCCATTTCTGTGGCTTCCCCCTCTCCCCTCTCTGCTAAAGTTCCCCACCCTTTCTTAAAAAAAATAAAGAAAAATAAAATAACTCAAAGCGTCACCGAAAAGACTGGAGCTAAACCAGCCAGAGGGCTCCCATCTTCTTCGCCACCAACTTTATATCTCCATTCATTATGCGAATAGGCCGGCAAAACCCATTTCCTGTGAGAAATTGGGAGGCTGCATCGGCTGTATGGGTGCCGTTCAATTCTCGGTAATGGCAGACTATCATCTTGATGGTTATGTTGGATGCGTACAAGCTGTCTTTCATTTAGCCGGGTTTGAAGGCATAAAGAAGCACGGCCCTAACCCATTTTCTCATTTTACGCAGCGTCTCTCGCCTCCGCTTCCTTCTCCCTTTTCAAAGAGCATTGCTAAACCTGTCTCTCCTCTCCACCCTGGCTCACCATGGATGGAAGCCCTGGCCAGCAAAAGGACGCCTGACGCTTTTTTCATATATATTTTTATTAATTTTTTTATAGTCACAAATGCTTAATATTTTATCAGCAACATATTGTCTGGGTTCCAACATTTAACTTACTAATGCATGTCAAATTCCTTTCTCTCTACCTCGTTTCTCTAGCCATTGATCAAAGGCATCCCATGTTCTGAAGTATACTGAATCTTCTTTGTCTTTCATTTTCAATGTCAATCTATCCATTTCTGCACAATCTAAAAAATTTTTTTAATTAACTCTTCCTCCGTTGGTAAATCTTCATTGTTCCAATGTTGAGCGAGTACGATTCTCGCTACGGTTAATACATGTAATATTAGATATATACACTCTTCCTCGTAGTTTCCTATGCCTAACAAAAATAATCCTGGCTTAAAATCTATGTTTTTTTTAGTAATTTTCTCTAACCATATGTGTATTCTTGACCAGAATCTTTTGGCTTTCCATCCCCAATTCTAATTATCTCTCCCTGTTAGCCTCGGAAGAGAGTGGGGCAAAGGGAATTCTCTGGAGTCTGCCTCCACCTTACTCAGCACTGACTCATCCTTTGATCCTTCCCCTTGACTTTTATTTCATTATCCCTTAAATACAGTATAAGGAGGAAAGTTAATGACACCATAAAACCCAGAACTCTATAAAAGATGTTTCTCCTGATTTACTGCCAATGGACTGGAAGCCTGTCATATAACTACCCATTAAAAAGGGCGAGTTGGCTTCTTTCTGGCCTGCAGCTTCTCCTTATCTCCGACCCCCTTTTTTTTTATTTATGGCCGGATTAGAAGGAGTGGGTGTGCACCATAAATTACAGAGCTTATTTTTATGGCCCATGTAATTAACCCTTTAATTATTGCATTAATGTACAACGGGGTGACTTTTTCGGAGATTGGACCTGCTTCATATTCAGAAGGACTCTTTTCATTTTTGAAGCCTGGAAGGCTTTCTGGATGTTCTATCAATTAATGCAGACGGTTTATCAATTATCACTAGGTGATGTGTCTGGAAAGAGGGCGCCATTCAGGTGGTCCTCCACTTACGACCACAATTGACCTCTGAAGCGAGACATTTGTTAAGGGAGTCTTGCTCCATTTTACGACTTTCCTTGCCGCGGTTGTTAAATGAACCACTGCAGTTGTGAAGTTAGTAACACAATTGTTAAGTGGACCTGGCTCCCCCACTGACTTTGCTTGTCAGAAGGTGGCAAAAGGGGGAAATCACGTGACCCCGGGACACTGCAAATGGTCATACATCCGAGTCAGTGGCCAAGCGTCTGAATTTTGATCACCGGGATGCTGCAACGGTGTAAGTGGGGAAAACGGTAGTAAGTCACTTTTTCCAGTGTCGTTGTAACTTTGAACAGTCACTAAACGAACTGCTGTAAGTTGAGGACTACCTGTAGTTTGAAAGAATGAAGACCTTCAGAAGTTGTGGGTGCTCCACCACAGGAGGTTTTTGAGAAGAGATTGGACAGCCATTGGTCCAGAATAGCGTAAGGAGGTTGGACTAGAAGACCTCCAAGGCTCCTTTCAACTCTGTTATGGTGTTATTCTGCTTCTGTTTGAAGAAGATCGCTAGACTTCCTGATGTCCAGCCTTAACTCCTTCCTGGTAATTTTGGTTGTAAGCCTACTTTCTGAGGCAGTGTGATGCTCTGCCTCTTCCCATCATCTATCTCTTTGGTCATCTGTTC
This sequence comes from Azemiops feae, assembly GCA_023970755.1. Taxonomy (NCBI): domain Eukaryota; kingdom Metazoa; phylum Chordata; class Lepidosauria; order Squamata; family Viperidae; genus Azemiops; species Azemiops feae. The sequence goes on from JALGBA010000510.1 coordinate 136,268, forward strand.
TGTTGGCTAAAGATAACAGAATAACAGAGTTGGAAGGGACCTTGGAGGTCTTCTAGTCCAACCCCTTGCTCGGGCAAGAAACCCTATACCATTTCAAACAAATAGTTGTCCAATCTCTTCTTAGAAACTTCCAGTGTTGGAGCACCCACAACTTCTGAGGGCAAATTGTTCCACTGGTTAATTGTCCTCACTGTTAGGAAGTTTCTCCTTAGTTCTAGGTTGCTTCTCTCCTTGATGAGTTTCCGTTGTTTCTTGTCCTGCCCTCTGGGTGCTTTGGTGAATAGTTTGACGCCCTCTTCTTTGTCAAATACTGGAATACTGCTATCATGTTCCCCGTATTTCTTCTTTTCTTTAGACTAGACTAATAATGATGATGATGATTATGATGATGGTGGTGGTGGTGGTGGTGGTGGTGGAAGGGAGCTTGGAGATCTTCTTGTCCAACCCCCTGCTCAAGCAGGAGACCCTATACCATTTCAGACAAATGGTTGTCCAGCCTCTTCTTAAAAACTTCCAGTGTTGGAGCATTCACAACTTCTGGAGGCAAGTCATTCCACTGGTTAATTGTTCTCACTGTCAGGAAGTTTCTGCTTAGTTCTAGGTTGCTTCTCTCCTTGATTAATTTCCATCCGTCGCTTCTTCTCCTGCCTTCAGGTGCTTTGGAGAATAGCTTCAACTCTTCTTCTCAGAGCGTGGTTTCTCCCTCCCTCACCATCTTGGCAGCCTTCCTCTGAACTTCATAAACTTCATGTGACAAGCCACTGCGGTCACTACCTAGAACTCTGAAAGCTGAAGTTCACACCTAAGAACAGAGACACAGAACGCTCACACACGTTTTGTGGCTTTATTATTTCCTGCTTCGCAGCTGCTCGGGTCCGGTTTGAGTTGTGAATGCCACAGGACATCCACTTGTTTTTCTTGGTCTGTCTTTCGCTACCAAAGAGACATCCTGCTGGTACTTCTCAGCTTACAGTCACAATTGAGCCCCAAAAAATTACATCGCTAAGCAAGACAGTTGTTAAGTGACTTTTGGCCGATTTGACAACGGTTCTTGCCACAGTTGTTAAGGGAACCACTGTAGTTGTGAAGCTGGCAACAAGGTTGTGAAGGGAATCTGGCTTCCCCCATTGGCTTTGCTGGTCAGAAGGTGGCAAAAGGGGATCACGTGACACTGAGACATTGCAAACCGTCATAAATACGAGTCAGTTGCCAAGCCTCTGAATTTTGATCACCTAACCACGGAGATGCTGCAACGGTCGTAAGTGTGAAAAATGGTCATAAGTCACTTTTTTCAGTGCCACTGTAATTTTGAACGGTCATTAAATAAATGATCGTAAGTCAAGGACTACCTGTATTTCTCTGTGTGTGCAGAAAACAAATTCTTGCAGTGAAGTAGACTTTTCAGGCTGGCGAGTGGGGACAAGGCTGCAGGGGTTTTCTGTGCAATTGAGATCTGAAATACCACAAGCCAGTTCTTATTTTGATCAACCTCCTTAGAAGAGGCAAATAGTATATTATGCATCCATTAGGTACCGGTCAATTTTCTATCGCTGCGTTATAGCCTTAAGAACATCGGTAGCGAGACCTGCTCTGTTTCTGGGAACTTACAGCATCACAGTCTGATTTGGAAGCATCCCTTCTTCAGACAGGAAGGCAGTGCAGAGAGTGGTGAGGACGGCAGAAAAGGTCATTGGCAGTTCCCTCCTTTCCATCCAGGACGTGGCATGTAAGCCTTGCTTGAGCAGGATCCGCAAGACTGTCTGGGACGCTACACATCCTCTTCACGAACTGTTTTCCTTGTTACCTTCTGGGAGGAGGAGGCTTCGTGGTATCCAAAGCAGAAGATCCAGATTCAGCCATAGTTTTATTCCATACAGTATTAATCTTGTGAACTCTAAAGCTTCCTCCTTCCGTTATGTATTCAAGATGGACAGTGATTAATATTTATATGTTGCTTATATGTAAGGGTGTAGGTCTATACATATGTTGTATATAGTATGTTTAAATGTGTGTACACTTTGAGAGCAAGCAACTAAATTTCATTTTTAATGTGCGCCATTGTGCCCACAGTTAAAAATGACGATAAAGGTTATCTATCTATCTATCTATCTATCTATCTATCTGTCTATCTGTCTATCTATCTATCTATCTATCTATCTATCTATCTATCTATCTATCTATCTATCTATCTATCTATCTATCTATCTATCTATCTATCTATCCATCCATCCATCCATCCATCCATCCATCCATCCATCCATCCATCTATCTATCTATCTATCTATCATCAAATCTTATTTCCCCATTGCAAAATACAGCTCTGGGAATTTTCTCCCAGGCTCGAAAAATAAAAATATTCTGGTAATAAAAATTCCACGAAGAAGAATCCGGGCCTACCAGAAGGCAACAAGGGGTCCTTCAGGACGCTGAAACCTCTTCTATCCACCCTCCTTGTGGGGAACCGTTGCGTGGGAAATTAAAAGCCAAACCAGACCATTTGTGTCCTCACCACGGCCAATTTAACTGACTGTTTTCTCGGTATCGATTTGCCAGAGAGCAAAGAAGAGGCGTCTGATGGCAACTTCAGTATGTTATCCTCAGCCCCCAGAACGTAGAATTTCATCGTGGCATATTGACAGCGAGCCCCAGGAAAGCTTTATCGGCACAAAAGTTGTTGTAAATTGATAACAGATCATCCGGCTTTAATTCAGGCAGGAGAAAGTCAATGTTGGACTTTCGGTTATCTTTCTCCTTGCCTGCAGTTAAGTGGGGGGGGGGGAGGAGACAGAAAAAGACATATCCGTTGGATGCTTTGGAGATGTTTCTCCTTTGTATATGATAAATCAGGAATGGACTCCAGAGGGGGAAGTTATAAAGCAAAATAATAGCGGAAAAATTCTGGATGAGTTTACAGCCCTTTGATTGATGAAACCCAGGATGTAATTTTTTTTTCTCCCCTCGACAACGGAAAGGGCAGGTTTTGAGAAGAATAGTATTTCTGCAGATATATAAATATATATCTGCACACACCCGAAGATGGATGCAGAGTTTGGATTGGCAAGGGGATAAAGCCTGAAGTCTGTTGCATGGGATAACCTAATTTAGAACCATACCTGGATCTTGGATATCTACTCCTCTCCCTGACTTTAAATTTTGTTTTCAGAGTGGGTAAAAATTAGCAGCAGGTATATGGTTTACCAATATTGACAGCATATTCTTTCCCTTGTTTAAAAAATAAAAAATGGAATAGCCGTTCTAAGCTTCTAGGAGACTTACAGAATGCAGAATAACGGAGTTGGAAGGGACCCTGGAGGTCTTCTAGTCCAGCCCCCTGCTCAAGCAGGAGATCCTATACCATTTCAGACAAATGGCTGTCCAGTCTCTCCTTGAAAACCTCCAGTGATGGAGCACCCACAATTTCTGGAGGCAAGCCGTTCCACTGATCAACAGAATAACAGTTGGAAGGGACCCTGGAGGTCTTCTAGTCCAGCCCCCTGCTTAAGCAGGAGACCCGACACCATCCCAGACAAATGGCTGTCCAGTCTTTTCTTGAGGACCTCCACAACTTCTGGAGGCAAGCTGTTCCACTGGTTAATTGTTCTCACTGTTAGGAAGTTTCTCGTTAGTTCTAGAGTGGATATCTCCTTGATAAGCTTCTATCCATTACCTTCCCCTCTGTCTTAAATCATCTATTCTCCCTTTTCTTAAAAAAAGGGGAAATCACTGTCCTGACCCTTGAAGACAACGGACTTTCCTTTAAAATAAATTAAGAAATATTTAAGTGCCCTCCCCTTGCAATAATGAAACAAAAAGTGCCCGATTTATCCCCAGCTATTATATTTCAGGACTCGTCATTTTGTGGGGTTGTTTTTGTTTTTTTTTGTTTGGTTGTGCATTCTATAGTCTCCAGTGCTTGAAAGAGGATGGGATTGTCCCCAAAAACAGAGTGAACATATCCAGCTCAAAGCTGAACTTGGTGCCAGTTTTCTTAAAAATTCTTTCCTTTTCCTCCCGGGCTATTCAAAGCTCCACAGCTGCTGAAGTTTTGAGGAAGAATGCAGCTAGTAAATAAAAACATGGTTTGTGTTTAGCTCAGCATATGTTAATCTATCCCAGGAAGGAAAACATAGGGGTTTTTTTTTGGGGGGGGGGAAAGAACTTATGTTTTATTGCTTCCCCTGAGGACTTTTCATTGTGCTCCATTTATTTCTGGAGAAGTGGAGGGGGGAAAAAGTGTTTTGCCAACTTCCAAGGTTGGCCCTGGCTTCTTCAGCAAATCATGGCTAAAAAACAACATTGATTTGGTATCTCTTGTGCACAAGAAGTCCTTGCTCCACTGTGTCCTTTCATAGTTAACTAGACAAAGAACAACATTTACAGATTGTGGTTTAGGCATTTTGTGGTTAAATCATAATATCCTTATTGGATGTTGGCTTAGCACAGTGTTTAAGACCAGGTCTTTATTCAGTAAACTGCAGTGTTTTAATTTAGTGGAAAGGACCAGACCATTTCAAAACAATATTGTGTCTTCTTTTCCTCAAACCATTATAAGTCCATTGTGAAGACCACACTTGGAATACTGCATCCAGTTTTGGTCACCACGATGTAAAAAAGATGTTGAGACTCTAGAAAGAGTGCAGAGAAGAGCAACAAAGATGATCAGGGGGCTGGAGGCTAAAATATATGAAGAACGGTTGCGAGAACTGGGCATAGCTAGTCTAGTGAAGAGAAGGACCAGGGGTGACTTGATAGCACTGTTCCAATATTTGAGGGGCTGTCACAAAGAAGAGGGGGTCAACCTATTCTCCAAAGGCAGGACAAGAAGTAACAGATGGAAGATTATCAAAGAGAGATCCAGTCTAGAACTAAGGAGAATTTTCTTGATAATGACAGTATTAATCAGTGGAACAGCTTGCCTCCAGAAGTTGTAGGTGCTCCAACATTGGAGATTTTCAAGAAGAGACTGGCAGCCATTTGTCCGGAATGATATAGGGTCTCCTGCTCAAGTAGAAGGTTGGACTAGAAGATCTCCAAGGTCCCTTCCAACCCTATTATTCTATGTTCATTGTTTGCCAATCATTTTCTAGCCCAAATACAGAAGCAGAAGGAGAGGGGGGGGGAACCTTTTTTCAGCAATAATACAAAGTTCTCTGTTCACAACACAAGAATCCCTCAATTAACTCCATACCTGGAATAAAACATGCCCCCAAGCCATCCATCTGCTAAAATGTAAGATTTGGAAGAAAAGACTGTAATTGTACGCTTAGATGGTTGAGATTAATTTACAAAGAAAAGCGCTAATACTGATTGAATATTATCCCCTTTGGGCCAAGGGAAAATTGCATTATGTTTTCCCCCCTACCTACCCACCCAAAAAAAGGAGGAAGAGAAAAGAAGAAGAAGAAGGTTACTGCATTAATTATAGTTGTCAGATTCCTTTTTTTTTTTTTTTTTTTAAAGCCTGGTTGGACAATGTTGCATTTAGCGGGCTGGTGAGTGAAAGAAAGTAGATTTCATTTTGCAATAAACTTCCCGTCCATCCAGTCCTTAAAAATATAGCTTTGTGGGTTGTTGTTGTTGTTGTTGTTGTTTTAAAGGGACCCATTTTGCTAGTAGGGCCTGTGCTTGTTTTACATGATAGACTGTACTGAACCATGTGCAAGTGGTGCTTCAATTACGACTGTAAGGGAGCCTGCCCATTATGGCCATAAGTTCCTATGAGTGGGAAAGAGAGGCCGGTTCTTCGTTTCAAGCTTAGAAATTTGAAAATCGGGACAAGTCAAAACAAGCGGCGTTCATGTCAAGATCAGGTTGAGCTGTGTGATTATTTTTTCTCTTTGTGCTTGATTAATTGGTGGATTTCCTTGCTTGGTGGATGGAGGATGGATCAGACCCACCCACCAACCCTTAGTTCTTCCATTCCAAGATACTTATGCTTAATATCGACCTACCTGGCGGTTGGATCCAGCAAAGTCAGAAGGAAATGAATGGGCAGTGATAGTTACTTGCGAGTAAGGCTACTCAAGGTTGTATGACAGCATCAACCTCTTGATGAACTCAATGTCGTGGTCGTTTATGTTGATCGCCAACGGAATATTAATAACAGAGTTGGAAGGGACCTTGGAGGTCTTCTAGTCCAACCCCCTGCTCAGGAACAAAACCCGATACCATTTCAGACAAATGATTGTCCAATCTCTTCTTAAAAACTTCCAGTGTTGGAGCACCCACAACTTCTGGAGGCAAGCCGTTCCACTGCTTAATTGTTCTTGCTATCAGGAAATTTCTCCTTAATTCCAGGTTGTGTCTCTCTTTGATCAATTTCCATCCGTTGCTTCTTGTCCTTCCCTCAGTTGCTTTGGAGAACAGCTTGACTCGCTCTTCTTTGTGGCAACCCCTGAGATATTGGAAGACTGCTATCATGTCAGCCCTAGTCCTTCTTTTCATTAAACTAGACATCCCCAATGCCTGCAACCGTTCTTCATATGTTTTAGCCTCCAGTCATCTTTGTTGCTGTTCTCTGCACTCTTTCTAGAATCTCAACATCTTTTTCATATTGTGGCAATCAAAACTGGATGTGATATTCCAAATATGTCTTTTTACGGCTTTATAAAGCAGTACTAATACTTCACGTGATTTTGATCCTATCCTTCTGTTAATGCAGCCTAGGACCGTGTTGGCTTTTTTTGGCAGCTGCAGCACACCGCTGGCTCCTATTTAAGTGATTGTCCACTAGGACCCCAAGATCCCTCTCAAAGTTACTACTAATGATCCAGATACCACCTATTCTATTCTATACTTGTGCATTTGTTTTTTTCTTGCCTAAATGTAAAACCTTACTTTTCTCTACCTTAAATTTCATTTTATTCGATAGGGACCAGTGTTCAAGCCTATCGAGATCCTTCTGCCTATCTTGAGCCTATCTTCTTTGTATATCAGAACTGGGTGCTGGTGATGATATCTCTCCTCTATGTAGTATGTACATGTATTGCTATTAGTAAGGCTGCTATGACTAACCATTTTAAATGTAGCATATTGTTTTAAACGGGCTTTCAACAGCAAGTTCAAATAAAAGCAAAACGCCGCACTTAACCTGATAATAATTTCCCCAGGAGACAAGGCTGTGAATTATTCTTCTAGCTTGAATGAGGAAGGTAAAGTGCCGAATTAATTGTGCATTTAGTGTTGTTTCTTTGTTATTTTTTTTCAAGTATGTAAACAACACCCAGAGCCTGTCCAAATCCTTCCCCTAGCTCCATTGTGTTTTTTTGAACTTTCGAGTATTTTACTCTCTCCTAGACTGACAGTTAAAATGTTGCTGTTAAAGCAGCCAGCAGAAATTTCAGCTGGCTTGTCAAAACAAGGAGAGAGGTGTGTTCCAGTTATTTTTCTTTTTCTTTTACTGCTAGAACACGAAGATGCATCTGACAATAGAATACACTTTGCCCGGGAATGTCTTCATTATAGAGTCAACTTCGAATTCTAGCAACTTGCTAATCCTCTGAGCTGGAAGCTTAAAAGACTGTGCGGTTGTACAGATAAGACAATGGGACAGTGGTCTGCCAGGGAATGGTGTCTGATCTCCATGTGGGATCTCAGGAGACCTAAAATTTGCCATTCAAGGAAGAGAAATTTCCGTCTTTCCCGTAAAATGAGTTTAAGATGTCTATGGAGGTTTTCAGGTCATGGTTGTCCCAAAAAGTGTTTTTTTTTAAAAAAAAAACAGCAACTGGACTTTCTTGATTCCTTGAAGACCACAACATCTTCAAGAAAAACGAAGACAGTCCAGTTGCCGTTGGGGGGGGGGGGCAGACACCTTTTGGGACAGTTTGCTAAGATGGAATTCTTTGAATATTTCTTTCTATCTGGTCCACTTTGCCATTTATGAGAGACGCTACCAGCAAGTTTCTGTCTCTTGATTTTTTTTTTACACCTCCTCAACCTGTCCAGATCCTCACACACACACAAACAAAATGCAGTGTGATCTACTTTCTTCAACTTTTGAAGCAACTGCACTGTTCTTCTTCTTCCCCCTGATAAATTTGCTTCCTTTTCTTGCCTAAGGAATAATACAGTCATCTCTTCTTCACGCCTTATGGTGCATGTTCTTTTTTCCCCCACGCACCGTCCCCAAGCTCATCTAAAGCGAGCAGAGCCAGCTCTGATGTACTTCCAACTTCAGCTTGAGCCCTGGAATGAAGTTGCCCAGGGTGGATTGCCATATTTGTTCTCAGTTCACACACGACAAATTGTCCCCAGCTTATGCCGTGAACAGATTTGGCATGGCTGGCTTCTGCTGTCCTCTTCCAGCTTGGGATTGTTCGACGTGTTGGTTTTGAAATGCTCCTTTGGAAGCTGTGCAAGGCACGCTGGATTCAACTTGAGGTTCCAGGCATGCAGGTTCTGATTGCCTTTGTGACTTGGAGACCTTTCTTGGTCCTATCAAACTTTAGGTACTCAACTTTTTTTTTCTTACTGTTCAGTCGTGTCAGATAACAATAATAACAATATAGTTGGAAGAGACCTTGGAGGTCATCTGGTCCAACCCCCTGCTGAGGCAGGAAACACTATACCATTTCGAGACAAACGGCTGTCCAGTCTCTTCTTAAAAACTTCCAGTGTTGGAGCATTCACAGCTTCTGGAGGCAGGTTGTTCCACTGGTTAATTGTTCTAACTGTCAGGAAGTTTCTCCTTAGTTCCAGGTTGCTTCTCTCCTTGATTAGTTTCCATCCGTTGCTTCTTGTCCTGCCTTCAGGCGCTTTGGAGAATAGCTTGACTCCCTCTTCTTTGGGGCAGCCCCTGAGATATTGGAACCCTGCTGTCATGTCCCCCCTCGTCCTTCTCTTCATTAGACTAGACATCCCCAATTCCAGCAACCGTTCCTTATATGCTTTAGCCTCCAGTCTCCTGATTCTCAGAGACTGCCTGAGGAGTTTTCTTGGAAAGGTTTTCCAGAAGTGGTTTCCCAGTGTTTCCTTCCTAGGGCTGAGAGAGAGGGACCAGCCCAAGATTACCCAACTGGCTTTATGCGCACGGCAGGACTAGATCTCCACAACCGCAGAGCCATTGCTAAGGTTTCTGGGAATTGAAGTCCACACAACTGGAAGGTGTCCAGGTTGGAAAACACCCTAATCTTGACCTTTTTGTTTCTGGTGACCACGTATGGTCGTGAGTTGCAGATTCAGAGATCTTTGAGGCCATCTTATTGTAGGATCCAATCTGAGTCAGTCACTGGGATCAAAGGCTTGTGCCGGAGCCCATCATCAGGGAATTTCTCTCTCTCCAGAATATGTGTGCTGGGCTGTTCTACGCATTGTATTTATATGGTGCCTAGTTGTGTGTAGTTTTTAGTTGTTAATCAGGGTGTGGATGGCTGGCTATTAAGTCGTTAATCATTGTTTCCTTGTGCTGCTTGCACCCTTGGCTCCTAAGTACCTGATAAGCTTCTCTTGTTGACGGTCAAGGAGCCTGTTTCCCAGGCTTCGATTATTTCTCTGGCTGTTTTTGTCCCTGCTCAGCCAACAATTGTAGTAGCTGCAAAATTAAGTGCATGTCCTTGTTCACTGCAGTGTAAGGCTGCCAATGAGTTTGGGTCTCCTCGTCTAACCGCTCGCTGGTGTTCTCACAATCTTATTGTGGTTTCCAGCATTCATTTGAACTACCCTGAATAAATAGGACCAAAGAGAGGTGATCAGCAACAGGGACTTGACTTCTGTTATTCTGTCATTCTGTCATCCTCTTGGGATGGATCATGTTTGCAGCCAAGTTTCTATATATCGACCTACTTTTTGGTAAGCCATATTTTGATAGATGCACAACCACCCCAGGATGCATTCTGTTTTTAATTCTTTTCGCTCTTCTGTCTCCTGCTGTAGCAAAAAAAAAAACAACCTCCCATCTCTGCATCCTTAAATAGTTTCAGGTATTTGAACCATTCACTCTGTATAATTTCACCTTTTTTTTTTGCTTATAACTTAAAACGCAGTTTAATTTTGCCGTGATTTATTCACAGTCAATTTCCAGTTATTACTTCTGTCCTTAACAGCTTCATCTGGAAAGCTGGAAGCTTCTGCCTAGCGTCTCATTTGGTGTTCTCTAACACTGCGAAATTAGTTTGAAAGTAATTTCCTTAATTTGGCTCCTTGCAACCCAAAATAAATGAAAGATCCATCACCAGCCAAAGCCTGGGGACTTTGGGGGGGAGGGGTTCCCTTTATTAAAGAGAAATGATAATCTATAAAACAAGATGGCAGCCTGGGAGGAATATTAACAAGGGAACGGATTATCAACTATAATATCTCACCGATGCTTTTTTTTTTTTTTTGAGAGACATCCATTTATGGGTTGCATATTTGCACCCCAAAGCACCGAGACATGTTCTGCTTCTCTCAAGCAGGGGAAACCACAGGAAAGAGCGACAATTGCTCACTTTTCTGTCCTTGCTAGAACTTAATGCAATAGGTTCATTCTGGTTAAGTTTCCAGTCCTCATGTTAAACACTTGCTCTGTTTCTCTTTGTCCTCAACACGCAGTGCCATTTCTGCTGGTGCCTAGCACCTTGATCCTCTTCAGAAGTGCCAGCCAGAGCTTTTGGACAAAGCCCCCTCCTCACTCTGTGATTTGTAAATAGCTATTAGGTTGGCAGGGCCTAAATTACCTGCCAATTGACAATCGGATTTTCAATCATTCCTCCTCCTCCTCCACACGCCTTAGCAATTAACAAGATATTTCCATAAAGGCATAATCACCATTTTACTCCATGCTGCTGCCTTCCTTCCTTCCTTCCTTCCTTCCTTCCTTCCTTCCTTCCTTCCTTCCTTCCTTCCTTCCTTCCTTCCTTCCTTCCTTCCTTCCTTCCTTCCTTCCTTCCTTCCTTCCTTCCTTCCTCATCCAGAGCGAAGTATGGTCCCTTATAAAGTCTGTCGTTTCTCAAGATGTCCTTCCTGATAACATGTTTGTGGGTGAATTGTGGAGGAATGTAGTCTGGATTCCCAGAAGGGAGGGGCTGCATTCCAGAGGACCAAGAGACAGTGAAGATTAGATGGTTTGGTTCGGAGGAGAGATGATTAGGGGACTGGAAGCTAAAACATGCGAAGGTTGCAGGAATTGGGTATGTCTCTATCCCAGGGCTAGGCAACCTTGGCTCTTTTATGACTCGTGGACTTCAACTCCCAGAATTCCTGAGCCAGCCACGCTGAGGGGAAAGGGAGAGATTGCCATGCTGAGCCATGCTGGCTCAGGAATTCTGGGAGTTGAAGTCCACCAGTCATAAAAGAGCCAAGGTTGCCTACCCCTAGTCTAGTCTCATGAAAACAAGGACTAGAGGTAACGTGATAGAAGTCTTACAGTACTTAAGGGGCTGTCACAAAGAAGAGGGGGGTCAGCCTATTTTCCAAAGCACCTGAAGTCAGGACAAGAAGCAACGGATGGAAACTAACTAAGGAGAGAAGCAACCTAGGACTAAGGAGAAATTTCCTGACAGTGGGAACAATTAATCAGTGGAAGGGCTTCCCTCCAGAAGCTGTGGGTGCTCCAGCACTAGGAATTTTTTAAGAAGAGTCCAGGCAATCATTTGTCTGAAATGGTATAGGGTTTCCTGCCTGAACAGGGGGTTGGACTAGAAGACCTCCAAGGTCCCTTCCAACTCTGTTGTTCTGTCATTCACTTCTTGGGCTGAAAAAGAACCGTTTCTTTCTCAAAGTGGAATGAGAGGAAGGAAAGTGATGCCTCAGAGCGAGCACGTTCGTAGCTGTGTTGCTTCTCCTCAGATTTTGAGAACCTCCAAAATGGCGGCATTTAATTCCTGCTAGCTCATCCTGTAGAAATCCCTGATCCATTTTTCTCGGTTTGGGACAGAGCAGCTGATTGTTATACTCTCTCTAAGTCCAAAGGCAATTTCTGAAAGCCGACCAAGTTCCTCTGGCACCAGAGTTCTCCAAGAATTCATGGGTGGTCCAAGGAAAATAAACAACCATTAAGCTATCAAGACACCCTCACTTGGGTGTCTGAGGCAGCCCAGCTTCTCTCTTGATTTAATCATCAGCTTGCGTTAGAAATAGAGATGACTCTACCTGCCATAACTCTCTGATAGGTGCCTCACTCTCCAGCATTAAACAATAAACTAAATTTCAGACACCAGAAGCTGCCAGCTAAGTTGCCGAAAACTGTTTGCAAAGAGTGGACTTCGCAATTTGTTGGTGTGCAGGTTGTCATCGACTTACAGCTGTTTGTTTAGTGACCGTTCAAAGTTACAACGACGTTGAAAAAAGTGACTTACAACTGGTTCTCATTATCCGACCATTGCAGCATCCCCCTGGCTGCCTTGTGGCCAGACGGGTAGCTAATAAATTTAATAAATAAAACAAAATGGTCACCTGATCAAAATTCGAACCTTGGCAGTTGGCATGTATTTATGACGGTTGCGTGTCCCAGGGGCGTGAGATCACCGCTTGTAACCTTCCCAGCCGACTTTTGACAAGTAAGGGGGGAAGCCAGATTTGCTTAATGACCTTGTGGGTTCACTTAACAACTGTGCCAAAAAGGTCGTCCCATGGGGCAAATCTCACTGAAGAACTGCCTTGGTTAGCAACAGAAAAGTTGGGCTCCGTTGTGATTGTATGTCAAGGATTACCTGTGCCAGAAACATATTTTGGATCCACCCAGAATTTTGCTTGTTGTACAGTGGTGGCCAATAGTACATTTTGGGTATCTGTGTGTTCTTCTCTGCTGTGTTGGGTCTTTCCTTTCCCCCCAACCTGGCGGTATACCAGTAGCTGAGGGGCTGCCACAAGGAAGAGGGAGCCAGGTTGTTCACCAAAGCAACAGAGGGAAGGACGAGAAACAATGGTTGGAAACTGACCAAAGAGAGAAGCAACCTGGAATTAAGGAGAAACTTCCTGACAGTGAGGACAATCAACTGGTGGAATAGGTTGCCTTCAGAAATCATGGGTGCTCCATCACTGGAGGTTTTTAAGAAGAGACTGGACAGCCACTTGTCTGGAATGGTATAGGGTCTCCTGCTTGAGTAGGGGGTTGGACTAGAAGACCTCCAAGGTCCCTTCCGACTTTATTATTCTGTTAAACGTGTTGAAATAGTTAAAGCTTCCTTCCTCCTTTGGCCCTTCCCCCTTCCGCCCCCACTCCAGTGCTTCATCACTGGAGTCTTTAAAGAAGAGACTGGACAGCCACCTGTCTGAAGTGGGGGGTTGACTAGAAGACCTCCAAGGTCCCCCTTCCAGCTCTATTCTGATTGACTGAAGTGGAGGAAAGGCAGGCCGAATAAAAACATAGTCCTCTTGAGGAAGGCTGCTGCTTCAAGGCCATCGCTGGCTTCGCCAGGAGAAGAAAACAAAAAAGGTGGCATTTTATCTTTGAAGGAACAGATGTAAGAGGGACGTAGACACCACATCTCACTGGCAGCAGGCTGTTCCGGCTTCACAAAGGCTCCCCACCAGACCTAAACTTCCCAGAATAGAAAGACGTTTTCTTCCCTCGTGCGCAACCAGATGCTTCTCCTGCGACGTGTTTTCAATTCCTACATCTGAAGTGGAAGAACAGAAAGCACACCTGTCTCTGATGTGGCTTGCTCACCTCAACTTTACCACAGCTCATTTAGTGACTGTTCAAAGTTACAACGGCGCTGAAAACAGTGACTTATGACCGTTTGTCGCACTTAACAACCGTTACAGCATCCCCACAAGCAGGTGATCAAAATTCAGACGCTTGGGCAGCTGGTTCCTATTAATGACGGTCGCAGCGATCCCCTTGGGCGACCATCTGACCAAGGGGGAAAGCCAGAGTGACTTCACAACCAGGTTACTAATTTTATCAACTGCAGTGATTCGCTTAACAAATGTGGCAAGGAAGGTCGTAAACCAGGGCAAACCTCATTGAACAAATGTCTCACTTAGCAACAGAAAGCTTGGGCTCAGTGCTTCTTTGACCACATGGCGACCACGCAGAGGGGAACCAAGCCGGGCACCCCGCAAAATGCCGAGGTGCAGCCTTTGCTAGCTCAACAAATCTAACGTAATAAGAAGCCACATACTCAATGGATGGCAAACGTGAGGATTTTTAAGGTGCTCCTGTATATGTTGTTGTTGTTGTTAGTTGCGAAGCCATGTCCGACCCATCGCGACCCCATGGACAACATTCCTCCAGGCCTTCCTGTCCTCTACCATCTTCTGGAGTCCATTGAAGCTCACGCCTACTGCTTCAGTGACTCCATCCAGCCACCTCATTCTCCGTCGTCCCCTTCTTCTATTGCCCTCCATCTTTCCCAGCATTAGGCTCTTCTCCAGTGAGTCCTTCCTTCTCATTAGGTGGCCAAAGTACTTGAGTTTCAACTTCAGGATCTGGCCTTCTAAGGAGCAGTCAGGGTTGATCTCCTCTAGGACTGACCGGTTTGATCGCCTTGCAGTCCAGGGGACTTGCAGGAGTCTTCTCCAGCACCATGGTTCAAAGGCCTCCATTCTTTGGCGCTCAGCCTTTCTTATGGTCCAACTTTCACAGCCATACATTGCAACTGGGAAAACCATGGCCTTGACTATACGTACTTTTGTTGGCAGGGTGACGTCTCTGCTTTTTAGTATGCTGTCTAAATTTGCCATAGCTTTCCTCCCCAGGAGCAAGCGTCTTTTAATTTCTTGGCTGCAGTCCCCATCTGCGGTGATCTTGGAGCCCAGGAAGATAAAATCTGTCACTACCTCCATTTCTTCCCCATCTATTTACCAGGAATTGAGAGGGCCGGATGCCATGATCTGTATATGTATAAAAGTATATTTCTTACAGCTAAGAAGCACCTAAGCAGCATGTTAGCGGATTGATTGATTCCTGATTTTGCCAACTGCCTTCTTAAGAAGTTTTAAAATTCTATTTTCTAAGGGAGAGAAATTGAGGAGGAGGAAGAGGGTGCAAACCTATCAGCGTTGTCTCTTAGCAGGATCCTGGTGCCTTATCCGTAGAGAAGAGAGAGAGAGCTGTTGAATATGTCTCCACTTTTTTATTTTGATTTTGCTGTTTATTTTTCCTGTGCTCAAGACAAAACAAAACAGCTGGGTGTCTCCAAGAGGAGTCTCCTTTATAATGCCGAAGTAATTAAGAGGTGTTTCTTAAGTGATCTGTACCTAAGTAGGGTGCTTGCTCTATAGAGGAAAATGCTGTAAACATCGTTACCAGCACAGGCTAAATGCTACCATACAGATAATAATAAGTTTAACCCAGGAGAGGTTCCATGGGTAATAAAGTTATTAATAATTTCCCTTCGTAATATTAGTGTTAACATTAACGCCGGCTGAACTCTTAGCTGGAAAAGGGCAGGCTGAGATTTATGTTTTCGGAGCCCTAAGCGGGAAGTTCTCGACTTACGACCAAAATTGAGTCCAACTTGTCCGTGGCTCAGCGAGATAGTTGTTAAGTGAGTTTTGCCCTCTTTTTACGACCGCTGCGACGGTCGTAAGTGTGAAAACGGTCCTAAGTCACTTTTTTCAGTGCCCTTGTAACTTCAAACAGTCACTAAATGAACGGTTGTAAGTCGAGGACCACCTGTATGGTGCTGAGCTACAATATGCTATGACCTGGGTGGGTTATGTCATTCACAAACTATGGATTGATTGATTGATTGATTGATTGATTGATTGATTGATTGATTGATTGATTGATTGATTGATTGATTGATCATTTGGGCCGATGTGTGAATGAGTCATTGTACCGGTGTAAGATTTTCTTCTCCTTAAAAATGTCAGTGGGTGGTTTAAAAAACAACAAAAAAAACTATGATACATAGTCTTAAAATGTGGGAAATATTTCCCTCTCATAGACCAGAACATTTTTTTTTTAAAAAAAGCTTAGATTATGCATTAAGTCTCCCTTGTCTGGGCGATGAAATTAACAGGATGGTGGTCAGTGATGTCTGACAAATAGAAGGTGAGAGCTGAGTCCGGATAGCATCCCAAGGAGGTCAGCAAGGGCCCTTCTGCTCCCAGGTGTAGGTGTAAGTCAAGATTTACCTGTCCGTGGAATCCCCAGGAGACAGAAGGGATCAGTGGCTCCCAAGTAAGTGTTCAGCATGATCCCCGTGCTGGTTGGTAAATTGGGGAATTTTCACCTCAAGGCATGCAAAGAACACCCTGATAGGAAAATGAGGATTTAATAATAATAATAATAATTACAACAACAACAATAACCATCATCATCAACAACAACCTTCATCACAAAGCCAACTTCCTTCCTTCCTTCCTCCTTCCCTCCCTCTCTTCCTTCCTCCCTCCCTTGTCCCTCCCTCCCTCTCTCCCTCCCTTTTCTTCTTTCTTTCTTTCTTTCTTTCTTTCTTTCTTTCTTTCTTTCTTTCTTTCTTTCTTTCTTTCTTTCTTTCTTTCTTTCTTTCTTTCTTTCTTTCTTTCTCCCTCCCTCCCTCCCTCCTTCCCTCCCTCCCTCCCTCCTTCCTTCCTTCCTTCCTCCCTCCATCCTCCATCCCTCATCCTCCCTCCCTCCTTTCATTCCTTCCTCCCTCCCTCCTTTCTTTCTTCCTCTCTCCCTCTCTCCCTCCCTCTTCCTTCCTTCCTCCCTCTCCTTCCTTCTTTTCTTCCTCCCTCCTTCCTTTCTTCCTCCCTTCCCCATCCTCCCTCCCTCCCTCCCTCCCTCCCATTAAATAAATGATCATAGAGCTCAAGACCCATCAATATGAGACTTCACCTCTTAAGCCGGAACAAGCCACCCAAGGAACTCCCAAACTTTAAAATATTTATACCGTGGACCTTGGACCTCTTAATATTTCCAGCTCAAGAACTCTGATAGTTGAAATGTAATACAGCCAAAGTGGCCCATCAAATAAGGCTGTATAATTTTGCTATAACAGCCCCGCTCTGTTGTACTATTAAAGCTTTAAAATATTAATGCTCGTTAATGGTGTCACTCAGCCATTTTATATGATTAGTTTTAAGCCTCTCCTGGGGAAGCAAGGAGGGGAAATTTTAATGAAATGTTCCCTGCTCATCTGACCCCGCTATAGGGCTGCACGAATGCCATTTTTATGAGGCAGGTTTATGGCGTTCATTATTCAGCTCGGCGGGCCACTTCGTGGCTGCTGTAATTTTTAAAAAGAGAGATAAAAATAAGTCAGCCCTTTCGCGTGTCAAGAGAAGGACTGCGGTTGACCTTTCGGTGGTTGGCCGGGGATTAATCACAATTCTGCTGGAAATTGTTTTAAACTCCTTACGAGCTGAGCTTGATTAGCTCCCTTGCTTTGCCATGCGTATCTTAAACCGGGTTTGTCAGCGACTGGACCCCGGGAAAAAGGGCCATTTCTTTCCCACCGATTTGAGTTCTGGCAGGTGTGGGCGTCCCCTGCCTTCTTCGTTGCTCATCTCGGTTTTATCTCTGTCTAGAAATGGTTAAGCCGGTCTTGCGGTCTTCGATGCTTTGCTTACATGGCGAAGCTCTTTTGCAAATTTGTGCCTGCATTTCTACCGTCGCCATCTTCCTTGGTTTGTCATCTTACTTTGGTCTGGACTGCTGAACCGAATCAGAATCCTGCTGGTGGGGGGGGGGGAATTCTAGGGAATTCTGGGAATTGGAGGCTATAAAGGCTGGCTGGGGGATTCTGGGAGTTGAAGTCCAGCCAACTTAAAAGTTGATGGAGTTGAGAAACCCACTGCTGCGGACCGTTCCTCCCCAACCTTGCAACTATGATTTGGGAAGAGCCTGTAGCCTCAGAACATCTGGAAAGCTGGCCTTTACAGTGAGCCACATCTGGAGGAGACCGGGATGAGGAAAGCTGGGCTAAAGCGGCACAGACACAAACAGGGGTCTTGGTGTTAAGCACAGGTAGTCCTTGACTTACAACAGTTCAGTCGGTGACCGTTAGAAGTTACAACGGGACGGGAAAAAGTAACGTGTGGATATTTTTCACACTGACGGCTGTTGCAGCATCCTCACAATCACGTGATCAAAATTCGGACGCTTGGCAACTGGCTCACATTTATGACGGCCGCAGCAACCCGGGGGGGTCACGTGATCCCCTTTTGCGACCTCCTGACCAGCAAAGTCAATAGGGAAACCAGATTCACTTAACGTCCGTGTTACTAACTTAACGATTGGGGCAAGCCAGGTCGTAAATTGGGGCAAAACCCACTTCACCCATGTCCTACTAAACAACATAAATTTTAGGCTCCATTATGGTCGTAAGCCAAGGACCACCTGTACTTATTTACCAGTCCACACTCTCAGCCATTCAAGAAACAAATCTCTTTTTCCAATTCACGTTCCTGCCTTTCGGGAAAGCGTCGGCTCAAACGTCACGCGACTCAAATGAAATCGGGGGAGGGGGAAGGAGAAGTGTTAGAAGGAGCTGCTCGCTTCTCGGTCCGATTATTAAAATGACTCCCGTTCGTCCAGGCGCCACACTGTGAGATGTCAAAACAGCTGGATAATCATAGGAACGAGGCGGAGGGAGGGCTGGGACGGCACACGTTGTGCCTGTCGGTTTAGGACCACGTCTCGGGTGCGTTGGCATGCGCAGCGAGCATCCGAGTCAAGCTGTCATTGATGTCATTAAAAGGAGAGGCACACGTACTCTCAAATAGGGAGGACTTAGCTGAGATCGCGAGAGAGCTGGATGGCCACATAAATACTTTTAATAATGAAACATTTATCTATTTATTGTTTATTCTGTTCAGGGTAGGCCCTGCCCAACTCCAGATCGTTTCTGGGTGGTTCACGGTATAAAAACAAGAGAGCCAGTAGGATAAATGCAGGAAAGTCCATTTTGCGCACAAGCGTGGTCCAAATGGGACGTGTCCATGGAGCAGGTCACTAGGCTGGCTTCTTCTAGACCAGGGGGTCTCCAGACTTGGCAACTTTGTGGCCTTCAACTCCCAGAATTCCCCAGCCAGGCTCTGGGAGTTGAAGGCCACGAGTCTTAAAGTTGCCAGGTTTGGAGACACCTGGTCTAGCCCAGGGGTAGGCAACCTTGACTCTTTTATGACTTATGGACTTCAATACCCAGAATTCCTGAAGCAGCCATCCACAAGTCATAAAAGAGCCAAGGTTGTCTATCCCTGGTCTAGGCCAAGTGTAAATTTTTACCGAACAGAGGCACACGAATCAATATCTTCTCTAACTGGTACCATCAGCCCAGCCAGACCCAGAAGGGTAACCAGTGTGCACCGTTAAATCCTACAGCATCTTAACAACACCGAGCAGCTTGGCTACAGGATCCGGTTCCAGGCTCGATCACTTTGTGGCTTCTTTGGGAGCCCTAGCTAGAAGAGCCCTGGGGGCGCAGTGGTGAGAATGCAGTATTGCAGGCTAACTCTGCCATCTGCCAGCAGTTCGATCCTGACCGGCTCAAGGTTGACTCAGCCTTTCCATCCTTCCGAGGTCGGTAAAATGAGGACTCAGATTCTTGGAGGCAACTTGCTGACTCTGTAAACTGCTTAGAGAGGGCCGTAAGGCATTATGAAGCGGTATATAAGTCTTAAGAGCTAGTGCTATCCATGGTTTTGCAACTGTGAATGCAGCCATTGGTGAAGTAGTCGGGTTAAATGGTTGTATGGATACAAGCAGAGGCTGTTTGCTATTGCTTTTGCTAGGAATTACCCCTTTCAAATGAACACAGCCAGCTCTGTTTATAAACCTGGGTTATGAAAGTAGGACAAGAAGCAACGGATGGAAACTAATCAAGGAGAGAAGCAACCTGGAACTAAGGAGGAATTTCCTGATAGTGAGAACAATTAATCAATGGAATGGCTTGCCTTCAGAAGTTATGGGTCTCCATCACTGGAGGTTTTTAAGAAGAGACTGGACAACCATTTATCCGGAATGGTATAGGGTCTCCTTCTTGAGCAGTGGGCTGGACTAGAAGACCTCCAAGACCCCTTCTGTTATATGCTCTGAATGAGAGCAGGGATAAAATGGCGGAAGTGGAATCGATTCGAGCCCAACCTATCAGTTGACGTGGCTGCTTTGGTTCCTCTTTGTTTCCAGTACAACAAGCTTCAGGGCTTCCTCCCAAAGCACATGTTTAATTACAGCTTCAGGCACATCAAGCCTGTTATTATTTTAATGGAAGGAGCTGGGAGTGAAATCAAACCCGAGCCGAGCCCTTGTCTTTTTCCTGGCAACTTGTAATTTGGCGGAAAGGAAGAGAAGGAGGAGGAACGGGGGTGAGGGAAACACCTGTTCGATGGAGGATTATCCTTTTTAGATGCTTCCATTAATTTGCTTTCCAGTCTTCAAGCCGATATCCAGATTGGAACCACACGTGGCGCTGCGGGTTGCTTTCTTGGAGAGGGAGGATTAATGCCATCATCTCTGATAAGCCAGCAATATCGTCTTCTCCTTTCTTGGAAAACCAAAAAGAAGGTCAATCCTGGGTCTTCTCGCCTCAGACACAGTTCCTCAGTTTCTATAAAGGTGTCTTGAAGTGCTTCCTTCCCACTTCCCATCCGTATGAAAGGCGCAAAGGATCAAGACCTCACATCAAGTTGCAATTCAACGAATTATTTTATTTATTGTTCGGGCAATAAATAGGATCTAGTCAACTAATGTTCAGGGCTAAATTGGCACTAGAGAAGAGTCAGTGGAATTCAAGAGGGGTTGGACATAAGGCCGTTTGTGGCAACGTAACAAGTCTAGGCTGATGTCTCTCTTGACTCCACCCTCTGTCTTTGCCTCTTCTTCTGCACTGTATAAATCCGTATTTTCTATTTGTTCCTGTTGGGAAAGCACAAAATAGCCTTTTGTTGCTTCTTACCGGCTTTGTGCATTTGGAATCATCTGTTCAAGGTTTCTCCAACTTGAGCCCCCCCAGGTGCTTAAGGAAAATAGAACTAACCGTGAAAGTTGAACCCTAATACAGGAGAACACTATTTGCAAGGACCTCATAAGTTTAATGAATATTTTTCCAGAGTTCATTAATAATTATCCTGCCAGACCAGGGAGACAAGCTTGTTAATCATTCACACACTTTAATGGCTTCTTTCTTTCTTAAGAGTGGAAGAATTTCGCTCTAAGATGTTTGCTCTGAATTAAAAAAATAATAATAATTTGCAAACAAGCCGCTCAGAATAAGCCATTGACGCTGCGGTGCTTTGCAGAGATGTTGTGCATCAGAGACTGGGCAAGGTTTCATCTTCCTTCAGAAAAAACTTTTTCCAGATGACTGTAGCTTTCTGGGAAGTATGGAAGCGGTGGTGACACAGAAGAAGCATTTTTCTCCTTCGTTAACTGGGAGGGAAGGAATGGCAGGAGAAACGGAGTGTCTGCTTCGACAAAGTTCAGATCACAGAATCCAGTAGCACTTTGTAAACTAAAAAAAGTTGGCAAAAACTGTCATTCAATATTAATCTTCCTTCCTCACTTCTTTCATTTCTTCCTTCCTTCCTTCCTTCCTTCCTTCCTACCTACCTACCTACCTACCTACATTCCATTTTCCTCCTCTCCTTCCCATCTCCTTCCTTCCTCCCTACCTACTTATCTACCTTCCTATCTTCCCTCCCGTCTCCTTCCTTCCTTCCTTCCCTCCCTCCCTCCCTCCTTCCTTCCTTCCTCCTACCTACCTACCTACCTACCTAGCTTCCTATCCTCCCTCCTCTCCTTCCCATCTCCTTCTTTCCTTCCTTCCTTCCTTCCTTCCTTCCTTCCTTCCTTCCTTCCTTCCTTCCTTCCTTCTCTCCTTCCTTCCTTCTCTCCTTCCCTCCTATCTCATTGCTTTCAGTCAAATGCATGCACATTTCCTTCCTTCCCTCCTCCCCTCTTTCTCTCTCTTTCCCTGACAGTGTTTTACTTATACGGTATAGCTTCCATCTTGAAAAACACTTCCTACTGGTTTTTCAATCCATTGGTGAAAGCAACTGGCCCTTAGACCAGTTAATCTTCTTCTGCCTAACCAACCTCCCAAGATTAGGGCGAATACAAAATGAGAAGACTGAAACCTTATTGGCTGCCCTGAACTCCTTAGGGAGAGAATGCTTACAAAATGCAAAACCAGAACAGCTGAAAGACCCCTTTTGTATAAGCAAAGCTCAGGATACGAGAGGACAGAATCGTTGCTTCAGCCACAGCCTGCCTGCACTGTTGTTTAAGATTCCTGGTAATTTCCTGTTATTTTGCAATTTGTCATCCTATTATTCTAAATTAGATCGAGACCTTTCCGTTCTTCCCTCCGGGCGTTTGGCTGGGTGACATGTGAGTCTCGGAGGGAGAAATTCCAGTGAGGGCAGCAGGGATGACTGAAGCTCTGTAGGTCTTCACTGAATCACCTCTCAATCTAATTTCTCAAGAAGAAAAAAAGGGGCTGGCTTGTATATACACACACACCCCACCAGCAAATAAAAACAAAGTGACCTTTAGGGTTTCGCTGGGAAGTAAGAAAACGAGGCCTCCAGAGTCGCATTTCTGCACAATGGAAAGAATAACAAGTTGTACAAAGCTTTCTTCCAGATGTCTAGGACTTCAGTTACTGGTGGAAGAAGGACGGAAATCGGAGCTGGCGGTGTTAGGTGTGTCTTTTCATAAAGCAACACAAAGAACTGTCTGATAGGGTTTTACTTGATACTTGAGAAGGCAGCCAAGATGCATTTGAGTCTCTCTCTCTCTCTCCCTCTCCCTCTCCATAAATGATAGCAGACCATCTCCTAAATGTAGGAGATGGTCATCAGTCTCAAATCCCTTCATGCCCGCAAGAGATGCCCACAAGTTCAACCCACTTGGAATTCCATTGACTCTTTATCCAGATTAATGTCAGGTATGGAAATCGGGAAACCCAGGCAGCTCAACAAGGATTTATTGCAAGCCTGAGCTCTCTACAAGAATCTGAACTACTAACGGTCAAAGCAAATTGGCGGTCGAGAAGAGTCAACGGCGCGAAGGGACTCGAGACTGATGACATGTTTGAGTCCTCCCTAAGGCTCAGCCTGGTCATCCCCTACAAGAGGATTCCTTTGTGTCTCAGAAGAGCTTAGGATAGGTAGTCCTTGACTTAAGACCACAACTTTATAAGATGGCGTGGTTGTAGATTGAATCACGCTGTGACCAGACCTGATTTTACTTCAATTTCTACAACAGTCATATGATGAATCATAGAATCATAGTGTTAGAGGTCTTCTAGTCCAACCCCTGCTCCAAGGCAGAAGACCTCACACCATCCTGGTCAAATGGTTGCCCAGTCTCTTCTTGGAAACCTCCAGCGATGGAGAACTCCCAACTCCAGGCAACCTATTCTTTGTTGAGGATAACTACCTCTCATGATGATGATGATGATGATGTCCAATTCTTCACAATTCAATGGACCAGGTCTCTCCACGTCAGAGATCCCCAACCTTTTGGGCACCAGGGACCAGTTCTGCAGAGAAAGGTTTTTCCACGGACGGGAGAGTGCGTGGTTTTATGTGCTGCCTGCATCCCACGGATGGGGCTTTGCTTGTTTGTGCAGACCGGTTGCTAGCATGCCACGGCCCAGTACCGGTCCACAGACCGGGGGTTGGGGACCCCTGCTCCACGTCTACCAATCTTGCCCTGCTTCTTTGAGGTTTTCTATGCTCTGGCTGGTGTCAGCTTTGATGTTGTCCAGCCACCGTGTTCTTTGAGGGCCTGGTTTCCTTTGACGCCAACTCTTTCCAACACAATTGCTTTCTCCAGTGAATTCCCCCAGATGACATGGCCAAAGTTAAGTGAGAGGCAGTTTTGTGATTTTTGCCTTCCCACGACATGTCTGGTGTTATGTCTTCCAGTACTTGCTTGTTTGGTCACCTTTGCTGTCCCAAGGGATACGCAGGAGCCTCCTCCAGCACCACGGCGCAAAGGGGTTGATTTGCCTCCCGTCTTGCGTTTTTAAGGTCCAACTTTCACCACCGTAGGGAACCCTATCTCTCCTAAGACCTCGAGATTTTGCACTCTCTCCTCCCACAAGTGTTGGGGCGGAGAGCTAGGCAACTGTGCAGCTCTGTCACCCTTCCAGTCGCCCCCGCCTTTGCACTATCTTCATGAAACAGGCACCCCAGGATCGCTGCTACGAGGCTCCCCTGCTGCGAGCGGATTAAAGCCAGATGAAGCTCCAGTCCCTCAAAACACAGGCCTTTTGTTAGAGAAAACAAAGGTTTGGGATAATTAGATTCACATGGAGGAGAGGCCCTTAAAACAGCAGAATAACCAGAAAAATCTGCCTAGGTTATGCTGTAACTGCCAGAGTCGGTGATTTGTTATTTTAAAAGATCACGGAGGGATTCTCTCTCTTCTTTTTTTTTATTTTGCTCACTTTGTCTGGTTTCTCAGACTAGGAAATATTATACCCTTCAGTTGTGGAATTCTTCCTGGTCGTCTCTTTCCCCTCCCTCCCCCCCCCCAAACTTGGCAACTTGGAGATGGATGGACTTCAACTCCCAGAATTCCTCAGCCAGCACACTGGGAGTTGAAGTCCACATATCTTCAAGTTGCCAAGTTTGGAAAACATGGATCCCTTCCATCCCAGTTTAGCGACTGACTGGAGTAACCCAAAAAATGGAAGGCTGGACCATCTCAAGGACATTTTATTGAGTTCTGCAAGATGGAGCCGGAAGGTGCCTTCCTCTTTCTTCAACCAATTATTGGTTGAACACCGGGATAATGGAGATCTTGTCCTCTCCCTTCAGGTTCCTGTCATGCAGTGGGTTTGTGGGCTTCAAAGCTCCCAGAATTTTCCTTCACTAGCCATGCTGGCTATGGAATTCTGAGGCTTGAAGTCCACATGCCTGGGAATGGCCAAGGTTGGGAAACACAGCAGTAGAAGATTATTGCCTTCTTCTGTCCCACTCTACTAGTCGGACTTTGTCAAAGCAATACCTCTGCGACTCTTTCAAATGCTTCTTGTAAGACTCAGCTTGTCAATCCCCCAATCATCTTTGCTGCCCTTCTTTGAACTCATGTTGAGTTTTCCAGAATCCTGCTATCATCCTTGAAGGGTGAGATATAGATGTGAAGACTGTCCTTGACATTTTGTGGGTCTAGCTTTTCTCTCTTGATGCTTCTTCCCCTTGTGGATTGACATCGAAGAACTAGTGGCCCAGTTTGGTGTCAGCACTGCAGCAGTCACGTCCCTTTCCACCCCACCCTGCAGTGTTTGGAATACTGCATCCACGATACAAAAAAAAGATGCTGAGGCTCTAGAAAGAGTGCAGAGAAGAGCCACAAAGATGATCAGAGATTTGGAACGATTGAAGGAACTAGGTACGCAGGACATGATAGCCATCTTCCAATACTTGAAGGTCTGTCACAAAGATGAGGGCATCAATTCATTCTCCAAAGCATTTGAGGGTGGGGCAAGAAACAATGGATGGAAGCTCATCAGAAGGAGACCCAGCCTGGAAATAAGGAGGAATTTCCTGAGAGCGAGAACGATTGATTAGTGGAACAGCTTCTCTCCTGGAGATGTAGGCGCTCCATCACTGGAGGTCTTCAAAGAAAATATTGGACAATCATCTGTCCAGGATGGAATAAAGTCTCCTGCCTTGGGAAGGGGGGTTTGACTAGAACAGGGATAGGCAACCTTGGCTCTTTTATGACTCGTGCTGGCTCAGGAATTCTGGGAGTTGAAGTCCATGAGTCATAAAAGAGCCAAGGTTGCCTACCCCTGGACTAGAAGATCTCCAAGGTCTCTTCCAGCCCTGGGATTCTATGATTCTATGCTTCCTTCTTTTCCCTTGAATAGCCGAGCTCCTTAGGGATGGTAGCTTCTCATCTTTCTTCCCCTGACCCTTTGGCTGCCTTCTTGGCACCGCCCGATGGCACCAGCTTTGCAAAACAAACAAAAACCAAGGTGAACTCCAGGTGCGCCCCCCCCCCCTTGGTCCAGCCTGCGCTCCGAAGACCACGGGGCCCTGTGTGTTGATTGCTTGGCGAGCGAACAAAAATTCAATTATGCAGGACTCTGCAGTGACACGGAGGGTTAGGAATTAATGTTAACACCGTTTCTGGTTAAGACTTTTTGTGTTGATAAATAATTCATAAGGCAGTTAGCGGTCTCTTCCCTCTCTCCCTCTCTCTCTCCCTCTCCCCCCCCCTCTCTCTTGTCCCCTCTTCTCGCTCTCTCTTTTCATCCCGAGTCCGGCAACACGAGAATATATTAATACAGTCAACTCAGCAAAAGGTCAGCCCCGAACAGGAGAAGCTTCTGAGCCATCTTTTATTCATTTCCTGACACGGGCTCATTAATTATTACCACCTTTGAAGGTCTGCTTGGGAAGGAAGCGCTAATGAGAAAAAGGAGATGGGGTTTGATGTCAGCCCCCCCTGCCACGGTGAAAATGGGTGGGTGGGTGGTGTTGGAGGGGATGCCCACAGCCAGGGATGGCAGTAGACGGACCTGTGTGAATAGGAAAGAGAGAAGAAGAAGAAGAAGAAGAAGAAGAAGAAGAAGAAGAAGAAGAAGAAGAAGAAGAAGAAGAAGAAGAAGAAGAAGAAGAAGAAGAAGAAGAAGAAGAAGAAGAAGAAGAAGAAGAAGTAGTAGTAGTAGTAGTAGTAGTAGTAGTTCAGCGATGACCACGTTCAGTGAACTTGGAAGGGACTTCAAGTAGTCCTCGACTTAACAGCCGTTCATTTAATGACTGCTCAAAGTTACAACAGCACTGAAAAAAGTGACCCAGAAGTAAATTCAAAGCCGGTCCTCAAATGTACAAGTGGTGCAGCATCCCCATGGTCAAGTGATTGAAATTCGGGAACTTAGCAACCAACGAGAATTGCAGCATCCCAGGTCTTGTGATCGTCATTTGCAACCTTCTCTGCTAAATAACAGAATGGAATAACAGAATAACAGAGTTGAAAGGGACCTTGGAGGTCTTCTAGTCCAACCTCCTGCTTGAGCAGGAGACCCTATGCCATTTCAGACAACTGGTTGTCCAGTCTCTTCTTAAAAACCTCCAGTGATGGAGACCCATAATTTCTGAAGGCAAGCCATTCCATTGATTAATTGTTCTCACTATTAGGAAATCCCTCCTTAGTTCTAGGTTGCGTCTCTCCTTGATTAGCCTCCATCCGTTGCTTCTTGTCCAGCCTTCAGGTTGACCCCCTCTTCTTTGTGGCAGACCCTCAAATATTGGAACACTGCTACCACATCACCCCTCGTCCTTCTCTTCATTAGACTAGACATAACCAATTCCTGCAACTGTTCTTCATATGTTTCAGCCTCCAGTCCCCCTAATCATCTTTGTTGCTCTTCTCTGCACTCTTTCTAGAGTCTCAACATCTTTTTTACATCGTGGCGACCAAAACTGGATGCCTTATTCCAAGTGTGGCCTTACCAAGGCATTGTAAAGTGGCATTAACACTTCCCGTGATCTCGATTCGATCCTTCTGTTAATGCAGTCTAGGATTGCATTGGGTTTTTTTGGGCAGCTGCAGCACACGGCTGGCTAAATATTTAAGTGATTGTCCACTGGGACTCCAAGGTTCCTCTCGCAGGTCCCAGCCAGGCACCACCTATACTATCCCTGTGCATTTTGGTTTTTCTTGCCTAAATGCAGAACTTGACTTTTCTCAGCCTTGCATTGCATTTTGCTCGATAGGGCCCAGTGGTTCGGTCCTCCATCTCTGCTCATCCCATTTTTCTGAGACTGATTGCAGCTACTCCGCTTCCCCTAGTAATTCTCATCCAGTCCAGCCTCTCCCTGCTGGGAAGAAAA
Organism: Azemiops feae; assembly: GCA_023970755.1. Classification (NCBI taxonomy): domain Eukaryota; kingdom Metazoa; phylum Chordata; class Lepidosauria; order Squamata; family Viperidae; genus Azemiops; species Azemiops feae. Next base: position 163,916 of record JALGBA010000510.1, read on the forward strand.
GGAAGAAGGCCTTGCTTTCTAAATTGCTTTTAAAGGGGGAACAAACAAAAGCTGAGACATGAGCGATGATCACAGATCACTATTTTACTGGTCCTTACTGCCCGAGAACATGTCATCATTTGTAATGTCACAATCCATTTACTTGTCATGGCTGGTATATATGTGGGAAAAGGATTGCAGATGGCTCTAAATAGCTTTTCGTTCTCCAGCCCAAACAGGCTGAATATCTCAAGAGAATCCCTTCTCGTTGCCTCATTCCCGCCACCAATATTATTGGTTCTTCATAATTTCTTCCCAAAAGACACAGAGGTGACCATAAAGTCTGAAAGAAGGAGAAGTTGTTTAAAGGCAAATCCAGATGTTACCCAGGAAGATGCTTAGTGGTTGCAAGAGGGCGGCACCAAAATCCCAGATGTTCTTCAGAGAAGAAATGAATAGAATAGGAATAGGAATAGGAATAGGAATAGGAATAGGAATAGGAATAGGAATAGGAATAGGAATAGGAATAGGAATAGAATAGAATAGAATAGAATAGAATAGAATAGAATAGAATAGAATAGAATAGAATAGAATAGAATAGAATAGAATAGAATAGAGCTGGAAGGGACCTTGGAGGTCTTCTAGTCCAGCCCCCTGCTCAAGCAGGAGAACCTGTACCATCTCAGACAAGTGACTGTCCAGCCTCTTCTTAAAAACTTCCAGTGATGGAGCGCCCATCATTTCTGGAGGCCAGCTGTTCCACTGGTTAATTGTCCTCACTCTCAGGAAGTTTCTCCTTAATTCCAGGTTGCTTCTCTCTTTGGTCACTTTCCAACCATTGTTTCTTGTCCTGCCCTCTGATGCTTTGAAGAATAACATGACCCCCTCTTCTTTGTGGCAGCCCCTCAAGTACTGAAACACTGCTATCATGTCTCCCCTATTTCTTCTTTTCTTTAGACTAGCCAAACTGAGATCCCACAGCCGGTCTTCATCTGTTTTAGTCTCCAGGCCTTGGATCATCCCAGTTGCTCTTCCCTGAATTTTTTCACGAAAGGCATTATAGGCGGTCCTCGTCTCACAACCACAGTTAGCACCAGAGGTTGTTAAGGTGTGCCTGCTTTGATGATCTGTTTTGCCACGGTTGTTAAGCAAGTTGGTAAGTGAAACCTACAGTCATGAAGAGAATCCAACCTCCGACTTGGCTTATGGGAAGCTGACTGGGAAGGTCACACGTGGCAATCACATGATCTGACAGGCAGCAACTGTCATAAATACATGCCAAGTGCAAAGTGATTTTGACTGTAAGGGGTGGTGCAACAGTCATAAGTGTGAGGACCCATCACGAATCACTTTTCCCCCCCAATGTTGTAATGTCAAATGGTTGCTAAACAAAGGGTAGTTAAGTCAAGGCCTATCTGTGCTACATGTTACTCTTCCGTCTTAGTAACCCTGATTATTAGCACACATTTTGGTGCCTCTGTGACCAGAGTTTAGGAATCTGAATCTTTGCAAAAAAAAAAAGCAAGAGCAGATGGTCCATATGAAAAATTTTCAAGGATTAATGACAATCGGTTGTTCTTTGGAACATATGAAGTAACACACAACTCTTTCTTTCTCCCGTGCAATGATAAATGTTGTGCAGCTGTGTGAAAACAGCTGGGGAGTGTGTGACAGGCCATCCGATACGTCTCCTTCTTCCTGTGCCCATCATCTCTCTTTTTGGATGGTCCCTTTTACAAAAAATAATTAGTAGCCACCCTTCTTTAATCAAACCCGACTCCTCTTATTTCCTCCTCCGAAAAACCGGCGACTTTTAAGAACCGTGGGCAAGGCTTCGAGAATGGAATATATATATTAGTATGTAATGTAACAGCTCCAGAAAATGATGTGTTTGCTACAGCTGTGTATAAATTTGTTTAATGGGTCTCTTAACTCACCATCAGACTCATAAAGGCAGTCACTGTACAGGCTATTAGGCTGCAGTAACTTAATTGCTCGTTAATTGGGTAATTAGTGCTTTGTTTTGCTTTAAAGCCTAAACACTCATAAAAAGTGAATTAGCTGAGTAAACAAGAATGGAATTTTCATGATATGCTATCCAGGTTATTGCACATAATTAATCAACCTTTTATTATAATCTCTCAATCTCAATCTCTCTCTCTCTCTCACACACACACACACACACACACACTTCAGGTAGGCAAGTTAGAAAGATGGATATGTTAAAAGAAACTTTGAGGAAGTTTCAAGAGGTCACCCATGTCCTCGCCCCCTCCTTGCGCCAGTCAAAAACAAGGCAACATTTTTGTATGACTTGACTTGAGCATGCAACCCCATGTGCCAGGAACAGGTGTGGGTGTTGCTCTTCTCTGCACTCTTTTTGATCGCATGACTGTGATGGTCGTGAGAAGACTAGTCATACATCCCTTGTTTCAGTCATTAAACAAATGATTGTAAGTCAAGGACTAGCTACAGGAACAAGTCTGAAGGCATCAAAAACCTGGGTGCAAGGCCTTAACTTCCCCTACCTTCCAACGTGTCCAATTTCTTTGGATTTGCTCATTGTCAACCAGAGAATTCTTGCAAATTCTTGTATAACTATTATCACGGAAATTGCAGAAACCTGCCCTTGTTGCAACTGCAGTGGGGCTACCGTTTTACCCCACAACAGCTTGGTCTCGTTCCTTTCCTACACCCCAAAACTCATGCCTGCTCATGAAATGTTAACATTATCTTGAACCATCTAAGCAGAGTTAACAAAGACTTTTCAGGGCTGCAGCTTCTGAAAGAAACCACAGTAAGGTGAGATCTTGATGAATTTGTCTCTGACATTTGTGGTTTGCGTGTTTGTGTCGTTGTCAAGGAGTGGGAAGACACCTCATCCTCTTCTTATTGCCACTTTTTTTTTTTCAAGGTTTTTCTGAGAAGTCTTTAAAACCCGAAAGGCAGATCCTTTGTAAGTGGAGAAGGGGCTGAATTTTGATTACTTCCAAATCTTGGGGGGTGATACCCGTGTTTGCCATTGATTTACTTATTACCTGGATCTTACTGGTATTCTACCTCTTGCTCTGTGGGGTCCATAAATTAAATAAGGGTTCTAGAAGTCCTGGGCCTTTACTCAATGATTCAATTTATTCATTAGGTTTATATTCCTCCTTCCTTCTAGAAGCTCGGGGCAACCTCTGCAGAGATCTTCAGCAAGAAGGCACAGCTTAGCATTTGGATGGAAACTGAAATGCACATATTATGACTTATTTGTTAAATGTACGTCCTGGAATTCCTCCAGCAATCGTAGTTTATGGTTTAGCACTTTGGATAAACTCAGCCAGTTGCAATTTCTTCTGGGAACTATAGAATAGAATAGAATAGAATAGAGCTGGAAGGGACCTTGGAGGTCTTCTAGTCCAGCCCCCTGCTCAAGCAGGAGGACCTATACCATCTCAGACAGGTGATTGTCCAGTCTCTTTTTAAAAACTTCCAGTGATTTCTTTTTAAAAACTGCCCACAATTTCTGGTGGCAAGCTTGTTCCACTGGTTGATTGTCCTCACTGTCAGGAAGTTTCTCCTTAATTCCAGGTTGCTTCTCTCTTTAATCAGCTTCCAACCATTATTTCTCATCCTGCCCTCTGGTGCTCTGGTGAACAACCTGACCCCCTCTGCTTTGTGGCAGCCCCTCAGATACTGGAATACTGCTATCTATACTGCTAACCCTATATCTCAGTCCAAGCTCAAGTAACTTAACAATACATAGTGAGCTTTATCATTGATTGGGAATTTGCACCATGGTGTCATGGTCCTATCGGAAGGACCTGGAGTCATCTCAAGAACCAGAGTCCGTTCTTCCAGGCTCTAGCCATTGTACCATGCTAGCAACAGCCCCATGGTTCTGCCCTAAACTCAACCAAGACTGACCTGGGTCAGGAGTATCTTCTACCAAGCTCTTGAGAACATTGGCATCTGGGACTAGAATGTCAGAAGCAGTGGTGGGATTCAGCCGGATCGCACCACTTCGGCAGAACCGGTAGCTAATTTTTTTGTTGCCCAGGCCCAAAATGAACTTCCGGAAGCGGCATCCACACAGTTGTTCACAGATTTGAATCCCACCATTGGCCAGAAGATGGGAAAGCATAAGAGTGACGAACCAAACATTAGCTAATTGTGAGTAACCTACCGAGGGAAACCAGGTTGATCAGGGCCATTAGTACTGTGACACAGGCTCATCATACTAGTGCTCATAACATACTAGAAGAAGCAAGCTGGGCAACATTAATCTGTGAAGGCCAACCTTGAACTCCTAGTTCCACAGAAGTCCCTAGCATTTTGCCTTGACTCATCTCAGCTTGTTTATTCCTTCACAGGGCCATTCCTCAGTTTGCTTTTGTTTTCTGAACTAGGGCTGGACTTGCAGCTGGCAAGGTTAGCCGGGATGGATTTATCATCGTAATAAACTAGATCACAAGCTGCGGTTGATGAGGTCAGCACGCTGGGGCTCCAGGTTCCCAGCTCAACACTAACCAGTTCACTAGCCTGGCCCTGACCTGCTAAACCTGAAGCGATGGCCTTGCTTCTGCTAAGTAGCACTGTCCCACTTAGATAATCCCGGATCCCCAGTTGTTGTTGTTGTCGGTAGTGTCCTTGAGATAACTTAAGTGCTTGAGCATTGTTGAGCAACCTGGGAAGATCCCAGCCGCTTTCTTTCTTTCTTTTTTTTTAGCCTGTTGAAAAGCTTGGAAATGTGATGGGTGTTATCTAGGAAGCAGCAGGGAGACTTCCAGAATCTTTGGGGAGGATTTCTTGGGAAAGGTGGTAGACCGCAAAAATGGTTGACCGGATTGTCAAAGATCTCATCTCATCTCAAAGGAGATAGGGGGTGACATAACAGCAATGTTGCAATATTTGAGGGGCTGCCACAAAGAAGATGGGGGGGTGTCAACCTATTCTCCAAAATACTTCAAGGCAGGACAAGAAGCAATGGATGGAAACTAATCAGGGAGAGAAGCAACCTGGAATTAAGGAGAAATTTCCTGACAGTGAGAGCAATTAACCAGTGGAACGACTTGCCTCTAGAAGTTGTGGATGCTCCAACACTGGAAGTTTTTAAGAAGAAATTGGCAGCCCCATTTGTCCAGAATGGCATGCAGTGGTGGCGAACCTATGGCATGCGTGCCAGAGGCGGCACTCGGAGCCCTCTCTGTGGGCACACGCACCGTCGCCTCAGCCCCGCCTCTTCCCATGGCCCCCTCCTCACCAGCAGCCCTGTGGAGGAGAGTTGCCCCTGGGCACGGCCCGCGCAATGCTGTGCAGCCAAGGACATGGTAGCCAGGCAGCGGGGACAAGATAATGCTGCAGGGCACGGGCGGAGGGCATGGCCACCATAGCGCTGCTGGGTGATCTGTGGTGGGCCGTGGAGGTGGTGGGTGGTCCAGTGGGCACGGCGGGGACAGGGGTGTTGGGGGGTTTTTGGGCACTTGGTCTCTAAAAGGTTCGCCATCACTGGCATAGGGTCTCCTGTTTGAGCAGAGGCTTGGACTAGGGAGACCTCTAAGCTCCCTTCCAACTCTGTTAAATGAGGGATGGCAGACCTACTCAAGTTTGGGGCAGCCTGATTGGACTCAAAGCCGGCAACCTTGAGTCGCCCTTCCTCCCTCTATTCCCTCGCCGCCGCCGCCGCCCCCCCCAAAGATTTTTTTTTAAAATCCTCCAGCAAACACATCCTCAACTCTGTTTGAGTAGCTTTAATTTACATAACTTAGGTAGGCATAAAAGATGAGGAATGACCTTTTCAACATGACTTCAGATATTAAAACCATCTTACAATCTTATTATCATGAGAACATTTCGCAGAATATTAAGCTCAATAAATTACCTTTTCCCCGAGCTGATAACCCTCAATTCCTTCGGGGGCAGCAGAAGCAGCGGTGTTGGTTCAGAGCATTCTTATTTTAGCTGAATTGCTTAATTGGTGTGTGTTCTACATCCTGGATTGAGCATTTGGGGCACAAATGAAGGTTAGAACCTCTGTGCTACTTATCGACAAGAGGAAAATTGAGTCCAACTGGGGAGAATCTCTCAAGACTATTCGCAGTTTTTCCTTGCCCAGCTCCTTCTCTAGATGTTTTCAAAATGCTATTCTGGCTTCACCGCAGTCATTATTATTATTTATAGAACCTAGAATCATAGGGCTGAGAGGGCCCCCAGAGGTCTTCTAGTCCAACCCCCTCTGCTCAAGCAGGAGATCCTGTATCATTGGCCGTCCAATCTCTTCTTAAGAACCTCGACGTATGACCGAACTTATGTTGCTAAGTGGGAAGCTTTGTTACGTGAGGTTTTGCCCCGTTTTGCGACTTTTCTTGCCACCCTTGCTAAGCGAATCGCTGCGGTTGTTGAATTAGTAACACGGTCGCGAAGTGACTCTGGCTTCCCCCGTTGACTTTGCTCGTCATACGGTCGCAAAAGGGGATCGATCACGTGACACACACACACCCCGGGCTGACTGCAACCGTCATACATACGAGTCAGTTGCCAGGCTTCTGAATTTTGATCACCTCACCACGGGGACTGCTGCAACGGTGGTTAAGTGTGCAAAACGGTCCTAAGTCCCTTTTTTCAATGCCGTCGTAACTTTGAACGGTCACTAAATGAACCGTGGAAAGTTGAGGTTGTATCTTTCTTTAATGATCGTCCATCCGTTATTGATTGTTCCTCTTGCAATTCGTTTTGTTTCCTTTTTTTTTTTTTTTTTGACGTCCTCCTCTCTCTGCGGGTTGGGAAGAGGCACGCGGAACGGGAAAAAGAAACAGAGAATCAGCCAGAAATCCCTAGCTTGCTAAGCCACCGTTGCAAGCAACAGACAAATAAAAAAAAGGAGGTTTTCATCTACAAAGCCCACCACGGTTTTTATAAGTTGATTTCCCTCCCTCCCTTTCCACCCCAGTGACCCATCTCAGTCAGCCAGAAACGAGCCGTTTTCATCTTTTGGCTTCCCAGTCTGTGAGCCTGTAACCCAGGTTCTTACCAGAGCCTGATTCATACAACCCCCTTCTTGTCTTCAGTGCGGTGATGTCAGCACCGGGTTCAGGGACGTTGAAAATGTGCTTTGACACGGCTCCAAGCGACATACCTTCACGCACAAAAGCCGCGCTCGCTTTGAAGATGTCTCGCTTTTACCAAATTTAATTCAAAGCGACTGTGTTACTTGGCACCCAGTAAATAAAATGGAAGGGTGTTTTTTTTTCCTTCCCCCCCCCTCTCTTTGCGCCAGTTTTGGCAGCAGCTGAGAGCTCTGCAGGTGTGGTTGAAGTGGAAATCCAGGTTTGACACCCAACAGAGACCTCCCCAGTGACAGCTGGCAGACAAAACATCGGGCCAGCCTTGTATTACATTACTTTTCTGTGCCTGGAAAAATGTTCTTGGCAAGGCAGGCGGAGAAAGTCAGCCAGGAAGTACATGCGGCTTGCGAGGTCTCAGCCAGTCTTATCAATGGTTTACGATGGGGTTGCGAGTCCAAAATAAAGAAAGAAATTGCATCGGATCGGGCGATCATGTTGAATTGAGGGATGGCAGTAAAATACGGGCGACCGAGTGGGATGGGATGGGGGGGGGGAAATTGGAGCCTTTTACTGCTGGCAGTAAAGGGGTCCAGATTTTTAAGGGGAGATATGATAGCAGTGTTCCAATACTGTATTTAAAAGGGGCTCCTGCAAAAATGAGGGAGTCAAACTGTTTCCCAATGCACCAAAAGGCAAGACAAGAAACAATGGATGGAAAACTAACCAAGGAAAGAAGCACCCTAGAACCAAGTAGAAATTTCCTAATAGTGAGAGCAATTAACCAGTGGAACAGCCTGCCTTCAGAAGTTGAGGGTGCTCCATCACTGGAGGCTTTTACGAAGAGACTGGAGAACCACTTATCTGAAATGGTGTAGGCAGGGTGTCCTGCCTAAGCAGGGGGTTGGACTAGAAGACCTCCAAGGTCCCTTCCAACTCTATTATTTTTCTATTCTATTCTGCTGTAAGAGTGAAAAGCTAAACCAGGCTATCTGAGGAGCCATCTCATCCCAATGGGACTAGCCCCCCCCCACTCACTCTAGCAGAAGGCCCCCAGTGCAAACCCCGCCAACCAAGAAATTCTGCCAATAGGGATAAAGGAGAAAAGGTTTTTTTTTTGCTGTGGCCCCTGTCTGGTGGACCGCACCACCATCAGAAGTCTCAAAGATGCTTTTTCCAAAAGTCAACTGGACGTCTTTGGATTTTTTTTTTCTTTGAAAATGTTTTACTTCTCATCCAAGAAGCTTCTTCAGTTCTTGAATGAGAACTGAAACGTTTCCAAACCCCCCCCCCAAGAAAATCCAATTGCCTTTTGGACAAAGCATCATTGGGACAACCATGACCTGGATGATTGAGCATCTTCTTAGTCATACCACCACCGGAAGTGAGAACTGCTCCCATCTTCTGGAAGGGTATCAAAATCGAGTTTCCAACAAGACAGCTGTCCTTAGAAGTTTTCACATAATTAGCAAGGGCTGGAAGTTAGGAAGTTGGCCTGGAGATGTAGTTTCTAAGGCAGGGGTCTTCAAACTTGGCCCTTTTATAGGACTTGTGGATTTCAACTCCCAGAATTCCTCAGCCAGGCATGCTGGCTGAGGAATTCTGGGAGTTGAAGTCCACAAGCCATAAAAGGGCCAAGTTTGAAGACCCCTGGACTAAGGTATCTAAGATACCTTCAGCTTTGTTTGAATGAGTTACCTGTTGGGAGCTGTCCTTGGTGCTGACTTACAGTTTCATGCAACTAGAGTAGAGCATGAACCATGAGTGGCCCAAAGGTGCTTTTCAAAAAGGTAACTGGACTTTCTTGGGTTTTTTCCCCTTGAAAATGTTTTGCTTCTCATCCAAGAAGCTTTTTGGAAAAGCAACTTTGGGACAGCCATGACCTGGATGATTGAGATTCTCCATAGACACAAACCATGAGTCATATGGTTTAAAGCTCTGGCTGATGGGAAGCATAGTACTTGAATGCGATGTGTAGTTGAGAAGCCTCATGAGATCTCACCTCACCACAAAGCTAGTCATATGGAATGAAGAAGAGTCTGGGGCAGGGGTAGGCAACCTTGGCTCTTTTATGACTCCTGGACTTCAACTCCCAGAATTCCCGAGCCAGCATGTCTCAGTTTGGAAACCTCTCCCTTTCCCCTCAGCATGGCTGGCTCAGGAATTCTGGGAGTTGAAGTCCACAAGTCATAAAAGAGCCAAGGTTGCCTACCCCTGGTCTGGGGGCTCGGAAGAACAGATGCTAGCATATGAACATGCCTTAAGATCCAGTGATATTTTCAACTGTCAGTCTCTTTATTTTTGTTATGTCGTTTGCTCCACAGATGTCAAAATGTAAATAACAACGTGATATTTCACTTACTGTTGTTGGATGGTATGCTTGAAATGTTTTATTTTTGCATGCCTAGTCTTGGACCGAAATAAAATTACTGGCACTATTTATCAAACAATAAAGTGCATGCGACATAACTTACACGACACTCATTTTAGCCAATGTGATTCTGATTAAATCCTTTTTTCTTTTCTTTTTTTTAACTGGAGTGGATGCTTTGATTCCTAACAACCAATTTGAAATATACAGTAGTATATTTCCACAATTTTGGCCACTACTGTACGATACTGTAAGATCTATGTGTAAAAAGGTTTGGTGCCAAGTATTTGAAAAGTGCTCCTTGCTAATCACAATTTTCATTCCATGTTTTGTTACCCTTTCTTCAAGTAAGCAGGTAATGAGTTAGATTAATCCATTTTAAAACCTCTTAGTGGAATAACAAGGTGACGCTGTTCCATTGATCAGCGGACTGAAATTGTGTTATGGCATTTCAACCAAGCACTTGCTACGACCGCAAATGGCAGACGAAGTATCTCCCGTTCTGCCTGCGTGCATAATGCAAGATACACTTCTGTTGTTGTTTTTAATACAAATCGGCAGAGATCACATTCATCTCTTTTCGTTTTGAAGCGATTCATCCTTTTCTCTCTCTATGCACGGAAGTCTGCATGACTCAGTCACCTGACTGCTGAGGATTTTGTTTTAGGTCAGGATTTCCCATAAGTCCTCAACTTATAACCATAACCGAGCCCAACATTTCTGCTGTTAAGCGAGACAATTGTTAAGTGAGCCTGGCTCCCTTTTGTGACTTTTCTGGCCGGAGTTTGTTAAGTGAATCACAGCAGTTGTTAAGTAAGAAACACGGGCGTTAAGCGAATCTGGCTTCCCCCATTGACTTTGCTCATCAGAAGGTCGCAAAAGGGGATCACATGATCCCGGGACTCTGCAACCGTCATAAGTACGAGTCAGTTGCCAAGCATCTGAATTTTGATCAGATGCTGCAACGGTTGTAAGTGTGAAAAACGGCCCTGTCCCTTTTTTTCAGTGTTGTTGTCAATTTGAACGGTCACTAAAGGAACTGTTGTAAGTTGGGGACTTGCTGTAATTGACCAGTCTCAGCTGCCTGGTGCCAAAACATTTCCTCGGCATTTACAATCCGGACCACCTGGCCAGGCGGAAGATACCTTTGGCCTTTAAACAGAAGCGTTAGTCTGCCTTAAACACATGTAAACACATTCTACGTTATATTTATCTTGGATTTTGTTCCTGGCACAAGCTCTGGTGTCAGGGTTTACGTGAAGAAGCTTAAAGGGAAATGTAAGCCGTTAACATGGTCCGGAAACAAATGGTCAGCATCTGTCAACAGTGCAACGTTCTTCTGCCCCTGAAAGTTCAACCTGTCAGAGCCTAAAAGCCATTCAGAAAAGCAGATGGGCTCCAGGATCTTACTGTAGCACTTCCCGTTTAATTAAGGGATGCCCAGCCACTTAAGGAAATGGCCCTGTGAAAAGGAGGAGGGAGTGCTACAGTCAGATGTCACCCTTTCACGACCCTTGACCTTCCAGGAGAACTGCTCGTTTCCTTTGGAGACACTTGATCCAGACGGGAAAGGAAAATAAATCAATTGGAGAGTCCATCCTGACCTTGGAGGTTCTCCAGCTGATGTCCCCAAATACCCAGACATTCAAGGCGTAGCTCAGTGTGTAGATCATGCAAGGTCCTACAGTTGACTTGCAAAACTTTCCATGGGTCATACCGAGCTGTGCATGACACAAGAATGTGGCCTGATCAGTCTGTTTGGCCGCCAAGGCAATAATTTAGTGGTGACAAAATTTGGTTGCTGGAATGAGAATAGGCAAGGGATTTGACATGTAGCAGATTGGATTCGTGCACTATATAAATCTCTCTCTCTCTCTCTCTCTCTCTCTCTCTCTCTCTCTCTCTCTCTCTCTCTCTCTCTCTCTCTCTCTCTCTTCATTCTATCATCTATCTATCTATCTATCTATCATCTATCCTATCATCCATCTATCTATCTATCTATCTATCTATCTATCTATCTATCTATCTATCTATCTATCTATCTATCTATCTATCTATCTATCATCTAACTTCTATCTATCTATCTATCTCTATCTCTCTAATCTATCTAGTCATCCATCCATCTTCTATCATATCTATTTATTTATCTTATTTATCTATCCATCCATCGACCTATCTATCTATCTATCTATCTATCTATCTATCTATCTATCTATCTATCTATCTATCTATCTATCTATCTATCTATCTATCTATCTATCTATTCATCCATCCATCCACCTATCTATCTATACTCTATTTGTTCATCCATCTTCTATCATATCTGTCTGTCTGTCTGTCTGTCTGTCTGTCTGTCTGTCTATCTATCTATCTATCTATTCATCCATCCATCCACCTATCTATCTATACTCTATTTGTTCATCCATCTTCTATCATATCTGTCTGTCTGTCTTCTGTGTCTGTCTGTCTCTGTCCTGTCTGTGTCTGTCTGTCTGTCTGTCTGTCTGTCTGTCTGTCTGTCTGTCTGTCTGTCTGTCTGTCTGTCTGTCTGTCTGTCTGTCTGTCTATCTATCTATCTATCTATCTATCTATCTATCTATCTAATCTATCTATCTTGCAGAAATACTCTCTTGCTCTTAAAAGAATTGTCAAATAGATACCAGGACTACCATCATAAGATTACGTGACAGCAGACTTCCAATATTTGAGGGGCTTTCACAGAGAAGAGGGCGGTCAACCTATTCACCAAAGGGCTGGACAAGAAGTAACAGGTAGAAGATCATTAAAGAGAGAACCAACCTAGAACTAAGGAGAAACTTCCTGACGAGGAGGAACAATTAATCAGTGGAACGGCTTCCCACCAGAAGTTGTGGGTGCTCCATCACTGGAGGTTTTCAAGAAGAGACTGGACAGCCATTTGTCCGGAATGGTGTAGGGTCTCCTACTTGAGCAGGTTGGCGTAGAAGACCTCCAAAGTCCCTGCCAATTCAGTTATTCTGCATAATTAGCTAAATGGCTGCATTGCCTACCACGATAGCCATCTCTGTTGTTGGTAACTTGGGTGTTTTCAGCTGTAGGATGCTTTTTTATGGTTAGTTTTTAGGGTGTGTTTCCATTGCTCTGAGCCACGTTCCCACGAGGTGGGCAGCCATCTAAATGCGATACGTAAATAAACAGTCTCCCCCTCCCCCATAATTATTTCGATAAAAGGGCATTCAAATCAGTTGGACAGCCCCTGATTATACGGAAGTGCGTTCCATCAGCACTTATTTAATTGCCTTCTGTTCCCGATTAAAAGAAACTGGGAAAAACACTCGTTATCACGCATTGCTGGATCACCCCTGGGTGGTATTAACACCTAGGAGTAAAAAAAAAAAAAAAAAAGCACGCACACACACACACACCGAAAAAAACGTGCCCGCCATCAGCCTTCTCCATTTTTGCAGCACCAACCGTGGTAGTTTTATCGTACGTCAGATGGTATGCGATTCTCCCCCCCGTCCCCCTCCCCATTTTTTAACACCTCCTGAAAAAAAATGCATATAACCTGTGAAGGAAAATTACCCACCGCTGATAATTACTGTGTGCTACGTCTGGAACTGGATTATTTATATGGGGCTTCCGAGAATAATTCCGGTCTCTTTTGCTAGCTCTTTCTTTAAAAAATTGCTCACTTGCATGGGTTTCTGGAGCATCCGCGTGCGGTCCATCTGTTTAACCAACATGGGTCCACTTTTCTGCTCCCTGTATACCAGTAGTCCTCGACTTTACGATCTCGACGGAGGCCGACATTTCTGTCGTTAAGCGAGACTCTTGTGAAGTGAGTTTTGCCCCGTTTTGCGACCTTCCTCACCACCATTGTTAAGGGAATCGCTGCAGTTGTTTAGTCACACGGTTGTTAAGTGCAATCTGGCTTCCCCCTTGACTTTGCTTATTGGAAGGTCGCAAAAGGGGATCCCATGACACCCCCCCCCACCTCCCCACCCCCGGGACACTGCGACTGTCATAAATACGAGCCAGTTGCCAAGCGTTTGAATTTTGATCACGTGATTGCAAGGATGCTGCAGAGGTCGTAAGCGTGCTTTTGTGACTTCGAACGGTCACGAAATAAATTGTAAGTCGAGGACTACCTGTATTATGAAGACCCACGCTTTAATTTTGAGCCCCCCTCCCTTTAAAACCATCCAGCCTGCTTCCAGCACACAAATCCCCTCCCCATCCCTGAGATAATAATAATAATAATACTAAAGTTGGAAGGGATCTTGGAGGTCATCTAGTCCAACCCTCTGCTCAGGCAGGAAACCCTATAGTACCATTTCAGACAAATGGCTGTCCAGTCTCTTCTTAAAGACTTCCAGTGTTGGAGCATTCACTGCTTCTGGAAGCAGGTTGTTCCACTGATTAATTGTTCTAACTGTCAGGAAATTTTTCCTGACTTCTAGGTTGCTTCTCTCCTTGATTAGTTTCCATCCGTTGCTTCTTGTCCTGCCTTCAGGCGCTTTGGAGAATAGCTTGACTCCCTCTTCTTTGGGGCAGCCCCTGAGATACTGGAAGACTGCTATCATGTCCCCCCTCGTCCTTCTCTTCATTAAACTACTAGACATACCCAATTCCAGCAACCCTTCCTTATAATGTGACCGTCTACCTTAAAATCGGCTCTCTTATTTTCTTTTTCACCTTCAAATTGCGGCTCCCGCAGGTCCTTTGCGGAGAAACGATAAATTGCAGATAGAGACCTGCTTTGGATTCATTTTTATTATTGTTGCTGTTATTATTATTATTCACACTTAATATCTTTGCGCAGTTAGCGAGCAAGCCCTCAGGACCTCCGGATGGACCCCTCCCCGTTTCTAACCAGAGAGGTAATAAAACAGGGGGATTGGAAGAAACCCCATAAAAGTGTGTGCGAGGGTAAATTGTATTTAGCCTACTACTGGGGAGAGAAGCCTGAATGCACAATTATGAGAAGGGCGTCCCTAAAGGGAGATTACAGTCCATTGCTATCGTCTAAATGCTCTGTCTTACGCTGCACAAGGTAATTCAGGCAGAGAGCAGATATATATATATTTTCCCCTCTCTTTTTTTTTTTCCTAAAGAGATTATATTACCCGTCTCCTCTGTTGATGGATTTTATTGCTCAGGTTCACTGAGAGTTTTATTATTGCATTACTTAAACTGTTTTGGAGGTTTCTGAAAGATTTTAAATAGAATCGTAAGTTGAGCCGGGCGTGCTGTGTCTTTTCGGTCTTTAATGGGATGAAACTTATCCACAAGCTTCAAATGTGACTGCGGTGTGAAATATCTCCTGCCTGTAGAGGGTTGTGCTTTATTTTCCTGGAAAAAACAAAAACAAAACAAACCCCAGCGTAAACAGGGAATTGATTGAAAAGATGTTTCTCTTTCTGTGTTGTTGAGTGAACCTGGCTTGGGTTTGCAGACGGTGGTATACTGATGATGTTACCTAGTTGGGTCATGAAATGTCTGCAAGAAAACCACTAAGTCAGAAAGCACCCCACAGTCATCGTTCTCCTCCTCCTCCTCCTCCTCCTCCTCCTCCTCCTCCTCCTCCTCATCCTCCTCCTCCTCCTCTCACAACCCCCATCCCTTCTACAACTGATGACATTACCTAGTTGGGTCATGAAATGTCTGCAAGCAAACAGCCAAGCTCAGAGACCATCAAGGACCTCAAACTTTCTCCTCTCCTCCTCCTCCTCCCTCCTCCTCCTCTCCTCCTCCTCCTCCTTTCTGCAAACTCCATTCCTTTCTCACATTGATGATGAGACCTGGATTGGCAATGAAACATCTGCCACAAAACAACCAAGTTCAGAGAGCATCAAGAACTCCACAGTTCTCCTCCTCCTCCTCCTCCTCCTCCTCCTCCTCCTCCTCCTCCTCCTCTCTGCAAACTCCATTCCCTTTTAGCATTGATGATGTTACCTAGTTTGGTAATGAAACGTCTGCAAGAAAACCACCAAGCTTCAAAGAGCACCAAGGACCCTACAGTTCAACTCTGACCTACAAATATTCTCTTCTATCAATATGGTGGTTTGTTTGATCAGCTTTAGCCATTTTATTTTATTTTTTTGGGCTGACAAAGGAAGATTTACGACTTAGCAGAATGTGCATAAACCCCACCAATCTTGACTCATTCCATAAGTGGCTTAGCCCAACCTTTGAGTCAGGTCATTATCTGGTGTAGGTTCCTCAAACCTCCTTTTTCAGTTATCCTGTTAGTCACTATTCCGTATCTTATATTTACGCTGCAGGGTTAGGGTGATCTCAGTTATCCTCAGTCTTGAGCAAGGATGTCTATAGCGTGGGAGTTAGTTCTCACATGCCCCAGAGTGAGTAATCTGATATTAGATCAGTCGATTACCAAAGAACAAATGGAAACCGTACTATCTCGCTGCACGCAGATTCATCTCAAGATCTTTACGTGGTAAAGGGCAGTTGGGAAGAAAGCCTGGCGAGATAGCTGATTGTTTTAATTGAGTTTCTGCAATTCCACTATCTTCTCTCAGCTTTTTGAGGACTGGAAATACACCCGGCTCATTTTTTATTTTTATTTTTTCAAATTTTAGATTTCGGAAAGACCAACGCTTCCTCAAGTTCAGCTCCGCTGTTACTAACAACCGTGCTGCTCACTTAACACCTGCAGTGATTCACTTAAGAACTGGGGCAAGAACGGTCGTAAAACGGGGGCAAAACTCACTTAACAAATTTGGGACTCAAATCTCTCTCCATGAAACCGGTCCCTGGCGCCCAAAAGGTTGGGGGGGGGGACGCTGGTCTAAGTGCTCCCTGGCCTGACTGGACATAATAGGGCAACCATTGAATATTAGAAGTGGCATGCCTTGTTTTTCTGCTTTTTCTCTCAGAACAAGTTCTAGCAGGCCGCTGCAGGCAAGCCTTGTTATCTTGGGAGCACTTCCTGTTTTGCGGTGCGCGAGTGGGAGGCTGGATGTTGTTCTCACGAAAGCAAGAGAGCAGCCAAGTCAGGATATGTCCCAGTCCAGGTGTTGCCTAACCCCTCATGCCACACACGGTTCCTCTTCTGCCTTCGGTGAAGGCTTCCGACTTCTTGCCTTGTCAGCCATACCAAAGCTGAGAAAGCCAAGATGGTGAGCTTGGTCCGATGCATCAACCACGGTTGCGTGTGGGTAGGTCTGGTTTATTGAAAAGAAGGAGTAGGGGTGACACGTTAGCAAGGCTCCAATATTTGAGGGGCAGCCACAAGGAAGAGGGAGTCAACCTCTTCTCCAAAGCACCCGAGGGCAGGAGAAGAAGCAAGGGATGGAAACTAATCAAGGAGAGAAGCAACCTGGAACTAAGGAGGAATTTCCTGACTGTGAGAACAGTTAACCAGTGGATCAGCTTTCCCTTCAGAAATTGTGACTGCTCCATCACTGGAGGTCTTTAAGAAGAGACTAGACAGTCACTTGTCTGAAATGGTATAGGGCAGGGGTAGACAACCTTGGCTCTTTTATGAGGCGTGGACTTCAACTCCCAGAATTCCTGAGCCAGCATGGCTCAGCTTGGAAACCTCTCCCTTTCCCCTCAGCATGGCTGGCTCAGGAATTCTGGGAGTTGAAGTCCAGGAGTCATAAAAGAGCCAAGGTTGCCTACCCCTGGTATAGGGTCTCCTGCTTGATCAGGGAGCTGGACTAGAAGACCTCCAAGGTCCCTTCCAGTTCTAGTCTGATTGATTGATTGATTGATTGATTGAGTGAGTGAGTGAGTGAGTGAGTGAGTGAGTGAGTGAGTGAACTAATCAAGAAGAGAAGCAACCTGGAATTAAGGAGGGAATTTCCTGCTTGCCTCTAGAAGTTGTGGGAGCTCCATCCCTGGAGTTTTTAAAGAAAAGATTGGACAACCGTGTTACTAACTCAACAACTGCAGTGATTCATTTAACAACTGGGGCGAGAAAGGTCGTAAAACGGGGCAAAGCCCACTGAACAAATGTCTTGCTTAGCAACAGAAATTGGGCTCAATTGTGGCCGTACGTCGAGGACTACCTGTGCTGTGGAAGTAAACAAATAAAAATAATAATAAGAAATCCCTGCTAGGGAAGGAACCTTCTTTTGCAGACCACAGTTGATGCAAAAGAGGCAATCAGCATGCAAAACAGCCATTCCTCCCTGCTTATAGACCTGGATGGCTTTGTCGTGAACACCTGAATACCTGGGAAACACCAAATGCTTCTGTCTCTCTGCCTGGATAACAGGCAACTTAGGAGAGTCTTAAGCAGTGCTAAGATTAATCTTCTTCTGGTCCCACTTGGGGAGGGAAGGAGTGGGGGGGGGAGAGAAACGGTGGTATAAGTGTGGGTATCCAGAGGATGCCGCACGAGAAAGGACAAGGGGCCAAAGCGATTGATTCAGGTTTATTAAAAGGGTCTGAGTGGCCCGTGATTGCTAAAAAGCTGCACTTCAGCTCTTAAGTGGCTGAGCATTAAAATGCGCAAACGTAGGAAAGATAGGCAAAAAAATAAAATAAAGCAGGGAGATGTGTATTGAAAGGGAACCAAGTTGAGGTTAACTGCCTTTGATTTTACTTTGCCATTAGCGTAAGATAAGGAGCTGCAAAACCTGCAAATTATTTCCTGCTCAAATGGGATTCCCATCACCACCGCTGTCTGTTCTCATCGGCCGGCCCTTCCTTCATTAATTATGACTGCGGTTTTTATATGCCGCTCGACCAGAAAAAAAAAACCAACAACGAAGGGCTTAGCATTTCGTTTGAGCCTCTCTTCCCCCCCCCCCTTTTCTTTTCCAAATTAAGTTTTCCCCTTTTAACGTGGCTTTGTGGGTGTTGTTAACCTGTTAACGTTGCATTGCAAACCCACATTTCATTTCAGAATGGGGCAACTCCCCATGGAATGTCTCGTCCCAGCCAACTTGCGCTGTGGGACAGTTCAACAAGTACAAAAGTTAAATCAATTTTGACAGAACCGTGGCCAATAATAATAAAACAGAGCCAGTCTAGAAATACAAGAGTTACAATCGTTTCAATGAAAACATGGTCACCAATAATAAAAATAACTGAATGAAGTAATAGAATAGAATAGAATAGAATAGAATAGAATAGAATAGAATAGAATAGAATAGAATAGAATAGAATAGAATAGAATAGAATAGAATAGAATAGAATAGAATAGAATAGAATAGAATAGAATAGAATAGAATAGAATGTAGAGTAAGAATAGAATAGAATAGAATAGAATAGAATAGAATAGAATAGAATAGAATAGAATAGAATAGAATAGAGCTGGAAGGGACCTTGGAGATCTTCTAGTCCAGCTCCCTGCTCAAGCAGGAGAACCTATACCATCTCAGACAAGTGACTGTCTAGCCTCTTCTTAAAAACCTCCAGTGATGGAGCGCCCACGATTTCTGAAGGCAAACTGTTCCACTGGTTAATTTTCATCACTGTTATGAAGTTTCTCCTTAATTCCAGGTTGCTTCTCTCTTTGGTCAGTTTCCAACCATTGTTTCTTGTCCTGCCCTCTGATGCTCTGGTGAACAACCTGACCCCCTCTGCCTTGTGGCAGCCTCTCAAATACTGGAACACTGCTATCATGTCTCCCCTATTTCTTCTTTTATTTAGACTAGCCAGACCCAAGTCCCGCAGCCGTTCTTCATATGTTTTAGTCTCCAGGCCTCGGATCATCTTAGTTGCTCTTCTCTGAACTTTTTCCAAAGTTTCCCGGTTTCCTTTTACCGTTGACTCTTCCAAACATAATTGCGTTCTCCAGGGAATTCTCACGCACGACATGGCCCAAGTAAGTGAGAGACAATTTTGTCATTTTGCCTTCCAGTGGCATGTCTGGTGTTATGTGCTCCGGTACTTCCTTGTTAGTCTCCTTTGCTGTCCAAGGAATACGCAGAAGCCTTCTCCAGCACCACAGCTCAAACGAGTATGCTGTAGGTACCATCACCTAAGGATCTACATTTGGTGGGTCCCACGAGTTACGCCTTCTCTGCTGGGGCACCAGCCTTATAGAACATTCTTCCCCCCCTTAAAAAAAAAAAATAGATTTGGCCTCCTCCCTTTTCATACCCAAAAGAACCTGAATAGCTGGTTAGGTGACCAGGCCTGGAGCTCCCAGCATCCTGGAGACAGTGTGATGTCCATCATGAAACTTTGAGATCTCATGGTGTCTTCTTTAGAGTAGGTTCATGTTGAATTTGAAGGCTGAGCAATTGTTCATACCTGACATTTAACTCTGACTGCGGTGCTTTTTGACAGCAAAAAGACGTTGGCAGGGTTGTGGGCAGCCTAGGATAAGTCCCATCATTTTTCAACCTTCTTGACAGCCCCATCTCTCTCTTTCTTTCTCTCTCTCTCTCTCTCTATCTCTTAGAGATGGAAATATTGTTCTTTAACCTTCCTCTGGACTCTTGGAGCCGAAATATTTGACAAGGAAACTGTAGCTCAACCTGAGGAAGGGACTCCTTGCTCATGCATTTTTCATGGCTTTGTTTGAAATATATTATTCCTAAGGAAAGAAAGAGGGAGGGGCTGTGTGTCTTCCTCTTATCTTTCCTGTAAGCACGGTAATTAACATTCAGATTGTTTGGGATGCAAGGAGAGTTACCTTGTCTTGTTTTTGTTGAAGCTTAATTGCTTTGTTGATTTTTATCTTAACAGATTGCTGAGCACAGCTCCCAGATCCTTCTCCACCGCCCTCACCTTTTTCTCTCCCCCTCTCTCTCTCTCTCTCAAACATTTCTGTTTTCAGTTGTAAAATCCCCTGCTTGCTTCCCCTGAAGGGGGTCATCGTTGAGCATTCATAAAAAATAAATAAATTGTGATTTGGGGGATCGGGAAGGCCAAAGCGATTGAGTAGAAGTGGACAGTCTTTGCCACTTTGCTAGAGAATTCCAGATCCAATCTGTGGTTCAGTCAGTTGGACTACAATTTCCATTGCCTCCTGACCAGGTTATCTGGGAATTGGGGGAGTTGTGTTCCAAATGTCGCAAAGATGAGAACTTGGGGGGCAAGAACATGTAGAAAGTCCTTGACTTACGATCATTTGTTGAGTGGCCGTTCAAAGTTACGACAGCACTGGAAAAAAGTGACTTATGACCGTTTATCACCCTTGACCATTGCAACATCCCCATGGTCACGTGATCCAAATTTGGGGGCGTGGCAACTGGATGTGCTTACAACAGTTATACTGTCCCAGGGTCATGTGATCACCATTTTGACTTCGCTTGTTGGAAGCCCCAGCCAGCTTCCAACAAGCGAAGTCAATTGGGGGGGGGAGCCAGATTGCCTTAATAACTGCATGATTCAGAATAACAGAGTTGGAAGGGACCTTGGATAGTCTTCTAGTTCAACCCCCTGCTCAAGCAGAAGACCCCATACCATTCTGGACAAACGGCTGTCCATTTTCTTCTTGAAAACCTCCAGTGATGGAGCACCCAAAACTCCTGGAGGCAAGTTCTTCCACTGGTTAATTGTTCTCACTGTCAGGAAATCTCTCCTTAGTTCTGAGTTGGTTCTCTTGATGCCGTTGCTTCTTGTCCTGCCTTCAGGTGCTTTGGAGAATAGCTTGACCCCCCCCCTCTTCTTTGTGACAGCCCCTCAAATACTGGAAGACTGCTATCATGTCACCCCTAGTCCTTCTGTTCACAAGACTAGACATACCCAATTACTGCAATTTTCAGAAGGAGTAATTTTGTTAAGCAAAACCATCCCTACAACTGGGTTACTTAGAATTTTTCATTAGGCAAAATGGGAAAGGGTTCATTCATTTAACACCTGCAGTGATTCGTTTAACAACTGTGGCGCAGCTCACTTAACAACTGGCCTTGCTTAGCAACCAAATTTTGGGGGCTCAATTGCGCTCGTCAGTTGAGGCTACATGTTTAAAAGCCACGTTTTTTAAATCTTGTGGTTGTTTTTTTTTTTTTTTTTTTAAGTCTCTGGAAACTCTTCTCCGGCTATAATAATTAGTTGATTCATCAAAGGATATCAGAGCAGACATCTTTAATAGCATGCCTGGAACCTGGTCCTTGGTGGAAATGAATGTGCTGATTATTTTTTATCACACTAGTTTCTCCAGCAATTCCCACTGAGGAAGCAGACAGTTGAATCTCTGTCAAGTCGCTATTAATTTGCTTTAACAAAAGAAAAATGAAAGTTTGAAAAAAGAAAGTTTTAAAAAAACACACACCCACAGGAAGCAAAAACATTTGTGGCTATGGACAAATGGCTTTAAGGGATTTTGAGAAGAAAATCATAATGTGAAAGTTCTAATACATGTTTTAGCTTCCCATCCCTTAAGGTGCTTATGAGTCACACCAGCCCAGTTGCATCCTTTAATTTTTAACATTAAAAAAAAAAATCTACTTTTAACTTAAATCAATCAAGTTAAGCAGGACCAAAGAGAAGGCGGTAAGATTCATTCCCATTGTTGTCAATTTGAAATAAATTCTGGTCTTGCTTTAATGTTTAAACATTTTCATCTTGTGGTTTTTATCAATCGCAAGCCACCTAGGATTGCTCAAAGTGGCATATAAGTTTGAGAAATAAACATGTAAGCAAAATATTTTGTACCCATCTGGAACAACTGAACCACGAGTAGAAGTAAATCTTGTCCGCAAATGGATTCCCTACATTGCGTGCAGCTCTCGTGCGGGAATAAACTCCACGAAGCTCCTACTATAAGGTTCCACGCTGGTACAGGCAGTCCTCAACTTACAACCGCAATTGAGCCCAATTTTTCTGTCGCTAAGCGAGACATGTGTTAAGTGAATTTTGCCCCATTTTACGACCTTTCTTCCCTCAGTGGTTAAGTGAATCCCTGCAGTTCTGAAGTTAGTAACCCGGTTGTTAAGCGAATCTGCCCCCCCATCGACTTTGCTTGTCAGAAGGTCGCAAAAGGGGGACCCCAACGGTTATAAATACGAGCCAGTTGCCAAGCGTCCGAATTTTGATCACGTGACGCTGCAATAGTCAAACCAAACGGTCACAAGTCGCTTCTTGCAGTGCCGTTGTAACTTTGAACGGTCACTAAAGGAGCTGGCATAAGTCAAGGAGTACCTGTAAGGGGGTTATGAGGAATCACAGGCAAAGTGGTGTGGGAAGGCACAGTCGCTCTCAGTGTGCGAGTAAATCAGCGTGCAGAAAATAGCACGTATTCGAATACCCTTTGCCTCATTAAAGCTCTGCGTACAACGTGATGCAGCCGTGGCAGAGTGTTTGATCCGTCGACACCAGCGGTGTAGTAGGAGTGAAACTCCACCGAGTCCCACCTCGGGAACTAACTTTAATTGCCTCTCCTCCGACGGGGTTGGCCCGTCTGCTGCCTTTGTCTGGTGAATTATTCAGGCGAAGTGGAGGGAGACTGGCACCCGGTGCATGAATTTACGGGGGAGTGCGGGAAGATGGGCCCCTGAGCCGCTTGCGATGCCTGTAATTGGATTAATGTTACGGTAATTGATGGGGTGGGCTCCGCGTGGCAAGGACCCCCTTCTTCCCCAACGTTCGGTTGTAATTCTGACTCCCGTATTTGCTCTTACCCGGGAAAATGGCTTCAAGGGTAGCGCCTTGTAAGAGTGCGAGGGGGATTCCCTTTGAAAACCCTGGAATTCCTGTTTCTTGGTTTCTTGTTATTTATCAGTCTGTGTCAGACTCCCAGGTGAACCAGACAGGAAACAACAACCAAATGAACTAATTATACTTTATTGCAAAAGCTACATTAACAGGATCTTGCAAGTTTGAAAGTACAGATGTCACCGGCATCGCTTTTAGCTGACGGATGCATTAGGGTGGATCCTTGGTAAGTTTCTTTCGGAATAGCAGTGTTGGAAGGGACCTTGGAGGTCTTCTAGCCCAACTCCTTGCCCAAGCAGGAGACCTTGTAGCATTCTAGACAAATGGCTGTCCAGTCTCTTCTTGAAGGCCTCCAGTGATGGAGCACCCACAACTTCTGGAGGCAAGCCGTTCCACTGGTTAATTGTTCTCACTGTCGGGAATTTCTCCTTAGTTCTAGGTTGCTTCTCTCCTTGATGAGTTTCCATCCGTTGCTTCTTGTCCTACCCTCAGGCACTTTGGAGAATAGCTTGACCCTCTCTTCTTTGTGGCAGCCCCTCAAATACTAGAACACTGCTATCATGTCACTCTTCTCTTCATTAGTCTAGACATACCCAGTTCCTGCAACCATTCTTCATATGTCTTAGCCTCCATCTTCTTTGTTGCTCTTCTCTGCACTTTTTCTAGGGTCTCAGCATCTTTTTTGTGTCATGGTCACCAGGACCGGATGCAGCGTTTCCTTGTCCATTAAGCCGTTGTGGGCTCTTCTGCCTTTTACCAGATTTTTTTCCCCCTAGACAGCATCTCTACTCCTTGTCCCTCAAGTTCATGTAATCATTACACCCTGAGAATGATGGATCCCATTCCTCTTCTCTTGGAAGAGAGGCTGCTGTAACCTTGTCCAAACTGACAACTGTACAAATCAGGGCTATTTGATCTGTCAGGAACAAAATTCAGATTGGGGGCATGAACTTCTCAAAAGGTTGAACCAAGAACTAACTGCAGGTAGGTTCCCACCGTAATGGAGACTGCCCATCCTGGTCGCCCAGCAGGTCAATCCCCTTACTGACCCTATTTGATGACCTCACACATGAGGCTAAAGAAAGCACGTGATAGTTTAGCCCAGGGCTTTTCAAACCTGGCAACTTGTAAGACTGGGGAATTCTGGGAGTCGAAGTCCACAGAGTCTTAAAGTTCTTACTTTTGGGGACCCCTGGTTTAGCCCAGAGTGAACCAAGCCATTTCCAGCCACCACTTACTCTCTGCCCCCTTCTCAATCAGCCTGGATTAGTGGCCTTGAACTTTGGGGTTTTTTTCCTCATCCCAGTTCTTCATCTCCCAAATGGGAACGTGCAGCTGACCTTGCTCCAGTCTTTTCTCCGCAATATGTCACTTTGCAGCATGTGTGCGAACGGCGCAGTGATTATGAAAAATCAAAAGGCATCTCGAGTATTTGATCAAGCACACCGTTTCTCTCCCCTCCCCCCCAAGCAAATGTAAATCTTCAGGGTCTGACTTGACGGTTCCAGGCTTTGAGAGGCGAAATTTAATTCCCCAAGGGTCTAATCTGCTGCAGGGGTCTTTGTCACACTAATATTTCCCTGCTTATGGTGGTATCAGAGCTGTCAAAATACCAGCTAGCTCACTTTGATTGGCAGCCTGTTCTGAAGGTCGTTCCTGCACAACATATTCAAAGCAAGACAGATGCTTATCATCCGCCTCGTCCTTGCTCTGATTAATTGCCTCATTCAATTTCAACTCTATTGCAGTTAAACATTAATTCAGTAAGACTTAATAATGTATTCATTTATGATCTTGCTTCAATATTAACCACAATGATTCGGGGTGTTGTTTTTTTCTTCTTTTAATTACAGAGATTCATGCGGTGTGTACAATTTTGCATTTGTTGACTAGCCCGTGGGAGAAAAAACATATTATACACTCAGGTAGCTGTCTAAAGTCACCCCAAGAAAATAAATAAAGAGCTATTTACAGTACTTCCGAATTTCTGGACGGAAGGCTCCATATATCTGCTGGCTTGGATTTCAAAAGCCATCAGTTGCACGTTTGCTAATCCTTTCTGAGTTCCTATAGCTTTTTGCCTTTGTCCTCTTCAAAGCACTAATGCAAGATAGGAAGAGCTATTTGAAGTTATAATTTTAGCACTAATTTCATGGGTTACAAAAGACTCAGTCTTTTTTAACATCTGCTAATCTCCTTTTATACGCTGTGCAGATCATGTAGCTTTGATGCATTGGAGGTTGTCTCCAGTTATGTCTCCACCAACTCAAGAAATTTATTTATGACCTTCCTTCCTTGCTTCCTTCCTTCCTTGCTTCCTTCCTTCCTTCCTTCCTTCCTTCCTTCCTTCCTTCCTTCCTTCCTTCCTTCCTTCCTTCCTTCCTTCCTTCCTTCCTTCCTTCCTTCCTTCATTCATTCATTCATTCCTTCCTTCCTTCATTCATTCATTCATTCATTCATTCAATCAATTGTATGGCCACCTATCTCAACGGCAAACCATTATAACATCAGTTAAAAATAACATTTCCACCACAAGGCTTTGACAGAAGTTCCTAACCCTACCACTAAAAACCACATGGCTTAATAGAACGTGGACTCTTCTTATCTTTTGCCCCCTTCCTCTGTATCTTCCTTGACTTTTGTTTCTGTTCCTATTTTATCTCCTAATTAAAACGATTTAAAAGAAAGGAAAAGAGAAGCCATTTTGTGTTGAAATGGGGAAAGAGTTTTGAATTATTGTAACAACAATTCCTCCCTCCTCCTCTCCGCAAACCCCACTCCCTGTAGCACTGATGATGTTAACTAGTTTGGTAATGAAAGGTCTGCAAGAAAAACCCCAAGCTCAGAGAGCACCAAGGACCCCACTCCTTTATTGGCAGAATTCAAATTACACTGGCTTTACTGCATCATTCATTGTATGATGTAAATTGTGCATTATTTAGACTTTTCTAACCCTAGCTCTAAATGAACCCCCTCGGCAGACGGTTGCCTATTCCCGCGATCCGCCACGTTGCTTTGAGCAATAAATCTATAGCAGTGATGTGTTTGGAGTGCATTGATTGACTTGGTGAAGCCGCAACAACCCCGAGCATTTGTGACCATCCTGGGCTGCCATTCACACAGCCCATGGTGTCTACTTGCATAATTACTTAGTGTAGCTTGAAAGGTTTGGTCACCTACCGCTAAAATGACACTTTAATGGGGATTACAGTTTTCCGGCTCAAGTATTCGGCAATTTTAATTAAGCAGGAAAAAGCCATATTTGTAAGAGAGGCAACCTGGCTCAGTTGGATGGCGGATGCCTTTCCTCAACTGCCTGTCAGGAGACATTCAGCAAAGATTTTCCTGTTTTTTTGTTTTTGTTTTAAATGCTTTGCCTTTATATCACCCCCACGGTTGTGCAAAGGGTCAGGACTACAGATCAAGTTGCAATTAAAAAAGATTTATTGCTCAGCCTGTACACAAGAATCTGGTCAATTAAAGTTCAATAGACAGCCAAATAAGAGTCAGTGGAATGCAAGAGAAGTTAGACTTGGACTGTTTTATTTGTGGCATCATAATGATTCTAGGCTGATGACTCGCTTAATTCCACCTGTTCTTCTCCTACAGGCAACAATAAAATAATTACCCAGAGTTGGTGCTGGTTGGTTTCATGGTAGGACTGGGAAATCTGTGGGTTTTGAGGTTGTAAAGTGCCACAAATCTGGTTGTGGTTGTTTTGTTGTTGTAGAATCTTGCAACTCCCACTGATATGTCACTTAATTTTGGCTTTATGATTTTCCTGTGGCAATTTTCAGTTGGTTGGGTTCCAAATCCCAGAATTCCTCAGCCAGCAGGGGAATTCTGGGAGTTGGTGTCCACTTAAGCGAAAGCTGCCAAGGTTGAGAACCGCTGCATTATTAATCTTTTCAACCTTAACCATCCACTTTCTCCATTGCTGCCTCCTCCTCCTCCATCTCTTCTTCTTCTTCTTCTTCTTCTTCTTCTTCTTCTTCTTCTTCTTCTTCTTCTTCTTCTTCTTCTTCTTCTTCTTCTTCTTCTTCTTCTTCTTCTTCTTCTTCTTCTTCTTCTTCTTCTTCTTTACTTTTCTTTTCTTCTTCTTTTTCTTCTTCTTCTCCTCCTCCTCCTCCTCACCACCTGTTTGCCTACCTGACTGCCTGACTGCCTGCGTCGCAAGAGATCATCCCTTTGGGTCCTTCATCCATTTGTCCCAACCACTCAAAATATATGAGATTTTGCTTGCTGATTGGAGCCCTCTCCTTTGATCTCCTCTAGTAAATTGATCAGTGCTTCAATCTCTGCTCGGTAAGCCTAGAATAGTCTTAACACAGTAATAAGCAAAAGGGGTGGAAAAGTGGCTCCATTCACACAAAGACACACAATTTGAAGAAACGGAGAATGCTCTATTGTACCCTGGATTGCTGATTTCTCTGCCTGGAGCAGTTCAGTCTTGTTTGGATTATGTTTGGTCTTGTTTACTCTCTTCGCAAATGGGTCTTCGGGAGCTGTCTTACTATCTCGGGGTTTACAGGTAGAAACTGCTGGAAATGTTTTTCGTTTTCCCCATCATTTCTTCTCTCCCCAGTGTTTTCAGCCTCTCCACTTGCCAGCAGTGTTTTCCAGCACATTTGCCAGTAAATTCTTTTATCGCCCATGGAAAAAAAAATGCTGTCTGACCACCATCTCAGGAGGGCTATGCTTTCCAACATCTGTCAAGAAAAAAAACTTAGCCCTCCATCCCGGAGTATCATCATTTCATTGCGTGTCCTTTTGTCCCATGAATTTTGCATTACAGATGTTCCACTTCAATACAACAAAAATACTCAAATCGATGTATCATAATAAACAGTAAGCACGCATCAGTGGCGGTCCAACTCAACATTGAAAGCTGTGTGACCAATTCAGACAACCTGGAACAGATTCCCAAAAAAACCCAGAAAGGACATTCAGCAACAGGGAGATGAAGCCCAACAAGAATTAACAGAATTGGGGACATTTTCCTCAAAAAGATTGAAAAGGTTATTCAGATACTTGAAGGGTCGTCAAACCAGAGGAACGAGACTCATTCTTTCTTGTTTGAGAATGCAATCAAATAAATGCAAAACTGAAGAAGCTTCTTAGATGAGAAGCGAAGGGTTTTCAAGAGAAAACCCCCCAAGAAAGTCCAGTTAACTTTTGGAAAAAGTAGGACAACCATGACCTGGAGGATTGAGAATCTCCACAGGCAATAAAATAAAGGTCATAAATTTTAGGAAGGCAGATATCAGTTGAATATGAGGAACATCTTCCCAACAATAAGAGCAACTGGATAGCAGAATTAGTTGGCCAAGGAGGTGATGAGTCCCCCTTTGCTAGAGATTTCCAGCAAAGTCTGACTGGCCGTGAATCTGGGGTGTTTGAATTCCTGCATTGACCAATGGGTTGGATATGACAGCTTCCATTTTCTCTTCCAATCTCTGCTTCTGCGCTTGCACAAAATGTTATTCAAGCACCAACCCTACCAGCAGCATTACATTCTCTCATATCGTCCGTGGCTTCCATAGGTTATGCCTCCATTCGACTCTTAGATCTTACACATAATGTGAAGCCACCAGTCACTCGGTGAGGGTTATGGACATTTCTCTTGGAGACAATGCTCCCTAAGGCTAGAGAAACTCTCTTTCAAATCAAGCTTCACTCCTAGAGTGCTGAGGGCCACATCTATGTAGTTCTCTTGACCCCATTGTCTTCTACCAAGACATTTTCCATTTCGTAGTCTAGCCTGAACTGCTACTGTGTTTCCCCGAAAATAAGACCTAACTGGAAAATAAGCCCTAGCATGATTTTGTTCACGATGCTTGTAATATAAGCCCCACCCCCAAAATAAGCCCCAGTTAAGATTGTCAGCCAGACGGACGCATTTAATACCGTATTTCCCCGAAAGTAAGACCTAGCTGGAAAATAAGCTCTAATGCGTCTTTTGGAGCAAAAAAATAATATAAGACCCGGTCTTATTTTCGGGGAAACACGGGTAGTATTTCCCAGCAGATTAGACAGCCATTTGTCTGAAATGATCTAGGGCAGGAGTCTTCAAAGTTGGCCCTTTTATGACTTGTGGACTTCAACTCCCAGAATTCCTCAGCCAGCGTGCCTGGCTGAGGAATTCTGGGAGTTGAAGTCCACAAGTCATAAAAGGGCCAATTTTGAAGACCCCTGATCTAGGGTCTCCTGCTTGAGTAGGGGGTTGGACTGGAAGACCTCCAGGGTCCCTTCCAACTCTGTTCTTCTCTTATTTAGTTAGAGATGACTTGCCTGATCCAAGAAGACTTTGCTGGCCAAAGTGGCTGATTTTTGCAGGATGGTTCCCAGTTGCTTTCAAAGTCCTGTTCCCCCTACTTATGAATTTCCGTCGCCCTCTTTAAAATTGAAGTCCTTCAGAATACCTCCTGGGTGCACTAATCTTATAGGCCAGTGCGTCCCTGCACATTTTTATTTACTAATTTGGATTGCGCGGGACCATAAACCAACCTAATCTAGAAATTCTAATTAGGGCTTTGCATCTTCAAAGCTTTACACAAATATTAGCTAATCTTATATTAATCACCCTGAATTTCAGACCGACTGGCGAGTTCTTGGTGGCATGACATGCATGATAACCTTTCAAATTTAGAGCTAGTATTTTGAAAGCACCATGATAGTCCTTTGAAAATTAGTAACATAATATAAA
This sequence comes from Azemiops feae, assembly GCA_023970755.1. Classification (NCBI taxonomy): domain Eukaryota; kingdom Metazoa; phylum Chordata; class Lepidosauria; order Squamata; family Viperidae; genus Azemiops; species Azemiops feae. The sequence continues at coordinate 193,581 of JALGBA010000510.1, forward strand.
AGTTCTTCTTGAAATATCTCAAATCTTTTTCTTGGCATATTGAAATTGATTTTGTGTGTTTTTTTCCCTAAATTCTTTGACCAATAGTTTGATCTTTCTTTCTTTCTTTCTTTCTTTCTTTCTTTCTTTCTTTCTTTCTTTCTTTCTTTCTTTCTTTCTTTCTTTCTTTCTTTCTTTCTTTCTTTCTTTCTTTCTTCCTTCCTTCTTTCCTTCCTCTCTCTCTCTCTTGTTCTCTTCCTCTTTTTCTCTCTCTTTCTCTTTCTTCCTCTCTTTCTGTCTCCCTTTGTTTCTCCCTCTTTCTATCTTTCTCTTTCTCCTTCCTTTTTCTCTTCCTCCCTCTCTTTCTCTCTGTCTCCCTCTCTCCCTCTCTCTCTCTTTCTCCTTTTTTTTATCTTTTACACTTCTCCCCTGGTTTATAAACAAATTCTTTTGACTAAGAAAACCTTTTCTGCATATAATCATACTTCAGAGACTTTTGTTGTTGTTGTTGTTGTTATTATTATTATTTTGTAAAAGCTCATGGCGTATTTCTTTTTGAGAACACTGTGGATGAAAGCAGTTCTTATGACTAGGGTTAAATTTTACCAGCCATCAAATCTGAGGTTTTTTTTTTCTGTTTTGTGGAAAGAATGGCAGCATGTTTGTTTTTAAAACGGTACAAAACTGCACACAGAGCTACCATTAGGCTTATTATATCTATGTCCTTTAAAAAAATCCTGTCTCCAATGTAAAAGGCTTTAAAGCTTTACCTCCTCCGATAAACGTCATGAACTGTATTTATTTAATTAATGGATTTATAGGACTGCCTAACTCAAACAGTGACTCTAGGCTGTGTACAATAAAAACAACAATAAACAGAGAGAGAAAAAACCCATACAGTACAGCCTCAAACAATAAAATCAAAAATATGAAATGACAACCAAACGTCATAATTAAACAACCAAAAAGGAACTTTACTCTTCTGGGCTGAGATGCTTCCAATTGTACGTCGTCAATCGATCCTGTAGATTGATTGGGGCTATATTGATTCAGATGTTAATTGGCTAACAGGTTCTTCAAAAGTGTTTTAAAAGGTTTTTAATAGGAAAAAAATCTGAGAACATCTGTTTTTAAGTTTCCTGGGCTACGGGGTTTTATGCTTGAGGGTTTCATCTATTTTATGTCTCTGGATATCTTGATGAGCGTCCCAAAGCTTCTCTTGTGAAGGCGCCTTAAGTAAAACATTTGTCAGGCACAAAGGAGTTAAGTTGCAGTTCAAAAAGGATTCATTACTCAGCCTGTACACAAGAATCTAGTCAACTAAAGTTCAATATAAGATTGGCACCAGATATGGAACAGTGGAATTGAAGAGGAACTGAACTTGGACCGTTTGTGACAACATAAGAATTCTAAGCTAATGACTCACTTAATTTCCCCTTCCCAGCTCTGCCTGCTCTTCTACAGACATCAATAAAACAAGTACCCAGAATTTATGCTTAGTGGGGCTGGTAGGATGAGGGTCACGTGGAACCTCAAGTCATGTCGAAAGGCTCGCTGTAGGCCAAGCCAACTAGATCTAAGAACTGGCAGGAGAGGTGGCAGTTCCCACCTCTGGGAATCCCTTGGAAAATTTCCTCCCCGTCACTTCAAGCCTCTTCCCGACTGCGTTCATCGGCAGTCCCTTAGTGCTAAGCTGTCTGTCACTCCAGGGTTTTGGCTTGTAAAGCCGCTGCAAACATGATGTTTCACGCCGATCAAACCTCTGGCAGCCCAGGTTTCCAGCAGCGCTTGGCAGGATAACCACCCCATCCCTTAGGCGGTTGAATATTCATCCTGGTTTCTTCTCTTCCACCTTCTCCCTCCCTGCAGATAGTTATTTCAGATCTTCTTTCATTTCTTTTGACAAAGAGAAAGACTATCTGGCCTTCTTCTCCCCCCCCCCTTTCCTGGTTCATCATCTAGTTTCTCCTAATAACATCAAACAGTCCGATTCCACGGTTAAAGGCAAATTAAGTTCTCCCGTATATCAAATTAGCTCTCTGAGGGTGGCATCAGCTTAGTTTCTTTTATGTTTAAAGTCCTGGTTCTCTAATCTGTTTCTAATTCATTCTGTTCAGCAATTTTGCATTTCTGTTTCCTCCGCAGCAGCAGAGCTGATTAATTCCTTCTCATGACATCTGTATCTGCATCCCAGATTAATCCAGCTCTGATATGGAGCCTATCATTAAGCGTTAAATATTCTTCCAAGGGTTCTTTAATTTGATTTAACATCAGTGGGATCATTTAATACAGAGTCATTAATTCTCCGTTTTGAGGCAAGGCCACATTCTGGCAACGCTCTTAATCACAAGATTATTGTGATATGATTTGCGGGATTTCACACACACACACACACACACACACACACAAACACACATATACGCCTGGCTGCCTTTGGAAGCCTTACGAAGGTCAAGTTGTTAGGGAAACAGGCATGATTTGTGGGAATAAACACACACACACACACACACACCTATACACACACACACACATAGATATATTTCAGCTTCCCTTTAACTCTTTGTTAGCAATCCAAATTTAACACACACACACACACACACACACACATATATATAAACATGCTAGTCTGCCTTTGGAAGCCTTACGAAGGTCAAGTTGCTAGGGAAACAGACTGGAGAAAAGGCTACTAATTCCAGACCATGTTGCCCGTACATACAATATTTTACATTTTTGTCTAGAAACCCCGGCTTACTAAGACAACTCATTCAAATAATCCTTAACGCGGACTCAGGTGCTGTCTGCCCCCTTATTTCGTTTGTTCATTTCACAGACAGGCCCAGTGCTCACCCGTTCCCAGTTCATTTCGTGGGGAGGAGACCATTATGGACCCAAAGTTCTCCTTTTTCTGACTTCTGCCCAGATTCCATCAGCTGCCAAAAAAAAAGAAGAAGAAGTCCTTTGGAAATAGCTGTGTCATTGATGTGAATTGGCATTGTAACTGACAGCGGGAGAAACCTCTAGAAGAAGAATGGGAGAAACAGCTGGAGAAGTTGTTTAGGTGGCATCTTCAAAGCAAAGACTGTAGCAACCCAAAATGGGCAAAGGCTAGACCCAACTCTCATCCAACTCTCAGCCTACTTGTGCTTTTCTTCAGCTGTTTTTCCAGTAGACAGAAGCTGTCAGTCCTTGATTATTGGTCTGCTGGGTTGGTGGTGAGTGAAGAGAAACAAAAGAACAAGAAAGTCAGCAAGAAGTAAGCAGAAGATGAGCAGCTGTTGTGAGACCTACTTCCCACCTTCTCGGCATGATAGACCCTGGGTAGAAATATACAACCAAGATACTTCTTCAATTTCTGTGGTCACACGTTACGAAGGGACTGGTCAAAATGCCTGAATTTGGTCTAGGAACCAAGTAGAAGACAATGCCGGGGTTGTAATACTAGTTTATTATGATCCTGCTTCCTGCAGTGGGCCACCAGACCCCAACGAGAAGCTACGGGTGAACTTCACCTGGAGATCAGAGGTAGAGATGGTGAAGACAGTGAAGTCTAGATAATTTGTTTTGGAAGGAAGAGAGTGAAGACAGACCCTCCTTAGAAATCCTCAGATGTTTAATGATACGAGTCATCTGCTTTCGTTGAGCAAGATTCCGGCCTATAGGTGAGGAACAATAAAGGAACTTGCTTAGAAGAACTTCACCTGGTCTTTCTTGGTTTTTGGAGACTGGCACTACCACGTGTAAAAGTAGAGGGACCTTCTTGTCCATGATTTACATCTCATTCAAGTCGCATGAACCCCTCACCCTCCAGGTGATGGACGTGATGGTCATTTAGCTTGGTTCTTGGGTTCAGTAATCGTACGTCAACGACCTTTCCCAACCCATCCCCCTAGTCCAGTGGATACCACTCTGCCACTCAGAGCTCTCTGCTTATTACTAAATTGAAAACGGTGTTTTACTGCGGCCGTAAAAGGGCCGTTGCTGCCCGAAGTACATTTTTACACAACTCCATGAACTTTGTCATTGAAAACATGATAGCCTTGAATTGGAGAGCACTTGGCGGAAGGCTGTATAATTTGATTACCTGTATTAATCAACGAGAGTACAGCATATAAAGCCAATATAATGCATAATTCTGACTGGAGCCAGATAGCCCTCTTGCGCATCTCGGGAAGATTTATTTTCAATCGTATAATTCATTTGACGTGAAAGTATCTTAATTGCCATTGGTAGAGAGATTGGCGTGTGTTTCCCTCCCGCCCTCACTTGGGTAGAAAAATATAGCCAAGGTTGCAGGGAAGATGTCTGTGGAGATTCTCAGTCATCCAGGTCATAGTTATCCCCAAGATGCTTTTTCACGGGGGCAACTGGACTTCCTTGTTTTTCTTTGAAGGCGTTTCGCTTCTCATCCAAGAAGCCTCTTCAGCTCTGAAGAACATTAAGCTGAAGAAGCTTCTTGGATGAGAAGCGAAACGTCTTCAAAGAAAAACAAGAAAGTCCAGTTGCCTCGTGAAAAAAACATCTTTCTGTTGCAGGAAGTGTTTATTCTTTCAGAATCGGTGCCCATGAAATAGGGATGTTGTTGCTGTGATAGTGCGAAGTCTTATTTTTGTAAGGGTTACAGCAGCATCATCATCATATTTGATATGATGATGATATTTGAGAGGCTGCCACAAAGAAGAGGGAATCAAGCTATTCTCCAAAGCCCCTGAAGGCAGGGCAAGAAGCAAGGGATGGAGAGAAGCAACCTAGAACTAAGGAGAAATTTCCTAACAGTGAGAACAATTAATCAGTGGAACAGCTTGGTCTCCAGAAGTTGTGGATGCTCCATCACTGGAGGCTTTCAAGAAGAGACTGGAATGGTGGAATGGTGCAGGGTCTCCTGCTTGAGCAGCGGGTTGGACTAGAAGACCTCCAAGGTCCCTTCCAACTCTGTTATTCTGTATTCTGTATCATCTTCATCATCACATCTTTGTGATATTGGTCATGATGATGACGGTGATGATTCGGCACGAAATTATTCCCACAAAATAAAATAAAATAAAATATATTGCAATATATATATAATAAATCTTCATGTTGACCACGGATACAATTTCTGGAAGGGGAAGAGATGGGATTGGGACACTCAGTGAGAAGGAATTGGGAAAAAAAAAAAAGCTTCAAAAAGATTTTTTTTCCTATTTCTTTGATTGTTTTTTTTTTTCTCGATCAGTTCCCAGGATCCCTGGGAAAAAAAAAACCCAGCAAACGTGCGTGTTTTCTATTGAATAATACATGCTGATGAAGTCCCAAAACAGAGTTGTTTGATTGGCAGGGATCGCCGAGAAATATTATATGTACTCCACATGGAGTAGGAATAGATTTGTGTTTGTTTGTTTGTTTGTTTGTTTATTTAGTTAGTAAGTTAGTTAGTTAGTTTCAATACTGCCTTTCAATGACTCTAGGCAACTTGCAATTCAATATACATATATTCATTTGTTCTTATTTATCTGTCCATCTCTATCTGTCTATCATCTATCATCTTCCATCCTTCTTTCCTTCCATCATCCGTCTACTTGTCTGTCTCTATCTATCATCCATCCATCCATCAGTCTACTTGTCTGTCAATATCTATCTATCTATCTATCTATCTATCTATCTATCTATCTATCTATCTATCTATCTATCTATCTATCTATCTATCTATCTATCTATCTATCTATCTATCTATCTATCTATCTATCTATCTATCTATCCGTCTGTTTGTCTGTCTGTCAATCTATATCTGTCTGTCCGTCTATCCAACCATGACTTACTCTATAAACCATAATTGCATAAACCGCAGCTGTTCCAGAGTTTCTTCATAGCAAAGGGAGCTGGACCTTTGATCTCTCCCAGTCCTTTCTCCAGCTCTTCAATGTATGAGGAATAATTACCAGGCCTAATTAGGGAGAGTTTCTTCTCTCAGGATAGATATTCAGTGTTACATATTCAGAGAATCCCATTATTTATTTATTTATATGGGGGGGTTTATGCCCAAAGACCACGTCTGCTGATCTGAGGGAAAGCCATGTTTTTTCCTTCCTTCCTTCCTTCCTTCCTTCCTTCCTTCCTTCCTTCCTTCCTTCCTTCCTTCCTTCCTTCCTTCCTTCCTTCCTTCCTTCCTTCCTTCCTTCCTTCCTTCCTTCCCCTAGTCTTGTCCTGTCCTTCCCTCCCCTCCCCTCCCTTTCTCCTATTTTCTTTTTACACACATAGATAATGTGTGTGCATTTGTGTGTTTCAACCTCCTCTAATATTTCCGCCTGCCTGAATTCTTTTGCGACAGAAGCAAAGGAAAATTACGGCAAGGTTTTTAAGGTCTGCTTTTTGCTTGTCATGTCGCGAACTTCTTCCGAGCAGGGAAAATGGCATCGCGTCTCCCAGAAAGCACCAGACATCTTGACTGTTGTCTTGTTAACAGCTTGTCAGAAAACCTACATTTCAGCCTGCCTAAGTTTATATCATGCACACACACACACAGAGACACAGCCCTGCCTGCGATTGCTTGCATCTTACCCAATGAGGCAAAAAAAGAACAAAAAAAAACCTATCACCTTGCTGGAAATTATGATTTTTACAGGTTCTGACATTTTCCTAAAGGGTTGTGTTGCTCACAGTGTTGTTTTCTCCACCCAGCCCACTTGGGGTAATATTCTGCATTTGCAGCAATGGAAGATCAGAGCAACGTTTTGATTCCTTGCCTTTCAACACGTTATTTGAATTATTTAAGGTGTTTTCATGTCGGCCCGGGAATTCATAACAAAGTCTTCCTAGCTTTTATCTCACAGTGGCAACCACAACAAAAAAGGTGAAGTGGGCCTCCCTCCCTGCCTCCCTTTCCTCCCCCCCCCATTACTATCCCCCCACCCATCGCCTCTCTTCTCCACCCCCCCCCTTGCTTTTAATAGATCCTAGGTGTAGAGGGACTTCCTTTTATGTTCTACAGCTTGCCATGACTTCCAGCATTGCTGATTAATTTACAAAGATTAAGGAAAAGAGAAGCCACAGCGGTGCTTGGGACACACACACACGCGTGGGGGGAAGTGCAGCTGGTCCCTTAGGAATTGACCTTGATCTGAAAACAGATTTTTTTAAAAAAAACAAAATAGTGTTTGAAAATGGGAAGAAAAGAGGAGAAGGGGAGAGGCAGGCAGGCTCTTTGACCCCCCACAGAAATTTGGGAAGGAGGGGAAGAGTGATAAGCTGGAGAGAAAGAGAGAAATATAAAGAGAGTGAGAGAGAGATTGAGAAAAAGAGAAAGAGAGAAAGAGGAGGGAGAAATAGAAAGACAGATTGAAAGAGAGAGATTGAAAGTGAGAAAGAGAAAGAGAGAGAGAGAAATAGAAAGAGAGAGATTGAGAGAGATTGAGAAAAAGAGAAAGAGAAAAAGTTGACAGGGAGAAATAGAAAGACAGATTGAAAGAGAGATTGAAAGTGAGAAAGAGAAAGAAATAGAAAGAGAAAGAGAGTGAGTGAGTGAGAGAGAGAGAGATTAAAAGCAAGAAAAAGAGAAAAAGACATTGAGAGAGAAAGAGAGATTGAGAAAAAGAGATTGACAGAGAGAAATAGAGAAATAGAAAGAGAGATTGAGAGAGAGAGAGAGAGAGAGAGAGAGAGAGAGAGAGAGAGAGAGAGATGGTCATCTGCTGTCCAAGGTGCTGGTTCTCAAGAAAATTTATTCCTCTCATTTATTTATTATTAAACGTACAAGCCGCCCATCTCGCCAAAGGTGACTCTAGGCAGGCTTACAATCACTCAGTAAAAACACCCCTATAAAACATTAAAACAATAAATAGAGACATTAAATTAAAATTAAAAAAAGGCCAAGATGGAGAGGAAAGAGCAAAATGCACCCAGGATCCGATCTGATCCGATCTGATCCATTGGCCACCTCCAGAATGACAGGCCCCATTGGGGCTTCAGGCCAGGTAGCCTTCTGCTGTCCAAGATGCTAGTCCTCAAAAACCTGTATGTCTTCCATTCCTTTATTTAGTGTTAAGTTTATACGCTGCTCATCTGGCTAAGTGACTCTGAGTAGCTTATCTTATGCTACCGGTGTAAATATAAAAAAACAATGTCCAATATAAAAACCATTCAAAACCTCCAAAGTTAAATAGGGTCTAAAGAAGGCAGGGGCTTACATGGAGGGGGAGAGGGGTCTTCTCTGCAAAGAGCTGGTTTGCATCAGCCTGCAAAACCTCAGCCATGGGGGTCCCTGCGTAAAGCAGCATCCAGGAAACAAATTAAGGAGGGTGGGGCTGATGCATTGGGCCAAACCTAGAGGCATCCTTGACCCTCTGAATTAAGCCAGGCCTGGGGGGGGGGAGAGAGAGATGGCCACAGAGGACCCCTCCTCTGTCATGCCCTTAACAGTTGTGGCTGTGCTGCAGGGAAAAAGGAAGGGGGGGGGTCTGCCTTCATAGGCGTCCGGGGTGTGTGCTGACATATGCTGCCAAGTGAAAAATGGACGGGGGAGTGCTGTGCTAAAGGAAGGAAATTGCTGCCCTGGGGGCTCAATCTGTTTCTTGCAGCTCTCCCCCCCCCCACACACACACCCCCCTCCTGTCCCTTCCTCCCTTCCATCAGGAGTTGATCTAGCTGGAGGGAGGCCCTGGGTTTAATTTCATCAACCTGTCAAAGAGCTACTGAAGCCAGGACTCTCTCATGCCCGGGGCGACTTCAAGTCAACATTACATTGGCTCCCTCATTTCCCCTTCCTCTCTCCCCCCCCCCCTCTCTCTCTCTGCCACCCACCCTCCCCTTGGAAAAAAAAACCAAACAAAACAAACCAGAAATAATAAAACCTCTTGGCTGGTGCTTTTCTCTCCCTGAGCTGCAGCAGCTCAGCCTTGCTTGCCAGCAGGAAAGAAAAAAGAAACAAAAAAAACCCACAACTGGAGGGACCTTATAAAGGACGTCGCCGTGGCCAAATTGCAGCCATCAATCAGGGCCTCCCTCCCAGGAAGCAAGCTTGGCAATCGTGCGTCATGGGGTTTTTTGGCAGTTTGGGAGGAGGCGTGATGGCGCGGAGGCTGCCCCAGTCCCCGTAGTCTCCTTCCCCCCCCCCTCTTTGGCTCATGATAAAGCTGGCTGCCTTCCTCCCCCATCTTGTCAGCCCTCTGCAGACACATCCAGTCCTCTACATATGACCAGAGTCAAGCCCAAGATTCTCCTGTGGTTAACTGAGAGATTGGTTAAGTCAGTTTTGCCCCCGTTTTATGACCTTCCTTGCCGCATTTATGAAGTGAATTGTTGCAGGGGTGAAGTTGCTGGCACGGCTGTTAAGTGGATCTGGCTTCCCCCGTTGACTTTGCTGGGTCAGAAGGTCGCAAACGGGGATCACGTGACACACACACACACACACGGACGGACGGACACTGCCACTGTCATAAATATGAACCAGTTTGCCCAGCCTCTGAATTTCGATTGTGTGACCGTGGGGAGGCTGCAGAAGTCGTAACTGCGACAAACAAGTCACAAGTCCCTGTTTTCAGGGCCCGTTGTAACTTTGAACCGTCACCCAACAGACCTTTTTAAATCGAGAACTACCTGTAATAAGGTGGCGGAAGGAGGAGAGCAGAAAACCCCGCAAAATTTCAGAAGAACACGTTCTAATATCTAAGGGGCTGCCACAAAGAAGAGGGAGGGGGGGTTGTCAAGCTATTCTCCAAAGGATCAGAAGGCAGGAGAAGAAGCAACAGATGGAAAACAATCAAGGAGAGAAGCAACCTAGAACTAAGGAGGAATTTCCTGACAGTTAGAACAATTAACCAGTGGAACGGCTTGCCTCCAGAAGTTGTGGGTGGTCCATCACTGGAGGCCTTTAAGAAGAGACTGGACAGTCATTTGTCTGGAATGGTATATGGACTCTCCTGCTTGAGCAGGGGGTTGGACTAGATCAGGGGTAGGCAACCTTGGCTCTTTTATGACTCGTGGACTTCAACTCCCAGAATTCCTGAGCCAGCCATGCTGAGGGGAAAGGGGGAGGTTTCCAAGCTGAGCCATGCTGGCTCAGGAATTCTGGGAGTTGAAGTCCACGAGTCATAAAAGAGCCAAGGTTGCCTACCCCTGGACTAGATGCTCTTTAAGGTCCGTTTCCAACTCTGTCCTTCTGTTCTGTTCTGAGTCTGGGCACCTGGACCCTTGCCTCATCTTCATCTTGGTCTCCAGAAGGTGGCCTAAAGCGAAGGGTGCTTCCTCTCAGGCCAATAGGCCGAGTTTTGCCGGTGGCCGTGTTCGATCTCAGGGTAGGTGGGCCGCCTTCTCTTTTCAGCAGAAAACATTTCCCGCTTAGGGGCATCGCTTGATGTACAGCTTTGATCCACTAATAGCTCTTCCCCTGGGCGGCAGCAAATGATGGATGCCGCCGTTACCTCCTCTGGGTTCTCTAGTTAAAGGATAATGGGCAAGGTGGCGCAGATGGAGGGATGCCTCCATGGGGTCCTGTAGGTAAATAAATGAGAGCACGGCTCCTCCACGACTTTTCTTTCTTTCTTTCTTTCTTTCTTTCTTTCTTTCTTTCTTTCTTTCTTTCTTTCTTTCTTTCTTTCTTTCTTTCTTTCTTTCTTTCTTTCTTTCTTTCTTTCTTTCTTTTCTCTTCTTTTCTTTTCTTTTCTTTTCTTTTTTCTTGCAGGTTTGGGTTTTTCTGCGGGGCCTGGTTTCCATCCCACTTCATAGGGAAGGGTGGGCTTTGCTGTTTCCCGTAAAGCAGGCACCGGTGACGTGGTGTTCCCTGGTCACCTTTGCACCTAAAGACCCTTTCCATGGACACCCCTCAAACAAAAAGGCCCCTCTTTGATAGAGATAGGTGGTTAAGAAATATAAAATGCAAATAAATAAACAAACAGACTCCTTAATTCACCCACTGCTTCAGACAGGAAGGTGGTGCAGAGAGTGGTGAGGACGGCAGAAAAGTCATTGGCAGTTCCCTCCTTTCCATCCAGGACGTGTCATATAAGCGTTGCTTGAGCACGGTCCGCAAGATTGTCTGGGACACTACACATCTTCTTCACGACCTGTTTTCCTTGTTACCTTCTGGGAGGAGGCTTCGTGGTATCCATAGCAGAAGATCCAGATTCAGTCACAGTTTTATTCCATACAGTATTAATCTTGTGAACACTAAAGCTTCCTCCTTCCGTTATGTATTCAAGATGGACAGTGTTTAATATTTATATGTTGCTTATATGTAAGGGTGTAGGTCTATACATATGTTGTACATAGTATGTTTAAATGTGTGTACACTTTGAGAGCAAGCAACTAAATTTCATTTTTAATGTGTGCCATTGTGCCCACAGTAAAAAAATGACAATAAAGGTTATCTATCTATCTATCTATCTATCTATCTATCTATCTATCTATCTATCTATCTATCTATCTATCTATCTATCTATCTATCTATCTATCTATCTATCTATCTATCTATCTATCTATCTATCTTGTCTTTTCCTTCCTTCCAACCTTCCTCCCTCCCTTTTTTCCTTCCTTCCTTCCCTCCCTTCCTTCCCTCTCTCCCTTCTTCTTCCCTTCCCTTCCCTTACTCCTTCCCTCCCTCCCTCTTCCTTCCTTCCTTCCTTTCTTTCTTTCTTTCTTCCTCCCTCCCTCCCTCCCTCCTCCCTCCTCCCTGTTTTCTTTTTCTGTTTTTCTCTTTTCTTTTCTTTTCTTTCCTTCTCTTTTCTTTTTCTTTTCTTTTCTTTTCTTCTTCAATTTCCCTTTGCTGAATTCGGGATTAAACCTGTCATTATTTTTACTGGGGAGCAAAAAAACAGGCCAATTAAGATCTTCTTTAGGAACATTTTTGGCAGAATGAAGAGGCAATTGGCACCGTTCTACCGTAATCCCTTTACAAGCCCTCATGAACAGAATACAATGGACTGTTTACAGATTTACGTATAAACCGGTTTACTTATAAACCGGGGAGCTTTAACAGCCTGGAGGAAAATTCAGGTAATTGAGGCCTTTGTCTTTCAGATCTGTCTGTCCTTGACATTCTTCAACTTTTCTTAAGCTGTGTATTTTGACAAGGGCTTTTGTCCCATTGTGGTTAAAAGACGGAAAGGAACTTTTCCCCCCCTCCCTTTTTGCCTTCTTCACCTGTTAAATTCCTTTAGGGTTTGCACATCTTTAATCAGAAAGCAGCTATTTAGTGTGTGTTTAAAAAAAAAAAAACAACTTGGATGACACTAGGAAAACAACTAAAGCTAGACCTGAAAAGGGTTGGGTCTCCCGTTTTTTAAAATCTGTGTTTAAAAATTCAGCACCTGGCTTTTTGGATTCCAGAATGCTTTCTAAATAAGGGTGGGCATTTACAGGTGACTGGGCAAGCTGAGAATAAGAAATTACGAGATGCCTTCCCAGAATTCACTGCCCTGGGAAAGAAAAAACAAATGCAAGAATTATCAACCTTCCACTAAAGTCTGGCCTGCAAAGAAGGGAGAAACTAAGTATTTAATTGAGGAAGAGTTGAAATGTCTGAAGAACGGTTACAGGAATTGGGTGTGTCTAGTCTAATGAAAAGAAGGACTAGGGAGGACACGATAGCTACCTTCCAATATTTAAGGGGCTCCTACAAAGATGAGGGGGGGTGTCAAACTATTTTTCCAAAGGACCAATAGGCAAGACGAGAAACGATGATTGGAAACTAACCAAGGAGAGAAGTAACCTAGAACTAAGGAGAAATTTCCTGATAGTGAGAACAATTTATCAGTAGAACAACTTGCTCCAGAAGTTGTTGAGACTGGACAACCATTTGTCTGAAATGATACAGGGTGTCCTGCCTGGAGCAGGGGGTTGGACTAGAAGATCTCTGAGGTCCCTTCTAACTCTTATTATTCTATGTTCTATGTCAGGGTTCTTCAAATTTGGCCCTTTCATGACTTGCGGACTTCAACTCCCAGAGTTCCTCAGCCAGGCACGCTGGCTGAGGAATTCTGGGAGTTGAAGTCCACAAGTCACCAAAGGGCCAAGTTTGAAGACCCCTGTGCTATGTTCTGTGAAATTCGGACCTTGCGTAACAGACACACTTGAAAGCACTTCGATGCAAATGATCGTTTCTTTCCCTTCTCCCGTGGAGCCTGGCTCCAAATCTTATTTCTGCCCTGGCTTCTTTTTCTTTTTTTTTCTTTTTCCCCGCAAGCCTAATTCACAGTATGGATGTTATTTTGTTGTCAGAATGCGTCTTCCGATGATTCCAGAACCAGTCCAACTGATGCAGAAATAAGTGGCCTCTCTAGGAAATTGTTAGGCCTTTGGATCGGTTTTGATGGGAACCAGACTGTGCAATTGGTCTCCGAGGAGATTGAGGAAAGAGACCTGGTAGTTCAAGATTTCTCTCTAGGATTGTTGGTGTTTTGACAACGGGCCACCTAAAGTGCATTGAGCTCTTTTGAGCAAGCAAGCAAGCACATTTGCATTCAGTGGGAAGGTTCCTAGTTTAATGGAGAAACCCCCTGCTGTTCGGAGGTCATTTTCTGCCCAGATAGCAATCCAAATAGCTCTATTCTTTTAACGTGGCGATGCGGTAATGCTCTCCCCGTCCCCAGCTACTCAGCTCTGTGCATCCTCAAGCATTCCAACCTGTGATTATCCTGCCATATGTACAGCTGAACACGCAGGCGGTTCATTTGCCAAGCTAGTAAGAGCGCTCGGTGTAAAACTACTCAAGGTCTGGATGAGTGCCATTTGCTCCTGTTCCCTGAGGACTTAGAGGAGCGTTTTCCAAATGGGCCACTTTAGAACGTAGAAAATATAATCATAAGGCTGGAAGGGACCTTGGAGGTCTTCTAGTCGAACCCCCCCCCAAGGCAGCAGACGGTATAACATCCCGGTCAAATGGTTGTCTATTCTAGAGGGTTCTCAGCCTATGGCCTGCAGACCCCTGCCGTTCCATGAAAGCTTGAAGAAACGTTGTGATTTAAATCTTGAGTTAAGTCTTGGTGGTCTGTGACCATGGTCCATGGCCACAAAAGGTATCTAAAGGGGGTCAGTGGTGAAGAAAAGGTTGAGAACCACTGATCTAGTCTGTTTTGGGAAAGCTCCAGCAGGCAAGCTGTTCCATTGATTAATTGTTCTCACTGTCAGAAAATCCCTCCTTATTTCTAGGTTGAATCTCTCCTTGACAAGCTTCCCCCCATTATTTCTTGTCTGCCCTCTGGTGCTTTGGAGAATAAGTCTTCTCTGTGACAGCTCCTCAAGCATTGAAAGACAGTTACCATGTCCCCCTTAAACCTTCTCTTCGCTAGGATGGACATACCTCGCTCCCTCAAACGTTCATCGTGCAGTTTATCCTCCAGACCCCTTATCATCTCCGTTGCTCTTCTCTGCACACACTCTAGGACCTCTGCATCTTTTTTTATATATATATCCTATTTGTATTTAAGATGGGTGGACTTCAATCCCCAGAATCCCTCACTGACACCTTAGTCCACCCATTTGAAAGTCACCAACTTTGAAAAACACTGATCTATCACAGATTTTTGGACGCTTAGGATCGGGTTGAAAATTTTGCATCCGCAGTCGAGTAGGACCACATTGTCCATCCACCTGGATAGGGATGGATTTCAGGGATGGAGAGTTTGCTTGCTTGCTTGCTTGCTTTTTTTTAATTATGATTGGCTACTTTAGGGCTTCTGTTCCTGTATGCATGTCTTGCCACCTCAACCTGGCAGGAAACATGCCATCGGAGTTAGAAGAAACTTCAAGAGTTCTCAGAACGCTTCCCACTTTTGGTCCAAAGGATCCCAGCGGTTCTTGGGCTCAATGAAATCATCTGAAGCCTGAAATTTAGCAGTGCTGAAATTAAAACTTTCTCTGTCTGGCTCATGAGGTGCAAAAGGGCCTGAGAATCCCAGAGATGAAGATAGTTAAAAAAAAAGAAAGAAATTGTGTTTGACGCAAGGACTTTCATTCTAGAATAGAGGAAAAGTAGAGGATTTAGTGGTGAATTACACCTTGATGCATGTGGTTTTTTTTTTCCCCTACCAGTTATAACTGAATCTTTTCCTTTCTCTCTCTCTCTCTTTTTAATTTACAGTGCGACAGCGAGAGTGATATTGACGATAAGGTAAGACCCCGTCTCTTTACCTATAGTAATAATATTTTTACCTACTCTGTCATCTCCCAAAAAGCAGAAAGAAACGACAATACTTTGTTTTGTCTAGCCTACTGTCGGGTTGTAGAAATATTAATTGCTGACCCCCCTGAGCTTTTGAAGGCTACTTAAGTTGTCTTTTGTTTTGAGCTTCCCTATGCATGCCTGCAGACACTTATCCCCCCCCCAAAAAAAACCCCCTGCTTGTTGCTAACAAGAATCAATTCCTGGATGAATGAGCTCTGATTGGAAATGAATTCAGAGCCGCGCCGGTGCCTGTACCGTCTTAGTTGGAGAAAGGCTTGCTACCGTAATGACTTGCAAAGCAATATTTTATTTATAACGACTTTAAACATGTCAGTTTGTGTAATGGAGTAAGCAGATGGACAACCAGGAACCTGCTTTTGCAGCTGATGCTGTTAACTGTCAGGTTGTGTTTTGGCTCCGTGCATAACAAATCGATCGTGCAGTGGCGATTTTTTTTTATTTATTTTTTTACTTTTGGAGGTTTAGTCATCGGGAGAGGAGAGTCAGATGTTTGAGAGGGCAAGAAGGCGAAAAGGGATATAGGTATAAATGTGTGTTTTTAATCCAGCGATCTGCACGAACTTTTCCAGTTAACAGGCAGTCCTCAATTTGCAACTGTTCAAAATTGCTACGGCAGTGAAAAAAAGAGACTTAGGATCATTGCTCACACCTATGACCATTGTTCACACTTACGACCATTGCAGCATTCCCCCTGGTCACGTGATCAAAATTCAGATGCTTGGCAACTCACATTTATGACAGTCGCCATGTCCTGGGATCACTGCGACCTTCTGACAAACAAAGTCAATGAGGGAAGCCAGATTCACTTAACAACCGTGTTGCTAAGTTAACAACTGCAGTGATTCACTTAACAACCGGGGCAAGTAAGGTCAAAAAGGGACAAAGCTCACTTAACAACTGCCTTGTTTAGCAATGGAAATTTGGGGCTCCATTGTGGTCATAAGTCAAGGATTTACCTGTAATATCTCTTTACGTGGAATAAACTCCAGTGGGGCAACTGTACACCTGAGCCATAAATCCTAGTTTAACCATGAGCAAAAATATTTTTTGTAGCCATCATTAGTTTAACACCAGGACTGCATCCACACCACTCCTGGCTCTTGTTGTTGTTAGTTGCGAAGTCGTGTCCGACCCACCGCGACCCCATGGACAACGTTCCTCCAGGCCTTCCTGTCCTCTGCCACCTTCTGGAGTCCATTTAAGCTCATGCCTACTGCTTCAGGGACTCCATCCAGCCACCTCATTCTCTGTCGTCCCCTTCTTCTGTTGCCCTCAATCTTTCCCAGCATTAGGCTCTTCTCCAGTGAGTCCTTCCTTCTCATTAGGTGGCCAAAGTACTTGAGTTTCAACTTCAGGATCTGGCCTTCTAAGGAGCAGTCAGGGTTGATCTCCTCTAGGACTGACCAGTTTGATCGCCTTGCAGTCCTGGCTCTTACTGTACTTGAAAAGATTGGCTGTACTTCTTACATAAAGCTTACGTTTGCAAGATGCTTTAGTGGGCTTGTATTATATTCTTAAGACTAGTTTGCCCAGATGTTTTTCAGTCTTTGATTTTGTAACAGGTTTGACATTCACTTAAAAAAATGAGGTGCGTATGATATCATAATCTTTTGCCTTGATGGCAAAAAGTCTTGCAAATATTTAATGTAGATAAATGTTCATTTCTATCGGCTGGGCTCTTTGCTTCCAGTCAAAATGTGAATTGCCAGCTTGGGATCCATTACCCAAGTTGTAAAATTCCCGGGCTCCTTTGAATTCCAATCTTCTGTTCTTCAGCAGGTGAAGCGCATTCCAGAGAAATTTAGCCTGTCTTTTTAATTTTGTAAAAAAAAAAAAAAAAGGATTTGAATTCGTTGCTTATAGCATGCAAGCTCTTTTGGGTGATTGTCAGTGGTGGGATTCAAATAGGTGAACAACCGGTTCTCTGTGTGGATGCCACTTCCGGAAGTCCATTCTGGGCCTGGGCAATAAAAAAAATAGCTACCGGTTTTGCTGAAGCGGTGCGAACCGGCTGAATCCCACCACTGGTTATTGTCCTCCAGACCTGTAGAAGAGATGGCAGAACCGGGGGCGGAGTGAAAAAGGGATCAGCCTAGAATCCCTACGTAATCACAAGAGAACTAACTTCTTGACTGCCGTTCCCCCTTTATCTAACTCTGTTATGTCAGTTGAGAAGATTCCTGGGCACAGGCTTTTAGCAATGGGTCAGTTTAGTTGAACCTTCAGGTGTGGACCTGGTCTTTCACGCCTGATAAGGTTCTCCCAATCATGAACCAAAACCTGACAGTTTAGGCCTCCTCATTGGTGGTCCTTTTCCATTTCTGGGACTTTTCTGGAAGTCTTCTGTGTTATCATTAAGACCTTTTATAATTCTTCTTTCTTAAACTGAGCCATGGGCCTTTGATCCACTGCTGCTTTTAATGTGTTGACTGTGTTGTGTCATTCCTTTATTTATTTTGCATATTGTCTTTGGGTCCGGTGTATACTTAACTGGCCAAGCTGCTCTCAAAAGCATTGATTGAAAGCTAGGCTAAGAAGGGCCTAAAACAAATAGACAGAGAGCGTCTCGTAACTCAGTAAAAGCACAACAAGAACCAATATATACAGGAAGATCAGCAGGACAGGAGGTTTAAATAAACAGCATCAACCAGCACCAATCATCCGTTAAAAGCTTGGGAAAATAAGGTGACCTTAATCTGTCATCTCAAGGAAAAGCATTGAATGACTTGCACGGCTGGGATGTCCAAGAACACAGAAACGGGTGAGCCACCCAAGTTGCTGAATCTGGCTTTGTGTGTGTGTGTGTGTGTGTGTGTTGAGTAATGTTGCTTTTGTCTGCCTTGCTTGAGACCCGTGAAAACTTAAGATGGGGACAAGGTGGACCTCAGTTCTTTTTAGCAGAATAACAGAGTTGGAAGGAACTGTGGTGGTCTTCTAGTCCAGCCCCCTGCTCAAGCAGGAAACCCTGTACCATTTCAGACAAATGGTTGTCCAGTCTCTTCTTAAAAACCTCCAGTGTTGGAGCATCCACGACATCTGGAGGCAGGTTGTTCCACTGGTTAATTGTTCTAGCTGTCAGGAAATTTCTCCTTGCATCTAGGTTGTTGATTAGTTTTCGTCCATTGCTTCTTGTCCTGCCTTCTGGTGCTTTGGCAAATAGGTTGATCCCCTCTTCTTGGGGGCAGCCCCTTAAATATTGGAAGTCTGCTATCAGTGCTTGCAAAAGCATCTTTGGGGAAACTCAAGGCAACTTCTTCTGAAAGTAACATTAAACTCTACCTTTCTGAAAGCTAACTGAAGAAGCTTCTTGGATAAGGAGTGAAACATCTTCAAGGACAGACAAAGAACGTCCAGTTGACTCTTGAAAAAGCACCTTTGGGACAACCATGACCTGGATTGACTGAGAATCTCCATAGACATTGGCCTTGAGTTTGGCTGGTAGCTTAACTGTCTAACTTAAAAGAGGGGAATTGAATGTTGTATCACACTCTACTTCATACGGGTGATATTTGAGAGTTATGGTCTCAACTGATCAATGAAAAGCCAGAGCTTTTGATTGCTTCAGCATCCATTCCGCCCTTCTTTCTTGATTCCTACAGGCATAAATCCAGGCATCCCTTTGATTGAGTGGAAGTCTATTTCTCAACAGGAATGTAGGCATTTATTTGTAGCAACAGTTGTATCCTGGTTATTGGCAGGTGGACTTATAGTCTCATGTCAGCTGGGTCCACCCCCCAGTTGTGAACGGCACATATTAAGGGCCTGGGGACTTTAAAAACATACATTTGGAGATTAGAGTTGATATTTTGAAAGAAGACCAATGCTAGCTTGGGAGTGCTGATGTCTCAAGTAGCACATAACCAAGACAACCTTTGTTTTGCTTTGCAAGGCCCCCTGTTTTTCCATAACCCAACATATTTTTGGTGGATGATCTCACAGCCTTAGAACCCCACCGAGCGTCAGGCCACCGCTTGATAATGATAGCATTTGGATCTTATTCCAGCTTATTCCAGCAGCTATTCAGTCTGGAATTCTAATTTCCCTTTTTGCTTTGAGAGAAAAGGGAAGTGAAAGTCGGATTTTCTTTGAGAAAATCTTAATATTCCCTCGGAACTTAGTGCTCCTTAATGCCACAGGAAAATTTCCCGTGTTCTTCCGTCTCTATTTCTAGAAAGAAAAAAAACACCCTCCAAATTTATTATCCCTCCCCCCGAAATTTACTACGCTATCCTCTTCGGCCTTCTTTCTTTCCTTCAGATATTTTGGAAATTAACCTCAGGTACTTCTTGACTTAGTGACCGTTCAAAGTTACCTCAACACTGAAAAAAGTGACTTACGACCTTTTTCCCCCCACACTTACGACCATTGCAGAATTCCCCTTGGTCACGTGATGGGGTCACGTGATCCCCTTTTGCAACCGTCTAAGAAGCAAAGTCCATAGAGAAGCCAGATTCACTTAACAATTGTGTGACTAGCTGAACAACTGCAGTGATCCACTTAACAACTGTGGCAAGAAATGCCGTAAAACGGGGCAAAACAAACTTAACAAACGTCTCGCTTAGCAACAGAAATTTTGGGCTCAGTTGTGGCTGTAAGTCGAGGACAGTATTGCCCCATTGCCCCGTTAGATGAAGGCCGAGGGATTTGAACTTCCTTCTTGGAGCACATGTGCCACCAAACGTGGCTGTGTTCCGTCAGCCCACAAATCTCTACATACCTACATATAGATATATTTCCCTTTGCTCGCTCCAACAGCATTAACAGATAGCAATTACCCTTCATTTTTTAGCAACTATAAAGTCTCCATTAATTCAAGATTTATGTAGTTATAGCATTTAGCACAGGAATAACACCACAGAGAATTGGTTTATACACATGTAATGAGAACGCTCACGGCATACTTTAGTGAACATTAACATAATGGTGTAATATAAAACATCAACAGTCCCTCTTATTGTCTCTTACCTGCTTTAGCGTATCTGGGGAAAAAATGGTGAGCAGCTTGTTCATCTGCTCAGCTAAATGACATCCTGTCCCAAAAAAATAAAAATCAGAGGCAAAGATCAAGTTGCCGAAAACGAGAGGAATGACTGATTTCTACTTCTTACCACTCCATAACGGGATTGAACTTTTGCTCATACTCGAACGTGTAAGATGTGGGATGTGGCAGGGAGATAGAAAGGACCTATAGATAGTCCTCAACGTATAACCACAATTGGGACCGAAATTTCCATCGTAAGTCGCTTCAGTCGTAAGTCGAGTCATCGTGTCATTGGGTCTGATTTTACAACCATTCTTACCATGGTCATAAAGCCAACGGGATGATGTCCTTCAAAGTGTCAACGCAATGACATCCCTCGTCCTCCTTCATCCCTGTATATCCTTCATCCATGAAGGGATCCTTCACCCCCATGGATGTCCATGTTTTTGAAATCCCACCTTCTTCAACTTCCTTGTAGACAGAATAACGGAATACAGAATACCAGAGTTGGAAGGGACCTTGAAGGTCTGCTAGTTCAACCCCCTGCTCAAACAAGACACCCTATGCCATCCTGGACAAATAGCTGTCCAGTCTCTTCCCAACCGAATAGTTGACCAAAGTGATATATGATGGGAAGAGGCAGAACATCACACTGCCTCAGAAAGTAGGCTCACAACTAAAATTACTAGGAAGGAGTTAAGGCTGGACATCAGGAAGTCTAGAGGTCTTTTTCAAACAGAAGCAGAATAATATAATAACAGAGTTGAAAGGAACCTTGGAGGTTTTCTAGTCCAATCTCCTGCTCAAGCAGGAGACCTTATGCCATTCTGGATAAATGGCTGTCCAATCTCTTCTGGAAAACCTCCAGTGATGGAGCACCCACAACTTCTGAAGGTCTTCTAGCCCAGCCTCCTGCTCAAGCAGGAAGCCCTGTCCCATTTCAGACAAAATGGTTGTCCAATCTCTTCTTAACAAGCTCCCGGGTTGTCGTATCCACAGCTTCTGGAGGCAGCGCCCCTGTCAAATGCAGCTGGAATCCTTGTGCCCTGAATCTTTGGCAGCGGTTGACTTAATTTGTGGCTCACTGCTCCTGACATTTTATTGGGGAAGCAAAACGGGCTTTCATCTCCAATATAAACAGCCCACCCAACGGTCCTTTGACAGAGCTAATGGTTTTTTATACCAAAAAGAAGGGGGGGGAAATGGACAGACTTAATGTTTCGGCTGTAGCAATCACCGGTTCTGATCTCCTTAATGAAATTAGATTAAGTGCACCTGGGAAAAAGCTGAGCCTTCATCACCTCCTTTAATTTAAAACCAATTTGAGGGGAAAATATTCTCTGAAGCCAGAGAGATGTGGCAGGAGAGGGAAGTTGGAGGAGGGAGAAGGGGGGAAAAAAGGAGCTTTAACATCTATCTGGATAGCTGCTGGCACTTCTAATTCGTTTCCCCACTGTCAGGGTGAAATATTAAGTCTTAAGAAAGAGAATTTTAAAGACTTACGTGCAAGTGCTTCTACAGTCTCTCTCTCTCTCTCAAAAAAGCAGAAAACACCTTTGAAAAGCCAGCCCAAGGACACCCCCTGTCAATCTGTAGGTCTTGTTTTATTTGCTACCGGGGGAAGGTCTGGAGATTCAAGGGACAGAATTGGCCTAGACTTTGTGCTCCTGAGGCAGGGGGACACCAGTTTTGTAGTCTTCGCTGCCCTCCCAAAATGGATTATCTTCTTGGCTTGGACTGTATGTAGAAAATTTCCCAGATTTAAGTTTATGTCCTGGAAAGTTTAGGAAAGATTGCTTTGGGAAGACCAGCCCAAAGTCAGGGTACACAGGCATAAACTTCTTGATGTTCTCCAACTGCTGATTCAACTCTGCTGCATCCCAGTCACCTTGACAGGAAGCAAAAGAATTGGTGAGTTGTAGAGCAAACATCTGAAGAACATTAGGCTGACTATCCTAGCGTAGACAACTTGTTAATGCTGGTTCGTTTTTCTGGAATGCCACCATCCTACCAGAAGAGAAGAGAACATTGCACTTCTTCAATTATTTCAAGAAAAAAACTAATAGTAGTCCACCTTTTCCTTATTGATCTCTACTCTCATCCAATGTCAAAGAGAAAGCAGAATTTGCTGCCCTTATTCATCCTACTGTCTCCTTCCAGATGGAGAAAAGATATTAGGAGCCCAACATCACTGATGTACTTTCCCACCAACACACTGCAACTTTCATTCTGAAAAAAAGAAGAAGATATATTTCCAAAATGTTTTCTTCAGAGTAGACTTTTGGTTCCGATCCAACATTTGTAGGAGAAGAAGAGGCAGAGCTGGGGGGGGTGTTAAGCGTGTCACCAGCTTAGAGTCGTTAAGTTGCCACAAATGGTCCAACCCCTCTTGAATTCTGTTGACTCTTATCTAGCGCCAATTGAATGCTGACCGTTAGTTGACTAGCTTCTTCTTGTGTAAAGGCTTGAGCAATGCATCTTCTGAACTGCAACTTAATGTATGGGTCTGATCTTTTGTGCCTGGCATATTTCTATAATTGTGAAGTTTTACAGGAAAGAGTTTCCCCAATACGGTGGGAGAAGGCTGAACAATCACATCGGTTTTCTTACTAGACACCCGTTAGAGCTACAAGTGGCAGAATATTTTAGGTGAGAATATCCTGGAAAATCTCCTATATGTGTTGATGGGTTTTAAGGTTCCTTTCAGCAATCTCAAGATTAACAGCTTCTTAAACTCCAAGGGACAGTGAATAAACTTAGACATCTACCTACAAAGGGGTAGGCTTGGGATAACTCCACCCCGAGGCTAGGACAGGATCTTCTGTGGGATGTTGTTGACAGTACCCAATTACCGTAGGTAGACCAAGTGCTGGATTAAATTATAAAGTAGTTCCTATGAACAGAACAGAATAACAGAGTTGGAAGGGACCTTGGAGGTCTTCTAGCCCAACTCCCTATCAAGCAGGAGACACTATATTATTTCAGAAAAAATGGCTGTCCAATCTCTTCTTAAAAACCTCCAGTGATGGAGCACCCACAACTTCTGGAGGCAAGCTGTTCCACTGATTAATTGTTCTCACTGTCAGATTTCTCTGTACTTCTAGGTTGGTTCTCTCCATGATTAGTTTCCACCCATTGCTTCTTGTCCTGCCTTCAGGTGGTTTGGAGAACAGGTTGACCCCTCTCTTCTTTGTGGCAGCCCCTCAAATACTGGAAGGCTGCTTAGTCCTTCTTTTACTAGGCTAGACATACCCAATTCCTGCAACTGTTCTTCATATGGCTTAGCCTCCAGTCCCCCAATCATCTTTGACTCTCTTCTCTGCAGTCTTTCTTTCTATATGACTGCCCTTCTAGAACCCTTATCAGATTCTCTTGGTGCCCAAATTAAATTATAGTTGTAGGGTACACCAACCCACTCTTAATAATTTATTATGCGTCAGCTAGGACATTCTGGCTCACTGGAAGCCATGATTTAAAAAAAAAACAACTTCCCTTCATTGACACCAAAGATGGCTGTACCTGGCCTTGCGGGAGAATGGACCTTCTGTTTTATCTCCGTTCCGCTTTCCTGTCGTGTTAAAGTAGTCCATAAACATAAAAAACGCAACTGAAAGAGTTCCCTAGCAGCTTTGTTTATGGGCCACTCTTTTTTAAAAAAAAACCATGGTTGGCATTGATCCTCCTTTTCTTTATAGACCAAAGTAACAACTGCATAATTAGCAGAATGTAATGCAAGCCGTAGAGCAGGTAGCGAGAAAGTCAATGAGATTTTATTGAGGTTGTAATTCTGCCACTGACAGGGCACGTGGTCGCTCTCTCTCTCTCTCTCTCTCTGCCTTTCTCTCTCTCTCTCTCTCTCTCTGCCTTTCTCTCTCTTTCTCTTTCTCTCTCTCATCCCCCCCTCTCTCTCTGCCTTTCTCTCTCTCTCTCTGCCTTTCTCTCATATCTTTCTCTCATATCTCTCTCTCTTTTAATCTGTTTCTTTCCCCCCAATTCCCTCCCCCTTCTCCTCCATCCATCTCTCTTCTCTCTCTTTTAATTTCTGTTTCTCTTTCCCTCCCTCTCCCTCCCACTCCTCCTCCCTCCCTCCCTCCATCTCTCTCTCTTTCTTTCAATTTATCTCTTTTAACTTCTGTTTCTCTTTCCCTCCGTCCCTCTCCCTCCCCTTCTCCTTTCTCCCCCTCTTTCAATTTCTCCCTCTTTTAATATCTTTTCCCTTTTCCTCCCTCCCTCTCCCTCCTCTCCCCTCCCCATCTCTCCTTCCCTCTCTCTCATTCTCTCTCTCTCATATCTCTCTCTCATATCTTTCTCTCTCATCTCTCTCTCTTTTAATCTCCCACTCCCTCCCCTTCTCCTCTATCCATCTCTTTCTCTCAATTTCTTTCTCTTTTAATTTCTGTTTCTCTTTCCCTCCCTCTCTCTCCCACTCCTCCTGCCTCCATCTCTCTCTCTTTCTTTCAATTTATCTCTTTTAACTTCTGTTTCTCTTTCCCTCCGTCCCTCTCCCTCCCCTTCTCCTTCCTCCCCCCCTCTCAATTTCTCTCTTTTAATATCTTTTCCCTTTGCCTACCTCCCTCTCCCTCCTCTCCCTTCCTCCCTCTCTCCTTCCCTCCCTCCCTCCAATTCTCTCTCTCTCTGTCTCTCTCTCTCTCTCTCTGCGCAACACTTGTATGATCAGCGAACTCTGAAATGAGTTCAGGCATTACTTCCCACCCAATGTCATAAGCGCATTTATTGCGCCCACTTGCAATCACTCAACTGGGTGAAGCTTGCTTTATGAATCATCCCCAGGGGTTGCTTCCATGCTGCCTCAGCCAGCCCCTGTTCAAAAGGAGCAACACCCTCGAGGCTCTTGCATCTTAGCCTCTTCAGCTGGAGTCAGAGTTGAGCGGCAGGGTGGCCTAGTGGTGGAGACGCTCGCCTCCCACTCAGAAGATGGAGAGTTCAATCCCAGGTAGCAGAGCAAAGGGAAAAAAAATAATCTGCTGCAAACTCCATGGCGTCAGGAAGAGCATCTGGCCAGTAAACACTCAGCTCCATCCAGTCACCCTGATTCTACCCCTAAGAGATGACAGGGCCCTAAAAAAAAAAGGAGTTTTGGCTCAGAGCTGAACTGTGGGGTCTTTGGTGCTCTCAGAGATGGCTCTTTTCCTGAAGACATTTCGTTAACAAACTAGGTAATATCATCAGTGCTAGAAGAGAGTGGGGTATGCTCTCTGTTTATATCCCAATATAATACCCACTCAAGGAACGACCGACTCAAGTAAAAAATGGCCTAATCAAGAAAACCACCCAAAAGGAAACAGCACTCCTACTAATGCTGACCAGGTATATAAACTCCACTCCCTTCTAGCTCTGATGATGTTACCTTGTTGGGTAAGGAAACGTCTGCAGGGAAACAGCCAAAAAGCCATCTGATCTGCTTGAAAGCTCTACTCTCTTCAGTCTCTTTGGACAAAGAATTACCCAAGTCTCATTTTCTTTTAACTGTACAGCAAAGCACAGTTAACACAAGGAATATCAGACGCTACCCATTGGTCCATAAGTCAGTTGCCTCTATGCCACTGCTCCTCAGTCTATCGTCAACAAGATAAGGTTGAAAGCGGAGTTGTAGAATTGTAGTAGCCAGCCTGTCTGGAAATTCTCCAAGTCACCATCTAAATACATCTGGAGGCCATTAGTTTGGAGAAGCAAAGAACCTCTTCCACATGTGGTCCTTTCCCAAGCCTACCTGGAGAACACATGTTTTGTCTGGTTCCAATGACTGGAATTTTCCATTATTGGAATTACCTCTGTAAATTCCATTACAGAACATCCCATACCGAGTAATTATTACTTATTTAGCGTGCGATGAGAAGTAAACATCTACACACAATCCATGTATACAAAACTTCTACAGGGGTACAGCAGTGGTCTCATAACTGGATGTCCAGGTCAGCTATCCAGGTGATCGTTTCTGACGTTGCTTCATGCAGATCTTCTAGGGCAGGGGGTCCTCAACCTTGGCAACTTTAAGACTTGTGGACTTCAACTCCCAGAGTTAGCTGAGGAATTCTGGGAGTTGAAGTCCACAAGTCTTAAAGTTGCCAAGGTTGAAGACCCCTGTTCTAGGGAGTCAGAGAATGCATGTTCTGTGGCAATCTCACACAATATGTTTAATAGTTTGCATATCAGCACCACAGTCGCAACAAGGGCAGTCTTTCCATCCCCATTGATACAGGCAGGATCACACCTAGTTCTGTTCAATTTCGACCAGACAGAACGATACGATATGTGCAAAAACATCTATGGTGATTTTCAATTTTCTGCAATGGTAGATTTTGTAATGGGGTCTCCGAATCAGAATTCAAGATTTCCTGTGTGTCTTTGTCTTTATTTGAGTTAAAAAAAATCCTTACATGCTGTAAGTGCATTGTGTTTTCATTGGAACATCTTGCAAATCCAACGTCACAGCCTTGAGATGTGAAATGCCTCCATTGGGTCAACTTTAGTCGTTCTTGGCATTTAACGCTAAGCTTTTGTTTTGTCTTTCTGAAGGGGAAAAAAATAGTCAGGAAACCTTAGTAGCATGAATCTGATGTCAAGGCAGGTCAAACTCTGGAATCGAATTAAATTGGTAACGTCATTTTTTTTTTTAAAAAAAAATGCTTTTAATGGTATGACTTTGCAGCAGTATGTTATTCAAACGTTCCAGTTTAAAAATAACAAGCTTGATTGAATTTAATCGGTTATAAAACTTGAGCCAGGCAGCCCTGCCCATTATCTTGAAGAAAGCCAAGATAATGTGATTTTGGAAGAGGTTTTGCTTTGGATCCCCCAAAACGACAATGTTGTGCTGTGCTAAATCATACACACAGATCTGTGTCTAACCGTTTTTTGTGCACCCTTTTTCTCCTTCCTTTTGACAGCCAGTCAGCCAAGCAGAAGGGGGTCTTAGCAAAGGTTGCTGGTCCCATTCTGATTTATTCGACAGACTTAGTAATAAAATAACTATTTGCCTAGTTCTTCCCAATTGGTCTGAAGTGGTCTGCCAAGGCCGAGAGGCTTTGACGAGTCAGGAAATCACAGCTATTTTGGCTTTGGGAGAGCCCGTGATATTTGAAAATAAGATATTTTAGCGTTTCCAAAATAATTCATCACTGTGATGTGGACATTTTCCACACCACCAACAAAGTCTCTTACGCATAAATTTACCAAGGAAAAGGGGGAGGCTAAGGAGGGCAGGCAGGCAAGGCAATCCAAGAGGAAAAATAATAATAAAAGGCCCATTCCAGATTGCTTGCAGATGTATCCTGTAAAAATAATTGTTTTGCGCTGGATTTTAATGTTTCTTTGACTTTGTAAACATAATGCTTAAATGGTTTTATTCAATAAACGTGACCCTCCCAGTAATTGCTTTCAGCCCCTTAAATAAGGAACAGCTTTTAACCAAGTCCCTGCAGAGGCCTGAACTTCCTTAGGCTGCAGCCTGTAGCAAAAGCTTGTTTTGACCTAGGAGTCAGGGTTTGAGGAGCGATTGTTTAAAAGGAGCTCTTTTGCTTCAGTGAAGGATGAAACACTGATGATGCTGGACTTGTACACCAGGTCTCTGATCTGGACCCCTTCCCTGCTGCAGCTGAGGCTTCGAAAGGGATCTTGTTCGGGACGATTAACTGTCTGTCTTAGAAATGTTAGTGCTCCTTGTCTTCTTTTGCTAAGGATCACCACGGGGGAATGGTGGTAATGCTGGTTAAGTTATTGGACTGGAAGCGAGGAAATTCAGGTTCAAGTCTACCCTTAACCAAGGAGTTGATTAGGATAATGTGGTGGAATGCAGTCTGGATTCCCAGCAGGGAGGGGCTGAATTCCATAGCACCAAGAGACAGCACAGTTTAGATAGTTTGGTCAGGAGGAAGAGAGTTAAGACCGCTCAGAATAACAGAGTTGGAAATGGAGGTCTTCTAGTCCAACCCCCTGCTCAAGCAGGAGACCCAATACCATTCCAGATAGGTGGCTGTCCAGTCTCTTCTTCAAAGCCTCCAGTGATGGAGAACCCACAACTTCTGAAGGCAAGTCATCCCACTGATTAATTGTTCTAACTGTCAGGAAATTTCTCCTTAGTTCTAGGTTGCTTCTCTCCTTGGTTAGTCTCCACCCGTTGCTTCTTGTCCTGCCTTCAGGTGCTTTGGAGAACAGCTTGACTCCCTCTTCTTTGGGGCAACCCCTGAGATATTGGAATACTGCTATCATATCAGGTTACCAGTCTACAGCTTGGAAGCTCCTTACTGTCAGGAATTTTCGCCTCAGTTCTAGGTGGCTTCTCCTTGATTAGTTTCCGTCCATTGCTTCTTGTCTTGCTTTCTGATACTTTGGAAAATAGGTTGACACCCCCCCCCCTCCTCTTCTTTGTGGCAGCCCCTCAGCTACTGGAAGACTGTTAGATGTTAGGGAGAACTTCCTGACTGTCCAAGCTGTCAACCATTGGAGCAAACTGGCGCAGGAAGGTCGTGGGGTCTCCTTACCTGGAGCTCTTCAAACAGAAGCTTTTGAGGACCCAAAGGGCCCAAGGGACGCCTATCTGGTGGCTGCTCTGTGTCCCCTTAGACGTCTTCACCCAATTGAAGGAAGAACATTTGTCCTTTGTGAGCTTCATAGTCCCTGCCCTAACTAGTCAACCCAATTATCCAAAGGGAACTTGCCTCCGGTTTTTCAATGCACAAAAGTAGGAATTTTCTGCTGCCTAGAATGGCAGTGGGAGGCGAATTGCTTTAAATGACAAAGCTTAAGTGTGTCTCTCTTCCTTCTTGATTTCTTAAGAAGTGCCTTTCATGGCGGGGGTAGAGGGGGAGGGAAGGGGAAAAAAAGGAAAGCTTTGTTCTCCTCTCCTCCTCCAACACCCACTTTCTCTGACAAATGTCGCGTAAATTATTCAGAATAAAGTTCATAAAGCAGTTGAGGTTTGAAAATTAAAAAATAATCATAACGGAGGTAATAGCAACGATAAATCTCAGTTCAGGCCTGCAATTAAATGTCAGCAAGAAGCTTTGACTGAACATTGGGGTTTGGGGGGAGTTGCTGGCAAGCCCGGAATAATTCCATCAAGATATCGTGTGTGTGTGTGTGTGTGTGTGTGTGTGTGTGTGTGTACGCGCACACACACACACATATTCCTTTCTTACACATTTGGCTTTCTCTGTCTTTCTTTCTTTCATTTGTATTCATTTTTATCTTCCTTTCCAAACATCTTCAATAAAAAGGTTTTATACACACAAACATATACATACATACACAGATAATGTGTGGGTGAATGGATGGGTACGTAGAGTGGGTGGAGAGATAGAGATAGATGATAGGATAGGATGGGATGGGATGGGATGGGATAGATAGGATAGGATAGGATAGGATAGGATAGGATAGGATAGGATAGGATAGGATAGGATAGGGGATGGATGGATGGATGGATGGAAGGATGGATGGATGGATGAGTAGATGATAGACAGATATAGATGGATGGATGGAGAGAGAGAGAGAGAGTGAGAGAGAGATTTGGGGGGGAACAGGAGTTCATAGTTTGACATCTCAAGATCCAAAAAGCTTGGTTAAGAAAAGGCCAGCTCAATCTATGATGGAGAAATGACCAAAACATTTGGAGACTGTGTTCTTCCTTACAAAGTTCTTGGATTTCAAAGCTAGTTTGTTTGTTTGTTTTTTGTTTTTTTTAAAAAAAGAAGTTCCATTGCAAATAAGCCCACCCTCCCACCCAAAGGCCTTCAGAAATGTGGTCCAAGAAGGTGTTTAACCTCGGGGAAGGGTCTTCATCGTCAGGTGTGACATTAAGCAGGAATTAAAGCCTAATAAACGCCGAAGATGAAACAGCTGCCCTTTTTCTTCCTTTTAATGAAAATCACTTCCTCCAGCCTTCGACCTACCTGTAAAACCACAACGACGACTTAGAAATCTTTTCCAAATTTAATCACATCTGGCCTGCAGCAACAACAGGATTCCAGTCGGGATTCTTCGCCAACTTTCCAGATCAGTTGCATAACTTGGGGGCCCGATAAAAATCTGGTCTGAAAAATGACTCAGTTCCTTTATGGTCCAAGGTCGAGGATTCTTTGAATTGCTCACAATGAACTTGCATCAAAACACCATTAATATGACACCACAGTTTCCCCCACCCAACTTTTTCCAGGCACATATTTATTGGCTGGTTTGTTTGCTTATATCCCGCCTTTATTATTTTTTATAAATAATTCAAGGGAGCAAACGTATCTAACATAATTTCCTCCTCTTATTTTCCCCCTACAACAACCTTGTGAGGTAGGTTGGGATGAGAGAGGGCGACTGGCCCAGAGTCACCCAGGCCAACTTTCATGGCTGTGGTGGGACTAGAACTCACCGT
This sequence comes from Azemiops feae, assembly GCA_023970755.1. Taxonomy (NCBI): domain Eukaryota; kingdom Metazoa; phylum Chordata; class Lepidosauria; order Squamata; family Viperidae; genus Azemiops; species Azemiops feae. The sequence continues at coordinate 224,073 of JALGBA010000510.1, forward strand.
CTCCTGGTGATTGGCCCAAAATCACCCAGCTGGCTTTCATGCCTAAGGCGGGACTAGAACTCCCAGTCTCCTGGTGATTGGCCCAAAATCACCCAGATGGCTTTCTTAGCTAAGGCGGGACTAGAACTCACGGTCTTCCACTGTCTAGCCTAGTGCCTTAGCCACTAGACCAAACTGGCCTTTAAATAGGTTAAACATGGCATAATAAAACCCCGAGAAGGCTCTCTGAAATGACACTTGTTTTTAATCGTTTCCAAAACTTCAAGGAGAGAGCTAGTCTGATGTCTTCTGGGAATCTGGCCTACCTCTGCGACAAGCTGGTTGATAACAAGACCTCTCTCTCATTGTGTCCTGCACCGATGCCTTTGCTAGAAGAACTAGGCAAGGCCCATTGTAAAAACAAGTCGACTCATTGTAAAATCAAGTAGAAACGGTGGCAGATAAACGCTAAAGAAGTCAACGTCACCATTTGATTTTGGGTCCCGGCAGGTTTTGTGCGTGGGTCACAGTCCTGAATGGATGGTCATGCCACATCTAATGGTTCACAAAAGGAAAAGGTTGAGAACTGCTCTGGGAACGCCATCTCTCTCTCTCTCTCTCTCTCTCTCTCTCTCTTTTTTTTTTCCTTTTCTTTTCTTCACACTCTATATTAAATTCCATCCTTCCTTACCTGGTGCCTAATAACCCTTTGGCCTGTCTCTCTACTTTGGGGCAGCACCCTCCGTGATGTAATGTTGTGAGATGGGCCTAATGCCAGCTTGTCTGCGAGCTGCATACTAACTAAAACCCGCCGTGCTGACATTTTTCCTTCTGTGGAGGTACTCTGACTAATGAAACTCGTATTTCAGAAGTGGCTCTGACAGCTGTGTCATAAGGGGGGTTGTCTCTGAAAGGTGTTTTTATATAGAAACGTACTTTGGGCAGGCGAGGTGGAGGGAGGGAGGGAGGGAGGAAGGAGTGGAGGGAGGGGGAAGGAAAGGAAGGAAGGGAAGGGAGGGAGGAAGGAAGGAAGGAAGGAGAGGAGGGAGGGAGGGGGAAAGGGAGGGAGGGGAGAGGAGGGGAAGGGAAAGAGGGATAGAAGGGAGGGAGGGAAGGGAGAGGGAAGGAAAGGGAGGGAAGGGAGGAAGGAGTGGAGGGAGAGGGGAAGGGAGGGAGGGGAGAGGAGAAGGGAAGGGAGAGAGGGAGGGAGGATAGAAGAGAGGGAAGGAAGGAAGGAGTGGAGGGAGGAGGAAGGAAGGAGTGGAGGGAGGAGGAAGGAAGGAGTGGAGGGAGGAGGAAGGAAAGGAAGGGAGGGGAAGGAAGGCGTGGATAGAGAGAGGGGAAGGGTGGAAGGAAGGAAGGAAGGAAGGAAGGAAGGAAGGAAGGAAGGAAGGGGAAACTGCTATGGATTATTGTCAGCATTTGCAGTAAATTCGAAAACTGCCTTAATAAAAGCTACCTCCGAAAAGAGATAAATCCATGCTTGGTTCTGGGCAAAGATTTGAATAGCAGGACTAGAACTCTCCGTCTTCTGGGTTCTCGCTTGGTGCCCTCACCACTAGCCCAAACTGGCTGTGAAGTTTTTCTTTGTGTTTCTTGCTGGGGAAGTCACCCACAAGGTAGGATGAGCACTCACAAGCAAGTCGCACGGCCTCAGTTCTGGGAAAGGGATGGCTTCAGGCAACATAACAATGAGAAGATGGAAACTATTTAAAAACAGGCCATTTTCTTTCTCGTAGTGGTGTTATTCCATGACCACATTCTGAAACCCAACTGTCATGGTTAGCAAACTGCATCACAGACAGTCAGAAGACCATGTCTGGACTGACATCTCTTTCTTGTTTTGCATATGAATGTTTTAGTCTAAAGAAAGCGAACTGGATTTCAAGGATCCCTCCTAGGCTGTTTACATTTCCACATTCGATCGGAACCGAATCCAGCACAGAAAAAGAGAGAGAGAAAAAAGGGGGGGGAATGTATTTTGTCTCTTGCTGTGCAAAAAACATGAATCTTTTTTCCTTGAGTCAGGCCCTAGATTGTTACCAGCTTTAGCAACGGTCTAGTTATTCCTTTGTTCTGAGTTCACAAAATGTTGTAAAAATATTTACTGGTGGAGGGGAACATCGAATGCAGAGTTTTATAGGCATTCCAGGATTTTGCAATCATGAGTAAAAAAGTCATCCAAGTTGATCATGCCTTAACAGAGATCCATGAGTGTTGTCTGAATAGAATAGAATAGAATTACAGAATGGAGTGGAGTGGAATGGAATGGAATGGAATAGAATGGAATAGAATGGAATAGAATAGAATAGAATAGAATAGAATAGAATAGAATAGAATAGAATAGAATAGAATAGAATAGAATAGAATAGAATAGAATAGAATAGAATAGAATAGAATAGAATAGAATAGAATAGAATAGAATAGAATAGAATAGAATAGAATAGAATAGAATAGAATAGAATAGAATAGAATAGAATAGAATAGAATAGAATTACGGAATGGAATAGAGTAGAGTAGAGTAGAGTAGTGTAGAGTAAAGTAGAACAGAATAGAATAGAATAAGAAACAGGAACAGAATAGAGCAGAGCAGAGTAAAATAATAATAACAATAATGGGTGAGTGAATGATATTTTTTGATATTTCTTCTGCCGTAGACCAAAAGACAGCGAGTTGCACCAAAATCCATTTTCTCCCCCCCCCCAAACAAGGTCCAGGCTGGCTTTTCAAATGTGGCCCCAAAGAATCAAACTTTAAATCATCACCATCATCACTAGGTCCTGTGTAGAACACATTGGGAGCAAGTGATCTCTAATGATTTTTTCCTTCCTTCCTTCCTTCCTTCCTTCCTTCCTTCCTTCCTTCCTTCCTTCCTTCCTTCCTTCCTTCCTTCCTTCCTTCCTTCCTTTCTTCCTTCCTTTCTTCATTTCTTTCCTTCTTTCTCCTTCCTCCCTTCCTCCCTTCCTCCCTCCCTTCCTTCCTTCCTTCCTCCCTCCCTCCCTCTCTCTCTCTCTTTCTCTTTCTCTCTCTTTCTTTCCACGAATATACTTGGCCTGGTTCACATGGACCCTTTTACAGGCTAATTTCGCTCAGCCTTGCCCAAAGATTGCCAGTGGAGTTTACATTCTTACAATTAGCTCGCTGAAAGCGATGCCACCGGTGTGATAAAGATGCTTAAAATTAGACCCAGGCGTTAGGCAGTTAATCTATAAAATCCCTTGTTTCATCCCAGGGTTGTCAGAAAATTCGTTCCACATCTGTACAGAGAAAAGCCGGTGGGGGGGAGGGAGGGAAGGGGAGGGGGGGGAGGAGAATGGCAAAAGAAAAGAAAGAGACCGAGGTGTAAACTGCCAAAAACCATTTTAATGATGGCTGTAGAAAGAGGCAGGCAGATGGCGGGTCTGCTGTGGCTGTGGTTGGTATTTAACTGCTTTTTTATTGGAAAAATATGGGGTGAAAAATTGTGTGGGGCTCATTAGACAGCATGCTGTGATCCTGATCAGCTTGCCAATCTGTTCTGCGTGGCAAGGATCCAAACATCTATAAATTTTGAGCAGCGGCTTATAATCGGCAGCCTGGAGCTTGTTAAAGCTTCTCTTTTAGATTCCCTTTCCCTCCCTTGTTTTCCCCCCTGTGCTGATGGGGAGGGAGGGGAAAAAGGCTGGGGGTCTCTTTTCTGTCTATTTAAAATAAAAATAAAAAAAGATCTCCAGATACAAGCTGGGTTCCAGCCGGCGAGAAAGAAGTAAACGGGAAACTCAACCAAGTAACCCATTTCAGTGGCTGGTTTTTGTTTTGTTTTGTTTTGTTTTTTTTGCAGAAAGCCAGTTCCATACTTGGCTAATGTTCTGTTGTTATTACGATTATGAGTCCCCATCCTCAGCATTTTAATTTAAGGGCTGGTTGTTTGCATTCAGGCTTTGGATCCAGGGACGGTGGCTGGAAAGTTGTTTTGCTCATGCCCAGATAAAACAGGACAACATGGTCATGCCACCCATTTGTTTAATGATAAGGAGTCTAAATCAGAGGTCCCCAACCTTTGGGGCACCCGGGACCGGTTCCGTGAAGAAAGTTTTTTCCACGGACCGGAAAGTGTGTGGTTTTTGTGTGCTGCCTGCATCCCGCAGATGGGGCTTTGCTTCTTTGTGCGGACCGGTTGCTGGCATGCCGCAGCCCGGTACCGGTCCACAGACCGGGGATTGGGGACCCCTGATCTAAATCATACCACGAATGGCTAAGGGAACTAGATAGGTTTATGGTTGAAGTCTACCTCCTTATTTTTCATCTTCAGAAAAAGGGACCCAGCTGAGCTTGCAAGACGAGATAATTCTTTTTTAACAAAGCTTTCTGTTCTGTTTACCTTTTGGGGGCAGGATGGAGGAAGAAAAATGAAACAATCCCAAATTGAAAGAAATGCAAATTTCACAACATCATAGCCGGGAGCAAAAATGTTATAATCACAGAGCGAGCGTAGTTGAGGGGAGCCATAAAAACTGCTGACAGAGTTTTAATTCTCCACTCTAATCAGTTCTGGATTCTGAAGGGGATCCTAAGAGGGAAAGTAAACCTTTCCTGTCTCTTAATATTTGCATATTAAAGAAATTGGTTTGAGACAAACAGAGGTGGTGGTGGGGGGGGGGGAAGAGGGCTTTTAAGAAGCAGTGTGAAATAGGTCCAACTGACGCTGGGAGGAAAATTCTGAACTGTCTTCTCCTTTTGGACATGGAGGAGATGTTCTTCAGATGCTTCTCCTGGCAACCAGCTGGATAAGTGCCTGCATTTTTCTTGGCAAGAATGCCGCCTTTTTCCTAGGTCTGAGATGGAGGGACTGGCCCAGGTTCACCCAATTGCCTCCATGCCTAAGGCAGGACTAGAATTCACTGCCCCCCAGTTTCTAGCTGGTGCCTTTAACCACTACCTCAACTGATTCTCTTTGCCCTTGAGTTGGTCTTGATTCCTAGAGTTTGCCTGGACAGGTCCCTGCTGTTTTCTTGGCAATGTTTTCAGAAGTACCTTGTCTTCTTCTTCTTCTTCTTCTTCTTCTTCTTCTTCTTCTTCTTCTTCTTCTTCTTCTTCTTCTTCTTCTTCTTCTTCTTCTTCTTCTTCTTCTTCTTCTTCTTCTTCTTCTTCTTCTTCTTCTTCTTCTTCTTCTTCTTCTTCTTCCTTCTCTTCTTCTCCTTCTCCTTCTCCTTCTCCTTCTCCTTCTCCTTCTCCTTCCTCCTCCTCCTCCTCCTCCTCCTACCTCCTCCTCCCTCCTCCTCCTCCTCCCTCCTCCTCCTCCTCCTTCTTCTTCTTCTTCTTCTTCTATTCTAAAGCTGGCTGACATGGGAAGTCTGGGAAAGGAAATCCACCCGTCTTGAAGCATGCTGGCTGAGGAATTCTGGGAATTGAAGTCCAGACATCTTAAAGCATGCTGACTAGGGAATTCTGGGAGTTGACATCCCCCCCATCTTAAAATTGACCAGGTTAAGAAGATGTGCCTGAAGATGTGACAGTTGAAGAGAATGTTGAAATGAAGACCATAATCTTCTAGGCAGAGAGAGAGACACCAGTACACTTTTCTGCAGCCAAAGATTCTGAAATTGTTCTATTTTCCTTTGCCAGCTCTTGGAGAAAATGTTGCTAAAATCTGCTGGTATTGTCTGCAGGCTCTGCTCCCTCTCCAGGGGTTCCAGAAGTTAATCTCTTCAGTGGGTGCTGGTGGTGGAGATAATTTGCCCCTGCTGGGCAGGCAATCTGCGCGCATGAATTCCAAACTGCCATGTGGTGGTACCACATGCCGTTTCAGCCGCTGCAGATGCTGAGGCACATTTTGAAAGGGGCTCATGTAATAAGCCCATCTTTCCATTCTTCCATCCCTCCCTCCCTCCCTCCCTCCTTCCTTCCATCCATCGATCCATCCATCCATCCATCCATCCATCCATCCTCCCTCCATCCATCCTCCATCCATCCATCCATCCATCCCCCTTCATCCTTCCATCCCTCCCTCCTCCTTCCATCCCTCCCTCTATCCCTCCTCCATCCTTCCATCCCTCCTCCCTCCCTCTTCCCTCCCTCCTCCTTCCATCCCTCCCTCCCTCCCTCCTCCCTCCCTCCCTCCTTCTATCCCTCCCTCCCTCCCTCCATCCTTCCATCCCTCCTTCTCTATCCCCTCCCTCTTCCCTCCATCCCTCCTCTCCATCCTCCTTCCATCCATTTCTCCCTCCCTCCCTCCCTCTATCCTCCCTCCCTCCATCTATCTATCATCCATCCATCCATCCATCCATCCATCCATATCTTTCCATCCAGCCATCCATCTATCCCTCCATCCCTCCTTCCATCCCTGCATCCATCCATCCAGCCATCCATCCATCCCACTTCTAAGTTAACGTCTTGCAGTTACAAGTAGTCCTTGACATACGACCACAACTGATCCCCAAATTTCTAAGTGGAACATTTGTTAAGTGAGTTTTGCCCCCATTTTACCCCCTTTCTTGCCCCGATTGTTCAGTGACCCCCCGCAGCTGTTAAACTAGTAATACGGCTATGAAGTGAATCGGGCTTCCCCCCCCCGTGGACTTTGCTTGTCCAGGTGGGGCTGGGGTGTGTCGCAAAAGGAAGCCACATGACCTCACGACACTGCGACCGTCATCGATACGAGCCGGTTGCCAAGCATCTGAATTTTGATCGCGTGACCCTGAGGATGCTGCAACATGACGGGTCATGAGTGGCTATGTTCGCCCCCATTGTAACAAATGGTTGTAAGTCAAGGACTCCTTGTATCTCCTCCTTCCTCTCCTTCCTCCCATCCTGCCGCCGCTCCCCGCGTCCCGTATCTGCCTTTCTCCCACCCCTGGGCTTTCGGCTTGCAAGTCTAACCCCTTTCTCAGATTTGCAACCATCCTTTTGAGGGAGTTGGCCGTGGGAGACGGGGAGAGATCCGTGGCACCGTTACCAATCTGCTTCCCAGGTGGACCTGGTGATTGTCAAGGAAATCTCCGAGGAGGAAGTGGAAGGGGCTCCTAGAGATGACTTAGTGGACTAATTTGTAACAAAAGAGCTGGAGAAATGAGTCGGCTGTGTTTTCCTTTGGCAGCCAGCGGCAGACTGAATGCTCCGCCTGACGAGCGAGCTGGCCTGCTCCTTTTCCCCCGTGGCTTTTTGCGGCGGCCTCTTGACTCACCTGAAGGAAAGGATGAGTTTCTCCTTCGGCACTTGCTTGCAGAGGAGGGAGGAAAGCAAGGGAAGGCCTCGCACTCGGGCGGGGGTCGGGGGTCGGGGATGTGGGTCCCGAAGAATGCCAAGCCAAGGAAAGGAGATGAAATAGAAGGGAATGGTTGTAGCTGTGGGATCCTTGGTGCCCTCTGAGTTTGGTGGTTTCCTTGCAGACATTTCATGACCCAACTAGAGAACATCATCATTGCTAGAAGGGAGGAGGAGGAGGAGGAATGGTGTAGGGTCCTTGGTGCCCTCTGAGCTTGGTGGTTTCCTTGCAGATGTTTCCTGATCCAACTAGAGAACATCATCAGTGCTAGAAGGGAGGAGGAGGAGGAAGAGGAGGAGGACCATAGGGTCTTTGATGCCCTGAGAACATCACCATTGCGAGGAGGAGGAGGAGATTATTTCCTTGCAGAGATTTCATGACTCAACTCATCAAAGATAGTTTGGTTGGGTCATGAAACCTCTGCAGGAAAACCACCAAGCTCAGAGAGAACCAACGACCCCAGAGATTGGACAACAATTTGTCTGAAACAATTTGTCTGAAATTTATCAGAGGCGAGCTACTGATAAATTGTTCTCACTGTCAGGAAATTCCTCCTTTAGTTCTGGTTGGTTCTCTCCGTGATTAGTTTCCACCCGTTGCTTCTTGTCCTGCCTTCAGGTGCTTTGGAGAATAGCTTGACCCCCCCCCCTCTTCTTTGTGGCAGCCCCTCACATACTGGAACGCTGCTCTCATATCACCCCTAGTCCTTCTTTTATTATTATTCCGAATTAAGCCCAGCGTTGAGGTTGTGCAGAGCTTAAGGGTCCTCCCTTTCTCCATTCTTGGGAGTGCTTGTCTTTCTCTGCCTTTTTGCACCACGTGTAGAAACATCTCAGGCTCTGGAACCCATTCCCGAAAAGGCCATACTGTCTATTATCCATTTTCTCCCCAGAATGGATGACCAACCATTCCTTTCCCTCCCTGACCTTGCCTTGGCCATCTGTTTTATTTTTAGCACATGGGGCTTTAAAAACCAAGCCTGCAAAAAAAAAAAAAAAACCCACCTTTAAACAAATCCTGGACCCTGCTTGGGAAGTGCCCCCCTCCCCTAGGTTCACCTCCCCTGTACGCCTCTGAATGGCTGGGGTCTCCCATAATTTTCTCTCCCGCACAAAGAGGCCGACAACTGTGCAGACAAAGGAACAGAATCCAAAGCTTCCCTGGGGGGGGGGGGCTGGCTCCTCGGATGAAGCCCCCTTCCCCTTTTCCAGCGTCCCACCTTCAAAAGACCCTTACACACACACACACACACACCATCCTGATTTCAGCCTTCTCAAACTTCAGAAAGGATGCTAGATAGAACCAAGCTATCGCCAGAGCAGCGATGCTTTTCAATCCCAGGCAAGTCAACGTTGGAAGAGCATTTCGTCTTTAATGTGGTTTCCCCCCCCCCCTGTCAAAGCAGCAGGGTCCTGCTGTTGGTGCTGCTCTTCGCTGCTTTTGTGTCCTGCTTCTTCTCTTTCTCTCTTTCCCTTCCAGCTCACTGCTTCTCTTTCAGCCAGGCCTCGAGAGAGTGGAACAAGCCCGGGATTGTTAGTGACACTCAGACACTTTAACACTTAAAGTAGAAGGTTTGATTTAATCGCCAGCCTGTCATTTATTATTTGTCTGCTGTGTTCCGCTGGAACACCCGCTGATCAACTGCCTACTCCCCTGGGAGGCCCCCTCCTCCCTCCCTCTCTCTCTCTCTCTCTCTCTCCCTCCCTCCCTCCCTCCCTCCCTCCCTCCTTCTCTCTCTCTCTCTCTCTTAATGTCTAAATCCTCCATACAAATTGCACAGCTCCAGCATCTCCCAACGGGACCCATTACTGCCTGTGGGGCATTAAGGATCATTAATAGTGCTGTCAGCAAGCTAGCCAGTTGGTTAGCTTCTCATAAATAGGAAATTAATCCATCGACTTCATTAATAATGCCGAGAGAGAGAGAGAGAGAGAGAGAGAGAGAGAGAGAGAGAGAGAACCGCAATTGGGTTGCCCTTCACGACATCCCGTCTTTCCTTGGAACAGATGCCCCGGTCTGTAATGTGAGAAGACAGGACTCTAGATTGCCATTCCATGCCTGATTCGGGAGGGGAAGTTCAATTACTGGAAGAAATGTTATCTTAGGTCTTATTTGTTTGGGGAGGGGTGTTTTTTTTTGTTTTTTTTTGCTTTCACCGTCCTTTACTACTATTTTAGGTACCCTTCCGTGGCAACGTGGAAAAATGAAAGAGGGGGAGAAATAGGAAGGATATCTCAGGGATGTTTCTGGTTTAATTTTCCTATGGTTTTTATTTGTTGTTGTTGTTTTGTAACTGAGCTTAATCTCTCCAGGTCTTTCTTCTCTTCCTCCTTCTCCTCCTTCCCTTTCTCTTCCTCCTTCATTATGAAAACATCTTCTTCTCCTCCTCCTTCTCTTTCTCCTCCTCCTTAGAATAACAGAGTTGGAAGGGACCTTGGAGGTCTTCTAGTCCAACCCCCTCAAGCAGGAGACCCTAAACCGTTCCAGACAGGTAGCTGTCCAGTCTCTTAAAGGCTTCCAGTGTTGGAGCACCCACAACTTCTGGAGGCAGGTTGTTCCACTGGTTAATTGTCCTCACTGTCAGGAAATTTCTCCTCAGTTCTAAGTTGCTTCTCTCCTTGATTAATTTCCATCCCTTGCTTCTTGTCCTGCCTTCAGGTGTTTTGGAAAGTAGATTGACCCCCTCTTCTTTGTGGCAGCCCCTCAAATATTGGAACACTCCTCCTCCTCCTCCTCCTCCTCCTCCTCATCATCATCATCATCTCAGTCTCTATACAGAAAAGGGAAGTTGTCTAAAAAGGCAAAATAACAATTTGGACTTTATTCTAAAATGGCAGATTATGCAAAGTATGAGCAAATGAGGCAATATACACAGTTGGCCATTATACAGCATTTCAGGATTTGGTATTCTTTAGGCCGCAGAAACTGTCCAGAGGTCAAAATTTGCCAGCCTAAGCTTATTTTTTTATCAAACAGGACGCCAGTTTATCTACTCAGCCCTTGGATAAATATATAAACGGTTGGCCAATATCTTCATGGTATGTGCAGACAAGGTAGCTATCAAGACCAAGTTTTTTATCGTCTTGAAAAAGTACAGTCTTAAATTCTTGCGCTGTGTTTAGTATTCCCCAAAGCATTCCATTTTTTAAAAGAACATTGAGAACAAAAGGAAAAACAAACACAGGTAGATGAAAACACAATCAAGGTAAACAAGAATGGAGTTTTTGATTGATTGTGAATCTTTTATTTTTATTTTTAAAAAAAGATCAAAGATTCTTTCATTTTTTCACCTCCTCCCTTTCATGTTCCAGATTCTTTATGCGTAGACCTTAAAGGGTCAAGAACTTGAAGAGTTTTTGTATGGATTTTTTTTTTTGGTCCTTTTTTTAGCTGTACGTGACCAAGAAGCATCCTCTGAGCTGAAACAAGCTGAAGAACTTCCTTCAGCCATGAGTGTTCAACCCATTAGATTCGCACTCACTTCTGGCTTTTCGTTTTCTGAGTTAGTGGAGATACATCCAAGCAGAACAGTGGGGTGTAATGACCGACCCCTTTTCATTATGCATCCTTACAAGCAACCCAAGACACGTTTTGAAATAAAAGAGGATGCCGGAGCCGTGCGCTTTTAATTAATTTTAATTTTTCATTTAATTAAAAGAATCAGGTGGAGCACGTGCCCGTGGAATGTGTCCAAGGTCACATTCCGTCTTGTAGGAAGTGCACCCTGTTGGTTTTCATTATTAACTTCTCCATTTGAACAAGCTCGAGGCGAGTTGGAAAGAGATGTCACCGGGGTTGTGAGATGGCCTGGTCCCTCTTCACAAAGGTGGCAAACTAGCAGGTCCATTTCCTTGATAACCTGGTGGAAACATTGTGATATATCTCTCTCTCTCTCTCTCTCTCTCTCTCTCTCTATCTATCTATCTATCTATCTATCTATCTATCTATCTATCTATCTATCTATCTATCTATCTATCTATCTATCTATCTATCTATCTATCTATCTATCTCTATCTCTATCTCTATCTCTATCTCTATCTCTATATCTCTATCTATATATCTCTATATCTATATCTATATCTATATCTATCAGGTTTTAACTTGGCTCCCTGGACACTTATTAATCTTGAAAAAGTTGCAGGATTTGGAAATAGTAAGGATCTTCTCACTGGGCCTTTGCAGGACTGAAAAGAACCACATCTTCTAAAGACCACTATGGCTCCCTCCACATTTCAACTCAAAGCTCCACGGGGGATCAAATCCTGCTTTACATTTCACTCAGTGTGGGGCCCTTGGTGCTCTCTGAGCTTGGCGGTTTTCTTTCGGATGTTTGATTATCCAACTAGGTAATATCATCAGTGCTAGAAGGAGGTGGGGTTTGCAGAGTTAAGGAAGAGGGGGAGGAAGAGAAGTAGAAAGGACGAGGATGGCTATGGGCTCCTGGGTGCTCTCTGAGCTGGGTGGTTTTCTTGCAGACGTTTCATGACCCAACTAGGTAACATCATCAGTGCTAGGAGGGAATGGATTAGGCTGTTGTTTACTGAGTTAATAGTTCCTTGATTGGGGTAGTGTATTGGGATATAAACAGAGAGCAAACCGCACTCCCTTTTAGCACTGGTGATGTTAGCTAGTTTGGTTTGCAAAAATACAACCAAGCTCAGAAACCAGCCAGGATCTCACAGTTCAACCTTGAGCTACAAATATTCTATCAATTTCACTCACCACCAGGCAATAACCCCTGATGCGATGGCAAATGGTTTTGGGCATTCCTGCTGAATAACTGAATAACTAATCATATCTGAATAACTACATAGGCTCAATTGATCAATGGGTCAACCAGCCCACCTCAGATCAGAGGAGAAGACCTTCTCCTTTACCCTTGTTTTGTAAGGTAGGCCGTCTAAAGTCAATCCCGAAGCCTCCCCGTAGAACTTTCGCCCTTTAAATTAACTTTTAACTTCCTCGCTTTGATAGGACCCTTTGGGATTTAGCTCTTCAGAGACTACTAGGGCAATGGGGGAAAAATATGTTTTATTTGTAAGCTGCAGGAAGGGACTTCTGCAAATTGACCGGTTGGAGGAATTGGGTATGTCTAGGCTAGTGAAGAGAAGGACCAGGCGTGACATGATAGCAGTCTTCTAATATATAAGGGGCTGCCCCAAAGAAGAGGGAGTCAAGCTATTCTCCAAAGCACCTGAGGGCAGGACAAGAAGCCATGGATGGAAATGAATGGAGGAGAGAAGCAACCTAGAACTAAGGAGAAATTTCCTAACAGTGAGAACAATAAACCAGTGGAATGGCTTTCCTTTAGAAATTGTGGGTGCTCCATCACCGGAGGCTTTTTAAGAAGAGACTGGACAGTCATTTGTCCGGAATGGTATAGGATCTCCTGCTTGAGCAGGGGGTTGGAATAGAAGACCTTCAAGGTCCCTTCCAACTCTGTTATTCTGTTAAAGGTGTTGAAATAGTTAAACGTTCCCTCCTTCTTTGACCTTTCCCCCTTCCTTCCCCAGGCCATTAAAAACCAAGGCTGCTGTAAACAATTTATGGCTCTCCTGGAGGAAGCCAATTAATCTGACTGATTTGTAGTGTTTTCTTTAAAGCCCTGCCAAAACCTTTGGTTGGCCATTCCTGGCTGGAGGTATCCCAGTTCAGGAAGCAAACCTATTGACAGATGTTCAAGATGTTCAAAAGAAATATCTTCTCTCTCTGTCATTGTGTGTCTGCGCACGGGTATAAATGTGCATTGTTGAAAGCCCATTTCCCACATTCTCTGCGAGTTTTTTTTTTTTTTACCCAAGCGTACTTTTCACGGGGCACAGCAGTGTGTGAAGGACATCCCTTTGGTGATTGTGCAGCATTGTGTGAGTTGATTGATGGCGTCACCATGAATGGGTTGGCCTTTAAGGTATTTCTTGGGGCACTTGCTGCAGTTAACCTAGATAATCCCCAAGAAACGGGCGTTTTCGTTGAACATTCCAGCTTCATGCACTGGAAAATATGAGGGTTGCAATTGATCTGCAAGAACGATAAATGTTGCTTTTCTGCAACGAAATGATGGACCTTAAAAGGGCGCCGTTCTGGAGAGGGAGGAAACGCGGAAGTAAATCGTTTTTTTTTGTGTTTTGTTTTCTTGGCAAGATGCGGCTTTTAAAAATTGAGTGTAAAACACACAATTAATGATTTAACAATCACTCTACAAATCAGGCAACCAACCTCAAGGCAAGCAGGGCTCCATATTAGTGCTAAAATTGATGTTTACTCATGTGCAACCTGGGTGAAATTGAAAGAAGAAAAGAACCACAGAAAGAAAAGGAGGAGGGGGAGAAAATCCCCCTCCCTGTCTGTCTCCCTCGCTTGTTTTACAAATGTTGGTCTTTTCCCCTCGGGATAGTACAGAAGCTTGTTTCCGTATCCATCTCTCGTGCAGATCCGAGGGCTGCATCTATGTAGCTTGCAAACATCATCCCCCTCCTGGTTGGCTGTTCGATGGCTTCAGATGCAATCAGTAGCAATAATGGGGCTACTTTACAATGCTTTCTCTCCCCTACTCGTGGCTAAAATTGAAGCAGATCCTCCTTCTCGGAATAAACAGAGTTGGAAGGGACCCTGGAGGTCGTCTAGTCCAACTCTGTACTCAAGCAGGAGATCCTATACCATACCGGGCTGTCCAAGCACATCTTAAAAGTCTCCAGTGATGGACCGCCCACAACTTCTGGAGCTAACCCGTTCCATTTATGGTTCGGATAGACAGACTTAACTATAGTTTCATCTGGGAAACTGTGACATCCTAGGACCTAGACCAAGCCAAGTCCAAAAACACCAGAGAATTTCTAGAAGCTTGGCACTCTGACAAATTGGCCATCAATAGAGAGATAGACATAAATAATCTCTACATAAATACAGGTAGTCCTCAACTTAACAACAGTTCGTTTAGTGACCGTTCAAAGTTACAACGGCACTGAAAAAAAGCGACTTATAACCATTTTTTCACACTTATGACCGTTGCATCATCCCCTTGGTCACGTGATCAAAATTCAGAGGCTTGGCAACTGACTCCTATTTATGATGGTGGCCGTGTCCCCGGGAGTCAGGTTGATCCCCTTTTGGGAACAAAGTCAACGGGGAAGCCCGATCTGCTTATCAACCGGGTTTACTAACTTCACCACTGTAGTGATTCGCTTAACAGCTGTGGGAAGAAAGGTCATAAAGTGAGACAAAATTAACACATGTTCCACTTAGCGACAGAAACGTTGGGTTTGACTGTGGTCATTAAGCTGAGCGTTACCTGTACTGTCCGAAATGGTATAGGGCAGGGGTAGGCAACCTTGGCTCTTTTATGACTCATGGACTTCAACTCCCAGAATTCCTGAGCCAGCATGGGGGAACTATGGCTCCCTTTATGACTTCTGGACTTCAACTCCCAGAATTCCTGAGCCAGCCATGCTGAGGGGAAAGGGAGAGGTTTCCAAGCTGAGCCCTGCTGGCTCAGGAATTCTGGGAGTTGAAGTCCACGAGTCATAAAAGAGCCATGGTTGCCTACCCCTGGTATAGGGTCTCTCTCGCTCTGCGATTCTGTCCTATGTCGTGAAATTAAGAGTTTTCATCACGTCTTCTGACTGCTCATTGGCGTTCAGGGAGGCGTTTCTGCCAGTCTTCTGCCTGTTTGTCTACACAGGGGCTGTTGCAGTCATTAGAAAACTCTCCATCCTTACCAAAATGTGACCTGGACCTCTTCCGTGCTCTTGGTCAACACGCATCCTCTCTGGTTGAATCATAACTTCGCACTAACTGCTTCCAGAGGGAGAATCAGTCAAGTCTTCTCTTTCTGGGAGGGGGCTGGTAGCGGTGGCAAGTGGTGACACGGGCTCTCCAGAGTCCAGGAAAAGCGAGCGATTAAAAGACAGAAGTTGCCCGAACCGGGGACCGGACAGCTCAATTAGCATCCCACCGAAAAGGGGAGCCGGAATGAAAGAAAGCTCCCCAAGGATGGGAGCTGCTGCCCACTTAAAAGCACTGAAGCCAAACACTCTCTCGAGCTGTCACTTCAGAAGCCTTCAGCTGTTGATTTGCATGTCCTGCTTCTCCTCCTTCCCTGTTGCTTAACAGTCTGTCCTGTGGATTCATCATGATTAGACAGGGAGACGAAATGTTTTGCGACGTTCGTGGTTTGGTTTGGTTTTTTTTGTTTTTAAAGAAAAGAAAATTCCCGAGAAAGCATGATGGTGAAGGTGTCCTGTGTTCAAGGGAAGCCTAGAGACTGATAGAAGAGAATATTTGTAGCTCAGGTTGAAATATGGGGTCGAAATATGGGGTCTTTAGGCCTCTCTGAGCTTGGTGGGCTTCTGGCAGATGTTTCATGACCCAACTAGGTCACGTCATCAGTGCTAGGAGGGATGATGTTACCCAGTCTAGCACTGATGATGTTACCTAGTTGGGTCATGAATCGTCTGCAAGAAAACAAACAAGCCCAGAGAGCACCAAGGACCCCACAGTCCTCCTCCTCTTCCTTCCCCCACTCCTCCACTCAGCAAACCCCACTCTCTTCTAGCACTGATGATGTTAACTAGTTGGGTCATGAATCGTCTGCAAGAAAACCGCCAAGCTCAGAGAGCACCAAAGATTCCACAAAACCTAGAGAAATAAACCAAGCACTGGTGGCCTTTGACTCGTGTTCCCTTCCCTTCTCCTAGACTCAGCTTAGATCAATAAGCTTTATCAATATTCTGTCAATAAGTAGTGAACACATAGGTCTTTCAAGATTTACTATGTAATCACTTAAAAGCATTGACCAGGCTTAAAGAATCGAACAGCCAATCCCTAGTAACTTCTTCTGAGCATCTTCAGTGGTGGTTGAATCTTCTTTACATTTGCTTCCTCTTGACCTTTTATCCCCCTGTCCAGCATTGATATATTTGTTCGATAGGTTTGTATCCCACCTTGTCCTCAGTCCTTCCTCCACAGTATAACACCCTTGGAAGGATAACTGGGCCAGACAGAGTCTGGTCATAAGTAGCTTTTGGAAGGAGCTTCCAAGCTGTAGACTGGTAACCTGATATGATAGCAATATTCCAATATCTCAGGGGCTGCCATAAAGAAGAGGGAGTCAAGCTGTTCTCCAAAGCACCTGAAGGCAGGACAAGAAGCAATGGATGGAAACTAACAAAAGAGAGAAGCAAGGAGAAATTTCCCGACAGTTAGAACAATTAATCAGTGGAACGGCTTGCCTTCAGAAGTTGGGGGTGCTCCATCACTGGAGGTTTTTAAAAAAAGATTGGACAGCCATTTGTCTGAAATGGTATAGGGTCTCGTGCTTGAGCAGGGGGTTGGACTAGAAGACCTCCAAGGTCCCTTCCAACTCTGTTATTTGTTAAATGTGTTGAAATAGTTAAAGCTTCTATTATTCTGTTAACCTACAAAAAGTTTAGATGGCCCAAAGTGGACTTTTGTAGGCCTGAGGTAATCATCTGTTGGATGTGGACACTTCCTTAACATATGAAGCCACAAAGGTATTCTCAAACCCAGTCTTGAGTTAGTAGCAGGGGGAACTCAGAGGCAATCAAGACCATCCACCTCCCCTCTCAAGCATCAATGCTTCTTCATTGAAGTCAGTGCCTCTTTGCACCATCTGGGTCCATTCTGTTCGTTTGATTATTTGATGCTTTAATGCTCAGGAGAAAATAACTTAAGTCCATTTTCTTTCTTCCCTTCTTTATTATTATTTTTTTAAAAAAAAAAAACACGCTTTTCTCTCTTCTCTTCTTCGGTAATTTCTGTCATTAATTCCTCTATTTTCATTCCCCGTTCCCCTGCTGGCAGCTGCCATCTGTAGCAATATTTCTCCTGCCAGAAAGATTGGCAAGCAAGGCCCACTTGTGCCCGCATCAGTTCTCCCTCGTTGACAGGATGGGGGGGAGGGCTGAAGAGCAGAGCTTTCAGCTTTCCCCCCACCTCCCCTTCCCCACTCCTCTCCTTCACATGTTCACACCCTCCTAGACAGCATGTTAACTTCCCAGTTGCTCGGAAGATGTAGCCAGCTTTGCGGACCTGATGCTTCCCTCCCGCTTCCTGAACTAACTGGGGATTACGTGAAAATTGTCAGTTTGGGTTGAGTGGCCCAAAGATGACCCTCGTACAATCTGAGCATCGGAAGGGCCAATTTTGGGCCTATAGTCCGAGAGTGTCCTAATCTTTTCGGGATGCAGAGACTTGTCGTAATTTTTTGAATAGATTTTTCTCATCAAAAGGCAAAGCTCTTGTAATGGTATGTGTGAATGGCCTTGGGAGACAGGCAAAGGGTGAAGAGAAGCTGTCTAGGGCAGGGGTCCTCAACCCCCCGGTCCGTGGACCAGTACCGGGCCGTGGCATGCCAGCAACCGGTCTGCACAAACAAGCAAAGCCCCATCCGCGGGATGCAGGCAGCACACAAAACCACGCCTCCCTCCGGTCCGCAGAAAAACCTCTCTCTCACGGAACCGGTCCCTGGTCCCCAAAAGGTTGGGGACCTCTGGTCTAGGGAACAATCAGATAAGAGGGAGCCTAGCCCACAGTTGTATAGTGGGTGGCGAAAGAGGATCAGAATAGATCCTCCATAAGTTAGGTAAAGATTTCTGCTGTCCATTTGTGAGCCAGTGTTGTCCGAAGACAATTTCCGTGGCCAGGTGGCTAAAGCTGCACGGAATGCTGTTACCTTCCCACCAAAGTGGTACCTATTTATCTACTTGCATTTGCAACAAGTTATAGTCCTAAGAATCTAAGGATATAGGTAATAGGATAGATGAGAAGGATAATAAGTAATACCACCCTACTAGATGGTTTGACATCCCAGGGCATAGACAGCGTTGTGGAAATTAGTTGTTTAACAGAGTGATAGCATTGGTGGGGGGGAATTGTCTTTGTGTCTTGGCTGCAACGCCCTATAGTGTCATCTTGTGGGAAGAGGCTGAAAAGGTTTACGTCCAGGATGTGAGGGGTCTGTAGATATTTTCACAGCCCTCTTTCATGCATTGTACAGGTCCCCAATGGAAGGCAGGCTGGTTGCAATTAGGTGGATTATGATATGTGAATATGAATGCTCACATACGAATTCTGAATTTGGAATTCATATTCAAAATCTGAATTCTGACAAGAATATATTCTACTGTTAGGGAGCCAGCTGTTCCATAACACTCTCAATGGGGATAAGTAGATACATCTGACCAGCAATTCTGAAGATTAGAAGGATCTGCTTGTGGATGTGAAAATTGCCCTATGGGTGTACGTGATGTGTGTGCGTGTAAAAAAATAAATCTGAATTCCAAAAAACAACAACAGGAACGACGACCACAAGGGCACAAAAGAAGATCTGAGCATGCAAACATGGTGAAATGCTCATTTATAAAATCCATCTTCGTGGTTTGTAAAAAAATGTCCAGATGTCTTAAAATAGCTCAGTTTATTGAAGATTTCAGGGGGGAAAATGGGGGGAAAAACAACCATTGGTTTGTCACTGGGTAGATAATGTAATGATTGTTAAAGCTTGTTGTTTTGACTGGTGTTTTTCTTAATAGGAGTGTGTGACTTGGGGGGGTTTCTTAATTTGTTTTGTTCTGTTCTGTTTTTAAGGCTAGAAAGGAGATACTCTAGACAGTAATTTCAGTGATGTGCCTAAAGAAATATTTACATAGTATTCACAAAAATACTTACTATATTAGTACCAAGAAAGATAGATAGATACTCAGTTCTTCATGTCATTCAGTGTCTCCTTACATTGTAAATACACGTCAGTTGCCAAGTGCCCCAAATTTTGTTTTTGTGTTATACATGCGAAGACCAGTTGTAAGTCACTTGGGTAAGTTAAGCCCCTTGGGTAGAAAAAAGGAGAACTGACCCAACTGTAATGCAGAAATTGTTGCGTTATTTTTGTCGCTGCTGTTGTGACTTCAAACGGTCACCCAATGAATGGTGGTGAATACTGTATAACAAGGCGAATGACCGGTCTGAGTCTCATTAAAGCAGCGTCTTCTCTCTTAGCATCATGTAGCTGCTGCTTTAAAGAACCACAGTCAGGTGTTCTTGTCCAGCTCCTTCTGAACAACTTTTTCCTGATGAAATTCAAAGTATTGCGCAGGCCTGTTGTTTAATGCAGCCACCATCCCACTGAAGTTTTGTTTCTTAAAAAAAATAAAATAAAATAGAACAGGCATTCATTCCAGTTTTCTCAAATCCTGTTTCGCCCTTAAGCGCCACCGCTCCCTTCCTTTTTTTCTTACTGGCATTTGAAGGGTGATCTGTGAATATTAGCACATGTTTTGTGCGTATGCGCACCAGTGCGTGATTGATATGTTTATCCTTAACCCAAACCAGTCATCTGCTCATTCTTTTTAACTTGAAAGAACCGCAGATGGAGAACATTTCTGGGGTCTAAAGCAGGACAGCACAAATTCAGTGTTGGGAAGAAAAAAAAAACACTGGCAAATATTTTTTTTCCACTTGATGCTGGCTTACTTGCATTATGAACCCTAACAAAAGTTTTTCGCTCTTAGGAGTGTTTGTAAGCCAGTCTCGGGTCTTGGAACAACTTTACAACGTAGTCAATATTTTTCCTTGCTTATTGTTCTCTTCGGGGGTTCCCAACCAGAATCTACAAGAAATGTATGAACCACTCATTTTGGGTTTCTTCTTCTTCTTATTATTACTATTATAGTTGGTGGTGCAGTCAGCCAGATGTTTAGACTGGATTTGGCATCTTTACCTATCGGGTCCTTCCCAAGGACCTGGGATAGCCAGATGTGTTTGTTTGATGGTGTTAGCGGTGTCGCTGCAGGATGGAAGCTGTTTAGAGTAAAGCTGCCTTTTGTAATTGACCAATGCTGATTTTGTCAATGTCGATGCTATTCAAGTTGATATTCCAGATGTTTTGGGATTGTACTCAAAGTGCCTGTCACTGTTGGTATGAACTTTGCTTTCCTTTGCCCTAGTTATTCTACATCTGTTTGCAGGTCTTTGTGTTTTGCAATTTTCTCCAGTTCTCTTCTGCTGTCTCCAGGTATAGCCACATCCACTGTCCTGATTTTTTTTTTTGTTTTGTCTTTCTTATCGACAATTGTTAATGTGACAGGTGCTATTATTATTATAGTAAAGTGAAAACTTGTTATTGAACGCTGCTCATCCCGACTGTTTCCCATTTTATTTAGGACTTTCAAAACTTCCTTAAAGAAACCTTGCTTTGATCAGAGATGTTCTTTTTTTTCTTTCTTCCCAGCAAGTGGCTTTTTTTATTTTTTTATTTTATATTATATTATATATTTTATTGTATTATTTTATATTATATATTTTATTGTATTATTTTATATTATATATTTTATTGTATTATTTTTAATATATATATTTTATTATTATTTTATATTATATATTTTATTGTATTATTTTATATTATATGTTTTATTATATATTTTATTGTATTATATTATATTATATATTTTATTATTATTTTATATTATATATTTTATTTTATTATTTTATATTATATATTTTATTTTATTATTTTATATTATATATTTTATTTTATTATTTTATATTATATATTTTATTTTATTATTTTTAATATATATATTTTATTATTATTTTATATTATATATTTTATTGTATTATTTTATATTATATTTTTTATTGTATTATTTTATATTATATATTTTATTGTATTATTTTATATTATATGTTTTATTATATATTTTATTGTATTATATTATATTATATATTTTATTATTTTATATTATATATTTTTTGTATTATTTTATATTATATGTTTTATTGTATTATTTTATATTATATGTTTTATTGTATTATTTTATATTATATATTTTATTATTTATTTTATTGTATTATTTTATTGTATTATTTTATTGTATTATTTTATTTTATTTTTTGAGCGGGGGGAGCATTGAGGTCATCCAGAGAGAGAGAGCATGAATCCTTCTGAACTCTATCTCTCTTACGGCCAGCTGTCCAGGAAACTCGAGGAGGCATTCAAACGAGAGAGACATGAACGTTTATAATTCACAGTTTTGCCATTGTTGTCATCAGAGACTTGAGTTTCCTGCTTGGTCTCGGTGTGTGTGTGGTGGGGGGGAGGTGAGAGAGAGAGGAAGGATCAAATTGGTACCATAACACAGCCAGACATACCTCGCTTGAAAGATGGACCTTCCATTATTGATTTAAGGAAATCGCGGGAGATTTATTAATAACCTTTGGCAACTTAAATAGCTCTAGTGGTTTCCAGGTGTGACCCAAGGCCTGGCTGATTAGACACAACCACGACTTTACTTTCCCCTCCGGACTCAAAGGACGAACTGATGTGGTTTGGTTTTCAAGAGTTCTGCGAGTTCAACTCCCCAAATTAAGGGGGGAGAGCTTAAGAAAACATTGTCTACCAGCTCTATTAGGAGTTCTTTGTTACAACAGGTTTAACCTTACCTTCTGATTTCAGAAGAAGTGGTTAAGTAGGAAGGACGAAATGTCAAAGGAAGTCAACAGAGGGAATTAATAAACCTCCATGTATTTCTTAAAGCGAGCAACGAAGAATATTATTTTTTAATCCATCCCTGCTTGGGAGTTACAGATGACACCGCTGCCTCTTCTAAATCGTGTTTACCCTTCTGAGGCTGTTCAATTGAATCGGAGGCCTCGCTAAGTGTGCCTCTCTTTGTGGAGCTTTCCTAAGCAAATGTTAACTCCGCAGATGGTGCCGATGACAAGGAAGAGCTGTCGGGTCAAAAGAGACATCTTTGCAAAACCTGCTGGTGTTGTTTTTTTTTTCTGCTGGGTTGACGTCACACCTTCTTGATTGCCCTTCTGTCAAACGCCGGGGAGATCAGGAGATCCCAGCAGTTCAGATGGGTATAAAGACTTATTGTAAGCTTAAGCTCTACAAGAATCTGAACTACTAACGGTCAAAGCAGTTTGGCGATAGACAAGGAACTCGCGGTGGGCTGGACTCAGATCGCTTGTGGATGCGAAGGGACTCCTGACTAATGACGTGTTTGACCCTCTCCTCCCTCCCTCTGGCTCAGCCTGGTCATCTCCTACATCAGAGGTGGGGAACGACGGCTCCTTTAAGACTTGTGGACTTCAACTCCCAGAATGGCTGGCTCAGGAATTCTGGGAGTTGAAGTCCACTAGTCATAAAAGGGCAATAGTTCCTCACCCCTGTCCTACATCCTCCCTCTCTCTCTCTCTCTCTCTCTCTGTTTCTCTCTCTCTCTCTCCCTCCCTCCCTCCAGTTACTAAGATCAGGTAGCAGATGATATGAAAAAACTATGCTCAAGATCTTTCTCCATAGAGTAACTACTAACTTACCCAAGTGAACTGGGTTGACAAGGACAGAACGGCAAACAAACATAGCTTTTATTATCTATTTATAGAAGAGGGAAAGAAGTATTATCAAGGAGAGAGACCAACATTTCTTGGGACAATCTCTGTCCAGGAAAGACAGGTATTAATGACTGGTCAGATCTCAGTTGAGTTCCAAAAAACCTGGTAAACAAAAAGAAAATGTGCCCATTTCCCCATGCAGCTTGTTATGTCAACAGGAGAAGTACAAATATAAAGAACAGGGCAGTCAATCTCTGCTTCCTTTTCGTTTTTGAAATCAGAATTAAGTGATGGAAAACCCGATCACCGGGCAAACATCCTGGAAAAGTAGCATTGATTTCCTCCAAGTCCTGCAAACTGGACCGAGGATTGCTGAAATGCACAGCTAACAATGTTATATCCCAATGATGCTCATAATCTCTCTCCCAAATCTAAAGGATGAGATCTCATTACTATTGCTATTGTTTTAATCTAACCGCATTCCTCTTCTGCCTCATTAATATGGCAGCACGGGCTTTTATAAATTTGTTGCCTTTTTAATGAATATATGGTTCTCCCCTGGTGTTCCAATTAGCCTTTAAATGAGATTTTCTCTCCCCCTTCCTTGTTTTAAATGAGCAGGAGCTGGGCTTAGGGGGGGTGGGGGGGTGAGTATTCTTATTTGCGTCTGTGGCATCTCGCTTTTGACTAAGCATCAAAGAGACTTCACTTTCTCCCAGCTTCAGAGGCTATTTCTCACCCAAGGGAATTTGTTTTTTCTCGCATTGATCATGTGGAAGTTGTCCAAATTAAAAATCAGGAACTACACACACACACACACACACACGGCACACAAGACTGGCCCAGGGGGTGATGTTACCACCAAGGACCACGAGAGTCCCAGTTTTATGGACCCTGTTTGAGGCATATACAGCTCGTCTAATATGATTAATTACTAGGGTTATTTATAACGGTGGCAAACCCTTAATGTATTCTACAGGACTTGGGATGAATTGCATCATTCTGGCTTCATTCACTGCATCTATTTTTCTGGGCTTGATTCAGCCGCTTGGACTTTACCGAAATCACTCTCTGTGCAAGGTATCTTAACAATGCAACCTTAGTTGCTTACCTAGACTTGTTCAGAACAGGCATAAAAGCAGCAGGAGCGACTTCCGACTTCCTGCTGGCTTCCCCATTGAGCTTTCTTGTGGAAATCTTGCAGGAAGCCTTGAAAATCTCCCTTCCCTTCCCAGCAGGCAGGTAAGTGACTGCTGCTGGGTGGCGGAAGGAGCAAGGGATTGCAAGACTGGCTGGGAAACCGTCCCGGGACATTGAAAATGACGATCGCATGACTGCAGCAGCAGCCACTTGCACCGAAACGGCCACAACTTCCCTAAATTTCATCCCCTCAAGCATCATGGGTCCCAGTTTTCGGACACGTTCTGTAAGTTAGCCCCTTTGAGCTAAGGGGGTGCAAAAAGGGTTGCCCCACGAGGCACCATTTCGCTCAGTTAAAGGTCACAACAGTGAAAGTTTTAGCAACATATACGGTAGATAGATTCGATGCCACTGTATTCTGAACATGTCAAGTAGCCAATCAAAGGAGCACAGAGCCATTCACTAGGTTCAGGTGTAGACATCTCTTCCTGCCCACTAACCACGATGCTGGATCAAGCCATACAATCCTTGTATTTTCTGAAGCTTTTTCCCCCCCATTAATGCCCTAACATCCCACATTTGTCTCGTCAGCCCCCATCTACTGTTGTTCCACTATCCTAGAACCAGTAATGGACCACTTGGGTGTTGCTGGCCTGCTGTTCTCATCCCCTTCTCTGCCTTTTTAGCTCCCCTCTCCTGCAGCCAAGATGGCAAAGGGGGAAAGCTTCTCTCTCTCTTTTTTTCATCTTAATTGCCTTCCTGCTCAGTAGGTGCAAGTCAATTAGCGCTTGACTTAACTTGCAGCCTCTGAGAAACAGACCACTAAAAGTGAGCAAGGCTGTGAAATTAACCAGCCAAGGCGGGTCTGGATTGACTAAGTAGTTTGAAGCCTGCAATTATTGACCAATGCATTAAGCATCTAGAGATTCTTCTCGTTTTGAATTGGTTCTCTTCGTTCATTTTGTGCAGCAGCAGCCAAAAAAGCTAATACAATTCTTGGTTGTATAAACAGAGGCATAGAGTCAAAAATCACGTGAAGTATTAGTATCATAAATCCTTAGTAAGGCCACACCTGGAATACTGCATCCAGTTTTGGTTACCACATTACAAAAAAAATTGTTGAGACTTTGGAAAAAGTGCAGAGAAGAGCAACTAAGATGATTAAAGGCCTGGAGACTTAAACATCTGAAGAACGGTTGCAGGAATTGAGTATGGCCAGTCTAGAGAAAAGAAGGACAAGGGTGACATGATAGCAATCTTCCAATATTTGAGGGGCTGCAACAAAGAAGTGGGGGGGTCAAACATATTCTCCAAAGCACCAGAGGGAAGGACAAGAAACAATGGATGGAAGCTAATCAAGGAGAGAAGCAACCTAGGAGAAACAAGTTGTGGGTGCTCCATCACTGAAGGCTTTCAAAAAGAGACTGGACAACCATTTGTCTGAAATGATCTAGGGTCTCCTGCTTGAGCAGGGGGTTGGACTAGAAGACCTCCAAAGTCCATTCCAGCTCTATTCTGATTAAAGGAAACCTGGGAAAGAGACCATCTTAATCTCATCCTTAAGATTAGCTTAGCACATGAGGGCTTATTAATATGCAGGTATGTTTCCTGCCTGGTTATATATACCTGTGTTTCCCCGAAAATAAGACCTGGTCTTATATTAATTTTTGCTCCAAAAGACACATTAGAGCTTATTTTCCAGTTAGGTCTTATTTGGGAGGAAATACGGTACTAAATGCATCCATCTGGCTGACAATCTTAACTGGGGCTTATTTTGGGGGGAAGGGCTTATATTACGAGCGTCCTGAAAAATCATGCTAGGGCTTAATTCTTCGGTTGGGTCTTATTTTCAGGGGAAATAGGGTATATATATATATTGGATCTGTTCAGCTGGCAGGACTTCATTTCATTCCCTTCATTCCTTGACTCTTTCTTCTGCCAGTTTTAAGATGTTGGTAGATCTTGTGCTTAATGCTCTCCAGTTGGGTTGGATCACAGCAGCCATACTAGCTGGGGATTCTGAGAGTTGTAGTCCAAGGTAGCACCCAAATAGCACCAGCTTGCAACAGGCCAACAGAAGACGAGCCAACGGTGCATCTGATTTGATATTCTCTTCTTTCAAGCCAACTAAATGTCTTTGAGAAGCTTTCAAGCAGAGCATCAGTGAAGGTCCTGCTAATCAGGCTTCCCAACCTCCTGCTTCTGATAATGGAATGAATACTTGGCAATTATGCTGAGCCTTTGATAGTCTCCGTGAACTTGTTCAATCTGGTTGTAAAGCCATTCAGATGGTGGCCTTCGCTATAATATCTGGTAGCCAATATGTGGTGTGAAAAAAAATAATCCTTCCTTGACAGTCTCTTGGTCCACTCTCTTTGCACGTGTATAATTTTATAACTTCTATTAACAACCTTCCCTTGTGTTACAAGCTAAAAACATGGACAGCTTTTCTCACCTGCTTCCTTGACGGCCTTTTAATTTTATATATTTGGCATGCCTTGCAGCTCTCCACGATGATAACTCACCTTTGGGTTGACCTAAGCAGAATTTTAACTAGAAGTAAATTACGGAGTCACCATCATGAAAATCAGCGAGGGGTTATTTCTTCCAAGTCAGCCTCCACCTGTATTTGCTAAGAACCAAATAAAATTATTGTTAGACTCGTTAGACCAGCAAGAGAATCACACTTCCTTGAAAGAGAGTAGGACATCTTCTGCTCAGGGTGTAGTGGACTGTTTTTGACAAGCAAACAGACCTTTCCTTGTGCTGGTTCTTAATATCTGTAGTCCAGGTTGCCTAACAATGATAAATGGGGTTATAATATTGGCTGTTGAACCATAAGCCACAGATAAATGTGCTTCTGAGAACTTCCATTAAGTCCCTAAATGCATTATATATATTTGGTTTGGAAACCTAATATTTAATATTGGTATGTTGTCTAGTGGTTTGCTTTATTCCTCTTGATAATCTATCCCCACTTCCTTTCCTTTTTAGGTTCCTCAGCTCATTAAATCTTATGTATTGCAAAGGATTTCCTCTTCTAAGCAAAATGAAAGATGTATAGTCAATCTTTTTGAGGGGGGGGTCGCTTTCCTGCTTTTGTGAGGAGAGTATCTGATTTTTCCCTTCTTGCACAACCAAATTAGGGGTTTCCCCCCGTTAACTGGGAAAGGTAACCATTCCTTTAAATGATGGATTTTCAGGCTGCTTTTAGTGGGAAGTGCTAAGCATCTTGAGGCCTATAAAATTCTTGTAGAAGGAAGCATAACAAATGGAGTCTGCAAATGGCATTTCTTGTACACCACAGCCAAAGTCTACAAGGTCTTCACACAAATACACACAGGTTCCCAAGAACTTTCTCTTTGATTGAGCCACAGGCAGGATGCAACAGAATCAACTGGGCAATTCCTGGCTTGCAAAGACATTTATAGCTCCACCGATACCTTTGTTCAGAAGTAGGTAACATCACAAAGTGTTCTTCTACAAAGAACATGGTTACGTTCTCCCCTGGATGCTTTTTTGCGACAGGTGAGAGCCAACATCTTTTAACCAATAATTTCATGGATGGAAACTAATCGAGGAGAGAACCAATCTAGAACTAAGGAGAAATTTCTTGTCAGTGAGAACAATAAACCAGTGGAACGGCTTGCCTTCAGAAGTTGTGGATGCTCCATCACTGAAGGTTTTTAAGAAGAGATTGGGCAGCCATTTGTCTGAAATGGTAGAGAGTTTCCTGCCTGAGCAGGGGGTTGGACTAGAAGACCTCCAAGGTTCCTTCCAACTTCGTTATTCTGTTATTTTCTGCTTTGGGTGGAGACACCCCCTAACGCTGGACTGTGCTTGTAAGATCCAGCAAAGTTTGATTTCGCCTTACAATTTTCATTGTATACCATTTTCTTTGATAGGTACACTGGTCAGCTTCTAGGACCTGCTTAGAAAAGAGCCTTGGGTCTTCCAGTTTCTCCCACTCTTTATAATGTCATTTTGATGAGGACAGAGTCCTTGAAAGCACCGGGCTGTAAGAGGATTCATTATTGCCACAAGTCTATTCTAAGCCAATTTCCATCAGGTTTATTACACCTTGCAAATTCATTACCCCTCAGCTCACCTGTGTCAGAGGCATGTGACGGGAGTTATTGCCCTTCTTTAAGAGAGGGGTAGGCCTAGATGGCTCAGTAACTCTGTTTTAAGACCTCGTGTCCTCTTATTTAATATAGTTTTATCTCCCGTCTCCCTTGGTAATCATCGCCTTAAAAAATATAATCTCCATTAAATCCAGCCTGTGCTCCACCACAGAACAAATCAATGCTGTCCTCAGATGGTTTGAGATGGTTTAAGTGATGGAAAAGTGGGCAATGAATTGCGCCCAAGTGGAAAATCTTTCTTCTTCTTCTTCTTCTTCTTCTTCTTCTTCTTCTTCTTCTTCTTCTTCTTCTTCTTCTTCTTCTTCTTCTTCTTCTTCTTCTTCTTCTTCTTCTTCTTCTTCTTCTTCTTCTTCTTCTTCTTCTTCTTCTTCTTCTTCTTCTTCTTCCTTCTTCTTCTTCTTCTTCTTCTTCTTCTTCTTTTCTTCTTCTTCTTCCTCTTCTTCTCCTTCTTCTTCCTTCTCCTTCTCCTTCTCCTTCTCTCTTCTTCTTCTTCTTCTTTTCTTCTTCTTCTTCTTCTTCTTCTTCTTCTTCTTCTTCTTCTTCTTCTCCCTTTCTCCTTCTCCTTCTCCTTCTCCTCCTCCTCCTCCTCCTCCTCCTCCTCCTCCTCCTCCTCCTCCTCCTCCTCCGAAATGGCTGGCAAGATTGGTTCATTTTCCCATGTCACAGCAGCTTTGTTTCAATTTTGCCCCCCTTCAGAAACAGAGCTGTGAACGCTAAATCTTCCATGCCTGAACTGCAGAGTACAGAGACCAATACAAAGTTACATTTCACTTTAGACTGACAGGTGGAAAGCCATAATCATGTTCCTCCTTTCCACTGTGATGTTGTGATGAATTTCCAAGCTTTAAAATGGAGCTAGAAAGGCTCTGTTATCAACCAGCGGTGTGTGCCAGTAGCTTAGAACAAACTACACCTGCAAACAATATTGTCCTTTCCACGTTTCACAGGGATTTCAAGATATCTAATGAGAGTTGAAGTCCAAAACCTACGAAGAATGCCAGGTTATTTATTTTAAGCTTAAATGGTCCTGATGGACTTCATTATTTTTACCAAGGCATAAACTCCAGTTGTGTTTTGGGGTTGATGGATAGCAAGTGATGTCGGGTGAGATGTGAAATAAGGTTTTCTTGGCTCTCCCTGGTGTCCTCAGCAGTCTTCTCCAACACCAAAGTTCAACAAAAGGCGACTGGACTTCCTTGTTTTTTTCCTTGAAAATATTTTGCTTCTCATCCAGGAAGCTTCTTCAGTTCTCCTGAAGAAAATTCTGAAGACCCGAAGAAGCTTCTTGAATGAGAAGTGAGACCTTTTCAAGGAAAAAAATAACAAGAAAGCCCAGTTGCCTTTGGAAAAGCACCTTTGGGACAACCATGATCTGGATGATTGAGAGTCTTTGTAGACAGTCATCCTTCAAAGTCCTTTTTTCACTCCTGTTAAGTATTACAGGGAACTCTGTGGCTTGTACAGTTCTGATCTTTCTAGATCCTTGTAGCTTCAGACCCGTCATATCTTCGGACGAAGCTTCCCCTGTTTTAGGTCTGCATTTTTCTTCAGTGCCAGCTACAAGCTCTTGAAACCACCCTCAGAGGCAATCCTTGCCAGAGGAGATGGCTGCTTCCTTCTTAACCAGAGCTTCAATATTGCAAAACAGCTCACTCTTCTCCCCCCCCCCCCCCCGCTTTCCACGGAGCAGCAAGCAGTCAGCTATCTAATCAGGCTTCACTCCTTTGTTGTAGCTATTGATCCTCTGCAGCGTAAGATGCAAACAGACGGGGTTGACAGGATTCAGGGCGTTTTATCATCAATGGAAAGTAATTATGGTTGGCTGCACCAATATTGGATTGTTAAGCCCCAGGATAATGCACAAGGTAAAGACATTTAGAAGGCAGCCCACTTTGGGGATTTGTGTAAATGTGATGGATAGAGTGAGGGAAGGAGAGCTGAATTACGGCCCTTGGGGACTGACAGGCGCATGAACAGGGAGGGAGGGAGGGAAGGAAAGGAGGAGGGAGGGAATGGTTGGTGATCTTGATGGTGAAGAAAAGGGGGGAGAGAGAGAGAGAAAGAGAGAGAGAAAGAGAGAGAAACAGCAGGCCCTGTTTGGATGGTTAGCTCCACACGGACACCAGGCCCTAATTTTCCATTACCCTCTAATCCTTGCCATGTGCTCTGAGTCAGGCATTGGAGCAGCAGGAGGACAGACACACATCCCTTGTGGATCCCATCAACCTCCTGGCCTGGTTGCGCAGCTTGCTGCAAATAATAAGTCTTCAGGTCATGGTGGAGATAGAAGAAAAGGTTCTGCTTTTAGAGCAGAGGTCCCCAACCTTTGGGGCACCAGGGACCGGTTCCGTGGAGAGAGGTTTTTTCCGCGGACCGGAGGGGGCGTGGTTTTGTGTGCTGCCTGCATCTCACGGATGGGGCTTTGCTTGTTTGTGCGGACCGGTTGCTGGCATGCCGCGGCCCGGTCCTGGTCCACAGACCGGGCATTGGGGACCCCTGTTTTAGAGGACATTCAGAGTAAGCAGAGGGGCGGGAAGCGAAGGGGCTGAAGCATGAACTACATACATAGGACAGATCAGGGTGGGGTTGCATATGTTTCAGACAGTGTAGGCATAAGAAGTGTGCCTTTGAGTAGGGAGCACAGATATTAGAATATTAGAATAGAGCTGGAAGGGACTTTGGAGGTCTTCTAGTCCAGCCCTCTGATCTAAATGTTTAACAAGTCTAAATAGCCTTAAGGTTTTTAAGAAGGCGTTAAAAAACTGGAAGAAAAGTTGCCCTTTGTACACATCTCTCTCTATATATATATAATTTACCTAATCTCCAATTTTTGTGATGTGTCAGCCTGTCTGACCATCTTAAACATCCCCCGAAGGCCTCCTGAGTCAACGCATCATATATCTGCACGTATATTAAATGTTAAAAAAAAGAAAAAAGAAAAAGAGGGGGAGAGTATGTAATTGTATTTGCCATATCGCAACTCCAAAGTAGTTATTTCTTTTTATTGGGAAAATTGTTAGATTTGATGGCAGTATGTAATTAGTAGCTTGCCAGCCCTAATTACAAGGCTGTGCTCCAGCAGAACTGAGGTAGCACCCCAATGCTGATGGCGCACCACGAAACAAGAGTTTGAAAAGCTGCCAGCTTGCTGGGTCTTCATATATTTGTCATGGTGAAAGATTGTTGCTGTGATAGCTTGTGTGGTGGTGAGAATGAGAAGCAGGGGCTGGGTGCATTGCACACCCAGAAGATTTTCCTTGTTCCACGAACCACAATTGCAAACCACAAATTACAGCTTCACAAACTGTAGACTTCAAGGCCGGACTCGCTGTATAAACAGAAGTTTCTTTGTGTGTTAGCAAAATACACACAAAGGAATGCGTGTGTGTGTGTGTGTGTGTGTGTTCCAATGCCAAAGCAGCAGCTTGGGTTAAAGAGAGGGGGTGGATGGGAAGTCATCCGGATGCTTTTATTACTTTGTAACTGCGTTAGTAGTTTTTAGCAACTACTAAAAAAATGTTTTGCAACTGACTAAGGGATGCGATGTTCTGCTACGATAAAATGTGTTCCGTAGAAACAATCAGCAACAAGAGATTAATATCTTAAGGGTTAAGATTGGTTGTTCACAGCTCTGATGTTTCACAGAGATTATCAAACCATCCTGTGGCTTGCTCAGATTTTCTCCACATTGCAGGACCTCCTACAGTTAGTTCTAAAATTCTCAGGGCCTTCTACAATTAGTTCGAGTTCCTAGTCCTTCCATTGTGGATTTTATGCACTCCATTCTTTCTGCCCTCACTGCCTTTTACCCATAGTATGATTACTTTGACATGTGAATTGTGTGGGTGTTTGTCTTGGAGTTGTAGACCACAGTTGGACTTAAGAGTTTGTCTTAAGAGATGTAGATCATAGTTGGACTTTTTGATGTCATTTATCTTAGAGATGTCAACCATAGTTGGGCTTGTTGATGGTGTTTGTCTTGAAGATGTAGGCCATGGTAGGACCTACTGGTGGTGTTTCTCTTATAGAGGTAGACCAGGGGTCTTCAAACTTGGCCCTTTTATGACTTGTGGACTTCAACTCCCAGAATTCCTCAGCCAGCGTGCCTGACTGAGGAATTCTGGGAGTTGAAAAGTCATAAAAGGGCCAAGCTTGAAGACGCCTGAGATAGACCATAGTTAAGCTTATTAATAGTGACCACCCATTCCTTGTCTTAGATGTAGATATGGTTGAGCTTATTGTTGTGATTGTCGTTGTTCTCTTTATATTCAGGTCATAATAAACTATCCATTTATAGTTGCATTAGCTTGGTCTGCATAACACACACACAAATTAAGTAGACCTTCCAGCTGAGTTTGCTATTAGCTCGGTTACTTTATGTTATTTTGGTTTTCATAAGAGCTGTCAATTGCTACCGTCCCAGTTATGTGCTCTCGTTTATCAACTCACCGTGATTGTGATTTCAGACGATGTATTTTGGGGTTACATTTCTTTTCTGCTCATGGACTGTAACTGTCTCTTTATCCCCCCTTCCCTGTTGGCTAAATTTGTACAGTGTGCATTTAAGGAGGCCCCAGCAGCTAAAATACAGTTGGCTCCTATGCCTTGTGTTGAGAAAAGCCACCCCGGTAAAATGTCTATGGAGGCTCTTGAGTCCTCCAGGTCATGGTTGTCCCAAAGGTGCTTTTTTCAAAAGGCAACTGGACTTACTTGATTTGGGGGGGGGGGGAGTTGAAGACGTTTCACTTCTCATCCAAGAAGCTTCTTCAGCTCTGACTGGATGGTAGGGGATGTGCCCTGGGCTGTAATGATGAAAACCCAGGAGAAAAAAGATGATCAAAAGGCAAAGATATAGGGAGAGTGAATTTGACCTAATACGGACCGATTATCGGTCGACCAAAAGGACCTTCTGGATGATGTCAAGATTCCCCACCATCCAGTCAGAGGCTTCTGGGATGAGAAGCGAAACGTCTTCAAAGAAAAAAAACCAAAAAAGTCTAGTTGCCTCCTGGGAAAAAAAAAAAGCACCTTTGGGACGCCCAGGAAAAAGATAATTCCCTTCCCAATTTGGTCTTCAGGATTAGCAAGTTCAATCTCCGATGTGATACCTTCCAATAAAAACTGGCCTACACACCTAATATCATCCATTGGAAGACCAGGTCCACAAGTGAATGTTCAGTTAAAATGATTTATTGCTAAAAAAAAAAACAACTATACAGAAGAATCTTCTCAACTCATAGTTTGCACTGCTTGAAGTTAGATAAGGGTCAGTGGAATTCAAGGGAGGTTTTGACTTGGTTCACTTGTAACTCTGTAGGGATTCTAGGCTGATCCTACTTTTAACTCCGCCCCCCACTCCTTCTTCTACACCCATATGTCCATTTTTGTGGTTGTGTACAAGGAAATCCTTGCCTCGATCCACAGGGGGCTCCCTGTTAAGATATCCCAAGATCAGGGTTGCCTTTGAGGTGGTCTCACCTTTACATCATCCAGAAGATCCTTTTGGTCGACAGATAATCGGTCCGTATCAGGCCAAAGTCACCCTCCCGATATCTTTGCCTTTTGATCATCTTTTTTTCTTCTGGGTTTTCATCATTACAGCCCAGGGAACGTCGTCAGGCAAAGACAGCGCATAAAAATATGTTTTTTACGGCGCCGCTATCCTGGCGACTCGCTCCGTTGCTTTGGTGCACTCATAAAATCTCTCCGAAGGAGGCCCAGGATGGCCAGGCTGCATCCGAGATAAGAACTGTTGCCGTTGTGTAGTAAACTCCTACAGTGCCAGGGCAGGCTATTGTGAGTCTCGATGATTTCCAGAGAAAACGCAAGCCTGGAGCCACAGGGCTCTGCCGAATGAAACACGTCGTTAAAAAACCTCTTTATGACGGAGAGAGGAAATTGATTGCTTAACATGAGACGGGTGCACTGTGCTGCTTGCAACCAATGGTTTCCCCCCCCCCCTTTTAGATTGCCTTCTATTACCTTGCAGATCATTAACGTACCCAGCATGATTTGGAAATACATCATTTTGGCAGTGGCAGCAAGCCGGGGATGAGTTTCTCTTAATATCTCGCCGTTAGTAATACATATTTCCTCATGCAGGGTGCTAAACGTGAAATGCAGCTTTTATTACGAAGGGCTCCAAAAAAGCCTGGATGTTTCACACGTTAATAGGCATCGCCCCGGGTCTCTTGCTGACATCTCTGCCCTAGATATCAGAAGAAGCTGCAACCCCCTTGAGGCCCATCAACATTCCTGGGGTAGAAACTTAAACCCTGTGAGGGAGTGCGTGGCTTCGTATATCCCCGTGTATGAAATTAATCAGATTTGGATGAATGCAGGAGGTGGGGGGGGTTTTTTGGGTTTCACAATTTGTGCCCAAGAATAACAGAGTTGGAAGGAACCTCGGAGGTCTTCTAGTCCAACCCCCTGCTCAAGCAGAAGACCCTAAACCATTCTGGACAAATGGCTGTCCAGTGTCTTCTTGAAACCCTCCAATGATGTAGCCACAAGTTCTGGAGGCAAAGCTGTTCCACTGATTAATTGTTCCAACTCTCCGGAAATGTCTCCTTGTTTCTAGGTTAGTTCACGGCTTGATTTGTTTGCGTCTCATCCTGCCTTCAGGTGCTTTGGAGAATAGGCTGATCACCTCTTCTATGCGGCAGCCCCTTAAATATTGGAACATGCCATCATATCACACACACACCCCAAGCCTTCTCTTTGTTAAACTAGGTGCTTTTTTCCAAAAGGCAACTGGACTTTCGGGCGTTTTCTTTGAAAAGGTTTTGCTTCTCATCCAAGAACTGGAGAAACTGTCTGTTCTTCCAAGCATCCACCTCTCTATAACTATCTATTGAGCCATTGAGCCATCCTCTCTAGCCATCCATTCATCCACTCATCTCCCTCTTCCTCTTTACATCCCTCCCTCTCTATCAGTCTATCTGTCCATCCATCCATCCATCCAAGCATCCATCCCTCTATAGCTATCTCTTGAGCCATCAATCCAGCCATCATCACTCTATCTCTCTGGCCATCCATTCATCCACTCATCTCTCCTTTCCTCTTTACATCCCTCCCTCTCTATCAGTCTATCCATCCATCCATCCAAGCATCCATCCCTCTATAGCTATCTCTTGAGCCATCAATCCAACCATCATCACTCTATCTCTCTAGCCATCCATTCATCCACTCATCTCTCCTTTCTTCTTTACATCCCTCCCTCCCTCTATATTGATCTATGTCTGTCTATCCATCTATCTATCCGTCCATCCATTCAAGCATCCATCTCTCTACAGTTATCCATTGAGCCATCGATCCAGCCATCATCTCTACCTCTCTAGCCATCCGTTCATCCACTCTTCTCCCCTCCCTCCTTACATCCCTCCCTCCCTCTATATCTGTCTGCCTATCCACCTTTCTGTCTGTCCATCCATCCATCCATCTCTCCCTCCATCCATGCTTAGCACACAAGCATGGATCCAGGCTGGGTGCTCCTTCTCCTTTCCTTCTAAACTGTCTCTGCAAGTTTGTCGAGGAGAGGCAGGGCCAGCCCAACAAAGGAGGGCATTGTCAATACAGGTGGTCCTCGACTTACGACAATTCGTTTAGTGACGACCGTTCGAAGTTACAACAGCACTGAAAAAAAGTGACGTATGATCGTTTTTCACGCTTAATGACCGTTGCAACATCCCCGGGGTCATGAGATTTATATTCAGATGTGGACCACTGGTTCAGACTTATGACCGTTGTCCGGGGGGGTGTCATGCGATCCCCTTTTGTGACCTTCTGACAAGCTAAACCAATGGGGAAACCTTGCTTCACTTAACAACGGTGTGACTAATTTAACCACGGTGGCGTGAAAGGTGGCAAAATGGGACGAAACTCACTGAACACATTTTGCATTGAGCCACCTAAAGTTTGGGCTCAATTGTCGTAAGTCGTAAGCCGAGGACTACCTATAGATAATTTTGGTAAGGGCGTCCTTTCTTCCCCATACTTCACTAACTAACCCAGGTGGGGGTGCTGGGTTTGCTGCCTCCCCCCCCCCTCATTTCCGTGAGGGCTCCTTGATGGGGCTTGAAGGTGCTGAGTTAGCGTTTTTTTCCACCACCTGCTTCCATTCTGCCTTCTTCGCTGCAAACTTCCAAGCCTTAAATGCGCAAACCGCCCCAAGGCTGTTGCTTTGGAACCGAACCAAGAAAAGGTGCTTTGAAAATAGAGGAAACATGGTCCCCCCCCCGCCCCCGTCAGATGCCTGATAAGAGCAGGAACACCTAGAGAGGCAATTCCACTGCAGCTTGCAAGTAGAAGCCGTTCCGAAGGCCTTTGATCAATCCACAGATTGTATCAATTGCCCAAGTAATACAAAATACAGGTCCTCCTCAACGGTTTGCTCAGTGACTGTTCCAAGTTATGACGGCACTGGAAAAAAGGGACCTAGGACCGTTTTTCACCCTTAATGACCGTCGCGGCACCCCCGGGGTCACGTGATCAAAGTTCAGACGCTTGGCAACTGACTCACATTTATGACGGTCGCAATGTCCCGGGGGAATCGCACGATTCCCTGTTGTGACCTTCTGACCAGCAAAGCCAGCGGAGAAGCTGGATTCGCCGAGCGACCGTATTGCTAACTTGACAGCTGCAGGGATTCACTTAACAACTGTGGCAGGACAGGTCGTAAAATGGGGCGACGCTCACTTAACCAATGTCCCGCTTAGCGGCAGGAATTTTGGGCGCAGTTACGGTCGCAAGACTCCCTGGAATCAGATTGCCCAGATAATGTGCAAATAACAAAAGCGTTCTTGGTATGGCTTACCGACGACGTCTCTTCCTCCACGAAGGAGACTTCTTCCGTTCAGGAGCCCTTCTCCTTTTTTCTTTCTTTTCCTAGTCAAGGGGCTCCTTCTAGGTGGGGAAAGGAGCAGGGCGGGGGACACTAGACAGAAGGGGGGGAGGAAAGGGTGAGGCCGCTCAACGGGACGTCCCCAGCACGAGAAGCGTTCAAGCAAGGAAGAGCTAATGGACGCCCATCTCCGAAGAACAGAATTATCTCACGGATGTGTTATAAATACTTAGTGAAATTCAATAAACAGTGACAGAAGCAAACTCAATTCATCATCTGTGCTACCAGCACTTCGCACCATACAGATCGCACATATGTTCACTTCCCACTCTGGTTGGTGCCTTCGGCCATATGTTCACTTCTCTCCTGGCTTCTTGGCTTTAACCGACTGTATGTAGGTATGCCTGCATGGATCTCTCTCTCTCTCTCTCTCTCTCTCTCTCTCTCTCTCTCTCTCTCCCTCCCTCTCCCTCTGTATGTGTGTGTGTGGAGAGAGGGGGGACAGGGAGGGAAGGGGAGTTATATCATAGTTGCCATTTCTCAATATGAGCTGATTCCGTTATTTGTCTCTTTCTTCCTTCTCGTGGGAGATAAGCCACTTAAATGTGGAAATGAATTGCTGTTGGGTATAATTAGCTAGATGGATGGACGGACGGACAGACAGACAGACAGACAGATAGAGAGGTGACAGGTGAAAAAGCGAGATGGATGGAGACAGATAAATAGATAAGATAGATTGATTCAGGCAGATAGATATGATAGATAGGGGAAAAAAGAAAAGATGATGGATGGATGAGATAGATGAGAGAGGTAGAAGAGATAGATAGATAGATAGATAGATAGATAGATAGATAGATAGATAGATAGATAGATAGATAGATAGATAGATAGATAGATAGATAGATAGATAGATAGATAGATAGATAGATAGATTAGAGAGAGAGAGAGAGAGAGAGAGAGAGAGAGAGAGAGAGAGAAGATAGATTTTCTTTGAGTTTCCTGGAAGTCAATGTATAATCTTCCCCTCCCCAGAAGCCTGCTGTAGGAATGGGTTTGGCCCACAGGCCAGGAAGGGAAGGAAGCCAGCTCTTCCTTTTCCCCTTCACACACACCTTCCCTCCCTGCCAAGATTTATACTTTAAAATTTCCCCCAATAAAGGCACTTCCTGCATAGCCTCCGCAGAGGGCCAGGCTGATGCCTTCTGACGTTTGTATTGACAGTTAGTGTCTCTCATCTGGATGTCATCTGAAGAGTCCTCTCCATCCTCCTCTCTTCCTGCAAGACTCATTTTTGTAGTTGGGAGGCCCAGGCCCTCCCCTCACCCCCACCTCTTATCTGTTCCCCCCTCCCCGTAGGCAGAGCAATCTCTTTAGCAGACCAGCATGGAGGGTGGGTCATCCAGGAAAGCTCTTGAGGCTCTCTGTGTATGCTCTTGTCTTACATCTATCCCAAATTAACCTTAATTTGCCATCCAGTTCTCCCCCTCTAAAAGCAGATGTGGAGTCTCTTCAACACCTGCAATTTCACAAGTATCCCAGCCTATAAATTCGATGAGGGGGGGGAGGAACCCCAAGTTTGCTGCCTGGACTCCTGCAAAGATATCCAGATGTTTTGGCCTCCCAAGACAGGACAGCAGAACTGGTTTGCTCAAGAGAATGGGGGTTTGGCATCAGCATCCTAGCTTAGGGGGACCTAACGGTGGGTCGTGAATCCCTCTTGATTTGGTTGTAGACACCACAATCCCCCACACGTGCACAACCCCCACACATCATTTGTCTTTTGCTTGCTAGGCTGGTTTCGGTTGCCCGGGAGGCAACAAAGAGAGACACTACGGATAGTCCTCTGCAGTTGCGACCAGAATTGAGCCTGTTGTTAAGTGAGACATTCATTAAGTGAATTTTGCCCCGTTTTACGACTTTCCTTGCCACAATTGTTAAGTGAATCACTGCAGTTGATAGTAACACGGTTGTGAAGTGAGTCCGGCTTTTCCCTTGACTTGGCTTGTCCGAAGGTCGCAAAAGGGGATCACGTGACCCCAGGGAACGCTGCGACCGTCGTAAATACGAGTCAGTTG
Source organism: Azemiops feae (assembly GCA_023970755.1). NCBI lineage: Eukaryota > Metazoa > Chordata > Lepidosauria > Squamata > Viperidae > Azemiops > Azemiops feae. Next base: position 262,848 of record JALGBA010000510.1, read on the forward strand.
CCAAGAAGTCAGTCTGAATTTTGATCACGTCATCGTGGGGATGTTCCAATGGTCATAAGGGTGAAAAATGGTCCTAAGTCCCTTTTTTCAGCGCCGTTGTAACATCAAAGGGTCACTAAATGGATCGTCGTAAACCGAGGACTACCTGTGTACGACAGGGAGGACTCCTGGATGTTCAGCCTCCCCCTATTCCTCCGAAGGCAGCTGGCACCAGGTTGACCCAGGACCCCCCCCCCCTGCCTAAACACAACGCTAACCTTGGGGGACTCCCTTGGGGAGGGGCTCAGATTGAGCGCCCTACCAGGCAGATTAATTTGGAGCAGGTTAATGAATGGGTTGTCCAGGTTGATGCCTTTCACATCCAGGGGGGGCAAGTTTTGGAAGGTAGCCAGGATTAGGGGGGGGGAGGGCAGCTGTCCAGGAAGGGTCGCAACACACACACACACACACACAAGCTTTCCTGCCCCAGTGGGTTCCAGACCTTAGGGAAGGGAGAGGCTGCCCTTGAGCTGGGGGGGGGGGTCACCTTCCTCGTTCCACCTCCCTCCTTGCCTTGTGGCACGTGAGCAGCCCCCCCCTCTCCTCAGCCCCCCCGCAGCGCCAGGTTGCTTCTCTCCTTTCCCAGTCGGGGGGGGGGGACAAAGCCGCAGGTGGGGGTGAGGGGTTGAAAGGGAGAGGGGGGGGCGGGCTGGCTCCCCCCCCCCGCGCCTGTCTTCTTCTTCTTCTTCCCCCACCGCCCACCCCAAGCCCACTGGAGACGGGAGAGATCGGCTTCTCTTGGCTGGATTAGTCGCGCCTAGTCTCACCTCCCCCCCCCTTTATTTTTTATTTCTCCCCACCTCTTCCCCCCCCTCCCCGCTTTCTCCCTCTCGCTCGATCAGCTACATACAGTTCGGCCGGAGCGGCTTTGCTTGAAGAAGGCATTATTAGCAGGAGCGGAGGGGGGGGGCGCGGAAAGAGAAAAAGGGGGGGACGGAGCCCGGATCGCGCCTGGGCGTGTTGAATCTGCCTGGGGGGGGGGAAAAGGGGGGCAGAGGAGAAGAAGCAAAAAGCCAGCTCAGACGGCGACTTCACCCCGCAGGCTCGGGGCTTCCAGCGGCTCCCCCCCCCTTTCCTTCCCTTCCTTCCTTCCTTCCTTCCTTCCTTTTTTTCTTTCTTTTTTCCTTCCTTCCTTCCTCCCCCCCCCAATGGTTGGGAATCATGGCTTCCAGGACTTGAACAAAAGACGAGCGCGGCAGGAAGGCAGGCCGAGCCGAGGGCCGGCGCTGGAGGAGCGGCGGCGGGGCCAGGGCGCGCGCTCCCCGGGCTCGGAGGGTGCCGCTGCCGCCGCTGCCGGGGGAGGGCAGAGCCTCGCTGGCTGCCGCCCCTGCCTCCTCCTCCTCCTCTCTCTCTCCTCCTCCCCTCCTCCTCCTCCTAGTCCTCGCCCGCCTGCTCTCCACCGCGGACGCCCCCAGCCGCTCCTCCCGCCAGGCGGCCCCGGCGATGCGGAGCCCGCAGCCCGGCTCCGGGAAAGCGGGGTGCCCGGGGGTGCCAGCTCAGGCAGGCTAGCGAGCGAGCGAGCTAGCTGGCCAGCCAGGCGGGGGAAGGGCCAGCGTGGAAGCCCGAAGAGAGGAGGAAGAGGAGGCGACCCCCCAGTCCGGGGAAGGAAACTTTATCGCTTGGCCAGGAGCGTCGTCTCGAGGAGGGGTCTCTACGCCCCGCGCCCGGAATAATCCGCCGGCCTTGCAAGCGCGCAAAGAGCGGCCCCGGGGGAGGGGGGGGCGGCCGCGCGGCTCTCTCCCGCCCTTGGAGAGCCTCGAGGGCGGCTGGAAAGGGCGGCGGAGCGGGGAGCCCAGCAGCTGCCCCCCTCTCCCCGCCGCCGCCGCCCCCACCGCCACCGCTTGGCTCCGGGACTGCCGGCTCCTCCGTCGGATGTTTTCTCTGCGCCTCTGACCCCTGCGAGCTTGGGGGGCGGGCGGGCCGGGGGGGCTGCCCCGTTTTGTGGATTATCGCTTCTCTGCTGCTGCTGAGTCGGCCGCTTCCCGAGGGGACCTCTGCACGTCTGGACGCCTGGAAGAAGGGCCGGGTGCTCGGACAGCCCCCGGGTAAGTCACGGGGGGGAGGAGAAGGCGCGTTCACACGTGCCGAGCCGCCACGCGTGTTGGGTGTCTCCGCAGGGCCGGGGGGAGCAGTGCCTTACGGAGGGGGATGGCAGGCGGCTTTCTGCCCGGCGAGCGCCGGGGATGATGGACGTGTGGGGTGGGGGGGTGGGCGAGAACCCCCGAGCCGCCTTTGAATGCGAGAAAGAAGCGAGCTGGGTTCCTTATCCCCAGTTCTCGGCCTTCCGACGTTCCCTTGTAGTTTCCCCCAGCCCCGACTCTTCCATTTTCCCCCATCGCTTGCCCTGCTGAAGAACACAAGCTTCGGAGTCGATCCGCGCAGAGCCACTGAATGCATTTCTCGTTGTTGTTTTGTGTTTTATTTTATTTGTTTGCGGGGGGGGGGGAGAGAAGCAGAGAAAGAGGAATGAATCAAAAGAACCCGCTCCGATTGCACAAGTCGCGAACGAGTGACTCCCACGGCGGGGCGTGCAGATCCTTCGCGGTCTTGCATTCTTCCAGAATCCGATCCAAAATTGTTTTATTTTTTATTTTTTTCCCCCTCTCCTGCCTCCTTTCTCCTCCCGGAGGAGAGGAAATATTAATGGAGAGAGAGAGAGAGCTATATTTTCCAGAGGTGGGGGCTGCCAAGAACTGACACCCCTGCAAACCCACCAAAGGAGGGGATTGGCAGAACGGCCTGATGGCTGTTTTGGCCAGCCAGATTTATTCCTTGAAATAGGTTTCTTTGGAAGCCAGCCCCGGCCTTTTTATTCTCTGCCATTCAACTTCCCAGAAAGTTTTCTTGGAAAGGGGATTGTTATTTTTTTTTATTTTTTGCAATTTGAAGCCCATCGGATTTGTTGACTTTCTAGGAAGAGGTGGGGGTGGGGGGGTGTTCTTCGCCCAGGCACTCCACAGGACTTACAAATGTTCCAGGAATGGAACAAGAAAAAAACGTTTGGGTTGCACCCCACCTTTCTGTGCGCATATGTGACATGCTGCCAAAGTATCAACTGGATTCGAGTCCAGTTCAGCCACATTTGGATCATAAAGATTAAACTGGTTTCAGTAATAAAGCGTGGCACAAAGTTGTGTAAAAATTTAAGGAACTGAAACTATAAGAGCGGATCCCTTGGAAAAACAGGCATATTTTTTTTGCGTGTGGTTTCTGACTCCTGGCTGGTGCTTGCAATTGTTGGGAAAGGATGGGAAAATCCGTGTTCAGCTATCAGAATTTTATTTTTTATTTTTTTTATTTTTTTGCTCTTAAAGCAGGAGAGAACAAGAATTGGAGAGGTGGAAGGCGAGTTGCATAGGATCCTTGGCAGAGTGTAACAACAGCTGCTAATGTGCAGTGATAGCTACAGAAATAAACTGAGATACACAAACTGAGATAAAACGGAAGACATCGGAAGCAAAGAAGCAACAATGAAGCAGTTGTTTTTAACACTTCTGCTTCATGGAAGTGCCTTTCACTGCTTTATCTATAGCTTTGGTTAGCTGCAGTTCTTATTTTATTTTATTTTATTTTAGCAGAAGCAACATTGTATTGGAGTTCTGGGTGTATAAGAGTTGTATTCTTCAAGTTCAAAGAGGTTTTTAGATCAGCCTGAACTGAAACATAATATTTTGACTGAGATCTCTTAAGCTAAAACAGCTGGCCCTCTTTACTTTCTCGGTTTAGTTTTATTTGTCATTTTCTCCCTCTTGGGTGGGGTTTTTTATTTCAGAGAAAAGAAGGGGGAAAAATACATAGTTAGCCTGAACCTAATTGTTTAAAAATGGTCTTTAGAGAATAGTCCAGTGTGTAACTGTGTTGTTGTTTGGCCCAGCAGAGATTGTCAGAAACCTTCCAAAGATTTGCACGTTGCATTTATAATAGAGGAAAACCTCTAGGCCCTTGTTGGGAAGGATGTCATCTGTTTGGTTCCTCCGATAGCAAGATTTTGAACCATTGGACCTTAATGACATTTAATGACATTTTGCTTTGCGTTGCATGCAAAATAAGACTGGAAAGAAAATGGTAAGATTTTAAAAAAGTGTTTCAAAGTTGAAAGGCCGAAAAAGCTCTCCTTGCCAAATGAAACAATTAAAGGAATAAGCAAGCCAGAGATTTTAAACATATGCTTCATTATATGGTGTGTCTGTGTATATATATATACACATATATATATACACATATATACATATATATAAAAAAATAGAATCTAAGAAAGGAGAAACGTACAAAGGCCAATAAAGAATATTGTATTGCATTATATTAAAGGGGGAAAAAAGAGAGTGTTTGCTTCCAGGACCTTGTTTAAAATTGCAAAGCTTTTACAAATCCTTTTCAAAACAGGGCAGTAGATTTTATTATCTGTTCTTACTAGAAAGTAGACCTCAAGCTAAGGATCTTTCTCAGCAGCAGAACATCCCTGCCTGTTCTCATGTCTAAAGAGTTAAATCTCTGCTCAGAGTTTTACTCCCGCCGGTTTATGTTTATGCATTAAATCCGATTTTCTCTGCATGTAGACTCTAAGGCAAAGGGGGTTAACCGCTTACAAATGTTAAAACTCCGCTGCTCCCCATCACCTCCTGGTGTCCCTGATCGGTTTTTCTAAGCAACCACAGCATAAAAATCCCGGACCTGTTTTATTCACTTCCTGTGAAGAAACAGGCATTTTAAACTTCACTGCTATGAATTTCCCATTCAGGTAAATAATACAATCCATTCAGTTTTAGAATAAAGATAGTTTGTACGTGCTAAGGGCCTTGGGAAGTTGGGAAAAGATGTTTTTCATCCTTGTTTAAATCCAGATTTTGTCAATGCACTCAGAGGTTTCCTGTCCAAAAAAAACAATAAAAAACCAATCTTTTTTTTATTATGGTCGTAGATCAGGAAAGATAGACATTGTGAATTTGCTTTCAAGAAAACACCAGGAAAGAGAAGCTATTTTGCAATTCTCTGGGCTCCGAAAAGGAGTTTTTTTTTTTATGTAACGGTAAGCAAGTTTGCATAAAAAATAAAAAAAAAAATACTTTTTGGCCCTGGCTGAATAGGAGATGGAGAAAGAACAGAAAATCAGAGCCCTCGTTCGCAACAATAGCACCTCGATTGAACGTGAGATTGATTTATATTAAAATGGGATGAAGGAGAGGTTGCCAGAAGATTCTTGATTGGTATCTGAGCCCTGCTAAGAAATAAATTATTCTCAGCTTTTACCCATCCTTGAAGGTAATGAATTTTTGGACAAGGCCTCGCCAGTCTTGGCCAAGAGGCCTTCCCAAGCATTGTTCTTCTCATCTGTCTTGGAGGTCTTCTCCTTAGTAAGACCACACTTGGAATCCTGCATCCAGTTCTGGTCACCACAACACAAAAAAAGATGTTGGGACTCTGGAAAGCGTGCAGAGAAGAGCAACAAAGATGATCAGGGGACTGGAGGCTAAAACATATAAGGAATGGTGGCTGGAATTGGGGATGTCTAGTTTAATGAAGAGAAGGACGAGGGGGGACATGATAGCAGCGTTCCAATATTTGAGGGGCTCCTGCAAAGACAAGGAGGTCAAATTATTTTCCAAAGCACCAAAAGGCAAGACAAAAAAAACTAACGAAGGAGAGAAGCAACCTAGAACTAAGGAGAAATGTCTGACAGGGAGAGCAATTAATCAATGGAACAGTTTGCCTTCCGAAGTTTTGGGTGCCCCGTCACGGAAGGCTTTCAAAAAGAGACTTGGACAACCATTTGTCTGAAATGATCTAGGATCTCCTGCTCAAGCAGGGGGTTGGACTAGAAGACCTCCAAAGTCCCTTCCAACTCTATTAATTCTCTGTTCTCTGTTCCTTGTTATCCCTTTGAGATAAAGGTGGAGGTCTCCTTGCCATTGTCATGTTGGCTGTTCCAGTTTTGTTCTTTGTTCTTGCCAGCACTGGTTGGGCGTTTTGAGTCTCTCTAAGCCCCTCAGAAGAAGTTGGCCATCAGGTTCTTTGCATAATGTAGATTGTTATCTTCTCCTCTGACTTCCAACTCATTAACCATAGGTTGCTTCTCACCACCCTTTGCAGGAGATGCTGTGTTTTTGTGTTCTGTCTTCACATGCTGGGCAGGTGGAATAAATACCACAGAAAGGGTGTGATTCCTTTTTTCCCAAGCCAGAAGTGAAGTGCAGTGAGTGTGTGGCCAAGACCCAACTTTGCAGATGGGTTTGAGAGCAGGAGAACCTGTAAAGGCACCAACGGGGCTTTGTTCCTGTTAAGATTGGTGGTCCTTCAGATCAGTCTTATCCTCATATTCTGGTAGCTGGAGACTTTCAACTGTGGGGTCCTTGGTGTTCTTTAAGCTGGGTGGTTTTCTTGCAAGACGTTTCATGACCCAACTAGGTGACATCATCAGTGCAAGGAGGGAGTGGGGTTTGCTCTCATGTATATGTAAGTGGCTTTCCCTGTCAGTGTTGGTGGGAGTGTTTTTAGTGGCTACTTGATTAGGCTGTTGTTTACTGAGTTGGTAGTTCCTCAGCTGGGATATTGTATTGGGGTATAAACATTCCCTTCTACCACTGATGATGCTACCTAGTCTGGTAATGAAACATCTGCAAGAAAACCACCAAGCTCAGAGAGCACCAAGGACTTAATCACCACCATCTCATCCTCCTCTTCCTCCTCCTCCTCCATTCTAGCACTGATGATGTTACCTAGTCTAGTAATGAAACATCTGCAAGAAAACCACCAAGCTCAGAGAGCGCCAAGGACTTAATCACCACCATCTCCTCCTCCTCCTCCATTCTAGCACTGATGATGTTACCAAGTTGGGTCATGTAACATCTGCCTGGAAACCCCCAGGCCCAGTGAGCACCAAGGAGATCACAGTTCAGCCCTGAGCTACGAATATTCTCTTCTATCAGACTTTCTGCTGTTGGAGACGCGGCCATTTCTAAGCTCTTATGACTGTAAATATGAATGATTGAACAAAAGATACAATCTGTTGACTCATTCATCCCTGAACTAGATGCTCCCCCCACCCCAAAAGGCCACCCACCGTGGACTTTTCCTCATGCCATTATGGCGCAAGTGAAGTTTAACAGCCAAGAGAAGCCAGAGATAAGCCACAGATGCTGGTTATCAAAAGCCTTGTGAACTCTCTCTTTTCACGCTCTCCCGGTTTGAAAGAGTCCTACTAAACCACCAGATTAGTTGCCTGCCTGCAGAGGGGAGGGGAAAAAAAACACCGCTTACCACTTTCAATCTTTATATGCCCGTCATATTGTTGATTGAAAACGAAAAGACGCTGGGGCCTGTTTTTTTTTTTTCCCTTCCGGATTTTTTTAATGCTTCAGTGAAAACCTGTCAGTCAGGTATCCGTCGGACCGATCTGGCCAAAGCAGCTTCCAAGCCTGAACAGTTTGCAGAAATTTTAATGAGAAACACAGGCCTTAGAAAAGCAGAAAGGGAGAGAGGATTCTTGGGAAAAAAATATATATATATATCTCGGCTTTACAGGAAGTAGCTGTGTTTTGAAAGGCTTGTTTGAAATGTTGAAGGTATTGCGGAAACTGGGAAGAATGCAGCACAGTAAGAAAAGTTCCCTTGAGTTACAGTTCTCTCTGTGTGTATGTCTGTGTCTGTGTGTGTGTTTGTGTTGGCCAAAGGCTTGGTTGGTGCCTTGGCGAGATTATGGTCTGCTTTGTATTTCCTCAAAATTCTGCCAAGATGGCAGAGCGACCAAGCTCTTAATTCTGGGTGACAGTCATAATACCAGGGCTATAAAACGTTAAAAGCTTATTCTACCTACCATCTCAGCTTTCCTGTCCTTGTTTCATTTTACCAACTCCAGCTAGAGCAAATTATATATATATACACACACGCACACACACACACCTTCAGGTTTTTGGGGTTTGCTTCTGCTGTATGGTGGATTGATTTAAATCAACTCCCCAGAGCATTTTAAAAAATATTTTATTCATTCATATTTCCCTGGTAATTGGCCCAGAGTCACCCAGCTGGCTTTCATGTCTAGGGTGGGACTAGAATTCCCAGTCGCCTGGTGATTGCCCAAAGTCACCCAGCTGGCTTTCATGTCTAGGGTGGGACTAGAATTCCCAGTCGCCTGGTGATTGGCCCAAAGTCACCCAGCTGGCTTTTTCATGCCTACCATAGGATGGAACTAGAACTCCCAGTCTCCATGAGTCCAAAGTCACCAAGCAGCTTTCATGACTAAGCGGGGACTAGAATTCACCATCTCCCACTTTCTAGTCTGGTGCCTTAGCCACTACCAAACTGGCATTCTTATTCCGCTTCTAATCTGTGGAAACTCAAGATGAAGAAATACATGGCATAGAGACTATATGATGTTTGTCTGATGTGCACACACACACACACACACACACACACCCATGTGCTGGACTACATTCCCTATCTCCCCCAGACTATGCTGGGAAGGAAGAATATTCAAAGTTTTCAATATTTGCATTAAGAAGGAGGCATAATAAGACAGAAATGTTGTCCCATCTTTATATCTGTTAAGCGCTGTTGTGTTTGGCTTCTCACACGGAAATAAAATTCTAGGTTATTACAATACAGTAGTTGTGGTTCGACAACCCTGCTTCAAAGATTTAAGCCAGCCAATCACAGGAAGGAAGAGCTGTAACATCCTTGGGCAAATAAAAGATGGGGGGGGGAGACTTTCATTCAACTGTTGATTTTTTTTTAGAAGGATCAATAAACCTTGTTGACAGAAAGAACAGAAATGAGGGCTGGAAAGATCCGTCTGTTGTTGTTTTAATGGGAATTTATTTTTGTTTAAAAAGATTCCGAAGTAGCAGACTGACCCCTGCTGGGGCTCGTGACACGGTTAAGCTTCCTTCCATCCCTCCTTCTCTTTAGAGGTGTGGAAATCTGGCTTTGGCAGACACCAATTTGCTTTCCCAGCCACATGTGAAAGGCAAAGAAGAAAAGAAATGGGTTCATTGGTATGCCATCTTGTGGCTTCTAAAGAACATGGCATTATTATTGGTCTCATGGTTTGTCGCACAGCCAGATGTTCGGATTGGATTTGGCATTTTGGTCCACCTCTCGAGTTCTTCCCAAGGACCTGGGATAGGCAGATGTTGTGGTTGCTTGATGGGGTTAAAGGTGTCGCCTGCAGGATGTAAGCCGTTCCGAGTAGAGCTGCCTTTTGCAATTGACCGATGGGGATGTTGTCAGTGCCAATGTTATGATTCGTCACACAGTCGTCCAGATGTTCGGACTGGATCTGGCATTTTGGTCCACCTATCGAGTCCTTCCCAAGGACCTGGAAAAGGCAGATGTGGATCTTTGATGGTGTTAGAGGTATCATTGCAGGATGTCATTGTTCCAAGTAAAGCTGCCTTTTGCAATTGACGGATAGTGAATTTGTCAATGCCAGTAGCATTCAAGTGGTAGAGTAGAGTAGAGTAGAGTAGAGTAGAGTAGAGTAGAGTAGAGTAGAGTAGAGTAGAGTAGAGTAGAGTAGAGTAGAGTAGAGTAGAGTAGAATAGAATAGAATAGAATAGAATAGAATAGAATAGAATAGAATAGAATAGAATAGAATAGAATAGAATAGAATAATTGGTACTATCTTTGCTTTCTTTTGCCATAGTCATTCTGCTTCTTTTTGCAGGTCTTTTATTATAACATACACAACAATGTGAAATTGCTGCTAGCAGTTCTTTAGCTGGTGTTGGCCTTCATTCACATTGCGTTCTGCCCAAAAGCTAGGATGTCATAATTTATTGGTGTGGTATATATGTGGGTCCAAGTAATGTGGGCTTTTGCAACTGACAGACCTTTTTTTTGTCATTGCTTAGATTTTCGAAGTATTGTCCAAGACTTTTTGGTATGGCACTCAGTGTGCCGATAACCACCAGGACCATCACAACTGGCTTATGCCATAATCTTTCAGTTTTAATTTTCAGATCTTGATACAGTGATCTTGTCCAATTCTTTGTCTTCTATTCTATTGTCCCTGGTATTGCTATACCTCCTCCTCCTCCTCCTCCTTCTTCTCCTTCTCCTTCTCCTCCTTCACCACCACCACCACCACCTCCTCCTCCTCCTGGCCTGGGTAGCCTTGAAAATTGTATTCATTTATTCCCCGCAAGGTGCCGAAAACTCTGGGTGATTTACAGCACGCAGCAAAACAATTAAGAATATAGCTCTTCTCCTGTTGTGACCCTGCCCCCTGTCTAGGCAGTGTTAATTATTATAATTTCTCTTCCTCCTTCATTATGTTATGAGTTGATGTTAACCAGAAGTGAGATGCACAGGAAAGCTGGAAGCTAAACAGACTTGGCAAAAGGGTGATGGAAATGGTTTTATAAAACAAATCGGAAAACAATGAGCATTCGGGGGCAAAAATGGTCCATACATCATGAAATTGCTTCCAAAGGCATCAAAAGCATTCCTACACAGGTAATTCTGGACTTAACAACAATTCATTTAGTGACCGTTCAAAGTTACAATGGCACTGAAAAAAATTACGACCATTTTCACACTTACCGACCATGGTCACATGATCAGCGGCTTCATATTCGGTCGTGGTGTCCCGTAGCCATGTGATACCCTTTTGGGATCTTCTGACAAACAAAGTCAATGGGGAAACCGGATTCACTTAACAACCATGTCACTAACTTACCAACTGCAGTGTTTCGCTTAACAACTGTGGCAAGAAAGGTCGTAAAACGGGGCAAAATCCGCTTAATAAACGTTTCGCTTAGCCACAGAAATTCTGGGCTCAAATTGGGGACTACCTGTGTGTTCTAATGCAGTTTGTGACTTCAAGCCATAATGGTTGAATTCACAAAACAGGGCTTGAGCATCCGGCTGTTTCTCTCCCCTGTATCCCCTATCCTTCCTCCCTTCTAGTAACACAACGTTTGTGCTGCCCTTTTAAGACAACTCCAGGCTCCAGGAGAGAAAAGTCGAAAGCCAACAGCTTTATTAGGCCGCGTACGGCTTTAAGCCCCTTCTTTCCTATGCCAAACACTGCAGAAAAATAATTTTTAAAAAAATCCCTAAAAAGTCACAGTATGCTCAGACTGGGGATTTCCTGAGAAGTCAACCCTTGGCTGCCTTCCCATCGTTTTCAAAATTAATTCCCTCCTCAGTTCAGGTAGGCTTAAAATCCATCCTGGAACCTAAGACCCGTTGACAAAAAGGAAGGTTATTTGTTAAAATCTGCCTCTCTCTCTCTCTCTCTCTCTCTCTCTCTCCCTTCCCTCCCTCTCCTCTCTTTTTCTACCCCTTTCCCTCTCTCTCTCTTTTTTCTCCCTCCCTCCTTCTCTCTCTCTTTCTACCCCTCTTCCTCTCTCCCCACCTCCCACCCGGTGTGTCTTTTGTGGCAAAGTTGAAATCTACAGTCTGTTGTAGAATGTAACGGGGACCCTGCCTGCAGAAAATGCCATTATTCATCTCATCCCCAGCTCATTTATTTTATCTGCAATAGCAGTGATAAAGTAAGCGGCTTGGCATTGCTGATAAGCAGTGGAAACATCTTAGAGCTATTTGTAAAAAGTTAAAGCAGATCTAAGTACTGAGAGATAGCGGAGAGGAAAAAAGAGGGGCCCAGGGTGCCAACACGGTTGGCTGGCCAGCCCCCGCTGAGCTGTGAGTTTAATAAAGATTTTAATGGAGAGGCCTCATTAGGATTAAGCAGACAATCTCTTATCTCAGATTTACACAACAGGGATGAAGGGCCCGGGCGTTTTGTTTCTAAGCCTCTTTGCGGTGGTGTTTGCTAAATAGCCCATGGAAGGGGAGGTCCTGTTGGAACTGGGGAGTCCTGTGGCCAAAGACTGGAGAAATTGACAAAAGACATTTGCAAAGCTCCCCCTGGGTCAACTCCTGCAATCTTGTTTGTCTTTGGCTTAAAGCAACCTAGATTTGCAGTAGGGAAGGGAAAGGGGCCACTGGAAGCGGTTGAATTAATTACCCTTGGCCTTCCTGGCTGGGAATTGTGGCAGTTGCGATCCGATCCTCAGTATCTGGAGGAAGACAATGTTAGAGAAGACAGTATGTTGATGTGATTAAAGAGAAAGGTCCTGACAAATCAGAACGGTTAAACAGTGGAATGGCCTGCCTCCAGAAGTTGTGGGTGCTCCATCACTGGTGGTTTTCAAGAAGAGACTGGACAGCCATTTGTGTGGAATGGGGCAGGGTCTCCTGCTTGAGCAGGGGGTTGGACTAGAAGACCTCCAAGGTCCCTTCCAACTCTGTTATTCTTTATTCTGATGTTCCTTGACCAGATAAGAATCTATTGGGTCTATCCTTCGTTCCCCTACTTTGAGTGAATTCTTACAGTTCTACAGAAGAAGGCAAAGTCATTGGATCAACTTGCAAGGTGGTTTTCAGGGCTTGTAACTCAGCGGTGGACATGATGTTTATCACCCAGCAGGTCCCAGGGTTAGTCCTCCACAGCTCCCACAGAGTTGGAAGCACCCTTTGAAAACCCTGGAGAACAACTGCCAGTGGCTACCCAAGTCCCGTAGGCCAGAGGTCCCCAACCTTTTGGGCACCAGGGACCAGTTCCATGCAGAGAGGTTTTTCCACGGACCGGAGGGTGCGTGGTTTTGTGTGCTGCCTGCATCCCACAGATGGGGCTTTGCTTGTTTGTGTGGACCAGTTGCTGGCATGCCGCAGCCCGGTACTGGTCCACAGACTGGGGGTTGGGGACCCCTGCCGTAGGCCATACAAAGATGGAGATGGACTGGGGGGGTGAGGCTCAGGAAGAGCTTCCTGTTTTAATAAGTCATCTGAGGCCTTTTGTGGCCTTTGAAGGCCTCTGGCCCTGCCTCTAAATTGGAAGGCCCACCAGCTATGAAACACACACAAATCTATTAAATATTAACATGAATGATGTTAAAAGCACACCTATCATTAAACCATAACCTCTTTCATCTAATAATTGGAGGTGGCAATTGCGGTTGTTAAGCCATGTGACCATATCCAATTTCCCGCCCTTTTTTTTTGGCCACAATTGTTAAGCAAATGGCTGCCCTTAAGTGAATCCAGCTTCCCCCGTTGACGTTGCTTGTCTGAGGCAAACTTGAGAAGGCCGCAAAAGGCCGCCACATGACCCCAAGACACCGCAACTGTCACAAATGCACGCAGGTCCCCAAGCCCTAAATTGCAGTCGCACGATCCTTAGGGAGGCTGTGAGTCATAATTGCGAGGACTGGCGGTAACTTTGAACGGCCATTAAAGGAATGCTTGTAAGTGGACAACCAGCTGTACTTTAGCCAAAGCAAGGATTGAAAAGAAGTTTGATTTTTTTTTCCCCTCACCCCACAAATGCTACTATAAAAGTGATTGTGAATGGAACTTTTTGTTTTGTCTGTCCGTAGAATTCAGCGGACCTGGAGCTACCTCATATCAGGAGCGGCTTGGTAGCCAACAAGGTATGGGATTACTCTCCAATATGGCAGCCAGGAAGCCATTTTTTGTGTTTGGCCTGAGAGTAGGGGTCTTCAAACTTGGCCACTTTAAGACTTGTGGACTTCAACTCCCAGAATTCCTCAGCCAGCCCTGAGGGCTGGCTGAGGAATTCTGGGAGTTGAAGTCCACAAGTCTTAAAGTGGCCAAGTTTGAAGACCCCTGGCTTAGAGTTTCTTTCTGAACTAAATTGCTCTCCTTCTGTCTTTTGTTTTGCTTCTTCTTTCTGTGGGGCTTCTGCAGGTATTCCTCGACTTAATGACCAAAATGGAGTCCAAAATTTCTGTTGCCAAGCAAGACGTTTGTTAAGACATTTGCCCCAGTTTACGGGCCCCCCTTGTCACAGCTGTGAAGGGAATCATTGCAGCGGTTAAGATAATAAGGGAATCTGGCTTCCCCCATTGACTTCGCTCATCAGACGGTGACCCCGGGACGCTGCAACCGTCATAAATACGAGTCAGTTGCCAAGCATCTGAATTTTGATCACGTGACCACAGGGATGCTGCAACGGTCCTACGTGTGAAAAACGGTCATAATATGGTCACTGTTTTCAGTGCCGTTGTAACTTTGAACAGTCACTGTTGTAAGCCGAGGACTACCTGTATTCTACCTGCCTTAGGACTTTCCCAATTTGCAAACTGGTGGCCTATCTCGCTTTCCCTTCTTCTGAAGCAGCCCCTAAGCCAGCATTTCAGAATTCTGATTCCCGCGTCTCATGAAACCCAAATGAGATCTGCAGCCAGTAAGTTGTGTTGGCTTCATCGGATGGTCTGCACTAAGGTTGAATTATGTTTGACAGGTATTTGTGGACTAAATGTGTTTGTGTGTATGTCTGTGGAGATTCTCAGTCATCCAGGTTGTCCCAAAGGCATTTTTTCAAAAACCAGCTGGACTTCCGTTGTTTTTCTTTGAAGACGTTCCGATTGAATGGATTCAGTCAGAACTGAAGAAGCTTCTTGGATGAGAAGTGAAAAGTCTTCAAGGAAAAACCAAGAAAGTCCAGCTAGGTTTTTTTTAAAAAATGCACCTTTGGGAAATGTTTGTGTGTATGTATACATCCATTCACCATATCAAACTGGTGACTGAATTAACTCCACTTCTGGGCACCACCTTCCACTAATTCAGCATTTCTCAACCTTAGCAACATTCAAGATGTCTGGGCTTCAACTCTCAGAATTAGAAAAAAAAGAAGTTGAAATCCAGATTATCTTAAACTTGCTAAGGTTGAGAAGCATGGATTTACCCAAATGCCTGGAATTTTGCCCAATATGCTAAATCACCACTAAAAATGAACTAAGGTTACCTCCAATCAAGCTTGGTTAGTTGGGTGAAAACTCCTGCCAGTTCTTAACCTATAAAGCATCTTCCTACTAAGTTTATTGGCCAAGGTTTGGCCACGTTTTAACCTTTGATAATTGGAACTGTTGAGTAATGTGGTCCAATTTGGTTGAGTTTTGCTGAACATTAATTACAAGGTTGAGTTCATTGGAATTCTTCCCTAAAGGAGAGAAATTGAAAACTGGCTTGTTACAACGCCCTTAGTTTTGTAAGGAAGGTGAGGCCAAGTGTTGTTTTTTGTTTGTGTTTTTGCAAATTCTGTCCCTTTGTTGTGCAAATGAAAATCCTGCCAACTGCCTTTTCATCTCTTACTCTTCTGCTCTCATTATTTAGCTCTTCTTTTCTTTTGGTTGGGCTGTCTGCTTAGCTTCTAGGTGCAAAGTGTATAAAAAATGAAGGTTTTTGTTTTTGTATTGAAAAAAAACATGTTAAACTAAAAGAGGATTTAAAAAGCAAATGAAACTGCTACAAATGATTTTGCACGTTTTCGGGAATTTAAGGAGGCCTGTAAAAGATTCCCCAAAAGCACAGATAGGGTCTAAATATACTCATTCAACTAAGTTGGGGCAAAATCACTCTTTTCTTTCCTTGCTTTCCTTCCTTCCTTCCTTCCCTCCCTCCCTCCCTCCCTCCCTATGTATGTGTATGCGTGTGTACAAGAGAATTTTCTCAATCTATTGAAAAAAAGAGAGGAGCCCAATCTCTGGAAGCTGAAATTCGATGCTCTCAAGAAACAGTTTTTTTTCTTCCCCCACCCCTCCTGTTTTTCTCTTAATTTGATCAAGAAACCCTCATTGATTATCAACTGGGCATGCTGTGTGCTCACTGGTGGAGACCAGAATGTTTCCTGCGGTGGGGAGACGGTTGGAAATTTAAATAATTTCCAATGAGAACGTGTGCATCAGAGACAAATTCCTTGTGTGTCTCATCACACTTGACCAATAAAGAATGTTCTATTCCATTTCATTCCATATAAAGATTTCTATTCTATTCTATTCTATTCTATTCTATTCTATTCTATTCTATTCTATTCTATTCTATTCTATTCTATTCTATTCTATTCTATTCTATTCCTTATTCTATTCTATTCTATTCTATTCTATTCTATTCTAGCAGGGGGTTGGACTAGATGACAAGGTCCCTTCCAACTTTATTATTATTATTATTATTCTCTATTCCATTCCATTCCATATAAAGATTTCTATTCTATTCTATTCTATTCTATTCTATTCTATTCTATTCTATTCTATTCTATTCTATTCTATTCTATTCTATTCTATTCTATTCTATTCTATTCTATTCTATTCTATTCTATTCTATTCTATTTATTTATTCTATTCTATCAGGGGGTTGGACTATATGACAAGGTCCCTTCCAGCTTTATTATTATTATTATTATTCTCCATTCTCTATTCCATTCCATTCCATATAAAGATTTCTATTCTATTCTATTCTATTCTATTCTATTCTATTCTATTCTATTCTATTCTATTCTATTCTATTCTATTCTATTTATTCTATTCTATTCTATCAGGGGGTTGGACTATATGACAAGGTCCCTTCCAACTTTATTATTATTATTATTATTATTCTCCATTCTCTATTCCATTCCATTCCATATAAAGATTTCTATTCTATTCTATTCTATTCTATTCTATTCTATTCTATTCTATTCTATTCTATTCTATTCTATTCTATTCTATTCTATTCTATTCTATTCTATTTATTTATTCTATTCTATCGGGGTTGGACTATATGACAAGGTCCCTTCCAGCTTTATTATTATTATTATTATTCTCCATTCTCTATTCCATTCCATTCCATATAAAGATTTCTATTCTATTCTATTCTATTCTATTCTATTCTATTCTATTCTATTCTATTCTATTCTATTCTATTTATTCTATTCTATTCTATCAGGGGGTTGGACTATATGACAAGGTCCCTTCCAACTTTATTATTATTATTATTATTATTATTCTCCATTCTCTATTCCATTCCATTCCATATAAAGATTTCTATTCTATTCTATTCTATTCTATTCTATTCTATTCTATTCTATTCTATTCTATTCTATTCTATTCTATTCTATTCTATTCTATTCTATTCTATTCTATTCTATTCTATTCTATTCTATTCTATTCCATTCCATTCCATTCCAGGTAGAAAGGGGAAGCTAGTGAGGTGTGTGTACAACACAACTGGCCTGTGCTGGTGAATGCATCTCCTGATGCAAGGACCAGGGTGCATCTGCCATCCGAGAAGCGAGCTCTCTTTATTGCTCATCCGTTGCAAGAAAATTAACCTCTGCAGCAGCCGGGGATGGATATATAAGACAATGAGATCTTTTGTTCAGTTTTGCTGACAATAACAGAGGAGGGGCCACTGCCCCAGTTGACAGGCGCCCTACTTCTTCCCTTCCAGTCACACGTTCCAGGTCAACAGCAGGGCAAAAACCTGACACTGTTAACTGATGACTTTAACGAGGCTGGGATAATTATTTCCTTTTATCTTCTTGTTGTACCTCAATGATAAAATAGAACCCTGGGCAGGACAGTTCCTTTGCCCTGTTTATTCATGTAACCTTCCCTATTCTTTGAATTTCTTGGCAATGATTATGGGGTTGTACAGGCTTGGGGGGCCGAGAGCTGGAACTGTCATAATTAGCCCACACTCACAACCACCCCCCCACACGCATACAAACAACCCCACCCACCCAAACACACACACACACACACACACACTAGGATGGGGAATATATATTTTCCTTCGGAAAAATTCAAATCAGATAGTCCTCTGCTTAGCATCATTCATTTAGCCGCCCTTCAAAGTTTACAACAGCCCTGAAAATAGGGACCTACGGCCAATGCTCACACTTACGACCGTCACGGCTACCCCAGGGTCACGTGATCACAATTCAGGCTCTTGGCCGCCAAGCATGCCTTTGTGAGAGTTCCAGTGTCCTGGAGTCGCCATTTGCGACTTTTCAGCAAGCTTCCGGCCAGCAAAATCAATGGGAGAAGCAGATTCCCTTAATGGTTGAGTGATCCGCTTAGCGACCGCCGTGATTCACTTCGTAACCGTGGCAAAACAAAGCCGGTGGGGTCACTCCCTTAAGACCCATCTTCCTTAGCAACTGGTCCCCGTTGTAATCGTAAGACAAGGACTATCTGCGGTTTTGTGTGCTGCCTGCATCCCGCAGGTAGGGCTTTGCTTGTTTGTGCAGCCCAGTTGCTAGCATGCCGCAGCCCGGTACCGGTCCACAGACCGGGGGTTGGGGACCCCGGCTATAAGAGATAGGCATGGACTAACAGAAAGAACGCTTTCTGCCAGAGAGATTGGATGCTGAAATGTGTCCTTTGCTATCACCAGCTGTTATTAAAAGTGATATGTTGCCTTGCATTGATGGCTGCGAAAGATTATGTCTACATATGTTAGCTCACCCCTGTATTTATTATCACACCTTCTTATTCTATTTCACTAAACTAGGCAGATCTTTAGGTTTATTGTCTGTGTCTCCTTGATAGCTGGAAAAATTAAAAAAAATAAATAAATCTCAGAAGTAGACAACAAGCTCACTGTTGAATTGGCCGCTACAACTTATCACGCAACGCATCGTGCCATCTTTAAGGGGAACCGTATATTTTCAAAAGCAATAACCAGCAAGAAAAACAAATAATAAAGCTTAATTGCTTAGCTTTTTTTAAAAAAAAATGACTTTATTTATTAGCTTTGTGGGCCATTGCATTCCAATAACTCTTGTTGGAAAACAGGAAATTATCAAACCTTCATTATGCTCTCAATGTATCATTATTTCATTACTGGGAGGAGTGATGAAGTTGTGGTGTTGCTTCTTGTCGAAGCAGTAGAGTCGATCGCACGGATAGTCAGATGTTCAGAGTGGATTTGGCATTTTTGTCCCCGCATTGAGTCCTTTCCAGGCACCTGGGATAGGCAGAGGTTGTTGCAGGATCCAATCACAGCAGAATGTGTGTGTTGGGCTATTCTATGTGTAGTATTTATAGTATGTGGTGCCTGGTTGTGTGGGGCTTTTTCATTGTTGATCAGGGTGTTGATGGCCAGCTATTAAGTCGTTGGTTGTTGTTTCCTTGTGTTGCTACACCCTCGGCTCCTAAGTACTGGCGGTAAATCAGCACCCTGTTGACTGACAAGGAGCCTGTTTCCAGGCCTCAGTCATTTCCCTGGCTATTTTTGTCTCTGCTCTGCCAACAATCTTAGTAGCTGCAAAATTGAAGGTATGTCCTTGTTCATTACAATGCGAGGCCGATGCTTTTGTTTGAAGTTGTTAAAAGTATCCTTGCAAAAGATGTAAGCTGTTCCAAGTCAAGCTGCCTTTTGCAATTGACTAATGGGGATTTTGTCAATGACGATAGTGTTCAAATGGTGCTCCAGATGTTTTGGGATTGCACCCCGGGTCACCTATTACCATCGGTACTGTTTTTTCTTTCCTTCATAACAATCATTCTGCTTCTGTCTGCAGGTCTTTGTATTTTGTTATCTTCTCCAGTTCTTTTTTTTTCCTGCTGTCTCCAGCTATCGCCCTGTCCACTATCCAGACTTTTTTATATTTCTTATCAACAACTGTTAATAATTCTAGTGTGCTTGTGTAGCAGATACTTGTCTCTTTGAATTCTAAAGTCCCAGAGCACAATAAAGATTGTTCTTTATTTTCTGTTATTTATCTATTTTATGGTCCCACCAGTTCTTCCTTGCAGGCAAGCGGTATTTCTTGCAGTTATTCCAATGCACCATGGTTGCCATTTTGTCATGCCGTTGTTTGTTGTTGTTGTTATTGTTATCAAGCCAGGCTTTCAGTGCTGACGGCTCTAATCATTCTAAATCCTCTTGTGTATTTGTGCCAGATTCCTTCTCAACATCTATTTGTCAGATGGGTGTTTTTTTTTGTTTTTTGGTTGGTTTTTTTTTTTTTTACGTCAGAATGATCCAGTCATTTGATCTGGCTTGCATTCAGCCATAAATTGGTTTTGCAAGCCTATTCCATACAGCCCCATAGCTGCTTCTCCTTTCTCCTTTCTCCTGATTTCCAGAGAAATCAGAATGGCACAAATGGCTTGCTCACTTCCAAGAAATTATGATGTAATGGAGTTTCATTTAAGATATTTTACCTGTCTTCTTGTCAATGTTTCCCCCCCCCCTTAAGGGAGCCATTGTGCATTGAAACATTACACGGTCAGGGCAGAAGACAAGTTTGCAAGGGTTTAATGTACCTGAGTGTTAAGATTTTGCAGCTTTAAGAAGTGATATTGTAACGGGGGTATTGTTGGTAAGGCGGGCTGTATTTTACCTGAACAGTTTGTTAAAGGGGGGGGGGGGAGAAATCTTAAGCAGAAGTCCCAGTCAAAGGGCAGAAACTCTCACATTTACCCAAAATAGGATTATATCAAGTAAATTGTAGAGGTTTCAAGCAAAACATTTAACCTACCAAGCTAAGGATTAGCAACTGCATTTGGGTAACGTGTGTTATTATTAACCTTAGTTTCCCCCCCCCCTTGGGCTTAAACCAAGTTATGAGTTACGTTGAGTTGATGTGTCTTGTGCTGACCCAGTAAGTTGGCCTTTGAAAGAAACAGGTTCAAACCTGTTAAGATGGGTGGGGCTGAAGAAAGAAGTGGGAGGAGCTGTGTCCCAAAGTAGGTGGGGCTTCCTTTCCTTTTTTTCCCCTTTTCCTTTCTTTCCTTTCTTTTCCCCTCTCTCCATCCCTCTCTCCCTCTCATCTTCCTTTTCTTTTCCTTTTCTTTCCCCTCTCTCCTTCCTCCCTCCCTCCCTCCTTCTCATCTTCCTTTCCTTTTCTTCTCTTCCTTTTCTTTCCTGTCTCTCCTTCCTTCCTTCCTTCCTCCCTTCCCCTTCCCCAAATTGCGGGGAAAGAATGAGACCCTCTTTCCAAAAGGCATTTTATAATTTTTAGCTGCTGGTTGCGTTTGGTTAGCCCCATCCAACAGCTGTGGACTATCCAGAAATGGTGGACTAACCTCTAGCCGGTTGTGTTGGGTAGAAATTCTGGGAATACAACAGGCCGAGGAAAGCTGAACTGTTCTAATTCCAATTTTTTGTGCCACACAAATTTCGCCGTGGCGGGTGGTGTTCCCTTCCTTTTTCCAGCCCTTTTTAACCGAAGCTTTGCAAACTGCGACTTTCTGAGCCCGAGGTTTCTCTGCGAAAAATAAGACAGGAACAACAAAGGGGACAACTATGACAACAGAGCTGTTGTTACAAAGGGAAGAATTGGTGCACCCCGTATTTTAATGACCTTGTATTAGTGTGGCAAGCGTGAAGGAGAAAGGAATAAAGGGGGTTTTCTGCAGCTCTCTTTTCTTCCCTCTGCAAGGATTGGGGGGAAAAAACAAACCCTGCCAGCTCCTGGCTCTCTAAATTGATAATGGTTGCCTGGCCATGGTAAATATGAACTTTTGTCAATATTCCCCAAGCTTCCCCTGGACTCGGCTAGTTTTTATTAGCTGAAGGTCACTCCATTATGTTCCCCTCTCTCTCCAGAGACCTTTGATTCTTCTCCAGAAAGAACGTGGAGGTCCAAGGCCTTTCAGCTCTCTTTTTACCGGCTCTGGAGCTGATAAGCTGGAAGGCACACATTTCATCCATCCTCTGCTGCCCCACGAAGACAAATGGGGCTTTATAATCCTGGGGTCCTCCTCCCCCAACCCGGTTGAACAATGGTGGGGAAGGGGAGGGAGAAAAGAGGGTGGTGTGTGTGTGTGTGTGTGTAGAGAGAGAGAGAGAGATGGAGATATGGAGATAGATAGATATATGTATATGGAGAGAGAGAGAGAGATGTATGTATACACACACACACGCACACACACATACGCACACACACACACACACACACACACACTTCCACCCCGAAGCAGAAATGCTGGCCTGGTTTTGCAAACGTGTCCACTCATTTTTCAGGAACCTCTTTGCTCTTTGGAGAGTTTTGGCAATCCAGGTTGCAGGAGATCCTGGTGGATCATGTATGGGCGGTCCTCGACTTAACAGCCATTTGTTTAGTGACCGTTCGAAATTACAACAGCACTGAAAAAAGTGACTGACGGCCAGTTTTCATACTTACGACCATTGCAGCATCCCCCCCCCACGGTCACGTGATCAAAGTTTGGACACTTGGCCATTGACTCGTATTTATGGCACCAGGCACATGTGCTGTGCTCTAAAGAAGCAGCTGCGGTATTAAATACAGGCCGTCCTCAACTTACAACAGTTTGTTTAGGGACCATCCAAAGTTACAACGGCACTGAAAACAGTGATTTGTGACCGTTTTTTTTACGCTTAATGACCATTGTACATCCTCCGTGGTCACGTGATCCACGTTTGGACGCTTGGCCATTGACTCGTATTTATGACGGTTGCAGCGTCCGGGGGGTCCTGTGATCGCCTTCCCAGCTGGCTTCCGACAAGCAAAGCCAATGGGGGGGGAGAGGCTGGAGTGTATTTCGCTTAACAACCATTGCAAAAATAAATAAATAAAAAGGCCATCAAATTGGTGCAACTCATTAACAACTTTCTCCCTGAACAACAGAATTTCCGGTCCCAGTTGCAGTCATAACACGAGGATTTGTGGACAATAAATGTCCACAGCTTGATAACACGAAAGTTGTTTCCTCAGAAGTCTGGAGAATAATAATGTGAGGGTACAGTTTTGTTCTCCGAGCTTCTGGGTTGGTTTCCGAACGTTTCATTACCAGGCTAGGGGACATCTTCAGCGGAGATTAGGGGATGTCCGGGTCGCTGTTCAATATCCTATTCTTTTAACGTTTTATTTAGCGGAGGACCTGTTTCGAAGTGAGTGATAGGGCGGAGAAGGCTCAGGACCCATGGATGAGGTGTCGATCTTATTATTATGCCTTTTATGTAGTCCACGTGCAAGCGTTAACCAAAAGAGATGACTTCAGAGGATATGTAATATGGTGTGGAAATAGAGTGGAAACAGAGTTGTCAGTCCCCGTGACATTGTAATTGTACGTTGGAGAAGAAGGTAGCAGTTGGAGACAGGAGAGGCTGTTGAAGATGAAAAATACGTCCTCTGCATTTGCCTTTTCTTGAGTATAACGGAAGAGCCGTGTTGGAAAGGACCTTGGAGGTCTTCTAGTCCAACCCCCTGCTCAAGTAGGAGACTCTATACCAGGGGTAGGCAACCTTGGCTCTTTTATGACTCGTGGACTTCAACTCCCAGAATTCCTGAGCCAGCCACGCTGAGGGGAAAGGGAGAGGTTTCCAAGCTGAGCCATGCTGGCACAGGAATTCTGGGAGTTGAAGTCCATGAATCATAAAAGAGCCAAGGTTGCCTACCCCTGCTCTATACCATTCCAAATGTCTATCCAGTCTCTTCTTGAAAACCTCCAGTGATGGAGCACCCACAACTTCTTGTGGCAAACCGTTCCACTGGTTAGTTGTCCTCACCCATCAGGAAATTTCACCTTAGTTCCAGGTTGCTTCTCTCCTTGATTCGTTTCCATCCATTCCTTCTTGTCCTGCCCTCAGGTATTTTGGAGAACAGCTCTTCTCTTGGACAGCCGCTCACATATTGGAAGACTGTTATCAGGTCACTCCTAGTCCTTCTCTTCGATAGACTAAATTAGTTGAGCTTTGTCCAACAACAGCAAATCCCTTGAAGGCCAAGAAGGAACCTTTGGAGGGGATGGGGGGGGGGGGGAACTGCCAAACTTTGGGGCTCTTGAATTTTGCTCTGCTGTATTATCGTAAATCCTTTTAGTCAGGATGAAATTTAAGACCTCTGCTTTTTTTTGGAGGGGAGGGGCAGCCCTCAGAGTCAAAAGATGGGGTGGAGAAGTTTGAAATGGAATCTGTACCTTCACCAAGAGGGAAGGTGGGCTTTTGAAAACCAACCAGGCATGCTAATCTCAATTGTTCTTACCCCGTTAGTCCTCCATTGCTTAACTTGAGGCAGACAAAAGAATCCATAACTGCTGCGGTAAGAATAATCCCGAGCATTTTAAGTTGGAGACTTGGAAATCCCACACAGGGGTGTGTCTTTGAAAGAGTCAATTACAGGTTGTCCAGACAAGCTCCGGCAGCTTTCAAAAGAAATACACCCAAAGGTGTATTGAGTGTTTCCTTCAGAAATTCTGAGCTTTTGGGTTTGTTCTGTCAAACATTCTGGGATTTTTCAAAGGAAAACCTTAGTCCAGTTTGCCTTTTGGAAAAGCACTTTGGAGACCACTGGGCAAGAATCGTTAATCCGTACAGGTCGTGCTCGACTTACAACGGTTCGTTTAGTGACCGTTCAAGGTTACAACGGCGCTGGAAAAAGTGACTTATGACCATGTTTCACACTTACGACCGTTGCAGCATCCCCGGCGGTCCCGTGATCAAAATTCAGACGCTTGGCAACTGACTCATCTTTACGACGGTTGCTGTGTCCTAGGAATCACCTTTTGGGACCTCCGGACAAGAAAGTCCATGGGGAAGGCAGATTCACTTAACAGCTGTGTTGCCAACTTAACAACTGCAGTGATTCACTTAACAACTGTGGCAAGAAAGGTCGTAAAGTGGGGCAAAACAAATGTCTCACTTAACTGTGGAAATGTGGGGCGGGAGGACAAACCTGTACCCAGCCTTTCTCAAGACCGGCCCTTTTATGGCCTCTGCTACAATCCTTCCCTTCTTCCTCCCGACATTTGAGAAGCAAGCGATTAATTCTTTTCACCCCGAGTTGTTGTTCTCGCTTGCACTCTTTAAGTGGGGAGATATAAAAAAAAGAAAGAAAGAAAAAAATAGTCGAGCAGAAAGCCCGGGTCCTTCGGGAATGCTTTCTAAGCGTTTTGTCCTGAGGATATTCTTTAATAAGTCATCTCCTCACCAACTCCCAAAAGAAGACAATTGTGGCAGATGCTCCATTTTGTCCTGGAGCTATTTCAATCTTGATCCATCTTTCATCATCTCTAAGGACTGAGAAAACAAAAGCCAATAAATGCCTTAGGATCTCTCCCTCTCTCTCTCTCTCTCTCTCTCTCTCTCTCTCTCTCTCTCTCTCTCTCTCTCTCTCTCTCTCTCTCTCTCATATATTTCTCTTTCTCTCTCTCTGCCTCTCTCTGCCTCTCTCTCTCTCTCATAAGTCACATTTTTTAGTGCCGTTGTAACTAAATGAACTCTTGTAAGTCAAGGACTACATGTATATGAAAAAGGGCTGCCTTTGATCCTTGCCAGGAACTGTAAATAATAATAATAACAACAACAACAACAAGATGATGGTGATGGAAGGGGCCTTGGAGGTCATCTAGTCCAACCCCCTGCTCAGGCAGGAATCCCTATATCATTTCAGACAAATGGCTGTCCAGTCTCTTCTTAAAAACGTCCAGCGTTGGAGCATTGACAGCTTCTGGAGGCAGGTTGTTCCACTGGTTAATTGTTCTAACTGTCAGGAAATTCCTCCTGAGTTCTAGGTTGCTTCTCTCTTTGATCAGTTTTCATCCGTTGTTTCTTGTCCTGCTTTCTGGTGCTTTGGAGAATAGCTTGACTCCCTCTTCTTTGTGGCAGCCCCTGAGATATTGAAACCCTGCTATCATGTCACCCCTCGTATATTTCCTTGCCTTTAGGTTCAGAGAGTGGGGAGGGATGGAGGAAGATGCCCCCTCCTCCATGGGCTGGTCCAGGCCATCCATCGATCCACAGCCCAGCTGTGTTTTGATTTGGGGGAGCTCTTTGAAGATTAAATGAGACCTCTTTTTGCCATTAAACACCATAATTAATACAAGAAAGGAAGACCTCAGCCATCCAACCCACACGGGGGATTGTCTGAAGCTGCCATCCCACAGCTGTGTGGTTTTTCCAACCACCATCTCCTCAACATTTGCTCCAGAAAGCCTATGGCTCAGTTGTAGAACAATGCTTTCCGAAACAAAACATTCTAGATTTGGCTTCTCCACAGACATCCTGGGACCGAAGACCTGAAGACCGTCAGAGATGCTAGTCAGTTACCCAGAATCCCCTCTCCATCTGGCCAT
Organism: Azemiops feae; assembly: GCA_023970755.1. Taxonomy (NCBI): domain Eukaryota; kingdom Metazoa; phylum Chordata; class Lepidosauria; order Squamata; family Viperidae; genus Azemiops; species Azemiops feae. The sequence continues at coordinate 288,713 of JALGBA010000510.1, forward strand.
CGTGGAAGGATGCTGGTTGCTATAGCTCAGGGGTCTTGAACTCCTGGTCTCCCACTTTCTAGCTCGCTGCCTTAACTACTAGACCAGAGCTCTCCAAACTTGGCAACATTAAGACTTGTGGACTTCAACTCCCAGAATTCTTCAGCCATGCTGCTGGGGAATTCTGGGAGCTGAAGTCCACTAGTCTTAAAGTTACCAAGTTTGGAGATTCCCACTACAGCTCAATGTCAGGCAGGAACAGCCACTTCTACACGAAGAGTTCAACTTGCTACTTTATTGCTCAAAGCCTATTTTACAGGAATCTTCCCGGACTGACATGGATCAGATCATATGGTTTAGCAGCATTCAAGTGGGGTCAAACCGTATCCTCTTACCCCCATTTAACGATTCCAGACTAATTCCCTGTTTCGCTCCTCCTCCTGGCTCTGCCAGTCTCTCTCTGACATTCAACCACATCTTCCGGGTTGCAGGAGACACATCCATAAGACAAGAGCGAACTAGATCACTCTGAACTCAGCTCGAGTTTGGCTTGTTCTGCCCACCCTGGAGGGGCGAGATAGATAAACTAACTACCCCTCCCCTTACTCTTGAAATAGCCGCTGTTAACCCAGCACCAGCACCAGCCTGCCAGTCATACGCAGGGCTCCTGCCATATTGCGTATTTGCAGTCATTAGACGGACACAGAGAAAAAGCAGACAACATAAAAATGCAAAATAGGCTGGGGAAAGGAGATTTAGCTGGCAGACAAGGCGGGCGGGGGGAGGCGTTCAGGGTGTGGGGGGGGAGTAGTAATTCAGGGACAATGTAACATAAGGTAGTCACTCTGGAAAACTTTCTCCTTCATTAGCAGAGATCTGTTGAGTTTCTGCTCACATTAGGGTAATTAACACCAGTACAGATTGTTGAACATCTGTACACTTCAGCTCCCAGGCTTTTAACGCAGCCGAGCGCCGAGTTGAAAAGAGAACACACAAACTATTTATTTTACCAAAATTAGTATTTCTGGGTGGAAACTGAGATTGGGGCTGGGCAAGGATAAATTCCACCCAGGGCCAAAACATCTAATGAATGATTTGAGATTGGCTTTAATGCCTTTTTTTTTTTTTAAAGGAGAGTTATTGTTTCTCCAACCGAAGCTTATTTCCTTTAAACATGATAATAATGATAACAAAACCGTGTTGTTGTTGTTTTTAACCTACCTGGATGTTTTCTATTGAACGGTGGTTTTTAACCACTGCCCAGGGAACATTTGGAAAGAATTCTATCAGGAATATTGATAAGAGTCCTTTTAGATGGCCAAGAGGATTTTGTGTGAGTTTTATGTTTGGTAAAGTCTCCCAGTAACACCCAGTTGCCTCAAAATATTACTGGTCGATCCTTGGTTATCACAAGTAAGGCCAAGTCAGGAAAAGATGCTAGATCTTGGTTATGTTGCCTCTACGAATTATCCATATATAATGTTCTCTTGAGAATGTTAGAGTTAATAGAATAACAGAGTTGGAAGGGACCTTGGAGGTCTTCTAGTCCAATCCCCTGCTCAGGAAGGAGACCCTATATGATTTCAGACAAATTGTTGTCCAGTCTCTTCTTAAAAACCTCCAGCCAGAACTTCTGAAGGCAAACTGTTCCACTGATAAATTGTTCTCACCGTCAGGAAATCGCTCCTTAGTTCTAGGTTGCTTCTCTCCTTGATTAGTTTCCATCCGTTGCTTCTTGTCCTGCCTTCAGGTGAGCTTTGTGTCTGCCCAGCTGCAACAACTTCTTCTGGGAAGCAAGTACAAAAAGAACCTAGCATCGTTGTGTTGGACCTATAGTTCGAAAATTTTTGTAAGGGGCGTTTCTAGGAATTTGCATGACTTAAATAGTTGGCATCTGGTTGAGAACTTGAATTCTGGTGCTGCCAACTGGCAACTGCTCAGATAGTTGGGTGCGTGAAAGGTACCCTCAGAAACAGCCAGGAAGGACTCACAATAGCCCATTTGAAGGGGCTCGAGGTGTTTGAATGTGCCCGGGGGAGGGGGGAGGGGGGCACAACTCTAAACTCTTGCAGTAGAAATAATATAGTAAAAATAGTTTGAGCCGAGAGAGCAGCCAGCAGGCAACGTGATAGAACCAAAACTTGTGTTTTTCTGAAGCTTTAAGACAATCACTGTGTGACTGTGTAGGTAGGAGATGGGGACCGAAACAGTTCATCTTATTTTCAGGAAAAGATTAAAAAACAAAACTTTGTTCTTCTTTGCAATGAAATGGTTCTGCTGGACAGGGAACTAGCTATAAAGTTCCATCACTTGACGTATTCCAGTTTCCCATAAAGAAAATTCTTTCTTTCTTTCTTTCTTTCTTTCTTTCTTTCTTTCTTTCTTTCTTTCTTTCTTTCTTTCTTTCTTTCTTTCTTTCTTTCTTTCTTTCTTTCTTTCTTTCTTTCTTTCTTTCTTTCTTTCTTTCTTTCTTCCTTCATTGTCCATCCCTCTCCCTCTCTCTCTCTATCTAGTCTTCTTGATATAGTCTATATTCCTGTATTTATTTATTTATTTCATCTATCATCTTCCATCTATCTCTAGCTAGCTAGCTACCTACCTATCTGATATAGTCTATTCCTCTGTGTGTCTGTCTAGTCTGTATTCCTGTCTATCTCTCTAGCTTAATCTTCTTGATATAAATTGTCTTCTACATTCATTTCTCTCTCGCACACACATGCACACGGACAAAAATAAACACATGTTCTTTTATGAAACATTCCCAAGACTTCTAAAACATTGCTTACAAATTCTACGGAGTGCAGAAAGCAAGGAGGGAAATGCTTTAAATTGACGAAAGGAAGACACTGAGCTGTAAAAACAAAGTCGTTGATGTTGTGCTGTCCATCAGTTTGCGTTGCCGTGCCAGCGTTGTCGTTTATATATTCTCCTGTTGGGAAGCTTGGAAGCCTGTCACGCCACAGTTTATATTTCAGTCTTGAATTATGCATGCCCAATTTATCATGTCCCCAGCTGAAAAACTAATTGTGTCCCTAGGATATATTTACTAGAAATTGTAGTTTGCTGTGGTAGGATGTCTCCAGGGTGTCCAGAAAAACAGATGAGGTGGAAGTTAACACTTGCCCTCCCCCCCCCCATCCCAACGGTGTGGCTGTTGGCTGTGTGAAAGAGCCGGGGCCTTATTTGATGGATGGATCTGGTATGGATTTGGTTTCTGTTGGGGTTTGTTGTTGTTGTGTGTTTTTTTTTTTAACATGTTAACATTTCTGGGTTGAGGATTCTACTCTTCCTTTTTTAAAAAATAAATCTTGCTTTCTTGTACTACATCAGATTTCTTCAGCAGATGGTAAACAACAAGGCTATTTGCTAGGATAGGGAGAAGTCGGCTGTGGACTCTCCTAAGGGCCATTGCTGGCTAATTGTGTGTGTGTGTGTGTGTTCTTTCAAAGCCAGAATAAGCGACATTGAGACTTCACCAGATAAAACATCCAGTCATCATTGGCAAACCCATCCATCCATCCATCCATCCATCCATCCATCCATCCATCCATCCATCCATCCATCCATCCATCCATCCATCTATCTATCTATCTATCTATCCCATCCATCCATCCATCCATCCATCCATCCATCCATCCATCCATCCATCCATCCATCCATCCATCCATCCATCTATCTATCTATCTATCTATCTATCTATCTATCTATCTATCTAATCTTCTTGAATGAAATAACAGAGTTGGAAGGGACCTTAGAGGCCATTTAGTCCAAGCCCCTACTCAAGCAGGAAACCCTATACCATTTCAGACAAATGGCTGTCCAGTCTCTTCTTAAAAACTTCCAGTGTTGGAGCATTCACAGCTTCTGGAGGCAAGTTGTTCCGCTGATTAATTGTTCTAGCTGTCAGAAGATTTCTCCTTAGTTCTAGGTTGCTTCTCTCCTTGATTAGTTTCCATCCGTTGTTTCTTGTCTTGCCTTCCGCTGCTTTGGAAAATAGGTTGACCCCCTCTTCTTTATAGCAGCCCCTCAAATACTGGAAGACTGCTATCATGTCACCCCTTGTCCTTCTTTTCATTAAACTAGACATACCCAATTCCCATAGCCAATTCTTGCTACAGTCTTCTATATTTATATCGGTCTGTCTGTCTGTCTAGTCTTCTTGCTATAGCCTTCTATATTCATAACCCAAAGTAGTAGACCATCTTACACATCTCCAAAACCTTGGCGAAGTTTAATAATTAGTCAAGCTTCAGATGGACATTTTGGGAAGCTACATTAATGCCTACAGTTTTATAAATGGGGGGAAGCATTAGCCCTGCACAACATTATGCCGTAAATAAATAAAAAAAATTAAGCTGTTGTCACAGGGGAAAAACACTCAGCCGAAGAGGAGGCTGTACAGAGGAAGAAACCAGCATGAATCTGTATGGGTCCCTGGGGAGAATCCTTGGCTCCACTTGGACTAGGGAATGTTTTCACCTAGCTTCGTGTTGTGGTTTTTAATTTGGCATTGCTCGCTTTTGTCAGTAAGGAAGCTAGGCTGAGAAAGAAAGGGGGGCGGAAGCCCGGGAGATTAATAAAATGCTCCGACGTAAGCGAATTGCAGTTGAAGGAAGCCAATCATTTACCGTAGAGCTGAGGTTGTGAATGTGAAAAACCTTTTAAGAACTTTTCTCCTTTCTGTTGGCTTGAGGAGCAGAAGACTGTTTTGCAAGGAAGCTTCCTGGAGATTTTAAAGGCAGATTTTGCTCCCAAGGCTGAACGTTTTCACATCAAGAGCTTATGAACTTAGAAAGATTCCATATTGCCTATTCATTGACAGCAGGTCTCTGAAGCTTCTTGCAGGTATCCAGATATGGAGCCAGGTAGGACCTTAAAGTCAATGACCATTGCCTATGGAAGCTTAGAACATGGTCCATTGGGCAAAGAGGCCCTATCTTTAGCCTTCTACGTCAACTGTAGCAGGGTGAAAATTGAGGTCCCACACAACTGAGTACATCAAGTTGGGGAAAGCTAGAATAGACATCTGGGAAACCTACCTAAAAGTAACATTAAGAGAAAGTTGACACAGACTGACTCCATCCATCTTCAATTGCAATATGTCACCCCCATAATTCTGTTCTATGAATTTAACCACTTTTCTGGTTTTGGGCAGTTCATGAAGTCATAAACTCAACAAATAGCTTGAATTTGTGTGTGCGATCTCTCTCCCCACTCCCTCTCTCTCACACACACAGACACACACAGACACACAGAGACACACAAATACACATACACAAACACTCAGAGAGAGAGAGTGTGTGTTTCTCTCCTGCCTTTATGGACCAGAAAGAGTTCATCCAATGGATGCTGTAAACAATGCAGAATTCTAGTTAGTAATATTTATTGGAAGGAAGGTTAAGGTGAAAACACGAAAATGTCAACAAGAACCTTGTACGTTAATACATGGGTAGTATGATGGCCAAATCCTTGTCTGTTTTTCTGCACTGTTACAGGGAAGGGAGTTGGAAGCTCCTCACATTTGAATTGGTAGGACAAGATGCATGATACTCAAAGAGATGTTATCAAGGTTATATCTGACTAAGCTTAGCATGTGCAAACTCAATCATTAGTCCTTCTGCAGACCTGTTGAAGCATGTTTAGAGGCAAGGGAGAGAGAAAGAATAGGAATGTGATGAAGGTAAAACAAGGAAGGTTGAGAACATTCCTCTTGCAGAATGCAGAATAACAGAATTGGAAGAGATCTTGGAGGTCTTCACGTCCAATCCCCTGCTCAAGCAGGAGACCCTATACCACTTCAGACAAGTGGCTGTCCAGTCTGTTCTTAAAAACCTCCAGTGATGGAGCACCCACAACTTCTGGTGGCAAGCCGTTCCACTGGTTAATTGTCCTCACTGTCAGGAAGTTTCTCCTTAATTCCAGGTTGCTTCTCTCCTTGATTAGTTTTCATCCATTGCTTCTTGCCCTGCCCTCAGGTGCTTTGCAAAATAGGTTGTGATCCCCTCTTCTCCACGACAGCCCCTCAAATATTGGAAGATGGCTATCATGTCTCCCTTAGTCCTTCTCTTATGTGGCTGCAGTTGAGAGTGGTGGAAAGCAAGAGAGAATCTGCAATGCAAACTCAAAATTGCTCTTTCTTCCTGTTGTGTTTTTCACTTGTAGCCAGATAGGCGTCTGTGCATACTTGTGCCCTTTCATTATTCAGGAACAAGGCGCATTAGTGAATCCAACTTAGTGCTCCCTTGCCAGCGCCTCTGCCAGCTAATGATCTTCCTCGGCTTTAAATATCTACAAATGGGTATTCACAAGAGCTCAAATTGGGGGTCAGCCAGCAGTGGTCGTCCCAGCTCCTCAATTTGCTTCCCGCATTCCAAGGAAACAAACTGGCGTTTCATGCCAGGCAGAAGAAGAGCACAGCAAAGCCCCTGTACTTCCCTCCTGCTTTGGCAAAGTGCCCTTCTTCACAACCTCTAGACCCGGTTGATTTAGGAAAAGGGTTAGATTTGTGGGTAGGGCTTTGCAATGCTTTGTTCATTTCTTCTGGCAATCCTGACCAGCTCTGGATGAGCTATTGGGCAACATAATATAGGAGGCACAGAAGCTTGGTGGCTTAATGATGCTGGAGCTGTTCTGGCAGTTCGAGTCCTCGCACCGCGTGATGGGGTGAGCTCCCATCACTTGCCTCAGCTTCGGCCACCTAGCAGTTCAAAAGCATGCTATTTGCAAGTCGATAAATAGGCACCACTTCGATGGGAAGACAGGCTGGTGCTTCGTGCAGACGGTCAGATCCCTGCAGGCACTGGACCTTTCCAGATGCGACGCCCGTTGGTGAGACGAATTCAGTAAAGGGAGAAAGCCCTGATGACTCTACAGGAAGCCATTCGCTTTTCTTTCTGGTGTAGAGCTAGCTCACTCTCTGTGGTGCACCATGGATAGTGTGCAAGCGTGAACCAAACAGCAGTCAAATAACTGCTCTTTATTAGCATTGGCAAATGTAATGTTGTTGTATGATAGATAGATAGATAGATAGATAGATAGATAGATAGATAGATAGATAGATAGATAGATAGATAGATAGATAGATAGATAGATAGATAGATAGATGATAGATAGATAGATAGATAGAGATGATAGAGATGATAGAGATGGATGGATTGATGATAGATAGATCTATCTATCTATCTATCTATCATCTATCTATCTATCTATCTATCTATCTATCTATCTATCTATCTATATCTATCTATCTATCTATCTATCTATCATCTATCTATCTATCTATCTATCTATCATCTATCTATCTATCTATCTATCTATCTATCTATCTATCTATCTATCTATCTATCTATCTATCTATCTATCTATCTATCTATCTATCTATCTATCTATCTATCTATCTATCTATCTATCTATCTATCTATCGGACCCCCACAGTCCTCCTCCTCCTACACTCCCTTCTAGCACTGATGACATTCCCTAGTCTGGTAAGGAAACGTCTGCAAGAAAGCAACCAAGCTCAGAGAGCATCAAAGACCCCCACAGTTCAACCTACACATATTCCCTTCTTTTGAATTGTGCGTACCTGGATTTTTATCCCTTGGGTTGTATCCCTTTTCTTCAGCCGCTAGAAAGGAGGAATTCCCAACCAAAGGGAGTTACGGGGGTGGGAGCCTTGGGCTTCCAAAGAACCCCCCATTAAAAAAGAAAAAAGACCCGCCTGCAATGAAAGGATGTTGGATCGTAGAGGCAAAAGAAAGCTCTCCTTTTTTTTGTTGCTCCTTCTTTGTCTCACTCCTTCCCCGACCGCAGCCACCCTCTTGCCCCCAGCTCCACAACAGAGGGGCTTCACACACCCCTGTTGCAATCTGCCTTTTTACGCAGCCGAGTGTGGAGTCTCCTAATTGCAAGGCCAAGCCGGGCAGCGGGTGAGGCGGCCTGCTGAGCCTCACAAATGCACACCTGATTATCCATCGCCGAGGCGGTGAGAAGGCCTTACTCCGGCGTGGAAGCCTTCCCCGCACGACCCCTCATTATTCACCGCTGTTCTGCAACTCGCCTTTCGAAAAGAAAGAAAGAAAGAAAGAAAGGAAAATGGTTACGGAGACAAAGGATGCCGAATGTTTCCTTCTGCGTCCTCTCCTCTTTTTCTCCCTGCCGGCGGTGCGGGCACACACGCGCACACACTCACACCCACAAATCTCTTGCCTGCTGGGCGCGGAGCTACCTTTCACGCTCGACTTGGTGCAAACTCTGATGAAGCCATTGAAAGATGCAGCGGGGATGCACAGCCGTTTCCCTGGAATTGGGGGGTGGGGGTGGAACGGGGAGGGAAGGAGCTGAAGAGGAAGCCCAAGGAAAAATGACCCACCCACCCCCGCTAGGTAGACAGACTCTGCCGCTGCGGGTTGAAGGAGCCGTCCCACCGTGCGGAATTAGGGAAGAGATTAAATGTTTTCCATTGTTTGGCTTTGCGTCCCAGGCAGCAGCATAATACCGTTCTGCCGGAATGATGGCGGTCTCGGCCGGTGGCAAAGTTCCTCTTTGCTTTACCCCAAAATTAGTCTATGGATGCCAGACTCCATTCTGAACGGCGAGCCAGAATGCTTTTTGAGAGCCATATTCCTGCCTTGCGATCACCTGGTGGCTATTCTTTTCTTCTTCCTAAACGTGGTTGTATATTAAAGACGGGTAGGTGATTGGATGGATGGATGGATGATAGGTAGATACGGATAGATAGTGATAATACCAATAGCAGTTAGACTTATGGACTGCTTCACAGTGCATTACAGCCTTCTCTAAGTTGTTTACAGAGTCAGCATTCCCCCCCCCCCAACAATCTGGGTCCTCATTTTACCGACCTCAAAAGGATGGAAGGCTGAGTCAATCTTGAGCTGGTCAGGATCGAACCCCTGGCAGTCAGCAGAATTAGCCTGCAATATTGCATTCTAACCACTGTGCTACCACAGCTCTTGATTATGTATGTATGTATGTATGTATGGATGGATGGATGGATGGATGGATGGATGGATGGATGGATGGATGGATGGATGGATGGATGGATGGATGGATGGATGGATGGATGGATGGATGGATGGATGAACGGACATGGATAGATAGCGATGGAGATAAAGATGAGAGAGATATGAGAGAGAGAGATAAAGATAGAGATGGATGATAGAGATAGACAGACATGGATAGATAGCAATGGAGATGAATAGAATAGAATAGAATAGAATAGAATAGAATAGAATAGAATAGAATAGAATAGAATAGAATTATGATGAATGGAATGGAATGGAATAGAATAGAATAGCTGGAAGGGACCTTGGAGGTCTTCTAATCCAGCCCCCTGCTCAAGCAGGAGACCCTATACAGACAGACAGACAGATAGAGATGGAGGTGATAAAGAATGGATGGATATAGGCAGAGACAGACAGATAATAGAGTCAAAGATGAATAGAAGGATGGATGATAGACATTAGACAGACAGACAGACAGAGCCAGCCTTCCACTGAGCTGAATGGTGGACCTTTCCCTTTTTAAATTGCAGTTTCCAAACATCTAATAATAAGTCCATTCACGGTGGGTTTAAAGAGATAACCCCCCCCTCTTAGATAATGGTTCACTGTGGTTGAGTTTGCATAATTCTAAATCCGATTCCTTCCAATGATCTCTTGATAGTGCCTCTATCAAATCAACTTCCAGCCTTCTGGACCAGCCCAAAGGGTTGTCTGCCACATCTATAGTTTCTTGCCCAAGAAATATATTATTGCCTGAATTAAGGTGATCTTGTTGTTATTGTTGTTACTGAAGAAAGAGATGGCACATTTCCCTTTTTATATTTGGTCTTCCTTTAAGCTGACGTTTTTGGTATTGGATTGGTCTGGACCGCAGTTGGCACGGTTGTCGGTGTGCTCCTTCAAGCAGCCTATGTGGAAACCATTTTAACGGTCTGTCTTTATCTTGTTTGATTAATTTGTTCGTACGGCAGCTTCAGATTTACAGAAACAGGAACCGAAGGGATTGAAAATAGAATGAAAACAGAATGCAATGCAATAAACCCACCCACTCAAGATTCCTCGACTCATCCATCAAGGCAGGAATTATGGATCTAAGCAATTGCTGATGGAAAGTTTATAAACAGCCCAATGATGTTGTACCACAACGGTTCAAAAACTGTCGCCTTGGGGGCATTTTAAGTTTCTCTCCCCAGATGGCAGTTGGAAGGAACGATAATTGTGTTTTCCAAAAACAAAAAATCCAAAGAAATCACCAGTGCTTGGCTTCTCTGTGGTGAATTTAGAGGAAACCTTTAAAGAATATGTCCTTTTTCTTGCAGTATTGACTAAGAAGCCAGCTAAATCTCTTCTCCCTACCCTTTTACACAAAGGAGGCACTTAAGAGAGCTAATTATCTGGGTTAATTGCCTGCATAAGTAGGATTGTTTAAAACAGATAGCATAGATTGACAGAGCTTTATAAAGCTGCTCTTCTTCTTCTCCTTCTTCTCCTTCTCTTCCTCCTCCTCCTCTTCCTTTGCCTCCTTCTCTTCTTCTCCTTCTCCTCCTTTATTATAAAAACATCTCCTTTTCTTCCTCCTCCTCCCCCCCAAATTCTCTAAAGTTTACTGAATAAAATGTCCTTAAAAATTATACTAACTCGGTTAAATTTTGTTCAATCGTGTTACAAATTACAATTCGGCAGCCCTGTTTGGAAGGGCTCCACCACCGACCTGTAGCAAAGATTCCATCCAGACAAGACCAGAGGGACATTGGCCAGGAGAGCAGGGCTGGGTCTAGTTCATCTAGACCAGGGGTAGGCAACCTTGGCTCTTTGATGACTCGTGGACTTCAACTCCCAGAATTCCTGAGCCAGCCACGCTGAGGGGAAAGGGAGAGGTTTCCAAGCTGAGCCATGCTGGCTCAGGAATTCTGGGACTTGAAGTCCAGGAGTCATAAAAGAGCCAAGGTTGCCTACCCCTGATCTAGACCCTTGTAGGACCATCCTAACATGTGAATGCACCAACCACTCCCAGATGGTGAGCCATTAGGCCTTGAACGGAGTCAGGAAAGTGGATGTTGGCTCAGCGGGTCCACCATCATTTCTGTCCCTACTTCAGCTATTTGGAAGATGCTGAGACAGAAATGGCTTCCAGAAGCCCTGGTGCGTTTAAGAGACCATCAGTGAAAAAACAGAGAGAAGCTGTGATGATAACCGATCAAGCCAGCTACAGGCTTAGGAAGAGAAATGAGGCGGGGCAGGAAAATGCCTATTTTCTGCACTCGTGCCCCGGTTTGAAGAACAGATGGCTTGACTGCGTGATGTGAGATTTATCAAGGTATCTCCGGTGTTAGCTTTGCAAGCACGGCGATCCGTTTTGACTTTGGCTAAGTGACGGCTGTGATTCCTTGGAGAGCCATGAACGATGGAGGTCATTAGCTTGGGGTAGGGGGGGTGGGGGAAGCCAGCTTCTCTGGGCTCAAGAAGCAGTTATTCCTTGTTTTCTAGACTTGCCTTGTCCCTTGTTAACCGCAGAGAGGCTGAGTTCACTTATTTAGGATTTTATTCCTTAACAGAACAGAAAACAGAATAAGGGACCTACAAGGTCTTCTAGTCCAGCAGCCCTCAATCTTTTGAACACCAGGGATCAGTTCCACAGAGAGAGGTTTTTCCATGGACCGGAGTGGGCATGGTTTCACGTGCTGCCTGCATCCCACGGATGGGGCTTCGCTTGTTTGCACGCCATGGACCGATGCTGGTCCACGGACCAGGGGTTGGGGACCCCTGTTCTAGTCCAAGCTCCTGCTCAAGGCAGGAGTCTCATCCCATCCCAGTCAAATGGATGTCCGGTCTAATTTTGAAAACCTAGCAATGGAACACCCACAACAGCAGGAAGCCAGATCTTCCATTGATTAATGGCTCTCCTTGTCCGAGCAATTAAACAAAGCAGATCCTAAATCTCAAATTTTTATTTTATTTTTTTTAATTTCTTATCAGTTTATAATATAAAATGCAAAAGGACAAGAGAAAATGGGGAAAATAAGGGAGGGAAAAGTGTAGAAAAGAGGGGGGGGAAAGAAAGAAAGAGAGAAAGAAGAAAGAAAGAGAGAAAGAAAGAAAGAAAGAGAAAGAAAGAAAGAAAAAGAAAGAAAGAAAGAAAGAAAGAAAGAAAGAAAGAAAGAAAGAAAGAGAAAAAGAAAGAAAGAAAGAAAAGGCACTGACTTCCAACTTTCTTTGGTGCAGTGGAATAAGATAATGACATCAAACCTCGACTTTTTACTTTTACATAATAATATAAACTAGTAAATAAATGTAAATAATATAAACTTAATATTTCTATAACAACAAAGCTGTCTAATAGGCAAAACCAAAAATCGAAGTTTCATTTTTTTTCCCTCCTCAAGCACAAAGTCCAGAAGTGGTTTCCAAGTAGAAAAAAAAAAGTAATTGTATTTTTTTCTTCTTTAATCGAAACAGTTAGTTTAGCCATCTCTGCTGACTCCCATCAACTTTTGCAGCTGTTTGTCCTGTTTGTGGGAATCGAAGTGTCAAAATTCAAGGAAAACCTCAAAATTGATGTGATGGGCTTTCTATCAAACTCTGCACCCAGAGAGGTTTACCACAAACTTAGATGGGTAATCAATCCTCCTAATTTTGGTGGCCGGTTTATTGTTCGTCACCTGAATGTTTGAAGCTCCATTTTGTCAACTGCAAAAGTTGAGTCTGGAAGTAATAAGGATGCCCAGCCACTGATCACCACTTTTACTTTTTATTGGAAGAAAAGCCCACCCTTTCTCCCTTCTTTCATTAGGCCTGTGGGTCAAAAGGGTTAATTGTGTGGTATGCTTGCTTAAGCATCTGTGGAAAATGGCTACCAGATTGCTCCAGATCTCCCTTGCTTAGTGAAATCACATTCAAGGCCCAAAAAAGAAGAAAGAAAAGAAAAATAGCAAGAATGCACTGGAAATACTCCAGCTATAAAGGCCGTATGTTGGCGATAGAGCCTGCAGGGAGCTGCTGAGACCGAACGAGCCAGGAGGGAACAAAAATAGATGCTACAAACATAGAGGTATCTTGAGAATTGGGTCATAATTGCTAGGGTTTCCTTCCTTTCCTTTCAGTATTTCTGGAAGTCTTAAGCACGCGTGTCTGACAAAAGTGGTGTGGGGTTAGCACATTATCAGTGTCATGACACATTCCTGATCTGGAAGTGAAGACACAGAACAGATAAAAAGAAAAAATAGATGAGGGATGCAGAGATTGATCAGAATACTAAGGCAGGGGTCCCCAACCTATGGTCCGTGGCCCGGTACCGGGCCATGGCGTGTTGGCCACCAGGCCGTGGGAATAGCTGGTGACCCCCCCCCCAATCGCAGTAGTACCACTGCGTGGCCACTAGCAGTCCCGTTTGCACATGCGTGGGTGCGCTAGCACCACCACCAGTGTCACACGGATGCCAGTGGCCCGGTTGTGCATGCACGTGGGTGCCAGCACCACTGCCGTGGGTGCGCGTGACCTATTTGCGTGTGCAGGTCATACACGTGCACATTTCTCTGCTTCTCCCAGGCCACCAAGCCGGAAAGGTTGGGAAGCTCTTTACTAAGGCATCAGCTGCTTGGTTTGGCTTTAGTTTAGCCGATTGTAGGAATTCAGCCATTATAGCTATGATTTGTATGAGCCTTGCAACTGTAGTTTATTGGGGTAGAATGTAGTCTGGATTCCTGAAGAGGGAGGGGCTGCTTTTTGGAGGGCAAAGAGGCAGTGGAGCTTAGAATGTCTGGTAAGCAGGAAGAGGGTTAAAACAGCTCCTCCGTAGCGATTCCCAGTATATATCTGTAGTTGCACAAATAGTTGTTTAGTCCGGCAAGATTCTGTCTATAGGTTAGGAACAATAATGGAAATTGAAGTAACTTCATGTGTCATTCTTGGTTCTTGGGACCTGACATTTATTCAACAAAGAATCGGGGTTAAGACAAGGTGTGAATCCAGATGAGATTGTCCATGGCATAAGTTACTGAGCCAATCTTGTTTAGAGTTCTATTATTTGTAATGGATCTTTGAACCCCACCCCACCCCCTTTGACATTTCTGGGCTGCGTTTGAAGCAACTAGAGCAATCTTTCAACAGGATCTGAGAAGAAGGTTTCAAACAATGCTGCTTTTCCTGATGAATATTATCAGGAACGAAGTATTTAGTTACATCATTTGTATGACACTGTTAAGAGTTATCATCACAGGATGTCAGCTGTTTTGAGTTACGCCGCCTTTTGCAATTGACTGATGATGAATTTGTCAATGCCAACGGTGTTCAAGTGGTGCTCCAGTTGTTTTGGATTGGGCCCAAGGCACCTGTTACTATTAGTACTGTGGTTTGTCGCACAGTCAGACAGATGTTTCGACTGTTTGGCCTTTTTTATCACCTATTGAGTCCTTCCCAAGGACGTGGGAATAAGCAAATGTTGTTGTTTTAATGGTGTTCAAAGTATTGTTGCAAGATGTAAGCTGTTCCAAGTAAAGCTACTTTTTGCAAGCGACCGATGGTGATTTTTGTCAAGGCAGGTGGTGTTCAAATAGTGCTCCAGATGTTTTGGGATTGTACCCAAGGCACCTATTACTATTGGTGCTATCCTTGCTTTCTTTTTGCTACAGTTGTTCTACTACTTGCAGGTCTTTGTATTTTGTGATTTTTCTATTATTATTATTATTAGGTCATTTCTGTATTTGCCTTGTTCCTGGTTTTGAGCCACCTAGAGTCAGGAGTCAGGCAGCACACCAATTTGATGAACGATAAATAAATAAAAGTGATTGTCCCATATACAAGTATGTCCCACCTTTCAATTTTTCATTGTTATTCTAGCGTTCAGGCCATCCAGTTGTCTCCTTCCCTTATCTCCTAAGAGAGCTTCTCTTGAGTGGCTGTCCATTCTTCTAGTCAGAGATCTCAACCAGGACAGAACAGAATAACGGAAGGGACCTTGGAGGTCTTCTAGTCCAACCCCCTGCTGAAACAGGAGACCCTAGACCATTTCGGACAAATTGTTGTCCAGTCCTTTTCTGCTTAAAGCTTTCAACAGCAGAATCCTTAACCCCTTGCCTTGGAAATGCAAAGATTATCCCTGAAGAGATGGATGGCCACATCTGGAACACTGCATCCAGTTTTGATCACCATATTACAGAAAAGATGTTGAGACTTGGGAGAAAAAGTGCAAAGAAGAGCAACTAAGATGATTAAGGGCCTGGAGACAAAAACATACGAAGAACGGTTGCAGGATTTGGGAATGGCCAGTCTAGAGAAAAGAAGGACTAGGGGGGACATGATAGCAGTATTCCAGTAATTGAGGGGCTGCCACAAAGAAGAGGGGGTCAATTTATTCTTTAAAGCACCAGAAGGCAAGACAAGCAATGGATGGAAACTGACCAAGGAGAGAAGCAACCTGGAATTAAGGAGAAACTTCCTAACAGTGAGGACAATTAACCAGTGGAACAGCTTGTCTTCAGACATTGTGGGTGCTTCATCGCTGGAGGTTTTTAAGAAGAGACCGGACGGCCTGAAATGTCTGAAATGATATAGGGACTCCTGCTGGAGCAGGGGGCTGGACTAGAAGACCTCCAAGGCCCCTTCCAGTTCTGATTCTGATTCAAGAAAGATGAAAAGCGATTCACAGTTAGAATCGCTTGGCGTGAACCCCGATGTTATTCTGTCCCACCATGGGCAATGGGCAGAGACCTTTGGGCTGCTTCACACCTGGCCTTAAATCAGCTCCAACCCCCCCCCCTTACCTTCTGCTGCTCTTCTCAGCCAGGTTCGACAATGATGATTGCAATTTTCGTTGTGCTCTTTCGATTTACCACCGGTTTTTTTTTTTTATGGCCGTGGAGGCAGCCGCAAAATCGAGGGAAATCTCATAAAGCGGAGACTAAACGTCTCCTTCCAGAGCTCAGGCAGAGATATTTTTTTTAAAATATATATATATATATATATATTTGGCATCGGTGCTTATTCCGCAGAGGAGACTGTGTAAACAATATCACATCCCCCGAGTCGCCCGGTATCTGTACAGTTAAGTGGTAACAGCTTGAGAAATGCATTTCTTCGTGCGTTTGCGGTAAAATTTGAAATGAGCCCCCGGGCTAAAATAAATTGGTGACATTTTGTAGCAGAAGGAGGAAGCGGGGGGGGAGGAGGAGGAGAAGAGGAAAGGGCAGGAATTAGAAATGAAGAGAGGGAGGGAGATAGAGAGAGAGAGAGAGAGAGAGAGAGAGAAACATAAGAGAGGGAAAGAGAGAAAGAAGGAGAGAGAGAAACATAAGAGAGAGAGAGAGAGAGAGAGAGAGAGAGAGAAAACCAGCTTGGGAAACTGTGGGACTACAGCCAGAAGTCTGATTCATTTGCTTTATCACCATCTGAAAGTAAATAAATCCTCCACACATTTTTTTTGTCGGGGAAAGTGTTCTTCATAATTGGTTGACAGATTGCAGGGCTGCTTGGAGGGCGACTAGACCAAACACGGACTAGACCAAACATGCTTTTCTAAAAGTTCAAGGACGCCAAGATCCAGAGGGAACCGGGTTCAGTTTCCAGGCTTGATGGCAGAGGTGCTGCTGAGGATTTTCTTGACCGAATTATTAGGTTCCTCCTGGCCGTTAGCAGCGATGGCTACCCACTTCCTCCTTTCCTGTCTCCTCCATCTTTATTTCCCTGCCCTTCTTGGAGGTGGGTGAGAAAAACAGCTGCGATCCGGTTGGCCACAGGCTACGCTGGTCAAAAAAAGGAGGAAGAGGCTGTGACACCTTACAGACTTAACGACAGATGTTATAGGATGAACTTTCACGGAGTGATAGCCCGCTTCGTACAAAAGTGTTTGCTGTGATTAGCAAAGTAAAATCTCTCCGGTGACTGATTTGGTTCAGTCCCTTCTTAGTAGCTGAGGCTCCTCCCCTCTCATAGGTAGAGGCAGACTTGAGAGGCAGTTTAGTCAAGTGGTTAAGGCACCAGCCTAGAAACCAGGAGACTGTGAGTTCTAATTGCACCTTAGCCATGAAAGCTGGCTGGGTGACTTTGGGCCAATCACCAGGAGACTGGGAGTTCTAGTCCTGCCTTAGCCATGAAAACCAGCTGGGTGACTTTGGGCCAATTACTAGTCCCATCTTAGCTATGAAAGCTGGCTGGGTGACTTTGGGCCAGTCACCAGGAGACTGTGAGTTCTAGTCCCATCTTAGCTATGAAAGCCAGCTAGGTGACTTTGGGCCAATTACTAGTCCCATCTTAGCTATGAAAGCCGGCTAGATGACTTTGGGCCAATCACCAGGAGACTGGGAGTTCTAGTCCCATCTTAACTATGAAAGTTGGCTGGGTGACTTTGGGCCAATCACCAGGAGATGGTGAGTTCTAGTCCCATCTTAACTATGAAAGCCGGCTAGGTGACTTTGGGCCAAATCACCAGGAGACTGGGAGTGCTAGTCCCACCTTAGGCATGAAAGACAACTGGCTGATTTTGGGCAAGTCCCTTTTTCTCATTCCATGTCATCAGGTTTACGTGACAAGTCCACCAGGCAATTCCTATTGCAACCAATGGATTTCTTAAAAAGGGAATCCGGTTACAAAAATCTTGGCAAGGGGAATGTGTTGAATCCAGCACCCGATCTATCTCTTCAGTCCATTACCGTTGAACTTGCTTTTTCTTCTGAAAGATCAACTATGGTTTTCAGAGATTTAATCCAAAGCTTAGAGGAGCTTTGACGTGGATCTTTCACTGGGTGATTTAGATGCCATGTGAGAAGGAGACTCTCCGAGATAGCAGGCTAATTTTGGAAAATTAATTAGATAAGGTCTTCCATGATTGGGCTGGCAGAGGGAGGGGTGTGGTAATCTTCAAGCAAACTTTAATATACTTGTGACTTAGTATGACGTCTCAGTCCCTTCTGACTTGTTCCAGGAATCCTGCTTCAAAGAAACCTTGGTCAGATGCAAAATCCACCATGTTAACCTTTCAACATTCTCAGTCAATGCCTTTTGGAAACAAGAGAAGAAGTTAGGGATCTGGAGAGATCTGTGGCTTTTTTTAAAAAACAAAAAAGGGAATTAATGGCCTTTGTAC
This sequence comes from Azemiops feae, assembly GCA_023970755.1. NCBI lineage: Eukaryota > Metazoa > Chordata > Lepidosauria > Squamata > Viperidae > Azemiops > Azemiops feae. Next base: position 306,788 of record JALGBA010000510.1, read on the forward strand.
AATTTTTTCCTGTGATTTTGGTAGCAGAGTTCTGAATGCAATGAGGAGAGACTTAGAGGAATATCAATGGAAGAGAATATTTGTAGCTAAGAGTTGAACTGTGGGGTCCTTGTTGCTCTCTGAACTTGATTCTTTTCTTGCAGACATTTCATGACCCAACTAGGTAACACCATCAGTATTACAAGTAGGTAGCAAGGGCCTCACACTTAGAAAAATAGAAAGAGAAATCTAAATGTCTGCTAGATTTATATCACACCTTTCCTCTTGGAGCTCAAGAGGAATTTCATAGGATTGGTCCTCATCCACCACCAGCCAACCAAATTGATTTGATATAGACTCAACCAGTAGCTTCGGTAGCTGCTAGTTGACTTGATCCATAGTCTTCCTGGATCTAGACCAACACTTCAACCACTACTCTATCCATACAGCAACTTTCTCCAACTCTGAGGCTCTTTAAATGTGTTGGAGGATGATTCCAGTTCTCTTGGCCAGCATAGTCAGTTAAGGACTATGAACTGGGGAGATCATCAAGAGAGTAGGTTGAAAACAGTGTTCTTCACAAGAACATAAAAAAACAATCAATCAGTGGAACGACTTGAGAAGACTTGGAGGTTTTTAAGAAGAGATTGGACTGTCTGAAATGGTGTAAGGTCTCCTGCTCAAGCAGGGGATTGGACGTGAAGACCTCCAAGGTCCCTTCCAACTCTGTTATTTTGTTATAGCAAGGACATAACCTTCATCTGCTCACAAAGGAGCACGTGCAAAAGCACCCTTAAAAGACAAAAGGACTATTCAGAGACAATCGTGGTTCAATCAAGTTGTCCTCTTTTTGCAAGCTTCTCAGCATTAGTATGCATCCTTCGTTGGGGAAGGAAGAAGTGAGTTTCCTAAAATAGAATTGTTTTGTTCTTCTCAGACTCTTCAATATGCTAAATATTTATCGTCCCAGAGGCCAAAGTGTCAGAGGGCCAGGGTGGAAGAGAAAACTGGAATCATGAGGTCCAGATTGTTAATTATCTTTTGTTAGCTGTCAACAACCTTCTTGCCTTGTCCTTTAGCCCACTTTTCTTTCTGTCTCTCCCCTTCCTCCTCCTTATCCTTGCTAGGCTTTCTTTGACTTGGCCGTTTTCTCCCGCCATGCCTTTCATTTGTAAACCATCCCCAACCCCCCAGAGAGATTTCTTCCTCCGCTAGCAGCAGCGATAAAAGTCCCCTCTCCCACCGCCTTTTTGTGATTAATCAGTCCTCGGGCAGCCTCGATAGGGTGTTAATTTGTAAACTCGGTGGACAAGCAGCCTGTGATAAGTTGCAACAGCTGCTCACATGTCCACCTTGGGAGATGGCCTAGATAAGCCTCGGAGACTGCCAAAATTGCATGGGAGTAATGGAGTAGAAAGGAACAGACTGCAAGGAAATGGAAGATAGATAGATAGATAGATAGATAGATAGATAGATAGATAGATAGATAGATAGATAGATAGATAGATAGATAGATAGATAGATAGATAGATAGATAGACAGACAGACAGACAGACAGACAGACAGACAGAGACAGACAGACAGACAGACAGACAGACAGACAGACAGACAGACAGACAGACAGAGGATGGATGGATAGATAGATTAGGTATAGCTAGCTAGACAAATTAGATGGAGATAGATAGACAGACAGACAGACAGACAGACAGACAGACAGACATATATATATTTGGATTGCTAACAAGATTTCTTCCTCCCATATTTGGGCCGACAGGGTGCATCAAAAAAACAACAACACTCAAGACATATATAGAGAGAGAGATAGAGGTAGAGATAGAGATAGAGATAGATAGATAGACAGACAGACAGACAGACAGACAGACAGACAGACAGACAGACAGACAGACAGACACTTTAGACAGACACCATCTATCTCTAATCTATCCATCCATCCTCTATCATGTCTGTCTATCTAAAGTGTCTGTCTGTCTCTGTCTATCTATCTATTTATCTGTCTATCCATCCATCCATCTCTCATCTATCCATCCATCCTCTATCATGTCTGTCTATCTAAAGGATCTGTCTATCTATCTATCTATCTATCTATCTATCTGTCTATCTATCTATCTATCTATCTATCTATCTATCTATCTATCTATCATCCATCTATCTCTAATCTATCCATCCATCCTCTATCATGTCTGTCTATCTAAAGTGTCTGTCTGTCTGTCTGTCTACCTATTTATTCATTCAGTCAGCCATTCATGTACTGTATCCATCCCTCCTGTCTATCTGTCAGTCCATCCTTCCACCCATCCGTTTTTCCTTAAAATGCTTTTTTAGACTGAACGAAACACTGCAGAGTCCCTTTATGGATAATTGGTTGTCAGTTCTGGTTGCTGAGAAAAACCTTGAGCAATTAATTTGAGCCGTGCTGGATTTCAGCTGGGAAACGTAGACTGATGAAAGTAGCCAGCATGCAGCTAGGATGTTCTGCTACAGGTGTACCAGAGGCAGGGAAGTACATATTTTAATTGCCCTCCCCCCCCCTCCTTCATAGTCCTAGTAAAGTGAGAGGCTTTTGCGCTTTCGGTATCTGCCCTGAAAGTTGAACATCTACTAAAAATAAATAATAAGGGCTGAGCTGGGAAAGTGCAGGCAGAGATAGTTCATTTGCTGACCGTTCAAAGTTACAACAGCACTTGAAAAAAGTGACTTATGACTGTGTTTCACACTTATGGCCATTGCAGCATCCCCGGGGTCACGTGATCAAAATTTGGAGGCTCGGCAACTGACTGGTACTTACGACGGTTGCAGTATCCCCGACGTCACGTGATCCCCTTTTGCTACCTCCTGACAAGCAAAGTCGGGGAAACCAGCTTCACTTCACAACCGTGTTACTAATTTAGCAATCGCAGGGATCCACTTAACAGCTGTGGCCAGAAAGGTCATAGAATGGGGCAAAAACTCACTTAACAAATATTTCACTTAGCAACAAAAAGTTTGGGGCTCAGCTGTGGTCCTACGTCCAGGGCTACCTGTACTTTTCCCCCAGGCACTTAAGGAAAGAAAACAGAATTTTCCTACCGGTAATCCTCGACTTACGACGACAATTGGGCCCAAAATTTCCATTGCTAACCAAATCGGTAAAATAGTTAAGTGAATCGTGTGGCCCTGAAGTGAATCTGGCTTCCCCCACAGACTTTGCTTGTCAGAAGATCCCCAGGGAAGTTGCAAACGACAGTCCCAGGACCCTGGGATGCTGCTACCATGGTTTGCCAGTTGCCAAGCACCCAAAGTTTGATCACAGGACCATGGGGGATGCTGCAAGGGTCGTAAGAGTGAGTACCGGGTCATAAGTGCTGTTCGAACTTTGAACCGTCATTAAACAGATGACTGTAAGCCAAGGACAACCTGGAATTGCACATTCTTGCTTGCATTCCTAAGCATAAACTATAGCTTCACTCATTTCATCCTAAGCCAGGGTTTGTTCACCGAGAGTTATCTACAAATAAGCCAAACTGGCTATTAGTTGGGTTTGCAAAAAAATGATGGCAAAATTTGCTACAGTTTTATCCGTGGCTTTGTGTTTAATCCTTTGGCTACAAATCAGGAAACCATTTGTAGCATTTAAATCCTAAATGATGATGGTTTTGGCTTTATTTTTAAGACCTGGCCTCTTTTTTAAACTTTCTGCTACATTTCTGCAACTTTTTTTGCTCTCTTCCTGCTAAACAGCCAGCTTAACAACAACAACAACAAAAAGCTAGTCAAAATATCTTTTTCTTTAGAAGAGCAACAGGGTAGCCGATGAAGGACACTTGGCAGAGTTTTCTAAACAAAGATGCAGAATTTGCAAAACTGATCTTCCTTGCTGGCCTAACAGGTCGGTAGTGGAAGTACTTCTATTTTGCTTTTGAAGAAATCCGGCAAGAAAAAAAAAGTTCAGAAAGTCAGGCAGACGTTCGCCATCATGACAGCTCCCATCCCCAACAGCTGGTCTTGGTGAAATCTGAAAAAAGCTGATGGGAAAAGAATTTGTGGATGCATTCACATCACTCTTGGTTTCTTTGTGGTTTAGCTGATGAGAAAAAGCCAGACTGTTTGCTTAATGGCGGTGGATGGTGGTGGTGGTGGTGCAGTGGGGGGATGATGCAAAGAGTAGTGGGTTATGCTGGCTTGTGGAAGCACAGTGGACCTGGTTGTGAAATGGAAGCTCAGCCTACGGATGCCCCGTGTAACTTCTGTTTGAAATTGTCCATCTGAGAGAGAGAAAGAAGAGAGAAGAAGAGAGAAAGGAGAGAGAGACGCAGAGGGAGGGAGGGAAGGGAGGAAGGGAAAAGGAAAGGAGAGAAGGTAGGGAACAAAGAAAGGAAAGAAAAGGAAAGGATCTAGAGCAGGGGTCTTCAAACCTTGGCCCTTTTATGACTTGTGGACTTCCAACTCCCAGAATTCCTCAGCCAGACACACTGGTTGAGGAATTCTGAGAGTTGAAGTCTACAAGTCATAAAAGGGCCAAGTTTGAAGACCCCTGCTCTAGAGAAAGGAAATAGAGAAAGGAAAGGAAAGGAAGAAGGAAGATAGGAAAGAGAAAAGGAAGAAAGGGAAGGGTGAGGAAGGGAAGGAAAGAAAGAAAGAAAGAAAGAAAGAGAAAGAAAGAAAGAAAGAAAGAAAGAGAAAGAGAAAGAAAGAAAGAAAAAGAGAAAAAGAAAGAAACCACTTCTTCATTGGGCCACAGTTGTCTGAACAACACTTGCCCTGCCGTGTGTGAGTGTGGAGCTGACCTGCTTTGGTCGGATGCAAAAACACACAGACCGAGCTCTGGTTTGGATAAAAGATTTGGCCCACGATCCGGGTTTATTTGTAATGGAAACGTGCGCTGCTTTCTCAAAAGCATATTTATTCTGGCAGAGTGATTATCTGACAGGCGTCCTCCGCATTGCCGACATTCGACATTTCTCTGCCGGGCTGATAATGATCATTTTGGGGGGTCAGCTTTATTTGCGTTTGGTTTAACCGCTTGGCTAATATTCCCGCGGAGGAAAATCCTTTCGACTCAACAGTTTAGCCCGTTGCTGACGAACAAAGCTTCCCTCGCTCAGGTGCCTTTCAGTTTCGTTCATCCCCTAAATCCTTCCCTGAAAGATCAAAGGATCGAGATGGTGGGATGTTGTTTTAATTCGGCAGAGCGAACTGAGCAATTGCACAATTCCAGTGGATGAACCCTTTAATAGATGCCAAATAATACTCTGCTGATTTTGCTCGGTTGCATCACCAGATGGGAAAGCATGAAAGTAAAATGAGGGTGGGGGTGAGCCAAGGCACCCAGCGGCTTGAGGGGGGACAAGATGGCACCCCGTTTTCTCCATTCCATGACACAATCTCCTGGAAATAAGGAGGGTCCCAGGAAATGAGAGGGAAGCAGCCAGGAAAATTAGATGGGACCTATTTGTCTATCCATCCATCCAAGTCAGGTTTGCCTCCTTGGTTCATCAAGAATTATTGGATTTTCTTGAGTTTGAGAGGGAGGGAGGGAGGGAGGGAGATAGGGAGGGAGGACAGAGGGAGAAAGGGAAGGAAGGGAAGGAGGGAGGAGATAGGGAGGGAGGACAGAGGGAGAAGGGGAAGGAAGGGAAGGAGGGAGGGAGGACAGGGGGAGATATGGAGAAAGGGAAGGAAGGAAAGTAGGAAGGAAGGAAGGAGATAGGGAGGGAGAAAGGGAAGGAAGGAAAGTAGGAAGGGGAGAAAGGAAGGAAGGAGATAGGGAGGGACAGAGGGAGGTAGGAAGGGAAGCAAAGAAAGGAAGGAAAGAGATAGGGAGGACAGAGGGAGGTAGAGAGAAAGGGAAGGAAGGAAGGAGATAGGGAGGGAGGTTTGGAGGGAGAAAGGGAAGGGAAGGAGGGAGGGAGGGAGGATCGAAGGAAGGAAAACTGAAATTTACCGCTTTACAGCATGCAGAGAAAGCATCCTGCCACGCACAGTGTTTTATAGGTTAGGTGGCACAGCAGGGTCTGCCATTAAACAAAATCTTGGCAGAGAGGGATGCCTGCCCTCCCTTCCACTCCTCTTCCTTCCGCAAGAGGTGATTTAGGCATTACAGCCTCAAGCAGCAGCCCTTGCCCAGGAGATGCCACCCTCCCTCAAAAGGATTTCAGGGCCTATTTTGTCCAACCCGCAGAGATAACCCTGATGGAAAACAAGGCTCCGAATTTGTGTCAAACAGCCATTCCCCCCTCCCCCCAACTTTCACACTACTTGTCTTTGCAGCTTACAATCTCTTCCCCCCCCCCCAAGAATCGCTCTGATAGACAATCTTCTCTCTTGCTTTTGCAAAACAAAAACAAAAAAACACCCAGTTCCAGAAGCCAAAGAAACCAGAATAGAAAATCCCCCCTTGATTCCTGCAAATCTCCTGGGTCACAGCCCAGAACTGTAGCCTGTCTGGTTAACATTTCTCCGGGTTGTTTATCCCATTTCCCAAATCTCGGGCTATGAGACGCTACGGAATCATTCATAAAGCACATCCTGACACACAAGCGAGGCCGCCGGGGATGTCGGGAAGGGGAAAGAGCTTATTTTAGCCATAAGTTGGCTCCTTAACGTTTATTTTATTTATTGTGGAGCTCAGCTCTTTCACTTGGGCTATTGAGCTCGCTAAGAAGGAACTCTGAGCAGTTGAACTCTGAGGACGGGCCATTAGGACGGCAATACAGCTAGAGGCGGTCCTCAATTTGCAGACATTTCATTTAGTGACCGTTCAAAGTTAAAACGGCACTGGGACAAAAAGTGACTTAGGACTTATCTTTCACACTTACGACGGTTGCAGCATCACGTGATCAGAGGCTTGGCAACTGACTCGTATTTATGACGGTGGCAGCGTCTTGGAGTCACGTGATTGATCCCCTTTTCTGACTTTCCGACAAGCAAAGTCAACGGGGGGAAGCCAGATTCGCTTAACGACCATGTTCCTAACTTCACAACTGCAGCGATTGACTTAACAACTGTGGCAAGAAAGGTCGTAAAATGGGGCAAAAGCCACTTAACTACTGTCTCACTTAGCAACTGAAATTTGACCGTAAGTCGAGAACTACCTTTTCTAGACTAGGGCAGCCCCTTCCCCAGCCCCTCCCTCCCCAATAAAAGTTTATTTACCCTTTGGATTTTCTGCTTTGCGGTGGGGAGCAAGCTTTGTAAATTAGATTTAAGGAAACCTTTATGCAGATAGATTTTTTTATTTTATTTTTTCTCTCTCTCTCTCTCCACTGTATGTTGTTGACATTCTGGTCGAAACTGAATACTCCTGATTACCACAAGGCTGTTTACAGGGTTTGGGTTAATTGGATTTCTTAACAACCTTCCTAAGGCGGAAATATAGCACGGATGGAGTTTCAAAAAGCAGAATGCCGCCTGGGTGTATAAACAGGAGGAAAGGGTTTTACATAATAATCCGATTAGCAGAGAGCAGGTCTAATCGGCTGCAGTTGTGGGTCCCTCACAAAATGAAATACGATGAGAGTGGGACTTTTGAGAGAGGTCTCACTTACACTCTGTAAGAAGACAGATAAAATTTTAGCAGAAGGATCTGCACAGGGAGTCCTCGACGTGCAACAGTCTGTTTAGTGACCGTTCAGAGTTACAACGGCACTGAAAAAAGGGACTTACGAGCACTTTTTTCACACTTAACGACCGTTACAGCATCCCCGCGGTCACGTGATCAATATTCAGATGCTTGGCAACTGGCTCGTATTTATGACGGTCGTGGGGTCGCATGGTCCCCTTTTTGCAACCTTCTGACAAAGTCAATTCACTTAACCCTTGTAAGTGATTAACAACTGGGGCGAGAAAGGTGCTAACCCGTAGCCATGTTCACTCAACACCGTCTCGCTTAGCGGCAGAAATTTTGGGCTCAATTGCAGTCGTAGGTCGAGGATTCCCTGTCTTCTCTAACTAAGCCTCGATTTTTGAATGCCAGTTCCATCTTTTCCCAGCTCTGTTCTTTTTCTTCTTCTTCTTCTCATGTTTCCTGTATAATGTTATAACGTTGCCCGTCCTCCAGATGTGACGCGCAAAGTAAACCCTTCGGTCGGAAGATTTTTTTCTTTGATGGTGACAGTTGGAGAAATACTGAAGCCTCTTTTCTCCCGTTGTGTCTTTTAGGCATCAGAAGGATCCGAGAAGCTGTTTTCCCCTCCAGCAACGAAAGGTAGGTCAAGATGGGAAAAAAATGCTTCTGGGTTAAAACTTCTTCCTGTCCTTCTGAAGACCCTCTCCCGAGAGCTGGGAACTCAGAAGATACCCTGGCCATCCACCTGCAAGAAATCTCCCGTGTCTTAGGGTTTCTGTCCACCTCCACTGTGTAGGCCAAAACCAAGAAATCAACTCCCATCAGAAGATGAAAATCACATTTTTTAAATATTGGCTATAATAGCAGAATCTTGCAAGCTCCCCCCCCCCTTATACTCATGTGAATTAGGGAAGTGTCTGCCTCAGTAATGGCTCATGCCTTCTTCATATTTTGGACTTTAAACCATGTGTTTCACCCTGTCACTTTGGTAACAGATCTTGGCCTGTTTTCCTTCATTTCTGTATTTGCAGTTGTTTTGCCTAGATGCTTCAGTTGTTTTGGAGATTCTTATGTATGATAGAGTGGGTTATTTCCTTCCTTCCTTCCACCCATCCAACTCTTTTCTGCTTCCTCTCCTCTCCTCTCCACTTCTTTCCTCCTTTCTACCTTCCTTCCATCCACCCATCCACCCATCCATCTCTTTTCTGCTTCCTCTCTCCTTCCTTCCTTCCTTCCTTCCTTCCTTCCTTCCTTTCCCTTCCTTCCTTCCTTCCTTCCTTCCTTCCTTCCTTCCTTCCTTCCTTCCTTCCAGCACATATATTAAGATTGAATCTTGACTGTTTTTCTTGACATTTCTTTTCTGGTTAATTTTTCTTTTCTTTTCTTTTTTCTTTTTTTTTGAAAATGTTTATTTTGTTGCTAAATCACCTGTAACATTTCCTAAGATTAGTTGTTGTGTTTAGGATGGATGAAAAACGACACAACGATTTTTTTTTTATTTGGTTCCCACTCCTCTTTTTCACCTGTTTTTGACATCTGGGGATTACTGGACTCTTGACCAGCTAGTTTTCATCCATCTTATGAGTCACAGAATACTGTTTCCAGTTGAGAGAACAGTTTAGGAATCTATCTCTTCTTGAGCATGGAAGCTCACGTTCTTCTCTTGCTACTTTTGTCCATATAATATACATACAACATTAAATATATATTTCTTCTTCACCCACATTCTCCCAACGAGCAGCTTGTAATTGCAAACAGTGGGATGCATTAAAAAGGCCGGACGTTCTTGGACGTTACTTTTACGCACTTCTGTTTTGTCCACTCTGCCAAAGAAATTAGCCTCGGGCCCTGCAGTAGAGAGATTTCTTTGGGAAGGAAGCCCTCTGTGGTTTTTCTCTCCCCCCCCCCCCCCGTCTGATCCAGAGCAGGGGCCTCGTTGGTCGGCTTATAATTTGGTTGCTGCAAGGGAGTCTAAAGCTTTTTTTTTTGCTCCTGCTTTCCTCCTCCTTTTTCCTGCTGGGCTAACCTGTCACAATAAATCATTTTAAAGGCTGGAAATGCAAAAACCTAGAGAGAGAGAGAGAGAGAGAGAGAGAGAGAGAGAGAGAGAAGGCATGCCAGTTTATTTCAGAGGGGTCTGAGGAGTTTGAAAGGGATGCCCCCTTCGCCTGGTTGCTAGCGGGCTAGCAGTGAAAGGCAAACTAACAGTCGTGTTTAGCCTATATAGCCTTCTACAGCCCTCTCCTTCCATCTAGGGAAGGAAGGAAGGAAAGGGAGAGAAGGAAGGAAGGAAGGAAGAAAAGAGAAAGAAAGAAAGAAAGGGGGAGAAGGAAAGAAGAAAGAAAGAAAGAAAAAGAAAGAAAGAGGGAGAAGGAAGGAAGGAAGGAAGGAAGGAAGGAAGGAAGGAAGGAAGGAAGGAAGGAAGGAAGGAAGGAAGGAAGGAAGGAAGGAAGGAAGGAAGGATATCCAGGATTAGTCTTCTCCTGCCTAAAGTCTAAACCCGGTGTTTTAGGCTTAATTTTGGGCCGTCCTTCTCCCGTGTCTTTCTCCTAAGCTTTGGGAGAGGCCTGGAATCCATCAAAGCCATGGAAAGATTTTTATTTTTTATATGGAGAGAACCAGTAGTTGAGTTTGCTAATTAGATTTCCGTTTGGCCAGAAGAGTTTGATCCTGGCTGGATCTCCAGTGACAGCACTGACAAGTGATCTGGGAAGGAATCAAAGGGAAAACAGCTTCTCTTAATTAGCAGCAGCCATTCCCAGGATTTGGCCAGAATTGAAGCTGCCGGTTGAGAACTTTGGTTTCAGCCCAACGTTTAATGGTCCAAAGATCAATCGAGCTGTCTGTCTGTCCGTCCATCCATCTAGTCCATCCTATCTATTCATTCTGTCTGTATGTATGTATCTATGTATCTATCTGTCTATTATCCATCTTCCATCCATCCTTTTTAATTATTCATTTTATTTATCTCTTATTTATCATCTATCTATTCATTCTGTCTGTCAGTGTCTGTCTCTGTCTGTCTGTCTGTCTATCTATCTATCTATCTATCTATCTATCTATCTATCTATCTATCTATCTATCTATCTATCTATCTATCTATCTATCTATCTATCTATCTATCTTCCATCCATCTATTCATTCTGTCTATTCATTCTGTCTGTCAGTGTCTGTCTGTCTCTGTCTATCTAGCTAGTCTTCTTGATGTAGTCATCTATATTCCTGTCTATCATGAATCTCTCCGTCTATCTTTTTTTTTTCTTTCAATGATTTTTAAATACATGCCGGTTGACGAGTGTCCAAATTTTTTATGAAATAAACCGCAAGGAGGCTGCGGCGATCGTAAGCCCGGGGGCCGATCCCCAGTCACTCTTTTCAGTGCCGTTGCAACTGCAGACGGTCGTTAAACAAATGGCTGCAAGGCGAGAACTGCTTGTATCCACACACGTCACAATTGAACTCCCTTATTCCTGACCAAGCCTTCCTATAAGACTCTATCAAGTGTCCTAGATTCAGCAACAGGTCCTCTACGGCAGAGGTCCCCAACCTTTTGGGCACCAGGGACCGGTTCCGTGGAGAGAGGTTTTTCCGTGGACCAGAGGGTGCGTGGTTTTGTGTACTGCCTGCATCCCGCCGATGGGGCTTTGCTTGTTTGTGCGGACCGGTTGCTGGCATGCCGCGGACCGGTGCCGGTCCATGGACTGGGGGTTGGGGACCCCTACTCTATGGTCTCATCACATATCTGCTCCACCTGCTGTGGCCTTCCGAGTCAAGGTCGAGTGGAACACACACACATACATACCCGCAACCCCTGAGGTCAATTTTCAATCAGTGCATTTTGTCTCTTTGTCAGTAAAAGCTTGACTTGCACAGGCCCGAAATGTCAACGGGAGGGCAGCTGATGGAGAAGAGCAATTTATGGCCTTAATCTCAACAGCAGCGCAGTATTGTCCGAGACAAGTGGGCGAGACACAACCCGACACAACCGGTTGCCAGCTAAAAATGTCCCTGGCTGAGCCAACCTTCCCAAACTCTCTCCGTAGTATTAGGGTGAAAAGTTGAGCTTGTAAACCTCAGAGTCCTCTAGTGAGCAATCGGCTGTTATTTTAAAGTTATTGGGGTACCCGCATAGCTCTCCCCCGTCGCCGGGCTCAAAATAAATTGAAGTAATACTATAGGAGATAGGAAGTATTTAATTATTTACCTGGGCATTACAGACTGAAATTGCTTTTTGATTTAATGCATCCAAAGGCAGGGCCGTGTTTTTCAGAGCAGAGCAAAGAGAGAGAAAGATAAGAAAGGAGAAAAAAAAAACACTGTAGCATCTCCCCAAATTATTCTCGGGCGGCATAAATGTCTTTGCAAAGTGCCTTTTTTTTTTTTTTTTTTGAAGATTTGGTCCATTTCGTGGAAATAGTTTACATTTTAAATGTGGCCCTGTTAAACATTCTAGAAGGCTTAACAGCACGCCAGACCTTAAAGGATAAAGAGAACAAGCCTTCAAAACAAATAAATTTGTCTTGCTGGCATAAATGTTGTATAAAGATGATTTGTTTTCTTTAATTATATAGTCGATTGTCAGGGAAGGGAGAGAGAGAGAAAGGGAGGGGGGGGAGAATATATAACCAGTGTGCTGGGCTCTACCCCAGCAGCCAAGTTTTAAATTTGCAGTTTGGAAAGAAAGTCAATTAAAAGAAGCTATAGGGTTAGCTGGAAAGGCGTTTCAATAAATAACTTCAACCCTCAACTAATAACAATTTACATTACCTTGAGCTACAGGGGTTTTTGGAGAAGAAAAATCAAATTAACTTTTCATCTTTTCTCCCTGCTTTGTTTACTTTCCCCTCTTGTTTGGCTTAATAAACATTCACTCCTAACGAGTTTGGATTTTAAACAGCCCTCTGAAGCAAAAAAGCAGTCAAACTTCTCTTGGTTTGGTTAGCAAGATTAAAACGTTACGATTGGGCCACGTTTAGTTTCAATGCAGTTAACTGGGTTCTACCGACATTAAACCACAGTTCAGGAGCCATGGAAAACTGTGGTTTTCTACAGCGCGCATAAGAAACTTAACACAATCCTGGGTTGTATCAGCAGAGGCATAGAATCAAAATCACGTGAACTTTGAGTACCGCTTTATAAATCCTTAGTAAGGCCACACCTGGAATACCGCGTCCAGTTTTGGTCACCCCATTACAAAAAAGATATTGTTTATTGACCGCTCAAAGTTACAACAACGGGGAAAGAAGTGACTTTACGTCCCATCCTTGCATTGGTGACTGTCACAACATCCACACAAAGACCTGTTCAAAATTTGAGCACTTGGCAATTGGCATGTGTTAATGATGTTTGCAGCATCCCAGGGCTGCATAACCGCCATTTGTGATCTTCCCAGCTAGCTTCTGACAAGCCAAGTCACATTTTTCAGTGTCATTGTAACATTGAACCATCATTAAACGTTGTTAAGCCAAGGACTGCCTATATTTATGCCGATTCCCTTCTCTTTCTTTTTCTCATTCTCCTTCAATCTCTCACATCCAGGAACTAACCAGGTTGGGTGGACTCTGGCTAGCTTCCTGGGGTCAGCCAACCTGCTCGTGAACAAAATCCAGAAAACCAGAAAACTCTGGTTTCCGGTGAGCATGATGCGCAAAACTGCCTCCATTTTTACACGTCTATGGAGATTCTCAGCCATCCGGGTCACGCTTGTCTCAAAGGTGCTTTTTGAAAAGGCAACTGGACTTTATTTTTCTTTGAAGACGTTTCACTTCTCCTCCAAGAAGCTTCTTCAGTTCCGGCTGAACGGTGGAGAATGGAAGGACCTATATACCTTTGCAATCAACTGGCGCTTAGTACTCTTTCACGCTGCAAGGAATATCAATCCTTCCATCCTCCACCATTCAGCCAGAACCGAAGAAGCTTCTTGGATGAGAAGTGAAACGTCTTCAAGGAGGGGGGAAAAAAAGCCCAGTTGCCTTTTGGAAAAAAAAAAGCACCTTTGGGTGGTCCATTTTTTACGGTTTAGGAAAATGAGCCGGAGGGCTTAGCACAGCCTCTACAGTACGAACACAATTTTGACCCGCAAACCTGATAGCAAAAACACTCTTGGTTGATCCAGGAGGGTGTTTTTGTTGTTGTTGTTGTTTTTTTGGCACTCTCTGTGTTTCCATAACTCCTTTTTTTTTTTTTTTAGTTAAATGCCGTCTGAATATCCTTCCTCACTTTGCATCTCCCTAGTCTTCCTTTTCAAAAAATAAAAAAATAATAAAAAAAGAAGAAGCAGCTTTTGACACGTTATCAATATTAATCTGTCCGGCGTTGTTTAATGGCCCATTAGGGATTCAGCCAGCAAGCGCCTTAACCCCCTGTTCAGCGCAGGTCACCCGGTATAATAGAGGCCAGAGGAGCAATTGACAAGTAATTTGACAAGTTAGCGGGGTGGGGGGGAGGCTTTGGGGGGGGTGCCTGGACACGCAGAAGGGGAGGCTTAGTTTGACTCTTGAGGTCATTGTGTGTTTCCTTTTGTGCGGTCAATGAAAGTGATCGATGTGGGGGCCAGCCGGGCTCTTTAACTGCAGATGGGGTGCTTTCTCCCTTTTGTCTGCATCTTTGCCTGGCCGGGGGGGGGGATCTGAATTTGTGATTTTCCCCGTTTCTTCCCCCCCCCCCCCATGGCACGGAGATCAGCCTGAGTAGAGAGAACACTATTAACAAGCGGCTGTTCCTCCCTTCTCCTTTCCCCCCCCCTTTTCCCCTCCCTCCCTCCCTCCCTGGGAGTCTTGGGGGCACCGCTGATGAGCAGGAAACGTGCTCGGCCAATCAATCCGTGCAGCGAGCGGTAATAGTTCATTCTCCACAGCAATCCCAGGGTTGACATGTGGTATGTTTCAGTAATTGATTTTTATATTAGCTTCATTTTGAGATGTGTAAATCCTTATATTGCTCACAGCAGCCTATCTTGTCCTAACCGAGCACAGGAGAGCGGATAGTCAGGGGCATCGCTCATGCTCTGACAGCCCTTACATTTCATGTCTGTCTGTCTGTCTGTCTATCGTGTCTGTCTGTCTGTCTATCTACTTATCTACTTATCTATCTATCTATCCATCTATCTATCTATCTATCTATCTATCTATCTATCTATCTATCTATCTATCTATCTATCTATCTCCCTCCATTTCTCTATTTCTCTATCTCTTTATCTATATCCATCTCTCTCTTATCTCTCTCCATCAATCTCCATCCATATGTATGTATGTATGTATGTATCTATCTATCTATCTATCTATCTATCTATCTATCTATCTATCTATCTATCTATCTATCTATCTATCTATATCTATCTATCTATCTATCTATCTATCTATCTATCTATCTATCTATCTATCTATCTATCTATCTATCTATCTATCTATCTATCTATCTATCTATCTATCTATCTAATCTTTTATCTATCCATCCATATCCATCCATATACACACACAGGGCCCATCCTTGCATCCTTCTGGAAATCCCTTAAAATAGGACTGTCTCAGCAGGGTTGAAGATCCCAAAGAAATGAGGGCTTGTTGAGATGGCTGCCTTGTTCTTGCAGAGAGTACCGTGCTTCAAATTGGCAAGATTCTGTCTATTCTACAAGTATGGAACAATAAAGAACTCAGCTTGGAAGATGTTTATACATCACATATCCATACAGGTTGCCTAGAGTTTGATCATGTGACCCTGGAGGTGCGGGGTCCAATCACAAGTGCAAGGCCCAATCGCAAGTCACTTTGTTGGGCAGCCATTAAACAAATGGTTGCAACCGAATCTGGAAAGCCTGGCTCTCAGCCCGTGTTCCACGATGGTCCTTCTGGCTCCTTAATCCGAGTATTGACGTCACCTCTTGCTCTGTCCCAGCATGAGATGCTTTTTGGCCTTCCACGCCGAAAGCCACAGACCCTGTGTGCACGTGCGACGTGTCTCTCTCTCTCTCTCTTTGTGTGTCGGAGAAGAGAAAAAAATCCCACTTCCTTTCACCCCGTCTCCCTTCCACTGCTGGAAAACCCACAACCCACCTATTAAATAATTAACGTCCCCGTTGGGACGCCCCGAATCAAAAGTTGTTGTGTTCCAAAGTTTACTCTGGCTCCGAACGGCACGGTTGACTGTATATTCTGGCACCTAGGAGCGGGATTTTATCCCCACTTTGGATCCCCTCCGATTATCCCCTCTCCAAGACCGACTGAGAAGCGGTGTTCCCAGCCTGGCAGGGGCTGACTGTTATTTCAGACCAGGAATGATGGCGAGAGCAGAGCGAGGGAGAGGAACAGCCCGTTACTTGATCTATGTTTATTTTTCATGGATGCGCCCCAAAAGCACATTACAGCAGCCAAGGCTGGAGGGGAGGTGGGGAGAGACGTCTCTCTTAAGGAGTAATTGTGCCCACACAGCCTCTTCCCCCTACTTGACTTTAATGAATGCCTAGGCTGTGCACTCTCCAGCTCTGGTGGCTTAAGTAAAATATACATAGACCTTAGAGAGAGCTTAGGAAGACCTTTGCTGGCCTGGAGGAAGGAAGAGAAAAAAGAGAATCCAGACTTCATTTGGGCAGTAATTAATTTCACATGTGGCCTCCCGAGTCGGTGGCTTTCTTAAGCTGGGGAAATGTGGGAAGCGATCAGGGACTGGCACACCATAGCAGCCCAGTGTAACATATAGCGCCATGCTCTGGCTTGTGACTTCCATAGCATTTGCAAAGATGGATGCTTGAGCCGGGGTTTCGAGGCGTCAATAACCAGAGGCCTGCGTTGAGTTCAAAGCACTTGAGTTTATCACTGCTACCTCTTGACAAGATTTTAGTCAACTAAAGGTCCAAGCTGACAGGCAGTAGATGAGGGTCAATGGAATTTAATTCAGAATAGAGTTGGAAGGGGCCTTGGAGGTCTTCTAGTCCAACCCCCTGCTCAAGTAGGAGAATCTATACCATTTCAGACAAGTGGCTGTCCAGTCTCTTTTTGAAAGCCTTCGGTGATGGAGCACCCACAACTTCTGGAGGCAAGCCGTTCCACTGGGTAATTGTCCTCACTGTTAGGAAGTTACTCCTTAATTAATTCCAGGTTGCTTCTCTCCTTGATTAGTTTCCACCCATTGTTCCTTGTCTTGCCTTCTGATGCTTTGGAGAATAAGTTGACCCCCCTCTTTTCTGTGGCAGCCCCTCAAATACTGGAATACTGCTATCATGTCCCCCCTAGTCCTAGTAATTCATGGGGGTCTGGACTTGGGTGCTTCTGGGAATTTAAGTCCACCCTTCTTCAAGTTGTTGAGGTTGAGAATCCCTGGGATAAACCCAGGACAAGCTTTGCGCTGTATTGGCTGAATCAGATCCTTCTCGTTCATAGCAAGGCAGGCGAAATCTGCTTCTTTTGATTCCCATCTAGGAACAACTCAGAATATAATGAAAAGAATCCGTAGCTGGAATAAGCCGCCTTTGAAATGCCACATAATGAGCATTTGGGTTTCCTCATAATGCCAAACTGCAGCACACTGTAAATTCTCTTTTAATGGCCAAGAGAATAAGCCCGTTCTTTTTTTTTCTTTTTTCTTTTCTCCAGGAATGGAAGTAAAATAACTTTGGCGTTTCTGCCGTGTTTAAACCAAAATATAATTTGTTCGCTCTGGCCCCCAACAGCTGATCCTACTTAAAACTCGCCACTTAAGTGCTCACCAGTCTTATTACATGGAAATTATCATCTTAAGCCCTCTCGGGGAGTTTGTAACAACTGCTTTTCCAGGGCCTGCCTTTTCATCCAAAATAAACAAATAGGCATCCATTTGCTGGGTAGTGCATTCTCTTGAGTATACTTTCACCAGGAACCTGATATTTACAGAGCAGGCTAATGTGCTGTTATTTTGCTTGGTTTACCCGTTGGAGAGTCGTCCAGCCCTGCTGGAAGGCCCACCTACTTGTCCTTCAAACCCTGTCATTTGGGTTAGGAACAAGATTGCTTCGTTGTGGCTGCGGCTGGAACGGAAGATTTCGATTGGGGGGAATCTCCCATAGGCCGTGTTGCGCTAGCTAGACGATGAGCTGAAGAATGCCATCCAGATTTTGGGATGGGTATCAAGATGGGTAGACAGGGTCATCTGCAATGGAAGAGTAACTCAAGGGTTGGGCCGTGGAGTCCTTGTTGCTCTCTTGAGCTTGACGGTTTGCTTGCAGCTGTTTCAATACCTGTCTAGGTAGCATCATCAGTGCTGGGAGTGGGATGTGCGGAGTGGAGAGGAAGGAGAAGAATTGTTAGGGGCCTTGGTGCTTTGTGAGCTTGGTTGTTTTCATGCAGATGTTTCATTACCCAACTAGGGAACATCATCACTCTAGAAGGGAATGGGGTTTGTGGAAAGAAGGAGGAGCGGGTGGAGGAGGACTCTGTGGTCCTTGGTGCTCTCTGAGCTTGGTTCTTTTCATGCAGATGTTTCATTACCCAACTAGGGAACATCATCACTCTAGAAGGGAGTGGGCTTTACAACTTCATACATGAACAAATCATGGTGAGGTGGTTACGGAAGCGTCTGAGCCATCACCATAGGTTTTGATTTGTAGCTTTTTTCAAGATTCAGGAACCTTGAATGTCTGAAAGTACAATTCTCCCTCTGTCTCCTTTACAGCCTGAGAAACTAGGGGGGGTCCCTTCTGAGCCTCATGCCTTACCCACTATCCCCCTGCGGGCTAGGTTGTGTTTTATTTGACCCTCTTTGTCCAGTCTCCCAAGATGGGTTTTTTTTTTTTGCCACATACCATTTCAACATCGGAGCCAGGAACTCTTCCCAACGTTGGATTGAATTTTCGGTTGCCATAGGAACAGGCTGCAAGGGGCACGCGGGCCCGTTCCCTATCTCGTGCTAGGAAGAACAACTTACACTTCCCCTTTGAGTGATAATCTCCCATGCTGTTTTAGAAATGCTTGCTAAGGTGGCTTGCGTTGATGTCTGAGAATCTCAGCGAGCTGCAGAAGACGTCTCCACAGAGGTGCAAGCCGGAAAGAAGGAAGCCACCGACTTCCTCCTGAAACCTTCCCGATGGATTTTGCAGATGTTTTGACTGGGCTGATTTATTCCGACCTCTCTCTTACTCTGGGCGTGCAAATACCGGCAGGTTGTTTCTGTCTTCAGTTTTTACAACAGTTTGTTCTAACAACAGCACTGGGGGGAAAAAAGTGACTTAGGACCGTTTTTCACACTTACGACCATTGCAGCATCCCCTTGATCACGTGATCAAAAAATTCAGACGCTTGGCAACTGACTCATATTTATGACGGTCGCAGCGTCCGGGAAGGGGGGTCATGTGATCGATCCCCTTTTGCGACCCTCTGACCAGCAAAGTCAATGGGGGGAAAGCTGATTCATTTAACAACCGTGTTACTAACTTAAGAACTGCAGTGATTCACTGCAGCGTCCCGGGGTTATGTGATCCCCTTTTGTGACCGTGTGGACACGCAAAGTCAACGGGGAAGCCAGATTCACTTAACAGCCAGGTTACTAACTTATCAACTGCAGTGATTCACTTAACCACGGCGGCAAGAAAGGTGGTAAAATGGGGCAGGATTCACTTAACAAAGGTCTCAACTAGCAACATAGATTTTGGGCTCCGTTGTGCTCGTAAGTCGAGCGCTTTCTGTATTCTGCTGGATTGAAGCCAGAACACTTCAAGTTCTTTCTCCAGCTTCCTTCCATGCGCCGTCCATACTCATGTCAGAAACACCTACAAAGCTAACCAAAGGCTACTCCTGGGTTGAAAGGATTTGCCTGTACTAACACAGTTGCTCGGCAGATGCCCAATTGCCAAAATGCCATCTTCAAGGAGGCTCCTTCCACGTCCCTCTCCTTCCCTGGGGATACACCAACATTCAAGCTTGAAATCCCTCCTGCCTATGAATCTTTAATTTGGGGGAGTCCTGTAAACTGAGAGAGATTACGGTGAGGAGGGGGGTCGACTTGTTCTCCAAAGCACCTGAAGGCAGGACAAGAAGAAACAGATGGAAACTAATCAAGGAGAGAGGCAACCTGGACGTTAACGACCAACGCAAGAAAGTTCGTAAAATCGGACGCAAGCACCTTGCTTACCAATGGAAATTGGTCATAAACCGAGGACTCCCGGTATTTGCAAGGTAGCTTATCTGCAACGTCGGCCATATTTCACAATTACATCTGAGTTGGAACAGTCTTTGAAACCGCTCTGAAACAAGGACAGGTGGTAGAGAGGAGGTGAGAAAGGAACAACCGCAACTACTTGGTCTTTGGGGAGCCCCACAGCAATTGTGGTGTGAATCGCCATGCTTCTCATCACTTGGCTGTCCCTGCGCTGCAAACGTTTGCTAAGAACCTCAGTTCAGAACTGGACTGGATTAACTTTGGCTAAAGGAAGCAAAGAACTGGTTATTAAAGGCTCACTAGGAGGACCTCTTGTTTTCAAAGTGTTAACTACGGCAATTTGAGGAAAAAGCCTGGTGAAGTCAAGCAGAAGGAAGGCTCACAGAGGCAGCTTTCAGCCGGGATGATGGTGAACAGCTGAGTAAACATACTTTTCCCCTTTTTGCAGAAAATGTTGGGATTCATAAGGAGAGCAGAGATTTCTTCTTCTTCTTCTTCTTTTTAAAAAAAAAAACCTACCCAAATAAACTCCCAACCAATGACGAAACTGGATTTATCTAAAGGGGCCAAGGATTATACAAGACGTGACCTTGTCTTACTTTATTTATACAATAGTTGCCGCTCTGGCGAAACCTCCGTAAGAATAAAGAGTTTTCAATGCAAGTCCAGCTGACCATCTTGTCTGCTAATTTCCCCTCTGATGCCATTCCAGCATTGGAGTGTTCTTAGTGGGAAAAAAGGGAGTCGCTTTTGTCAGCGCAGTTTTAACGTCGACTGCTCACTTAACAAATGGTTGCAAGTCGATGTGATGATTCTCCCGGACACTTCTCCAGATACCTCTCCAGATGTCAGCTCGAGGGAGGATGAACCAATTCCAGGCATGTCTGGAAGGCAGTTGGGTCAATGGCTCCGAGCAGCCCACTGAGAGGGATTTGGCTGAAGCACAGCTACAGCAGGACAGTCCTGAGGCTTCGGGTGGGGAAAGCCCGCAGCTGCAGCTGGTCAGTGATGATCTGATCCAAGAGCAGGTAGGGCAAAGAAAAGGCAGGAGCAGGGAAGGCCAGCCAGATTACTCGCATGGAGAAAGCCTCACCCCCTCTTGATGGGCTGTACTGGAAGCTGGCTATTTAACACAGCAGACAGATGGAAGCGATGCTGGGAACAATGCGTTCATTTCCTAGCTGTTGTGTTTTCTGGTTGTTGTGCTTTCTTGCCTCGCTTTGGATTGACACCGTGCCTTGATTTGGATGGTGCCTTGTGATCTCTGGACTTTTCTTGCCTTGTGAACCCTCTTCTATTATGGATTTAATTTTGCCTGGTGGGTTTATTTTGATTGGGAAACTTTTCAAATGCCTCGTGGACTCTTTGGCCATTACTCTGTGGACTAGCATGTGTCTGCTTGTGGCTAGACTTAATTGGGACAGTTCTGGATTTCTGGTGAAGGGAGTTACTGGGAAATATTAATGAACTCACTAAACCACAGTTATGTGTGTGTCTGTGTGTGTGAGTCAGACAAGGACTACCTGTAAGAGAAAGCTGGTCCTCTCACCCGGTGGAAGACAGCCATGCATCTACAGGCAGTCCACAACTTTTGACCACAATTGACCCCAAAGCTTACGTTGCTAAGTGAGACATTTGTTAAACGAGTTTCGCCCCATTTTACAACTTTTCTTGCCACCTTTGTTAAGCGAATTGCTGCAGTTGTTAAGTTAGCAACACGGTCATTAAGGGAATCTGGCTTCCTCACTCACCTTCCTTGTCAGACAGTCACAAAAGGGGACCACCACATGACCCCGGGGACACCGCAAAGCATAAAAAATATGAGCCAATTGACAAGCATCTGAATTTTGATCACGTAACCCTGGGGACGTTGCAAGGGCCATAAGTGTGAAAAACGGTCCTAAGTTGCTTTTTTCAGTGCCGTTGTAACTTCGAACTGTTGTAAGTTGAGGACTACTTGTATACCTCCGTCGGGGAACAGATGGCCCTGATTCTTGGTGGCCTCTCAAAATTGGATCAAGCTACCTCCCGTGGCCTTTGATTTAGGTTTTTCTTTCTTCTCTCTCTCTCTCTCTTTCTTTTTTTAGCCGAACAGGCTGTTCTGTTCGGTTGAGCATTAATTGCTTTGGGGGCCTTCCACGCTATTGATCCATCGAGGCCTTCAATTCCAGTGCAAGGCTGTGTTAGGGATTTAATTGGAGCGATTAATAACTCAACAGCCAGGCGGGAATCAATAACCGGATTTCCAAAGAGGGAGAGAAGAAAAGCCAGCAAGGGAAGGAAGCGCTCCCCGCTACCACCACCTCTCCTTCTGTCATGTGGCAGCTGATGGTTGGATGTTTGGACTTCCTCGATTAATTAAAACCCTCCCCGCCCTCCGACGAGGCTTGATAGATAATTGAGTTGTGTCTTTTTAAAAGGCTTTGACCTGATTACTCAGTACACGGGGTTGTCTTTTGTGTTGTTGATTTGAGCCATCCCGAAGAGCACCCAAACAGCCCAGCCAGCCAATAAATGCCTCTCTTTTTTTTTTTTTTGCCTGCGTTGTGGGTTGTGTTTTTTTTCTTCTTTAAAGGAAAAACAAAAGCTTGTCTTTCCTTTTCTAGTCAATGGCCTCTTACGTCACGGGTCTGGGAAAGCCGGTTAGCCCCTGCTTACGAGCCAGAATGAAGGGATTTAACCCTGCTGAGTTTTGATCCGCGTTCGAGGCCAAGATTTAAAAAGCCGCCCGTGAAACTTCCAATCCCATTACCGAAGACGCTTCTGCACTTGCTGCGTGGGCTGAAAATCCCGTTTTTAAGCCCTGCTCTGGGGGGTTGCCAGCCGCCGACTTGCCCTGCAAACGTGGCGTGACTTGACTTTTCTGCCGCTTTGAATGGCGCTCTTTTGCCTTTTGATATCCCTTGTCCCTCGGTCTAGGCCCGCTTCCATTCATCTCCCGTGGGGTGTTTCATTGCATGCTTCCAACTAATCCCCCCCCCGGATGCAGCGTGGTCCTTCCCAGGAACAGCTTCAAGAGCCACCGAAGGTGCAGCTTGCCGTTTCGTCCGTCCAGGGGTTTGCCAGAGGCATCCTTTGGGCGAGCAAAAATCCTCCCCCTTTGTTCTGCATGTTTTCCCACACCAATCGAGCTGTTTCTGAATGCGACTCAACAACAGCTTGTTTAGTGACCAAAGTTACAACGGCACCGAAAAAAGGGACCTGGAACCGCTTTTCACACTTACGACCCTTGCAGCCTCCCCCGGGGTCGCGTGATCAAAATCCAGACGCTTGGCAACTTGACTCACAGTTGTGACGGTTGCGGTGTCCCAGGGTCACGTGATCTGCTTCTGTGAACTTTTGACTGACAATGGAGTTCTTTGGGGAGACATCGTTTTAGGAGTGTGCAAGGCACTTGGCTGAATTTGCTGCTCACAACCTCCGGGGTGACTAGTGCAGGGGTGGGGAATCTTGGCTCTTTGGTGACTTGTGGACTTCAACTCCCAGAATTCCTGAGCCAAGGTTCCCCTCCCCAAGTGTAGTGCGAATGTCCTTTGGTGACGCGTCGCGTGTCCAACTCAAGCACGCCACTAAGACCTTCACGAGAGCAGACTTCAGGCATTTAACTAAGGAGCTTAGAGGGCGATAGGGTTTCCTTTGAGTAGATTATTCCTAAATTTGGAAGCCGCGGTTTGGAAAAGGGCCATCAATTAAATTCATCAAATGAGCTGTAATCCATTAATCCGATACAGCTGCACGACTTTGGGATGGGGCTAAAGCAGTTGATTTGGAGACAAAAGAGCGTTTTCGAGGCAGCGTGCACATGCAGATCGGAGTTGGGTGTTGTGTTGGATTTGATTTAAAAGAAGGGCTCTGGGGCAGGTGGGAAGGAGAACTCAGCACCTGTGTGGAGGAGGCTCCTGCTACAGCCCTGCCATCTTGAAAACAGATGTGGCTGCTTTAATGAGCTGCAGACAGAGGCTGCATTCATGGTCCCATGGAAGGAAGATCCAAACATATGACCAGGAATGGTAATGGAAGTATTTCCAGATGGGTACAAGCATGGAAGAACACCATTTCATGGTGATCCGTGGTGGCGCAGTGGTTGGAATGCAATATTGCAAGCTAATTGTGCCGACTGCCAGCAGTTCAATTCTGACCACCTCAAGGTTGATTCAGCCTACCATCCTTCCGAGGTCGGTAAAATGAGGACCCAGTTTGTTGGGGGCAACAGGCTGACTCTGTAAACCGCTTAGAGGGGGTGTAAAGCACTGTGAAGCGGTATATAAGTCTAAGGGCTATTGCTGTTCTATTCTATTCTATTCTATTCTATTCTATTGCCATGATGGCGAAGTGGTTAGAATGCAGTATTGCAGGCTAATTGTGCCCACTGCCAGGAGTTCGATCCTGATCGGCTCAAGGTTGACTTAGCTTTCCATCCTTCCAAGATCGGTAAAATGAGGACCCAGATTGTTGGGGGCAACATGCTGACTCTGTAAACTGCTTAGAGAGGGCCGTAGAGCACTGTGAAGTGGTACATAAGTCTAAGTCAGGGGTAGGCAACCTTGGCTCTTTTATGACTCGTGGACTTCAACTCCCAGAATTCCTGAGCCAGCATGGCTGGCTCAGGAATTCTGGGAGTTGAAGTCCACGAGTCATAAAAGAGCCAAGGTTGCCTACCTCTGGTCTAAGTGCTAGTGCTCTACCTTTTTTCCTTCCTTCCTTCCTTCCTTCCTTCCTTCCTTCCTTCCTTCCTTCCTTCCTTCCTTCCTTCCTTCCTTCCTTCCTTCCTTCCTTCCTTCCTTCCTTCCTTCCTTCCATAGTGCACAGTGGTTAGAATGCAGTATTGCAGGCTAACTCTGCTGAGAAAGGAAGAAGCCAAAATACAAACATCATGGAGGGCTTGCTTCCAAACTCCAGTGACTCTGTAGAAGAAAAAGAAGTAGAAACAGGGTCTGGGTTTGCCATTGGAGATACTGAGAAGAGTCCCAATGTCAGGTTCTGGGACTATAACACTCGAGAAAATCTAAAGAATTCTTACTAGACACAAAAACGTGTCTATGTGAAGACAAAAATCTTCTTTTTTGCTTATGATTCGTGTCAGAAGCATCACAATGAAAATAAGGCATCCTATAAAATTTAAAACATAAAATACAAAGTAAAAATATGTACAAATTACACAGATCTTGCCCAGAAACTAGCAACCTTGTGTTCTGTCGCGCTGCCGTGAGATCCTCAAGCGTACACTGATCAGGACACAAAGGGCAGGGATACGTATGTGTTGTGGTCTGTATGTCACCACAATCGCAAAGAGCAGAAGTCACCGGATACTCCCAGTGATTTCATGGACACTTCAGGACAGGACAAACATACACAGGTGGTTTGCTCATGCCTTCTTCCAGGACGTTTTCTCAATTTCCTGCTCTACATCCCACCCCAGAATTTAACAGACTAACAGAGCTGGAAGGGACTTTGGAGGTCATCTAGTCCAACCCCCTGCTCAGGCAGGAAACCCTATACCATTTCGGACAAATGGCTGTCCAGTCTCTTCTTGAAAACTTCCAGTGTTGGAGCATTCACCGCTTCTGGAGGCAGGTTGTTCCACTGGTTAATTGTTCTAACTGTCAGGAAGTTTCTCCTTAGTTCTAGGTTGCTTCTCTCCTTGGTTAGTTTCCATCCGTTGCTTCTTGTCCTGCCTTCAGGCGCTTTGGAGAATAGGTTGATCCCCCTGTTCTTTATGGCAACCCCTTAGAAATTGGAACATTGCTATCCAGTCACCCCTAGTCCTAGGGGACCCCTTGGACTAGAGGACCTCCAAGGTCCCTTCCAGCTCTGTTATTCTGTCCTTCCCAAGGCTCTGCAGCTTTTTACAGCCCCACCAACTGCAATCTAGCAGGTTAAATGATTTTAGCCGCGCAGTTTATTAAAAGTGGCAAGTGCTCGCTCCAGTTCTTTTCCTGTTCGGCAGGGCTGTCAGAGAGAATAATTGACAGTGGCAGCTGTTCGGAGAGTGTTTAGACGGTGCAGGATGATGGCTCTTGACGGACACAAAGGCTAGAGGTGGGATCCGTGCTGGGGTCCCGGAGAAGCATCTTCCTTAGAAGGAAAAAAATGTGGGAAAATGCAAAAGGAGTTCGGCAAAACAGACTCTCCAAGCCCAAAACAGAATTTCAAATGCTGCTTTCTCGAATCCATCACCTTCTTCCTGTTGTTTGGAAAAGCCGTAGGTTTCCCCAAATGGCTAATATTTACATCACCGCGGGATATTCATGTCCTTCCCTCGGCCATCTGGGGGCTCCATTTCCCACCCTTTCTGTTAAATCACCATCTCTATTTCATTAAAGGCCCCCCTGAGTTCCGTGATGCTTAATTCCAGTTATAGACTTGGTAATAGAATAGAGCTGGAAGGGACCTTGGAGGTCTTCTAGTCCAGCCCCCCGCTTAAGCAGGAGAACCTATACCATCTCAGACAGGTGACTGTCTAGCCTCTACTTAAAAACCTCCAGTGATGGAGCGCCCACCATTTCTGGAGGCAAGCTGTTCCACTGCTTAATTGTCCTCACTGTCAGGAAACTTCTCCTTAATTCCAGGTTGCTTCTCTCTTTGTTCAGTTTCCAACCATTGTTTCTCGTCCTTCCCTCTGGTGCTTTGGAGAACAACCTGGCCCCCTCTTCTTTGTGACAGCCCCTCAGATACTGGAACACTGCTATCATGTCGCCCCTGTTTCTTCTTTTCATTAGACTAGCCAGACCCAAGTCCTGCAGCTGTTCTTCGTATGTTTTAGTCTCCAGGCTTTGGATCATCTTCGTTGCTCTTCTCTGAATTTTTTCTAGTTCCACTGTAGTTATGAATATGAGTTAACTGCCAACTCACTTAACAAATGTCTCGCTTAACAACAGAAATGTTGGGCTCAAATGTGGTCGTAAGTTGAGGACTACCTGTATCTTATCCCATGGTGGAAATAGCCTTTGGTGCCAGCGTTCGCTCCGTGGAACGATGAGAATTGCAACCCTTCTCTACTAAGTGGAAATCTCACTAGGAGAAACGTTTTGTTCAGATGCTGCAATGAAAAGAGGCAAGATTGATAGAAAGCCACATGTTCGGTGACTTAACTGCTGGTGGAGACACATCCAGTGGGATGTAGGAGATAACGTGCCTTTTTGTTAAGGAACATTTGGTGCTCCGTCCCTCTATTCCTTCCTTCCTTCCTTCCTTCCTTCCTTCCTTCCTTCCTTCCTTCCTTCCTTCCTTCCTTCCTTCCTTCCTTCCTTCCTTCCTTCCTTCCTTCCTTCCTTCCTTCCTTCCCTCCCTCCCTCCCTCCCTCCCTCCCTTCTTTTGCTATCTCTCTTATGCCTTCTTCCAGTGGTGGGATTCAAATATGTGAACAACCGGTTCTCTGTGTGGATGCCGCTTCCAGAAGTCCGTTCTGGGCCTGGGCAACAAAAAAAGTAGCTACCGGTTCTGCCGAAGTGGTGTGAACTGGCTGAGTCCCAACACTGGTTTTATCTCTCGTTGACATCTGTCCTACCAGGAAAAAAAAAATGATGTTGGCGACATGTTTCTTGATTCAAACATCTTCTGCGAAGTGTGGTTAGCTAATGAGCAAAGTGGTCTACTGGAGCTAGGAAGAAAGGAAAAAGTCGGCGCGCTCTAATCCCTAAGGAAGTTTGTGCCAAGACACAATTCCTGATCACTGTCAAGAATGCTTGGGACGGAAAAGAGCTGGAGCTGATGTGAATCCAGCTTTAATTAAGGTTGAAATATTGGAGTTGACTGCTGAGTCTTTGGCAAATTAGCTCAAGTGTATTATTGTGGTGGAAATTAACTACTCTAGAACTTGGGGGAAACAAACTGCACTGCTGCCTTTGCAGGGTTTCTGTAGAAGTGCCAGCTTGTTTAGAAGCGGGCTAGAAATCAGGAATGCAGAATTGGGACCATCAGATGCCAGGGTGGAACTAGAAGCTCTGGACGTGTAAAATTTTTTTATTTTTTTTTTTGAAAGCCTCCTTGGAGGCTGGTTTAATAGAGCCAGTCATCTTTGGGGCTATTCCAAACTATAGTGATGGAAAAAGAGAAGACCATCTGTTAGCTGATTTATCTTTATGTAGTTAACAGCAAGTTGGCCCAACAAGTATTTTGCAAAGAGGTTCACGCTGACCTCTCCAAAAAAATAAAATGTAACTTGGCTTGCCAAATGTAAACAAGGTTTCTAGAGGTTTCCCCTGTTCTGTACCTATAATACAAGTGGTGGGTGCTAAGCTTCTCGTGCGTACAGCGAAGGAGAAGGTTTATAATAGAATAACAGAGTTGGAAGGGAGCTTGGAGGTCTTCTAGTCCAACCCTGTGTGCACAAGCAGGAGACCCTATATACCATTTCAGCCAAGTGACTGTCCAGTCTTTTCTTAAAAGCCTCCAGTGAGGAAGCACCCACAACTTCTGAAGGCAAAGCTGTTCCACTGGTTAATTGTCCTCACTGTTAGGAAGTTTCTCCTTAGTTCCAGGTTGCTTCTCTCCTTGATTAGTTTCCGTCCATTCTTTCCTGTCTTTCCTTCTGGTGCTTTGGAAAACAGGTTGAACCCCCTCTTCTTCGGCGGTAGCTTTCTTTATCCTAACCTGTGGAAGACGTGAGCCATTTTGTAGAAAGTGGGCCTTCCTAGTTTGGAGACTATGAGAACTTCCTTGATTTTTTTCTTCTTTTCTTCCTGCAAATAAATCTTCAATGAGCAGCCACTCTGGTTTTAGTTTTGCTTTTGAAACACTCTGAGGAATTGAGGACTGCTGGGATCCATCTTAAGTTGAGGGTACGGCAAAGGATGTTGTAATGGAACAAAAAACAACAGAAGAAGAATGACTTTGTTTGAATGATGTGATGTTCTCCATATGTGTTGGACTTCATTCCCAGCCCGGGGGGGGGGGGGAATCCTCCACTTCCCTTCCTTGAGCTGAGAAAAATCTGGCATGTAAATTTTGTTTTTATCCCCTACCCTGCTTTGTTATTGTAGGTCCAACCTCGAATGACAAGGCCGACCCAAAAGCAGGAAACATCCCTAAAGTGTCTGGGCTAGAACGCAGCCAGGAACTGAACACAGACGTGCTGTTTGTTCTACCCCTCTCCAGCCCACCACCTACCACAACAGTTGTGACGTCCAGCTCTTCTGTCCCCACATCAAGCACTCGGCCTAGCCCACTGTTGAAAAAGGAGCCGTTGATCCCAGCACCAGCACCTCCGAGGCTCACCCCTCAGCCACAGCCTCGGCCTCAGTCGCAACCTCAGCCTCGACCACAGTCACAACCTCAGTTGTTGCCTGAGCTTCGGACACAGTTGCCGAATCATATCCCCCCTCCTCTCGGTTACCAGGTTCATCACCAAGTGGCCCACAACGGACTCAATAATATCAGGTAGCCAAGGTTGATTGGAAGGCTCTGTGTGTGCGTGCATGCGTGTGTGCGTGTGTTTTCAATCTAGCACCCAACTCGAGGGTTTGGACAATCGTCGTTAGGTGCAGGCAACCAGAACAGCTCTTGAGAATGGATCAGATATGTTTACTTTATTGTTGATCCCCCAGTTTACAAGAATCTCACCAGACACTCTGCCTTCCCTTGGAAAAGGCACATATTAAGGATTTGACTTCAAACATTTCCTTCCCCGAATCAACTCTTAAGCTGGAATGTCTTTTAACTCCCCTAATCAGGGCGTCCAGCCAGTGGTTCCACCACAATCGTTTCCTGGATTCCTTTCCCAAATTCCTCAAACTTTGCGAGAGCGAGAACGTGGCAGTGAACATGTTTGCTGTTTGCAAACCCTTCTTCATCTCCATGCACCGGACTTGAAAATCACATGAGTTTTGATAGCATTAATGGGAGTTCCTCCAGGTTCTCCCAGCTCCTGGTGGGTCTGCTAGGTGGGGGAAAGGATTAAGGTAGAGGAAAGCAATTGCCAAGATGGGGAGAATGACTGATTTTAAGACAAAAAAGTTGTGCAGGATATTTCTCATTCCGTTCTCGAGGGAAGACCTCAGAACATCATAGTTAGCCAGAGTAGAGGGTAAAAATATCATGAAGGACATCAAGTTGGGAAGAGTAAGTGGATCTCAGATGCATCGAACTGGAAGAGAAAGTTCAAGGAAGAGGAAACTTAAGGTCATCCAGCTAATGCTGGACTTAATTCAGTTGGCAGAAGGAGCTTTTCTCCGGGAACAAGTGTCCAGAAATTCTAATTTTTCTGGGTGTTGAAGAACCTCAAGTAAGAGAAGAAGGCTGGTGTACACACGGCAAAAACTTGGTTTCCTTGGGGATAGGGAGCTGGGATGCTTTCAAGAATAACGTTGTTATTTTGTAGACTATCTGGTCCTTCTCTAACCATGTTCTTCATCTCCTCCTCCTCTCTCTCCCCACCCCATTTCTTTTGTTTCTTTTCACAGCAGAAGCAGCAGCGCCAGCAGTGCCACAAGCATTAGCCTCCCCAAGCACCTTTCTCTCTCCCCACAGATCCCGCCCCATCACTCCTCCGGCCCCGTGGTGCCCCTTTCCATCTCCAACCTTGCCGCCTCACACTTCCCTCTCCGATCACAATCCCAACATCAGCACCATCCGGCCATGTTCGCCCCCCCTCCCACGCTGCCGCCCCCACCTCCAGCCTTGCCCACCAACAGCCTTGTGATCCCAGGTCACCCTGCAGGTAGGTTCCCACCTGCTCTCTGGATTCTACATTAAGATAGGTTCACCACCGCTACCTTACTTTGAAAGAGGTGCACGATTAAGCCCTCGGTCCAAGTACAGTAGTGGCCAAAATTGTGGAAACCTTTTGGGAAAAGTGTACAGTAGAAATGCCACCTTTGGTTAAGTTTCCACCCATTTTTCTTCTAATTTCTGTATAACTGTAGCCTTGTTCACTTAATAATACTATTTTACATCCCTTTCTGGGCAACCAGTCAACTCTTTGCACCATGACTTTAATTTTATTACGTTTTACAAGCTCACTAAACGAAAGAACACAAAAAACCTAACAACTTGATAGCGATCACATAACACACTGACAAATGTCCTCCTCTCAGCTTTAATACGCAACATCAATAACTGAATCCTACTGTGATCTGATTGGCTCATTGCCAAAACAAGATGACACCTGATTGGCTCTCTAAACAGTCATGCTCATTGGCTACAATCAGATGAAGGAAAGCTACCTGATATCAACCTAAGCAAGTTGTGCTTCCTTTTTCTGGTTATTTGGCTATAACCTTTCATAGAATACAGATAATTGAACAAACTTTGTTGCATTACATTCTTGATTAAATTATCTTTCCATTGATACATAATTTTATGGTACTACTCCAAAAAACAAAAGTGGTGTTATTAGCCGCCAAACCTCAAAAATACACTTTTCCCAAAAGGTTTCCACAATTTTGGCCACTACTGTATGTAGATAACCTTTGGGCGCAAAAGATCAGCTCCATATGTGAAGGTCCAATTAAACTGCTTTATTGCTAAAAGACTATGCACAGGAATCTTCTCAACTCATGCTTGGAACTGAGAACAGTGATCTCAGCTTCTGCTAGGTGTTAAATAGGGGTCAATGGAATTCAAGAAAGGTTGTAGTTTGCTTGTGACTATGTAGGGATTCTAGGCTAATCCCCATTTTCACTCCACCCTCAAATTCTGCCACTCCTCCTCCTACAGTAAAAAAGAGTCAAAACCAGAAAGGAAAAATGAGAAAAGAAAGGAGAGCATATTTTGAGTTTTAATCTCAACTTTATTTGAACAGAAGTAACCCCACAGTGGCTCAAAAATATAATCTCTTGAGCGGAATGTTCTACCCTGTCCATCCTTTTTTGTGTGAGTCTCTGCCTCTGCCTCGGATAAATAGCAGTGTACTACTGGCGCAGAGAAATGCTTAGTCCTGTGGAATTATAAAATAGGAGTAAATCAAGTCTGATATCCTCCAGATGTGTGGAACTTCCTAGCCAAGATGGGAATTGGGACTTGAGCTATGAAGTTGAAGCACATGTGGGGAGAACTGGTTTGGAGAACTTTTGAGTCAGAGATGCCATTTTTCATAGAATTCCCCTATTGTACCTAACATGCAAGTTTCATCCTTAGTACTGGATGGACCATTACATTGTTTTTTAAAAGCCTAACCGCACATCATCCCTTTTTTGATAATTCCTTCCCAGTTGCAAAATTCTTCCAGCAAGCCCTGATTTTATGTGCCATCACTGTGGGAATCTAGAGACCCGGCGCTCATCGTTATTCATGTATGGATGCAAAAACAAATTCCTCAATAACATTCACAGTTGGGAATTAATCAACGTATGCAAATGACATTTCTGTCCTTAGCAGGACAGGAGAAAATTCAGGATTGAGTCTACATACGAAGCACGGCTAAACTAGGAAATATGAAAAAAAAAATTGCCTTGGTGGAAAGCAATCGTTCCTCTAGAAGGCAAATAAACACAGGCAATAAACATTCACATATGCAGTAATATTATTTCCCTGTGTTCCAGTTTTGGGGCACATGCTGGACATCTGGATTCCTGGAGAAAGCAAAGCTTTTATTTATTTTTCATTCACAACATTTGAGACTTTCCCTGCATATTCCCTTTATAGTTCTCCATTGTCTTACGTCTGTTCCTGCAACTGGAATCGCTGGTGGATTTCTCCCTGTTAAAGGCCCCCTTTTCATCTAGCCTTTGACTCTATAATTCACCCATTCGGATTAATGGTGAAATCCAAAACAAAACAAAACAAAAAACCTAAAAAACACCAACAAGAAAAGAGAAAGAGATTGTAGAGCCAAGGGAACAAAAAAACCTACATAGCATGGAGATTAAAGTAGATGCATACATATGCCAAAACCTTCTCTGATTTCCTATGCAAAGCTAGTTAAGAAGTGAGAAAGAGGAGGTTGGAAGAGATTTATAACTGCTAATAGCAGTGATGCTTTTTGATTCTCTCATTTCCTCTTTGGAAGATTTTTAATTCAGATAGGAAAGAAGAGAAGGAAGTGATCGTTGCAGCGTTGTAGGCTGAATTTCCAATCTCCATAGGACTTGTCTTCTGGAAAATATAAGTTTGCCTTCAGTCCCAGAGACTTAAGTCAGAAAGACATTGGACTGAATTTGTTCATCCAGAGCTGCTTCTCAGAAGCTTATTCAATGGGACAACTCAAGAGTTGGCCAAGGAGGAATGGTTAGAGGGTTCCATCTGACTTCCATGGACTGCAATGATAGAACCAATTTAGAGAGGTTTAATGGCCTCTTTAATGGAAATTTTGAGGTAGAGAGGCTTCCTGCCCTGAGTAAGGTTGGATATGAAGCCTCCTTCATTTCGTTGAGCTCAGGGATCCTAGCACTGAATTATGGGTCAGGTAGCAGCTGATGACCAAGTCCTCAGCCTGGAACCCTGGAGAACTGCTCTCAGTTTAGCTACTTGGCAAATTGTACGACTTTAATAATAAGCCCATTTTCTGTTCACCTCCTCAAAGCTCTCGACATTGCTGTAGCGAGGAAAGTCCTAAGAACTGGTTCTGATCCAGTCTAAAGCGTTAATTTGACTCAGATGCACCATTCAGGTCTCTGCCATTTGTACGCTGGTACGATCGGATGCTTCAAACCCAATTGTTCGATCACTTTAGAAAAAAAATCCAAACCATGGGACCTGTTTATGGCCCAGAAGGAGAATTAGGAACAACCTCGTTGCCGCACAAGTCATATCACATTAATATTCCAACCGGGTATTTCCAACAACGTAAGCAATCAAAAAAAAAGTTGTGAGGAATCTAAATCGCTTTTATCCATAACTTGGGGAGATAATTCTCAGACGTCTGTCTCAGTCGGGCTTGTAATGTTGGCTTTGCACAATCTGAAAGGGTTTGAAAGGGTGGGTTTGAAAAGATTGGAATGCAAGGGTCTTGTGGGAGAGGGTTTGAGTTGGGGTTTGAAAGTCCCCTTCTAGAAAAAGATATGAGAATCCATCACTTAGTCATTTTTCCCTGGCCCGTTAAGGCACAAAACATAATATTGTTGATGTGCTTCACCAATGCAACTTTATCTGTCCCAGAACCTAAATTCAAAGTCACAAGGAACCATGTAGACCTTTAAGGTCCAACCTCTTATTCATTGCATGGATGAAGTTCCTCCAGAAATGTGGGTGGGGTGGAAGAAGAGATGGAGATGTTATTGGGTTGCTCTTTTCTCCCCCCAAATTTATTCTCCTGAAAGCAAGATCAGTCATGTCCCTCGGGCTCTCTGGGGCTGGGCAGGGGCGGTGGGGAGGGACTGAATGTTGCTAACACCCCCCAATTTTTTTTTCTACTGTGATAACTCATGGTATTCTCTCTTGTTCTTTAGATACCAGCCTGTTGATATCATTCAACCAACCAATCATGTATTGCCAGCCTCATTCGGGGATTCTGATTGGTACATTGTCACAGGCATCTCTCTTACCTCCACCAATGAGTTCTCACGTAGAAAACCATCACAGCATGACGTGCAGAAATAGGGAATGCCAGGTGAATATTTTGAATTATTTTACTTCTACGTTTTTTTGGGTGAAACTCACAGGCTGCTGGGCCCTGGTGTCTTCTTTCTTTCTTCCTTCCTTTGTTTCTTTTCTCTCTCTCTCTCTTTCTCTCTTTCCCTCTCTCTCTCTCTCTCTCTCTCTTCTCCCTGCTCTTCTAGATCACGAACTGCTTAGACAAGAACTGAACAATCGGTTTTTGATTCAGAGTGCGGACAGGACTGGCGGCTCGCTCGGTCTGGTGCCGATGCTGAGGGCGGAGTTCCACCAGCACCAACACACTCACCAACACACCCATCAGCACACAATCACTCCTTTCCCGTCCAGCCTGCCCCCGATGCCGCACTCTGCACCACCCCTGGTGCGTACCCCTTCCCCAAACCTGTGGATAAGTAGAAACACCTCTGGTTGACCCTGAAGGATGACCCAAACCGTTGTTCTTCTTCTGCTAATCCAAAGGATGCCTTGCTTTTAAGACATGGTTGCGATTGCCGCTTTTCACCGCAAACAAATGTGGGTTAATTTGCTGCTGCTGTTTCTTAGTGTTGTCTTTATTTTTTCTGTTTGGGGGCGGGAGGGGAAGACTGGACTCAGACTTTCTACTAAGACAGACCTGGGCATTTAGATATGTCTAGTCTAATGAAAAGAAGGACTAAGGGGGGACATGATAGTACGGTAGTGTTCCAATATTTGAGGGGCTGCCACAGAGAAGAGGGGGTCAACCTGTTCTCAAAGCATCTGAAGGCAGGACAAGAAGCAACGGATGGAAATTAATCCAAGAGAGAACCAACTTAGAACTAAGGAGAAATTTCCTGGTGGTTAGAACAATTAACCAGTGGAACGGCTTGCCTCCAGAAGTTGTGAGTGCTCCATCACTGGATGCTTTCAAAAAGAGATTGGACAGCCTTTGGTCTAGACCAGGGGTAGGCAACCTTGGCTCTTTTATGACTCGTGGACTTCAAGTCCCAGAATTCCTGAGCCAGCATGGCTCAGCTTGGAAACCTCTCCCTTTCCCCTCAGCATGGCTGGCTCAGGAATTCTGGGAGTTGAAGTCCACGAGTCATAAAAGAGCCAAGGTTGCCTACCCCTGATCTAGATGTTATAGGCTCTCCTGCTCGAGCAGGGAGTTAGACTAGAAGACCTCCAAGGTCCCTTCCACCCCTTTTGTTCTAAGCAACATGAGACTCAGAACAGCTAGCTCAAGAGAGCCCTTAATGGCGAAAAGTGTTCTTGCGCGCGTCAGGAAAACCCACAACCCCTTGGAATGTTCTTAACTCAAAAGGGTTACCTACAGCCACCTTCCTTTTTCATTCGGCCTCTCATCCCGCCATCATAATTCAGCTGCCCCTGAAAATATCCTTCCTTCATTGCTATCCAAGTCGGTACCACCCAGTAGCAGTGGGAACATTTTCCCCCCCCCCTCCCCTGAATGTTAACATTTGACTTGAGGAAGCCTAGACCCCATCAATAAGTATCTGTACTTTTCAACACTGACCACGCTGTATGGCGGTATATTTGTTCAAGGCACGGCTGAAAGGCTAATTCAGGTATTTGGGATAGTTTAACATTTCCTTCCTCCGGCTAGCGGAGTTGTGCGGATTTGGTAGCCCACCCACTAGCAGCTTCCTGCTTTCCTCAAAATGTCACAGCCAGTTATGGATGGGTCCAAATTATTGGTTGGAAACACAGCAACTCTTTGACTTGGTGTGGCGTGGAAAAAGGGGAAGGCAGCTGTCTCATCCCTTAATTTTTATTTTTATTTTTCGTTTCACAGCCATGCTGTGTATTTGAGGAGCTGTCTCAGAATAACAGAAGACCAGAATTGGAAGGGAACCTTGGAGGTCTTCTAGTCCAACCTCCTGTTCAAGATCCTATACCATTTTGGACAAATGGCTTAGGCCAATCCCGTCTTAAACACCTCCAGTGATGGAGCAGCCACTCCCAATTTATCATAATCTATGTTAATTTACCCAGATAATTATAGAACATAGAGTCAACGCGCTGGAAGGGACCTTGGAGGTCTTCTAGTCCAACCCCCTGTTCAAGCAGGGGATCGTATGCCATTTCAGACAAATGGCCATCCAATGCCTTCTTAAAGTTCTCCTGTGGGGGAGCACCCTCAATTTCGCAAGGCAAGCCCTTCCATCGATTAATTCTTCTCACTGTCAGGAAATTTCTCCTTAATTCTAGGTTGAATCTCTCTTTAATGACCTTCCAGCCGTTACTTCTTGTCCTGCCCACAGATGCTTTGGAGAATAGGTCAACCCCCTCTTCTCTGTGACAGCCCCTCAAGTACTGGAAGACTGCTATCATATCACACACACACACATACACATACACACACACACACACACACACACACACACACCGGTCCTTCTCTTCCTTAGTTCCCTGCAAAATGGGGCAAAACTCACTGTCTCGCTTAAGCAACAGAAATTTTGGGTGGTCATCAATGGGAGACTCCCTGTAACTAAATAAATGCGGTAGACTCCTTCCCCAGTCCTGCCTTTAGCAAAGGCTGGGCTCAACATCTCTACCCAACAGCGTTGGGCGCTTGACGCCCAATCCCGAACAGGGTTCAACTTTTGCAACTCTCCGTATTTTATTTTGTTTTGTTTCCAGCCTCCTCCATTTGGGGGGGGGGGAGAGCCAACCCGTGGGAAATGACACGTTGCCCTTTCTTCTACCGCCATGTCATCACTTTGGCGGCACTAATCCGCTTCACCCAGGAACAAAGAACAGCTTCACCAACCCTTAGAGTGCCTTCAGGTGTTTTCAGCGTCGCCCAAGGGCCATTTTTCTTTCCTCCTCCTCCTCCTCCTCCGAATCACAACAAGCTCGGCATTTTTGCTTGAAAGATGGCCCAGCCTGGAGATTTTTAAGAAGTCCCTTAACTGATATCCCTTTGTACAAGCCACGCCCTGCTAAAAAAAAAACACCACACACACACAGAGAGACAATTTTGCCCCATCTTTCCACGCGGTGTCTGATCTCCCCTTTTCTGATCTTCCACTCAACGGGTTTTCTTAATCCAAAACGCCGGAACGGGTGGTGGGTTGGGGGGGGGGAAATCATCAGCTGCAATATGTTTTAGTAATTTCTGGGTATTTACACTGGAGGGTACATGACTCCGGTAATCACTGTAATTAACACAATTGCAAATCTGCTCTCCTGCATGCCGGGAAAGGACGCACAAGGGAGCGTGACAATTTGGCTGGGGGAGGGGGGCATTTTAAGGAGACCCCCCCCCCCTTTCTTCCCGTGGTATGGACCTCTGCCTGCTTGAGGGTTAATTGTCCTTAGGACGTGATCCGGAATACTAATAGGAGCGGAGGGTGTTTGGGTCAAACCCAGCGTGGCGGGAGATTGGATCACAGATTAAAAATAAAGAGAGGTGAAGATCCACCATGGGTTTGGCAGGCACAAAAACTCTGATTTTTTGTTACCTCCTTTGTTAGCTGACCGTTGCAAACCTCCCCACGGTCACGTGATCAAAATTCGGACGCTTGGCAACGGCTTCATATTTATAACGGTTGCAACGTCCCGGGGTCCAGGGAACCCCCTCTTTTGCAACCTTCTGATCAAAGAGAGAAGCAATCTGGCATTAAGGAGAAACTTGCTGACAGTGAGGACACTTAACCAGTGGAACAGCTTGCCTCCAGAAATCGTGGGAGCTCCATCACTGGAGGTTTTTAAGAGACTGGACAGTCACTTATCTGAAATGGTATAGGTTCTCCCGCTTGAGCAGGGGGCTGGACTAGAAGACCTCCAAGGTCCCTTCCAGCTCTATTCTATACTGCCAAGCAAAGTCAACGGGCCAGCCCGATTCACTTAGCAACCTGTGTGAGTAATTTTAACAACTGCCGCGATTCACTTAACAAGGCGAATCACGTTGAAGAAAGGAAGGTGGTCAAATGGGGCAACACTCACTTAACAACCGTCCGGCTTAGCAACAGAATTTTTTTGGTCTCAGTTGTGAGGACTGCCTGAATAGACAACAGAACTTCATTTTTAGTGTGGGCTAGTGTGCCCCCAGTAAAAAAAAATGACAATAAGGGTTATCTTGTCGTATAGTACTGTGGGCTGTTGATTGAGTGCCTGTCCCAGAGTCCCCCAGCAAGCTTCCAGCTGAAGGGGGAGACTAGAATCTGGGGGGGGGGACAAGACCTGAGTCTCCCCCCTCCTCCACCACCCTACCTTCCACTGCCTTCACCACCCTACCCCACTGATTTTCTCCAACAGGACGGAAGCCGTGTGCTTTGCTAAAAGGGGGCTCTTTAAAATGCTAAGCAAAACACAAGATAGCTCTCGGCTTGCACATTGAGTGACCGTCACAAGGGCACTTTAAAAAGTGACTTATGACCCGTTTTTCACCCTTGCGGCCGTTGCAGCATCCCCACAGTCATGTGATCCGAATTCAGACGCTCTTTCAACCGACTCACATTTATGACGGTTGCCGTGTCTTGAGGTCACGTGATCCCCCCTTTTGCGATCTTCTGACAAGCAAAGTCAGTGAGGAAGTCAGATTCGGCTAACCGCCGTGTTACTCGCTTCACGAGTGCAGGGACTGTGGCAAGGAAGGTGGTAAAATGGGGGGGGACAACTCACTTAACACATGTTTCACTTAGCGACATAAATGTTGGGTGCAGTTGTCATAACTCGGGGAATCCCTGTAATGGCAACCCACCTCCACCAATTTCTGTGAACTGCCCCAAACCAGCCTGTGTTTGGTTATACTTCAGTTGCATTCCCAGGTTTATACAAAACTAACCAACTTCTCTGATTTTCTGTTTTTTTTTCTAGTTCGACAAGTACGCTCCCAAGCTGGATAACCCTTACTTTCGCCATTCCAACGTAAGTGCCTTTCGTTCTTAACTTTCTTAAAAAGTGTAGAGTTTGTTCCCTATTTGGCTTTTTTTTTCTTCTTCCTTACCTGTTTTTCATGCAACAAGCTTCAGCTGCGTGGGTTTTATTGAAGATGAAAAAAAAGAACAATTTATTTAAAAAAACAAACAATCCAGTTATTTTCATTCTTGAAGCAGTTTTTATTTTATTTTATTTTTATCTTGGATGTTCCCAATTCATTCTGCTTTGCCTCTGATTAAAGGTTCTGTTTCGGATCTAATCTCTGATGCATTTTTTTTTTTTTCACTCAGAGACTTTTAGCTCAGCCAAGTCATCTCTCTCTCTCTAGAGCACTCCAGACTTCAAACTGGGGCTCATCCAGAAATTTCCCCCCAAAATAGCAAATCAAGAAAGGTTAATATCCTGTGACTTGGCATCTGATTTTCCATACTGAGTCCAGAAGGCAAGCTCATGACCGTAATCAATTCAATGGCTATCAGACCGGAACTCAGAGACCTACATATCTGGGATTAAGTGAACTGTGAGCCAAAAGCAGTGTTATATAAAGCAGAGAGATAGTTAACCAAGATGAGAACAATGTGTTAGACAAATGCAGGGGAAAAAGGGTAGAAAAATTGGAGAACGCTTGCCAAATTTGAGCCTCTAGTAGGCTTTCTTCATAAATAAAAGTGGGGAAATGTCACTTTTTCATAAATGATGTCCAGATTTTTCCACTCTGCGTTTTTTTTTTTCAAAGCAGTGTTTCCCCCTTGTGAGTTACTGCAAAGTTTTATGGAACTTTTCATCCAAGAAGCTTCTTTAGTTCTAACTGAAGAACACAATGGGTCCGTTTCCCCATCGTTCAGTTAGAACTGAAGGCATGAGAAGCGAAACATTTTCCAAGAAAACACCTAAGAAAGTCCAGTTACATTTTGAGGAGGGGGGGGGGTGAAGGACAAGCCTCAGTGTTATATCCCCACTTGTGGGAGCTGCTGATTTCCACACCCTACTTTTGAGGAATCCGTTAGACTTTGCAAGCTTGAAAAACCCATCATGCACAATGCAGGCCAAAATTCCCCCTTGGCCTTGCCGTGACACACAAAAAGACACAGCCCATGAAAGGAACAAGGGACACCAACATAAATGCCCTTAACATCTACATTCTATTAAAATGAAATCAACTTAATGCAATTACACACTTTGAGTTGTCCATTTAATCATTTCTGCCTTCCGCGGCTTGGGAAAAAAAATCAGAATTTGGGAACAGGTCTGGCGGTTTCTGATTCTTTGTGGTGAGCCCCTCTGCCCTAAGGATTTTAGACGTGCTTTCGAAGAATTATCTATATTTTAAGGTTAATTAACTCGATGAGTAGAGAGGGCCTTTACAGCCATCATTGCAAGCCTTCAGAAAGACATTCATCTCAAATGGCTATTTTTCCCCCCCTGAGAAGTATATTTTCTTTCTAGTAATTGGTCTAATCTTCAGTGATTTTTATTATTGTTATTATTAAACTCAAGGACACTGGTTTGGCTGGACAGGGCTGACTATTAACAGCTCTGACACTGTTTTATTTCGGTTACTTTATTTGGATGGCTTTTGTAGACGGCAACGCCTACACAACCTTGGATGATTCTGGAATTGGCCACAAATCATCCTTGAACAGGAGACTTCCTCTGCAGGGAAGCTCAAGGCTGTAGACTAACCTTGGAGGGTGGAAAAAAAAACAACACATCACACAGGAAGGCAGTGTCAAAATACTTCAGTTTCACTGCCAATAAAACTGCACAGTGTCATCTCCAAGACAGAGCTTAACTCAAGGATATTTCTCTGTTGTTTTTTACAACCGCACGCAAGAAGCTGGCTTAACAGAATTGCAGAATAACAAGAGCTGGAAGGGAACCTTGGAGGTCTTCTAGTCCAACCCCCTGCACAGGCAGGAGACCCTGTCTGTTCTGGACAAATGGTTGTCCTGCCTCTTCTTGAAAACCTCCAGTGATGGAGCACCCAAATTTATCATAGGTTACGTTAATGTACCCAGATAATCACAGAACCTAGAATAACAGAGTTGGAAGGGGACTTTGGAGGTCTTCTAGTCCAACCCTCTGCACAAACAGGAGACCCTTGACCAGGGGTCCCCAACCCCCGGTCCATGGACCGCCACCAGTCGGCTTATTTGGGCCGCGCAAACAAGCAAGAAGCCCCCATCCGCAGGATGCAGGCAGCACGTGAAACCATGCCTTCTCCGGTCCACGGAAAACCCTCTCTCCACGGAACCGGATCCTAGTGCCCCAAAAAGTTGGGGGGGGGGGCGCTGTCCTAGACAGTTCTGGCTTGCAGAGAACTTGGCCGAGAAAGTTCTTAAAAACTGATCCGCCTCCACCTCTTTTAACCTCATGGGCACCTTCAGCCTATCAGCCCAGAAAAGGAAGCAGAGATAGAACGTCCTGCCTTCCTTGTTTTCCATCGGTCGGTTTTCTCCGCTGGCTGCATCAACAGCAGCCTTGAAGGAAGCAAGATGGGGTTGGGGTAAAAATGTGGGCTTCTTGGCTGGGCTCTGTAAGTGGGAGGGTGGCTGCAGGTTAAAGGGTTCTGCACGAAGCTTGTGCGGGTCAACCACAGGAGAAAGGCGACCAAGTGAAGTAATTTTGGCCTGTGTCAAAGAAGCATCCAGCAGTGGTACAGAACTGCTGCTTCGGCAGAAATTGGGAGGGAGGGAGGAGCAATGGAGAGAAGGAAGGAGGGAGAGAAGGGAAGGAAGGAAGGAAGGAAGGAAGGAAGGAAGGAGAGAGACATCACATAGCTCTATTCCTTCAGAGCTGGCCACTTGATCTTAAAGCCGTCTGTAATATATTATCCTGCCTTTATTACTTTATAAGTAACTCAAGGCAACAGACATACATAATTCTCCTTCCTCCTCCCTCCTCCCCCCCCCTCCTCCTCACAACAGCCCTGTGCGGTCAGTTGGGCTGAGAGAGAGAGAGAGAGACCCTGGCCCACATTTAGGAGAGAGCATCTTGCTATAGTATAGATACTGCTTTATGTTTTAATTTGTTGGAAAAACGGACTCTAGGAGATACGAGAAAAAGATGCCTTTGAAATCTTGCCTTTTGGCGCCGGTTTCGTTTATCCCTTCCAAAAAAATTAAAAGTTGCACCCGATACGTCGCCCCTCTCTTGACGATCCGTCTGTAATGCAAATTCTCTCTCTCTTTTTTCTCCCCCCCCCCCTCAGTTCTTTCCAAGTTACCCCTCAAATGTGCCAGGAATGCCTTCCATGCTCCCCCACCCAGGTCCTTTCGGATCTCTTCAAGGAGCTTTTCAACCCAAGGTAAATGTTGACTGGGATTGCTGTTCCCACTGCTTTTATTTGTATATTTTTTTTTGTTCTTTTCCGAAGCAAATCGGGGCAGATTTTTGACTGGGATGTCCTAAAATGCTTGTAAAAAAAATGCACACCTGTCTTCTTTCCTGAATCCAGCTTTATTTACAGAAGGGGGGCGTCTCTGAGCCTGTGGTTGCCCTGGGCTGTTGACGAGTTTGTTTTTGTTCATAACATGGAGACGGGGTTTGTTTTATCCTTGATTTTCTTTTTAACAAGCTATAGTTGCCAAACGAAAAGAGTGCATTTTCTTGTCATGTTAAGCCCAAGTCCAACAAATCTATTATAGGAGGAGGAAAAAGGAGGAGAAGAAGAGGATGAATTGATTTTTTTTTTAACGAGAACGAGAAGAAGAAAAAGAGTTTTTTTTCATAAGAGCCGTCATGGCGCAGTGGCTAGAATGCAGCATTGCAGGCTAATTCTGCCCACAGCCAGGAGTTCGATCCTGACCGGCTCAAGGTCGACTCAGCCTTCCGTCCTTCCGAGGTCGGTAAAATGAGGACCCAGGTTGTTGGGGGCAAATAGGCTGACTCTGTAAACCGCTTAGAGAGGGCTGTAAAGCGGTATATAAGTCTTAAGTGCTATGGCAATTGCTATAATGGGGAAGAAGA
Source organism: Azemiops feae (assembly GCA_023970755.1). Classification (NCBI taxonomy): domain Eukaryota; kingdom Metazoa; phylum Chordata; class Lepidosauria; order Squamata; family Viperidae; genus Azemiops; species Azemiops feae. Next base: position 349,782 of record JALGBA010000510.1, read on the forward strand.
GGAAGAGAAGGAGAAGGAGAAACGGAAGGTGAGGAGGAAGAGAGGGCGCTTTCGTCATAATGGAGAAGGAGGAGAAGGACCAGAGACAGAGAAGGAAGAAGGAGAAGGAGGATGGAAGGAAGAGATGGAGAGGGAGGAGAAGGAAGAAAGGAGGAGAAGAAGGTGGAAGGAGGAGAAGGATGCAGGAAGTAGATTCTGAAGGCATGTGGCCAGAGTCTTAATGGGCCTAGGGTTTTTGCAGGGCAAGGGGCCTAAGGCCGTTCTCCAGTCAGCCATCAAATTAATGGCTGCAGTGAAACCAACCAAAAACACGAGGCCATCTGTGAAATTGATCGGTTAACAGCAGCCTGTTTCCCATTAACCCTTCTCTCTCTCTCTCTCTCTCTCTCTCTCTCTCTCTCTCTCTCTCTCTCTCTCTCTCCCTCCCTCTCTCCCTCTCTCCAATAAGTTTATTAAATGTTTTTAAACCAAAAGTAAAAGCTAATGAAAACAAACATAAAGTAAGGAAGAAAAAAAGAAAAACAAATAAACCATAGAAAAAACTAAAAGCACAAGAAAGAAAAATATACCAAGAAATGGCTTTGGATCTTCTTAGATCCAAGATGGATGGATAGATGATAGATAAAAAAAAAGAGAGAGAGATGATAGATTGATGATAGAGAGATAGAGATTGAGATAGAGATAGATAGCTGATAGATATAGATGGTTGATAGGTATAGATAGTTAGATGATAGATAGATACAGATTTTATATTGTATTGAAAAATTGCATGAATAAAAGTACAGGAAAAAACATAAATCAAAGTTAAGAAAAGAAGAGACAAAAGGGGGGGAAAAAATACAGGACTGAAGACCAGCTTCGATGCATTCCAGTCTCAGCCAAAGAAAGTCTCACTCAACTGAAATCCTCTTGAAGCCAGTGTAGGATTGCAACTGGCCCATAAATCCAAGCCGGGAGACAGCTGGTTTCACACACGCCATGTCACAATCTGCTTACCCTGGTTTATTGTGGAGCCCCAGCCCAGTGAATAAATCAGGGCTTAACAAATGGGCGAGGGTGCTTTGGCCCCAAACAGCCCAGTTGATTAGGGAATTATTTTATGCCAACACGTCGGTTCTTAGTGACTACATATAGACAGACCTTTTCTAAGCCAAAATGTGTGAACTCCATCATGGATCCTTCTTTTTTCTCCCCCCCCCCTTCCGTTCAGCATGTGTGGAAGATACATCACCTCCAACGGGTTTGTAACTACCCATGAATCTTCTGCCCTGAAAATTCCCATCCTCCTTCACAGAGCTTTTCTTTTTTCTTTTTTGGGCTATATTTGGCAGAAGTGGGAGAAAAGAGCCGCACCTAAATTATTTTTAACTTGCTGCGAGAGAGCGCGAGAGATCGTGATTAATCTCCTTGGAAGAGAGACAGAACGCAAATCTTCCGAGCAGAACCAAACTCTGCACAAATCATTTTAACCTTTCTTAAGTCTCAAAGTCTTTCCTCTTTCCTCCCCGGCGGACCATGACTTAAGCTCTAGATCATCCTGACAGACATGTCCGGGGAGGGGGGGGCGCGGCGTGGCGGTGCTGATGGAGTGGGGGGTGATAGGCGAGGGTGTCATGAATGAATTCTCTCTCCCCTTGCCCTCCGAAACAAAGAGTTTGTTTTTATTTTCCTGCCTGTGGTGTCCCGTCCCCCAAGGCCTCCCGCTCTCAAATCCTTGCCTCGTGATCCCAGCCTGACTGCAGACCTCTGAGTTGCTTTCCCAAAGGCCGTTTCTCATGAGCTAAGAACTCGGGAAAGGTCAAAAGGATTCAATTTGCTTTGCCGAAGGAAGCTTTCCCATCTGTCTTGGCGGGGAGGGGGGGGGAAACAGAAGACCGGAGGGGGGGGGAGCAGGGTTATCATTCACACTCTTAATGTAACGTGACCTTAAAATGCATCGCAGCTGTTATTTTTTGCCTCCCTCTCCGTCAAATTTGGAAAAGAGGCCTGGTCAGGCGTTCTCCACTCGGGCGATGGAGGTGGAAGGTCTGCCACTCCCACAGCTTGGGAGACTTCATCCATTCCTTCTTCCCCAGCCTGCCTATTTATAAAAAACCATCCTTGATCCCTCATGGTTGACCTGTGATCTGTTGAGGTAGCCTTGAGGGAGGGAGGGAGGGAGGGAGGGAGGGAGGGAGGAAGGAAGGAAGGAAGGAAGGAAGGAAGGACAATTGGAGGGGAAGGAAGGAAGGAAGGAAGGAAGGAAGGAAGGAAGGAAGGACAGACAATGGGAGGGAAGGAAGGAAGAGAAAAAGAAAAAGAGAAGGAAAAATAGGTAGGTAGGTAGATAGGTAGGTAAAATAATCACACTTGGATTCCATTTGTAGAAGAACAGACAAAGGGAATTCTGTCTGTATAAGAAAAGACAAAGGGAAATTCAAACAAACTTTCAAGCTTCTGTTGTTATACCCTACTACATTAATGTAGCATGGACTTCAGCTCCCAGAATTCCCCCGCCCTCGAGGAATGCTGGGAGTCGGAAGTCCACACATCTTAAAGTTGGTAAGGTTGATGGTCTCCTTCCTGATGCGCCCAACTTTGGCGGGGGCGACCCACTCCCAGAACACAGCTTTGTGAGTCATCTTAGCTATGTTTTTATTTTTAATTACACCAGGAAGCAGAGGAGAACTGACAATCCCTCTGTCCATTTAACTCTTTCTGGAAGGAATTAACGTCTCTGGAGCCGGCTGCATTTAGCTGCTCTGGGTTGATCTCTAAAGAGCTCAGCAAATCAAACCTGATTTAAACCCTCGGTGGGCATCTTCCAGTAGGCACAAGGGCTGCAGGCTAGACTGAGACATCAAAAGGGGGGGGGGAATCCCAGATGAAGGAAAGGATAAACCTGTTCTGCATGGCTGCCAAGACAACATCCCCATGAAGTCAGCAAGAGTGGCAATTAAAAGGGATGAACATAATGAATGAATTAAAAGAAATTCACCTGGATCCACCTGCTGCACACCTATATTCCCAAGAAAGCAAAAGTCCCTTTTAAAAAGGAGAATAGAATTGGCACCACTTCAACCCCTCTGAACATACAGGTCGTCCTTGCGGCCCCAGTTGAGCCCAACATTTCTGTTGCTAAGTGAGATGGTTGTTCAGTGAACGTTGCCCCGTTTTTGCGACCTCTCTTGACTGCCGTCGCTAAGTGAATCGCAGCAGTTGTTAAGCTAGTCACACGGTTGTTAAGTGAATCGGGCTCCTCCCACCGACTTCGCCTGTCAGAAGGTCGCAAAAGGGGATCACGTGACCGTCACTGCAACCGTCATAAATACGAGTCACTTGTCAAAGCGTCTGAATTTTAATCACATGACCCTGGGGATGTTGCAACGGTCATAACTGAAAAATAGTCGTACGCCACTTTTTTTCAGTGCCGTTGTAACTTTGAACGGTCACTAAATGAACTGTTGTGAAGTGGAGAACTACCTGTATTTCTTTGATGATGATAATGTTATCCATTCAGTTGAGTCCGACTCTTGGCGATTTTGTGGGCCGGGTCTCTCCCCATCTTCCAGTCTTGCACCAATTCTTTGAACTGTTCTGTTCTCTGGCTGGTATCAGCTTTGATGGTGTCCAGCCACCCTTTTCTTTGACGGCCTGGTTTCCTTTCACCGCTGACTCTTCCAGAAAGATAATTGCTTTTTCCCAGTGGATTCCCCCCTGTGATATGGCCAAAGTAAGTGAGAGGCAGTTTGCGTGATTTTGACTCATTGCTTGATTTGATTTCTATAGCCGCCCGTCTCGGCAAATGACGCTGGGCAGGTCACAACTCAAAATATTGCTCAGGGTCCTCTAAATAGAATAGAGTAGAGCTGGAAGGGACCTTGGAGGTCTTCTAGTCCAGCCCCCTGCTCGAGCAGGAGAACCTATACCATCTCAGACAAGTGACTGTCTAGCCTCTTTTTAAAAATCTCCAGTGATGGAGCGCCCACGATTTCTGGAGGCAAAGCTGTTCCACTGGTTGATTGTCCTCACTGTCAGGAAGTTTCTCCTCAATTCCAGGTTGCTTCTCTCTTTGATCAGTTTCCAACCATTGTTTCTCGTCCTGCCCTCTGGTGCTCTGGTGAACAACCTGGCCCCCTCTGCCTTGTAGCAGCCCCTCAGATACTGGAAGACTGCTATCATGTCTCCCCTATTTCTTCTTTTCTTTAGACTAGCCAAACCCAAGTCCCGCAGCCGTTCTTCATATGTTTTGGTCTCCAGGCCTTGGATCATCTTAGTTCCTTCCGGTTTGCTAGCATCGCGTCGAAGCGTTGCTAGAAAGGAAAACTCACCGGCATTTTCATTTTTGTCCTTCTAGACTTCGAATCCCATTGATGTGGCCAGCAGGCCTAGCACAGTGCACCACACGCTCCTGCAGAAGACACCTGGGGTAGGTGCCGAGTTCCAGTGAGCGTCTTTCGGCTCCTCTTTGGGGCTGACGCAGGATAAACCTTAACCTGCCGAGGATAATTATTTAACTCATTTTGCCCTTGATTTGCAACAGAAAAAAATATGCATATACAGGTAGTCCTCAACTTAACGGCCACAGTCAAGCCCAAAATTTATGTCGTTAAGGGAGACATTTCCTAAGTGAGTTTTGCCCCGTTTTAAGACCTTTCCTGCCAGGCTTGTTAAGTGAATCACTGCAGGTGTTAAGTTACTGACACGGTTGTTAAGTGAATCTGGCCTCCCCATTGACTTTGCTGGTCAGAAGGTCGCAAAAGGGGATCCCGTGATCCCGGGACACTGTCGTAAATGTGGGTCAGTTACCAAGCCTCTGAATTTTGATCCCATGATCGTGGGGCTGCTACAAAGGTCCTAAGTGTGAAAAACGGTCATAAGTCACTTTTTTCAGTGCGGTTGTAACTTCAAACGGTCACTAAATGAACTGTCGTAAATTGAGGACTTCCTCGACTTACGACAGTTCATTCAGGGACCGTTCGAAGTTACAACGGCACTGAAAAAAGTGACGTATGAACATTTTCCAGACTTAACAGTCGTTGCAGCATCCTCGCAGTCACTTGATCAACATTCAGATGCTTGGCAACTGGCATGTAGTTAAGACGGTTGCTGTGTCCCGGGGTCATGTGACCTTCTGACAAGCAAAGTCAGTGGAGGAACCACATTCCCTTAACTACCATGTGGCTAGTTTAACAACCGCAGCGATTCACCCAACAATTGTGACAAAGAAAGATAGTAAAATGAGGCAAATTTCACTGAACTATTGTCTCACTTAGCAACAGAAATTTTGGGCTCCCTTGTGGTCATAAGTCAAGGACTTCCTGCACTTCTTTTGTTGGCCGGCGCCACCGATCTTTTTCAAGGCACAAGTATCAAAATTAGGGAAATGTCAATTCTGCCGTGAAGAGGGGAAAAAAAGAAGAAGAGGGGAAAATTAGATGGTTTTAAAGCAGGTCTGAATTCCGAGTTAAGGAACCGACTGGAAGCTTAAAGAGTTCCTTGTTTTCTAAGTCTTGATGCAATTTAACGCTGAATTAAAGAAGCAGCCCTTTTCATGCTGGTTCCCTGGTATTTTCCACACCCTGAATTAACATTTCCCTTTTATAGTCCAGGTTACATACAATTTTGATTGTTTTTTTTCCCCCCATGTTTTCCCTAGGTGTCTGACGCCTATCGGGCTCCTGTACGAGTAAGTAAGGTTTGTCAGGGTTTTTTGTTTTGTTTTTAAATCTACTTTTTATTTTTAAAGTTTGAGGGGGGAAAATGACATGGATAAAGATGGTTCGTAATGCTTCTCTTAAAAGAACGCCCCAGTCTGATCTCCTAGGAAATCAAAACTTCAACCATTTGATGGAAGTGAAAAGGCACTTTTACTAAGAGAGGCTAAATGCAGTCGGGCTGAATCTGACTCCTTGGTGCCCTCCCAGCCCTCTCCCCATAGCCCGTCCCTGTGTGCCCAATCTGGCGCCGTCAAGAAATTTTGGGAAGTGCTGAGGTGTTTGGGCTGGTGAAATCCCGTTCTCAGGGGACACGGCCTTGAAGACGCCGGCATGGATCAGATTCCAAAATGCTCTGTTTTTCCTCAACCGTCAGTCCCCCCCTCCCAATTTCCCATCATAAATGTATACAGCTTTATTGCCCATTTGTTCCCCGTGTCGATGGCAGGGCGCCAGCGAGGCGCCAAGCCAAAGATCTGACAATGGGTGAGATTATAGATTGCAGCAGGCACCGTGTCTAGCTAACCATTGTCAATTTCACTAAAAGAATCATTGTAAGTCGAGGACTCCTTGAACACATTAGGGCAGCCTTGAAATCAAGTCAAAATAATTACAGTTTGTTTAGTGACCGTTTGAAGTTACAACCACAGTGAAAAAAAGGTGACTTACGACCAATTTTCACACTTCACAACCGTTGCAGCATCCCTGTGGTCAGGTGGTCAAAAGTCAGACCCTTGGCATTTAACTCATGTTTATGACGGTTGCCGTGTCCCGAGATCAGACGATCCCCTTTTGCGAGCTTCTGACGAGCAAAGTCAATGAGGAAGCCAGATTCACTTCCCCAATTTACGATCTTTCTTGCCAGAGTTGTTAAATGAATCACTGCCGTTGTTAAGTGAGCAACACGGTTGTTAAGTGGATCCGGCTTCCCCGTTGACTTTGCTCGTCAGAAGCTCGCAAAAGGGGATCACGTGACCCCCCGGGGATGCTGCCACCGTCATGAATGTGAGTTAACTGCCAACGTACTGAACAAATGTCTCACTTAGCAACAGAAATTGTTGCTAATTCTGGTTGTAAGTCGAGCACTACCTGTAGTCAGTTGCACAAAGGAGCGAGCAGTTGACACCACAGCTGCTTAAAATTAAATCCCAGCCCTTGTTTTGTTACAGAAGCCTGGAAAATGGTGTGCAGTCCACGTGCAGATTGCTTGGCAGATCTACCATCACCAACAGAAGATAAAGGTAATCGAGTATATTCATTCAGGATCCAGCGCTTTTCTGGCTTTGAGGCTGACATTCCCATCGTCACCACCCCTTTTGCTAAGACGTCCATTCCTCACACTGTTGCTTTCCTTTGTAAAGTGTGGAATTAATTCAGCCTTTCTATCTTTGAATATCTATCTCAGATATCTGAAATGGCTGCTGTGTTTCTTTGGTGGGGCAGGGCTTCCGAGTACCAAAACCAATCCAAGCTTTAACTACGCAACCCAGAAGAGAAGATCAGAATACAAAATAACAGAGTTGGAAGGGACCTTGGAGGTCTTCTAGTCTAAGCCCCTGCTCAAGCAGGAGACCCTACCCCATTCCGGACAAATGGCTGTCCAGTCTCTTCTTGAAAACCTCCAGTGATGGAGCAGCCAGAAGAACAGGGAGCAAGGTGTTCCTCTGATTAATTGTTCTCACTTGTAGGTGATTTCTCCTTAATTCTAGGTTGTATCTCTGTTTAATGATCTGTCATTTCTTGTCCTGCCCTCAGGACAGAAGAAGAGGGGTTGACCTCTCTGGGAGAATAGGTCATCCCTTCTTCTTTGTGACTGCCCCTCAAATACTAGAAGACGCTTGGACGTCTTCTGTGGTAGAGTTATAGGTTGGAGAACATACAGAGTAAAGCAGAGAGAGACGTAGTGGTAGTAGCCCCTCCAAAACTGAGACATCTCTCATCAGGAGACGTTAAAGAGAATGCTTACTATGGTGAGGGAGAAACTCTGAGAAACGAAAGCACATCTGTCAGTGTAAATGGCAGAATTCAGAATTTTAGCCCCAACCACAGAAGTCAACACCTTAACACCTTGTGGCTGCTTGTTGTCTGTAGAAGTCGCTTGGTAAATGGGTTGGACAACACCCAGATGTTTTGTGAAGATGGTGGTTGCAGAACTACAGCTTGAATGGGAGAGGTTGGCAGCCTCCTCCCTATTGTGATCAACCACAATCCCTTTGTGTTTTTGTTCAGTGGTTCATTCCCCATTATTTACTGCTCCAGTTGAGTCACTACAAGGGGAGGGGAGGGGAGAGAAGAAGAAAAAATGGTCCAGTCTGCTTCGTATTGAATCACTGGAGGTTCTCCTCTGTTTTCATGGAACTTGGCTTCCCGTATGAAGAGTTTAGAGATCCTTTGACCTATGAAGAGGTTTGAGGAGCAGATCTACTCTCTTGTAGGCACAAGGAAAAACTGACATGGCTCAATTTGGCTTTTGAACAGGCTTCCCCTATTACAGAATTGTCAGTACCAATTTTGCCAGTGGGTTTTAAACCCAGTGGGTAAACATGGAGAGGTTGTAACCAACGTGTACATCACCGAGCCGAGAAAATGGAAATGGATCATGAAGGCTTCTTCCTTTTCTTTTCTTTTTTTTTGACAGCAGATGCAGCTGGATCCCCACAAGCTCGAAATCGGCGGAAAACTTGACCTCTTCAGCAGACCGCCGGCTCCCGGAGTCTTTCCTGGTTTCCATTATTCTCAAGATCTTGCCCGACCCCTTTTCTCCAGCACAGGTGAGGAAAATCGATGTTGATGCACGCGTGCCTACTCTGTTGCCCCAGATCCTTCGAGGAAACAAATACGGCATCTTTAATGAGTTTGGCAGGTGTGTTCCTAATGCTCCAAAATACCTTCTCAGAATCAAATCCGAAGCCCCGTGTGGCTTATAAATTATTCCTCTCCATCTGTGAATACCCAAAGATGCGCTGGGCGGTAAATCTCAATAAAGTTGGCTGCAGGCAGAGAAAAGGCGGAACAAACATGGTGTGACTCAACGGAGGGAAGCATAAATCTGGATTTCCAGCATCCGAGGCTTCCTCCTGGCCTTGTTGAGCGAGAAGACAGTCACTGAGAAACGCAGCTTCTCCAGGCTGTTACGTTACCACCAGAAACATAAGTTATCCCAGATTCTCTTGTCCCTGGGATGGATGTACAGCTGCAAGCAAACATTGGGTTTAATAGCTTCCTGACAACCCACGGCTACGTTCCTGGTTTTACTCCTGAGGAAGCCTCTTCTTCTTTCTTCCTATTTATGATTATCAGCCCGGGGTCATCAAGTTGGAAAGATGTCTCGTTTGAAGAAATCACCCATTTGTTATGCACCTTCTGATATCCTAAAGGTTTTATGGGATGACAGCCTCCATCCGTCTCAAGGAAGACCTGCAAGTTGCAAAGTACATCGATAACAATGGGTGCTGCTTCCAACACACACACACACAGAGAGAGAGAGAGAGAGAGAATGATTTCTTTTTTGAGTTGTTCAGAACCAGTTCTCACGGTCACTTTCAGATCCTCTGGTGGCGCAGAGACCACGCTGGAGCAAGTCCCAAGGGCAGCCTGGCCCTTTCTCCAACCTTCTCAAAATACCTTCACAATCTCAGCAAGGGTTTTCAAGATGGAGGGAGGGGTGAAATAATGGCAGATGAGGGTCCTTGGGCAGGGGGAATGCTTTGTTATGATTCACTCTGGTAATGGCATGTGAGAATGACCTTGGGAGACAGGGTGAAGGGAAGCTGCCAAGGGAACGTTCAGATAAGAGAATGCTTAGCCCACAGTTGGATAAGGGGTGGGGCAAAAGACACAGGAGGGAACCTCTCTAGTTTCTCATCCTATAAAGCAAACCGCTGTAATGATGCGTGGGACAGACCTTGGGAGACAGACTGAACAGATGCTGCCTAGGGAATGGTCAGATAAGAGACAGCATAGCCCAGAGCTGAACAATGGGTGGAGAAAGACACTCAGAAGGGACCCTCCCTAGTTTCTCAGGCTGTAAAAGAGGTGGTTGTAATGCTTGTGAGAAAGACCTTGGGAGATGGAGGGAAGAGATGCCGCCTACGGAACGGTCAGATAAGAGATAGCATAGCCCTCAGCTGTATAATGGGTCAAGCGAGAAGCTCGGGAGGGACCTTCCCTAAGTTACCAGGCTGTAAAGACGAGTCTCGGATGCTGCTACAAACTTATTGTGTGGTTGTGGTTGTTGTTGTTGCAGGGTCTGCTCATCCAAACTCCACTCCATTCGGAACCTCGCCTCATCATAGCAGCTTCCTGCCCACCAGCCATTTGGCAGGTAGGTGTAAGTAAACCTTATTCTTCTGATTTACCAGTCCTTTGATATAAGCCTCGACTTCTCCTGCATCAGAGCCCTGGTGGCGCAGTGGTTAGAATGCAGTATTGCAGGCTAACTCTGCCGCTTGCCAGCAGTTTGATCCTGACCGGCTCAAGGTTGACTCAGCCTTTCCATCTTTGCGAGGTCGGTAAAATGAGGGCCCAGATTGTTGGGGGGCAATAGGCTGACTCTGTAAACCTCTTAGAGAGGGCTGTAAAGCACTGTGAAGCGGTATATAAGTCTAAGAGCTATTGCTATTTCAGTCAGGACCTAGGAAGGAAAAGGAAGACTGTAGAAGGCATTGATAATTTTATCTACTGGAAGAGCAATTGCTACGTAACATTCCTGGCATGGAAAATACATTTATACATCAGGTTTAGAATCCGAAGAAAATTACCCTCTTAAGCTGGGGGGGGGGGGGAAACTTCCTTCTAAATGAAACGGATATTTTTGCCATTGGAAAAAGCAGTATCTGAAAACCTTGATCGTGTTTCTTAAGCAACGTTTTGAGTTTCTCCCAAGAGGGAGACCCAGATTTGAAGAAGCGACGTCCCAACTTTCAACCAAGTCACCCCTCCCTTTGGTAGATCACACCTTCTGCTTTAAACTGTGTTTGGCTTCTTTTGGTGGGCAATTTGGGGCAAACTAGGCGCTTGGCAAATGGTAAATCTTCAACTACCTTTGTTAGGACAGGTGGAGGACAAAATAATTAATCCACAATCCAGAAACATTTAAGGCAAGTTGTTGGTGCAGCTTGTAAAAAAAAAAAAAAAAAGGGAAGTGCCAGTTTCAACCCAGCTGGCCATTTAGCCAGAAGTAGATCAGAGTCTCTGTGACATAATTCACAGGCTTTCATCAGGAGCGCAACCCCGGCCCTAACCATCTGGATTGGCTTTAAATTAAGCTTAGGAGAGTCATCCTTCTGGCCTAATTAAATTATTAATCGGTCTATTCCCGGAGAGAACCCAGTCTTCATTTTCACAAGCTCCAATTTGTTATTTTGAGCCGGTCAAGCGAGGCTACGCTCATGAGCAAGAATTGGAGCTTCAGCCGTGACTCCCATCGCACACCTGTGTGTGTCTTGTTTGTGCTGCCAAAACAAGTCGAATTTTGCTCTTTGGGATCAAGGGGTCTTTAGTAGATTCTGAGCGTCCAAATGCAGATAAAACTTAAAAATGATAGCGAAGAGGGAGACGCTACAAGGATCCGATTTTAATTCAGGAATGTGGTTTCAAGGTGATGCCGCTGTCCTTTGCCACCTGCAAACGTCATTTCTAGATTCGGTCCAATTCTTGCTCCTGGGGCCCACAACATGTAATTTAACCAAGACAATCAGGAAGGGGGCCAGGAGAGAGAGAAGGAATCGTTTAGTGACCGTTCAGAGCTACAGGTTTTTCACACCTACGACCGTTGCAGCCTCCCCAGGGTCACGTGATCAGAATTCAGACGCTTGGCGACTGACTCATATTTATGATGGTTGCAGTATCCTGGGGTCACGTGCCCCTCCCCCTTTTGCGACCTTCTGGCCAGCAAACCTCAATGGAGAAACCAGATTGACTTCACAGCCGCTTTACCGGCTTCGCAGCCGCAGTGATTCGCTTCGCAGCTGCGTCGAGAAAGGTCGTAAAATGGGGCAAAAGTCACTTCGCAACTGTCTCGCTTAGCAGGGAGAAATTTTGGGCTACGGTTGTGACCCGTTAGTTGAGGGCGACGCGCATCTCAAATGTCCCGATTGTGCCTTCCGGAGTTTTCATCATGAGGTCTTCTCCTCCCGGTGGGTCCTCCATAACACGCCCCACCAGAAACCAGTTTCCAGCTTCTTGTTTTGCTCTCGCAAATCTGAGCTGCTCAGATTTCGGTTCAGGGGCTGCCTTTAGTCATCCTGGCCTCGAACATTTGCTCTCCTCCCGGCAGGCTTAGCTCCAGCACCTGTTCCCATGTTAGCAAGTCCTCCGATCCACTCTCCGTTTTTAACCCGTTGAGAATGTCCTGCGCAAAGGGCCCGCGGGGAGAAGGATTAGCTGAAAGTCCGGCCTAATCCCACTTGGATTCCAACCATGAAATAAACAAAGAAATAAACAAAGGGGGCGGGTAGAAAAAAGGGGGTAGATTTAGTCTTCCAGCATTCTTGGCTAAATGCCGGCTAAAAACCCTGTTTGCCTTTCCAGATCCGTTTAGCAGGTCAAGCACCTTCAGCGGCCTTGGAAACTTAAGCAGCAATGCCTTTGGCGGATTAGGCAGTCATACTTTGAGTAAGTACGGATGGGCTCCTGCAGACTAGCCTCTCTCCCAGAGAAGACCCATGTTCCTGTCGAAAGCAGCCGGTGGCCATTTGTTTGAAGCAAGGCAAGCTTCTCAGAACATCCCCCCAAACCAAGGACTGAGGCTACAAATATTCCGAGTTTTCCTAGGGGACTTTCCGTAATTGATGTCCCAGATCCTACCAGGAGTGGTGACTTCAGCTCACCTTCCATAGAAAAGGGGGAGCCCAACAAATTAACCATTTAACCTCCCCATTAACCATCCTTTGGGGGCTGGGTGTCTCAAGTCCAAGGTTTGAGGAAGTAGCTTCAGTAGCTTGCAGGAGGAGCTTTGAGAAGGTATCAGGAAGATCCCAAAGGTGCTTTTTTTTCTCAAAAGGCAACCGGACTTCCTTGGGTTTTTTTTCCCTTTGAAAAGGTTTCACTACTCACCCAAGAAGCTTTTTCAGTTCGTGAACTGAATCAGTTCTCCTCTCAGAACTGAAGAAGCTTCTTAGATGAGAAGCGAGACGTTTTCAAAGAAAGAAAAAAAATCAAGAAAGTTCAATTGCCTTTTGGAAGAAGCACCTTTGGGACAACCAAGGCCTGGATGTCCCAAAGGTGCTTTTTCAAGGGGCAACTGGACTTGCTTGTTTTTCTTGGAAGAGGTTTCACTTCTCATCCAAGAAGCTTCTTCAGTTCATGAACTGAATCAGTTCTCATCCAAGAACTGAAGAAGCTTCCTGGATGAGAAGTGAAACCTCTTCAAAGAAAAACAAGCAAGTCCAGTTGCCCCTTGGAAAAACACCTTTGAGACAACCATGACCTGGAAGATTGAGCATCTCCATAGACACATTAGGCAGATGCCCATAGCACCCATTGAATGGCATCGCTGTTGAGGTAAGAGAACATAAGACATTGCCTTGGGACAGGGTCTACCTTAGGGACTGTCTGCTTCCAGTCATTTCTACCTGTCCAGTCTGGTCCAGTAGGATGGACATACTCCATTCCCATCAGCCAAGGAATGTTGGCTGGTGGGCACCAGGAAGTGTGTCTCTTCTGAGACCTAGTCTGCGCTCCGGAACATCCTTCCTCTTGAGATTAGGTTGGCCCCAACCCTGTTTGGCCTTTTGGAAGGTTTTTGAAGACCTGTTTATGTTCCCCTTACCTGGTGACGATGATACCAATAGATTGTAATGTTTCTTGGCTGCTGTTTGTATTTAATTTCTTTGTGTGTCATGTTCCCACTGTTTTTATTATTGATCGCTGCCTGGACTCATTGGTTTGAGATAGGCAGCTATACAAATTGAATGAATGAATGAATGAATGAAAGATAGATAGATAGATAGATAGATAGATAGATAGATAGATAGATAGATAGATAGATAGATAGATAGATAGATAGATAGATAGATAGATAGATAGATAGATAGATAGATGTAGTTAGATGATAGATAAATAGATGATAGCAGAGAGAGAAATATATATGATAGCTAATGGATGATTGAGATAGACAGACAGACAGACAACAGAATAATAGAGTTAGAAGGAACCTTGGAGGTCTTCTAATCCAACCCCCCCCCCTGTGTGTGTGTGTGTGTGTGTGTGTGTGTCTGAAGTACAAGCAAAGAACCTGCACGTTATGACTATTTTCAAGCAATCATAGAATTGCAAGCATATTAGATTGGATCAATTCTGTGGTTTCGGTCAAGGCATCAGTCTCTCTCAATTCCATTTTGGAGGTGGGGGGAAACTGGATGACCCCCCCCCCCCGATATTTTGGACTGTCCTTGCCATTGACCACGCTGAGCTGCCGAGACCTCTTCCTTCATTGGATTGAGCTTTCTGAACAGAAGACCCGCTGGAGTGAGATTGATTAGGAAGGGGGCTGATATCTGGAGGACATCTCATTGCCCAGCAGAGGCCTGCAGCCAGGATCTAGTGATCCCAAGATAGAAGTGTGAACGTAGAAAAGCTTGAACTCTACTCTCTCATCTTTTCCAACATAACCTATGCAAGCATGTGCAAAATGTACGATGGGGGAGGACAGAACACGCCCGGGAACACTGGAACGTTCTGTTTTTCCTTCAGACCACGCGGTCCTGGCTGATGGAAAGGGGTCCCAGCCATCCTTCTTATTCCTGAGTGGTTCACGTGTTCCTTGGGAAATAACTGCATGTCCTGATTGTTGTATCCAGAAAAGAATAGCTAAACATAGACTGGCACTTTGAATTCCACTCTGGCACACGTAGGGGCTGTTCCAGCGTTCTTGCATCTTCCAAAAATAGCCTGGAGGTCATTAGCATCGTGAGATGTTACGAGGGTTTCCTTAACTAGGCCCAGCTTTCTGGAGAGAAGGCCTGCTGGGTTGAGGCTCATAACACTAGAAAAATATATATAATTTTCAAAAGTATCTAGTTTATTCTGTAGGCCCAGGAAAAAAAAACAGAGCACATGCCACAAAGCCATCATCTGTCCATTCTTGGAGGTACTGTCACGAATACAAAAGACATCAAGTCGACAACGTTCTCCTTCAAGGAAGCTACATCACCTTCCTCAACGTCTTGAGATGCAGTGAGACAGGAACTCCCCAAATTGTTCATTGACCAGTTCAGTACCCTGTTCCTGTTAGGGATTTGGGAATTCCCACAACTAGGGAACGCCAAGCTCAGTGGCCAGCAGAATTATGAGTACTGATAAAAGAGAGTCTTTGTAGCTCAGGGTTCTGTGGGGTCCTTGGTGCTCTCTGAGCTTGGTGGTCTTCTTGCAGATGTTTCATCATGACCCAATTAGGGAACATCATCAGTGCTAGAAGGGAGTGGGGTTTGCAGAGTGGAGGAGGAGGAGGAGGACTGTGGGGTCCTTGTTGCTCTCTGAGCTTGCTTGTTTTCTTGCAGACGTTTCATGACCCAATTAGGTAACATCATCAGTGCTAGAAGGGAGTGGAGCAGAGAGCAAACCCCACTCCCTTCTAGCACTGATGATGTTACCTAATTGGGTCGTGAAACGTCTGCAAGAACACCAGCAAGCTCAGAGAGCACCAAGGACCCCACAGAATTCTGCGTTGCTGACTGAACCAGGAGAGAGAGAGACGTTCGTTGCAGATCTGAATTATTCTACTTCTGCTCAGCCTATTCATACCTCAATCAAAGTTCTCAATCACCGCTTTATCTGGTAGGCAGCTGATCCTGTGTAATGACTCGCATTCTCACAATAAGCCTCAGGAGGAGTCACAATAGGCCCAGTTTAGCTCCGGATGTCACCGCGGGGCGCAGCGTGATTTTGGGATTCACCTGGAATCTTTTAGACCAAATGGCCTCATTACCTCCAAGTGGCTATTCAGATTTCAAGGGTGTTCTTTGCCTGCAGAGGCTTTCAATGGCTCCTTTTCAGTCCACAGAGCTGATTCACCATTGCTGTTTCCAAGGGTCTTGTTCCTCCCCTTCCCCTTTCTCTTTTTTCCAGACCTAAAAAAGATAAACGTGCTTTAAAATAATTGGCCTTTTTTTTTCTTTGCAAAAGCCAATATCGGACTAAATCGTCCTTTCCGTCCAACCGAGGGCATCCAGGAGCTAACGCAATCTGTCTCCCGTTTCCCAGGTCACAGCAGCCTCTTTGCTCACAAAGATGGACCGGCGGTCCAGGGCTTCAGCAGCCCCCACGAACCCTGGAACCGGCTGCACCGGACGCCGCCCTCTTTTCCCACGCCGCCTCAGTGGCCCAAGCCAGGCGACTCGGAACGGAGTTCCTCCGTGACGAATCACGACAGGGACCGAGACATGGAGAAGAGGGATCTTTCCTCAAGTAAAGAAGAGAGAGAGAAGGAGAGGTAAGAGAGAGGGGGGACGCCTTGCTGAAAAGCCACGGTGCTTTTGGGGCGTTTGCAAAACTGGACTGGTGTACGTGGTTTGGGGGTCCAGTGTGCTGTGGGAACTCACCCAGTACCTACCTACTTCCTCCCTCCCTCCCTCCCTCCCTTCTTCTCTGTCCACCTTCCTTCCTTCTCTCTCTTCCTCCCTCCCTTTCTTCTGATCTCTCCATCTTCCTTCTCTCCTCTCCTCTCTTCTTCCTTTTCCTCTCTCCACCTTCCTCTTCTCCTCTTTTCTCCTCCTCTCTCCCCTCCCTCCCGCCCTCCCTCTCTTTTTTTTCATGCTGTCCATCTCGCTACTAAAGCAACTTAGCCCGGGGTGTGAATCCATCCACCACAGTAGTGTTAATAATAATAATAATAATGTCACCTTAGGTGAAATTTTTTTGGTCACACACGGTATATACATACTTCATATATGTATGTAACTAGTAAGCCAGTTTTAGCCATGCTGTTGAATTCTAATGCAAAATGGTTACATGTGACCCTAATAGACTCAAATCTCTCTCCCTCCAGGGATCTTCTGGATAAAAGTAGGCACTCGAACCGATCCTCGCCCGCTTCCGCACCCGTGACGCACCAGATCAGCAACCTCATCCGTAGCAACAGCCAGGCTGCAAGCGATTCTACCCGGCAAGTTGCTCTTCTCGACCGAGACAGATCGAAAGATCTGGAGAGAGAGATTCCTGACCGGCTCAGAGATCCTCCTCCGGTGGCAGACCAGAAGATCAAAGAAAGCCGTTCCCCCGTGAAGGAACCTCCAAGCCATGAAAAGAGATCTCTGGAGGACAACACCAAGCCGGTAATCCAGTCGGTCTCCCCGTACAGCAAACCTGCCTTGAGCGAAAGCTTGAAACTCAGCAACCTGATGAACAAGGACGTGGAGAGAAAGCCGGAGCTTCTGACGGACCTCCAGAAGATCAAGAACGACATCAAAGTCAAAGAAGAGCGTAAAGAGGAAGGCGACGTCTTGGTTGTGAGTTCAGAATCTTCACAGCATCCGAGAGGCACCGAGCACCCACCGCCCCCTTCTTTGCACGGGTTACCCCTGCCCCACACCATGGCAGCCACCATGCCCATCTCCATGGGCAGCGTCCATCAGATGAACACCATGAACGTTCTGGAACGTAGCCGGATGATGACCCCGCTAATGAGCATGAACTCGCTCACGGGACGGGAGAGGCTACCCCACCCAGGGTTCTCCTGGGACCCCATGAGGGACCCCTTGCGCGACGCCTACCGGAGCTTAGACCTCCACCGCCGGATGGACTTCCAGCTCCGAGCAGATCCCATCCATAGGTTTCCCACCACCTCGGGATTTTACGATCACGAGCGCTCCTACCGAGACCGCGAGCCCCACGACTACAACCACGAGAACCTTCTGGAAGCCCGCCGGGAACAGGAGCGGCTCCGGCAAGCGGAAGAGAGGGAGAGGTTGCACTTACGGGAAGAGCTCGAGCGTGCCAGAATGCACCACTTGCACACGTCCCCCATCGAAAGCCACCTGGCCCACATGCCTTCCTTCATGTCTCACCTCAGCGGCATGCATTACCCTAGACTCAGCCCTTCGGCCGCCATGCACAACGGGATTTTGAACAGGAACCCGCCCACCGCCGCGCTCAGCGCCCCGCCCCCATTGGTCCCAGCTAGTAGTACGAGACCCTCCTCCCCCCGTCGGACTACGCCACTCACGAACCCGGAATCCCGGGATTATTCCCCTTCTAAAAATCCCAAAGAAGTCGAAGCACGATAATTCCTGCCCTCCCCCCCCCCCCCCACCTGCAGGATGAATTTTTTTTTTTTCAAACTCACCTGTAAAATACAGGAGGACGGGGGGAAAGCGCCCTCCCCCCCATATTTTTTGTTTTGTTTTTAAAATGCACTGCTGTAAACTTTTTTTTTACAACTGTAAAATTTGTAGAAATGAAGCACAGTTGCAAAAGCGATGGAGGGGAGGGGACCGGTGGGAGGCGCGGAAGGGGGCATCCGAGGTTAAAAACCTTCCGACTGAAAAAAAAATGGAAATTTTAATATATAGGTCTTGGATTTTTTTTTCTTGTTTCCTGGTTTTATTTTTCTCCCCCTTTGCTTCTGTGCTGAGTTAAACTGTTATCAGGTTTGTGTGTGTATGTATACATATATATATATATGTGTGTGTGTATATATATATATATACATATATATATATATATATTGCCCCAAATGCCAGGAACATTTTTAATGAATGTATTGTTTTTTTTTTAAATTTTGTGCTTTTTGTTCACACACACCCGAAAAGAAAAGAAAAAGAAGGTTTTGTTTCTAGTTTAAATTTTGTGGCCTCAGATCCTTAAGTAAAAAAAAAAAAAAAAAACATCCAGGGTTTCTTAAAAGTATTATTTATGGAGATAACTGTAGTTTCATACAGTCCACTGTGAGGTTCCTGAATTGAGGCCACCGGTTTCTCTGGTACTTTGAAATTGAAGTTACAGATATATATTAAAAAATAATTAATAATAATAATTAATAATAATGTACAAAAACTGTTTGTTTTTTGCCTTATATTATGGAGAAAAATTAGATTTTTTTGACTTCTTGTTTTAAAAACAGCAACAAAAGAAAGCAACATGTAAATATTCTGTTAATATAAATGTACACCAATATTGAATTCTTAACATAGGTAGACTTTATAAAAAAAAACGGTTTCTAGAACCACTCTCTGGTTATTGGTTAACGTTATTCCAACTCAATCCTCTTCAGTGTCTCTAGGGAAAAAAAAAAAAAGAATTACTGATACAAATGCAATGTAGGCATTAATTTAGAGTGTGTATAATCTAATTGTTTACAATTCTTGCGTATGCGAGAATCTTGGAAGCGGTCTTATTAATACAGGTAATCCTTGGCTCCCGGGGAGGAAAGCTATGGCAAATCTAGACAGCATACTAAAAAGCAGAGACATCACCCTGCCAACAAAAGTACGTATAGTCAAGGCCATGGTTTTCCCAGTTGCAATGTATGGCTGTGAAAGTTGGACCGTAAGAAAGGCTGAGCGCCAAAGAATGGAGGCCTTTGAACTCTGGTGCTGGAGAAGACTCCTGCAAGTCCCCTGGACTGCAAGGCGATCGAACCGGTCAGTCCTAGAGGAGATCAACCCTGACTGCTCTTTAGAAGGCCAGATCCTGAAGTTGAAACTCAAGTACTTTGGCCACCTAATGAGAAGGAAGGACTCACTGGAGAAGAGCCTAATGCTGGGAAAGATTGAGGGCAATAGAAGAAGAAGGGGACGACAGAGAATGAGATGGCTGTAGGGAGTCACCGAAGCAATAGGCGTGAGCTTAAATGGACTCCAGAAGATGGCAGAGGACAGGAAGGCCTGGAGGAACGTTGTCCATGGGGTCGCGATGGGTCGGACACGACTTTGCAACTAACAACAACAACAATCCTTGGCTAGGTAACATCACCGGTGATAGAAGGGAGGAAGACTATGGGGCCCTTGGTCCTCTCTGAGCTTGATTGTTACCTTGCAGACGTTTCGTGACCAAACTAGGTAACATCATCAGTGCTAGAATGGAGTCATGTTGTTTTCAAAGTGGAGGAGGACTGTGATGTCCTTGGTGCTCTCTGAGCTTGGCTGTTTTCTTACAGACATTTCATGACCCAACCAGAGAGCGTCATCAGTGCTATCAGATTAACCCCACTCCCTTCTAGCACTGATGGTGTTACCTAGTTGAGTCATGAAACGTCTGCAAGAAAGCAACCAAGCCCAGAGAGCACCAAGGAGCCCACACAGACAGATGTTTTGTGCAGAAATCTTTCAACTGGCTGGTTGGGCAGAGAAACTGGGAAGCCACGATTGAGTTTCTGCCCCAAACAGCTCTACCTACAGCTGGAGCAGAGAGACAAATCATAATCATTTAGCTGCGTATACCAAGCTTGATAAGAGTCCACAGCGGGCTACATGAGATTCAGTTGGTCTTCCTCAAGTTTTCCTTGGTGTTTTTCATTGAATTCCTCTGGAATTGTCTTCTCTAGAAGCAGCAAATTTCAGGAGCAGACCGGACTCTCCATGCAAACGTACCCCAATCATCTCAGTGGCTAGTTGGAGATTTTATGGGCTGTGGTTAGTTGCACTGCACTGCTGATCGATGGGTCCATTTCTCCCATGGTCCATCAGCGTGTGATGCTAAGCAGGGAGAAAACATAAATTGTACCTTTGCAGCGTCTTGCCACTTTGGGATCTCGGGCTAAAGGGGTGTCTGTGATTCAGCTCCACCGGCAAGATCACTGACCCAACCTTTTGTGTTTTGGTATGTGATTTTTTCCACCGAAGACAACCGAGGACTGAATCAAAAGCTGTAGCAATTTGGTGTTTTATCGGTCAAGTCACTACAGAGGTCCCCAACCTTTTGAGCACCAGGGACCGGTTCTGTGGAGACAGTTTTTTTCCGAGGACCGGAGGGTGCGTGGTTTTGTGTGCTGCCTACATCTCACGGATGGGGCTTTGCTTGTTTGTGCGGACCGGTTGCTGGCATGCCGCAGCCTGGAACTGGTCCACGGCCCGGGGGTTGGGGACCCGTGGTCTAGTCAATCTCCTTTCCTGTTTTTTTTTTCTTCTGGTATTTGTTTTTTCTTCCTTGACCCATTTCAAGCATCCTTTCCCAGCCTCCCCAGCCATCTAAACCATTCCACTTCCTGGCAGATGGCTGAAGATGAAGCCAGCATTGACTTCAGAGGGGGCAAAGATAGTGAAACACCCGGTGGGTCAAAGCGAATCAGAGCAGAGGGGCTGCCAGGAGGCAAAAAGGAAAATAAATGGCTTATTGACCAACGTGCTCAGTCTATTAAGGCTGTGAGACCTTTGACTGATGTGGATCGTTAAAGAGTCATGCAGTTCGGAGGGGCACATGGGTTATGTGCCTTGCTTGACCCATGTGCCGGAACTGCGTTCCATCTACCTACTAGGACAACAGGTGCAACCGGTTTTCTCCGGTTCTCAAATGTTCTCTGCCAGACATTCCAACCCCAAACTAGGTAACATCTTCAGGGCGTGGGAAAGTGAAGTTTGTTGGATGTTTACATATGGTGGCTTGCCCTGTTAGTCTTGGTTGGGGTGTGGTTTCCTTGATGGTTAATCTACCTTTCTGGATCACTTAGCTGGCGCTGTTTGTCGCTTATCTGGGTGTTACTGAGAAGGATGTGGTTGCCTCCTTCCTCGATGTATGTCAACTCTTCCAAGGAGACCTGGCTAGGAAGTTATGAATGAGGGGTCCTTGGTGCTCTCTGAGCTTGGTTGTTTTTTTGCAGACGTTTCATTACCCAACTAGGTAACATCATCAGTGCTAGAAGGGAGTGGAATTTATGGAGAGGAGGGAGGGAAGGAAGGAAGGAAGGAAGGAAGGAGGGAAGGAAGGAAGGAAGGAAGGAAGGAAGGAAGGAAGGAAGGAAGGAAGGAAGGAAGGAAGGACGGACTATGGGGTCCTTGGTGCTCTCTGAGCTTGGTTGTTTTCTTGCAGACGTTTCATTACCCAAACTAGGTAATATCATCAATCCTAGAAGGGAGTGAGGTTTGCCAGGATGGGGAGGAGGAGGAGGTAGACTATAGGGTCCTTGATGCTCTCTGAGCTTGTTGGTCTTGTAGACGTTTCTTTACCCAACTAGGTAACATCATCAGTGCTAGAAGGGACTGGAATTTATGGAGAGGGGGAGGGAAGGAAGGAAGGAAGGAAGGAAGGAAGGAAGGAAGGAAGGAAGGAAGGACTATGGGGTCCTTGGTGCTCTCTGTGAGTTTGGTTGTTTTCTTGCAGACGTTTCATTACCCAAACTAGGTAACATGATCAATCCTAGAAGGGAGTGAGGTTTGCCGGGATGGGAAGGAGGTAGACTATAGGGTCCTTGATGCTCTCTGAGCTTGTTGGTCTTGCAGACGTTTCATTACCCAACTAGGTAACATCATCTGTGCTAGAAGGGAGTGGGATTTGTGGACAGGAGAAGGAGAGAACAACAACTGTGTGGTCCTTGGTGCTCTCTGAGCTTAGTGGTTTTCTTGCAGATGTTTCATGACCCAACTAGGTAACATCATCAATATTAGAAAAGAGTGGAGCTGAGGGGGGGGAGGAGGAGGAGGTTAAGTCCTTGCTGCTCTCTGAGCTTGGTTGTTTTCTTGCAGATGTTTCATTACCCAACTAGGTAACATCCTCAGTGCAGAGTTATGAATGCTGGTACTATTTTTATTCCAAGATTATGTAATCTGGCAAGTCTGAATATCCTTCTCCCTCCCTTCCTCTGTTTACCTCCGTGAAAACTAGAGAGGGTCTCTGAGACGCTTTTTCAAGTTACAGTTCTTCTCCGGACTCTGCTATTCTATTATGCAGAACTTTAATCAAACTCTAAAGTATTATGGAGATTTGATCCTTCTGGCATATCAAAATTGCCCAGTTTCAGGGCCTCATAGGATCCAACTTGCTGACTCTCTTCCATTAGACACCTAAGAGCAACTTTGCTTTGATTGCGGAGGCTGAGGAGATTCCAGTAATCGATCCAGCACTTTCTCGTTTTGGAGGTGTTTTTTTTTTTTTTTTTTTTTGAAACCGCTTCCGGAGACACAGCCAAAAAGAGTTTGCATAACATGGATCAATTAACTGCAGGTTAATTCATCATCAAACCATCATCCAGCTTTTTGTGAGGCTCAGTGCTAGCTCCGGAAAGAGCAGTTGCCTCTTTTCCAACTATTCAAAGGCAAAAAATAATAATAATAATAATCTCAAAGAGGTCTAGTTCACTGCATTGAATGCAGAGCAAGGAAAGAGAGGGGACTTGAATTCAGAGCGTGGCGACTCTTCGCCGAAGCAATGATTTTTTGCCAGCTGAGCAATTCTCTCTTCGCTGCCTCTTCCAATTTCCTCAAAAACCCCTGAAGGAAATTGGAGCACATCAAAGACCGTTGCCGTCGCTGAATTCGCCCCCTTATAAAAAGCTGCCAGGATCGATATTTTATCAGGCTCACGCTGTTTCTAGCCGCGTTCTGCGTTAGCAGGAAGAAAGGACTCGGGCGAGGAGTAGCAAGGATAAAATTACAGGCTTCCATTTTGTCAAGTAACGGAACATCCAAACTTGAGGAGAAAAAGAGCAGGGAGCCAATGTGCTTAGCGGCTTTTATTTTCAAGGAAAGCTACACACAGCTTAAGCAGATTGTAACACACCGGCAAGCCCTCAGCTTACGACCACAAGTGAGCCTAGCATTTCGGTTGCTAAGGGAGACAGTTGTTAAGTGAGTTTTGTCCCATTTTACGGCCTTTTTTGGCCACCGTTGTTAAGGGAATCACTGCAGTTGTTAAATTAGTAACATGGTTGGTAAGTCAATCACTGCAGCCGTGAAGTTAGGAACATGGTCGGGAGCTTCTCCATTGGCTATGCTCATCAGAAGGTCGCAAAAGGGGATCAGGTGACCCCCCCCCGGGACATTGCGACCATCATAAATATGAGTCAGTTGCCAAGTGTCTGAATTTTGATCACGTGACCTTGGGGGGGATGCTGCAATGGTCATAACTGTGAAAAATGGTCGTAAGTCACTTTTTCCCAGGGCTGTTGGAACTTCAGACGATCGCTAAATGAACGATTGTAAATCGAGGACTATCTGTAACCTGTGCAGGCTGGCTGGAGGATCCTTGCATGCCTTAGGCAAATGTAAAGTCATACAATCGTAGCAGGCCTCTCAAAATTACAGTGAGTTAAGATGGGGATCCCTCGATGGTCCACCAGTGGTCTTCTGGACTTCTGCAAAGCCCCCCACCTCGCTAATTTTGCAATCTGCTTCGCTGCATTTTAACTAAAACAACAGTTTGAGCCATCCCAGCTGAGGCCGGCTGGACCTGCAACCCAGGAGCACGTACCGGAGCTGATTGCCTAACTAAATTTTGCAAGCAGGGAGAAAGCAACTGGTGATAATTAAGGAGGTTGGCAGTGAGGCGCTGATCCGTGTTCACCTTGCATTTATGTCCTAGTTGCACTCCTGATGCTCAAAGGTTGCCACTCAGCTGAGATGTCAGCAGGTAGCCTGGCATTTCAACGTGATTAGTTCACAATGCCAGGTATGAAATTTCTTGCTGAGTTGGTTTTTTTTTTCTTTCGACAGAGAAGCAGGGAATCCCAGCTTCTGAATCTGGATGTGCCTTCCTTTGACTTCATTTACATGTAGTCCTCGACTTAATGGCCACAACCTGGACCAGGATTTCCATTGTTCTTGTCCCACCTTAGGCATGAAAGCCAGCTGGGTGACTTTGAACCAACCACCAGAAGACAGTGAGTTTTAGTCCCACCTTAAGGATGGAAGTTGGCTGGGTGACTTGGGCCGACCACCAG
This sequence comes from Azemiops feae, assembly GCA_023970755.1. NCBI lineage: Eukaryota > Metazoa > Chordata > Lepidosauria > Squamata > Viperidae > Azemiops > Azemiops feae. The sequence goes on from JALGBA010000510.1 coordinate 374,286, forward strand.
GAGACAGTGAGTTCTAGTCCCACCTTAAGGATGGAAGTTGGCTGGGTGACTTGGGCCGACCACCAGGAGACAGTGAGTTCTAGTTCCACCTTAAGGATGGAAGTCGGCTGGGTGACTTGGGCCGACCACCAGGAGACAGTGAGTTCTAGTTCCACCGTAAGCACAAAAGCTGGTTGGGTAACTGGTCCTTTCACCAGGAGGCTGTTTGTTTTAGTCCCACTTTAAGCAAGAAAACTGGCCGTGAGCGGTACCCAATTTTACAACCATTTTTGCTACGGGTCGTTAAGTGATTCATTGCAGTTGCTTTAGTGAATCACAGGGTTGCTAAGCAAATCCAGAGTCTCCCATTGACCTCGCTTGTCAGAACCAGGATGGGAAGGTCGCAAACGGCGATCGCGTGACCCTGGGATGCTGTAACCGTTGTAAAATACATGCTGGTTTCCAAGCGCCCAATTTTTTTTTATCACATGACCGTGGGGATGCTGGGATGGTTGTAAGAATGAGGACTGGTCATAAATCTCATTTTTCCAGTGCCATCGTATCCTGAACGAGCCAAGCTGTAGGACACGAGAATGTGAGAAACAGTTACCTGAGCCACAAATAGTCAACCAGTTGGTTAGTGAGTAGAGAGCTGGATAAAAGCACTTCTTGGCATTTGATAAAACGGGTCCACAACCCCCAGTCCGTGGCATGTCAGCAACCAGGCCACGCAAAGCCCCATCCGTGAGATGCAGGCAGCACGCTAAACCACGGCCCCCTCCGGTCTGCGGAAAAAACTTTCTCCGTGGAACCGGTCCCTGGTGCCCAAAACGTTGGGGGCTGCTGTCATAAAACCCTTAAAAGTGGCAGAAAGAACCTTAGAAGCAGGAGGTTATGAATTTATATCCCCATTTCTAAACTTCAGGCCTGAAGAAAAGCAATCTGCCTAAATCTCCCCTTTCAAAACTGCACGTGTCAGCATAAAACCCACCATCCTTTCGCTCCGCTCAACCAAAACTGAATGTCTAATCCCTGCAGCATTAAAGAAATTGCTTGAAAAACAACGCCTGTATAATCAGAGCTGCTTGCAACCATTAGGAATAAAATTGTGGAGTTCTTCCTCCGTTGCAAAACCACCGGGCTTGTATCCCAAACCCAACGGAAAATGGCACAAATTACAGGTTAATCCTTAACTTTCGACCACATTGTAGCCCCAATTTTCTGTTGTTGTTAAGTGAGACAGTTGTTAAGTGAGTTTTGCCTCATTTTACCGCCTTTCTTGATGCCATTGTTAAGTGAATCTGGCTTCCCCATTGACTTTGCTCATCAGAAGGTCGCAAAAGAGGGATCACGTGACCCCAGGACACTGCAACAGTCACAAGTACATGCCAGTTGCCAAGCGTCTGAATTTTGATCACGTGACCAGGGGGATGCTGCAACGGTCATCAGTGAAAAATGGTCATGTCACTTTTTTCACTGCTGGTTGTAACTTCAAGCGGTCACTAAATGCACTGTTGTAAATCAAGGACTACCTTTATTTTAGCTTCATCTCTTGGTGTGGCGTGCAAGATTACTTAACGGCAAAGATTACGCCAGGGGTAGGAATTGGTGAGATGCTACGGATTTGCTGGACTATTTATTTATTTCCTAAATTTATTCACGCCCGTCTGATGGTTCAAAGTGACTGTGAGCCCCATCATCCCCAACCAGCTTTGCTAAGCGTAAGAGAGATGATCCTGCAGCATTGGAAGAAGCCTGGGTGTGGATGTTGGATTTGGTCTGTCTCTGGATTGGCGTTTTGGACTTTGGGTACAAAAACACGAGAGCTGTAAAATGAAAACATAGAACACAGCACTCACTATTCTTGTCCCAAAAAAGTATTTTTCCTTCGAAGCCAGGAAGCTGAGATGACTTTATTGAACGTTATTCCTTGAACACAATTGAGAAACATTAATTACTAGCTAAAAGATGAAGCTTGTTCCCCCAGCAGATGGCCAACGAGGACATTTATTCGACTTGCTAGACAAAAATCCAGTTAAGGCGTGGGGCTGCACAAAAATCAAACTTTAATTGTCCATAAAGGCCCTTAAGAGAGCTGAACAAGCAAGACTTGAGCAAAAGAGGGACATAAATCCGAGCATCGTTAATACAGCGTGTTGCTGCAGCATGACGAGTCAGAAAAGTGGTTCATCTCGCCTTCCAGAAGATGACTTATTTCTAAACTCTACAATGTAGGACTTTCCAAAATCCTAAATAAGAGAAGCAATAACTTGCTTGCTCATAGAGTGCCGGTTTTGCCCTTGACAATGCAATTCAAGAATGCAAAATGCCATTTTTTTTAAGGAAGAACATAGTTTTACCCAAGGTTTACTCAGCTGACCCATCTATGGCCACATCTACAAACAGCCCATATGCCTTCGGGGGTTAACAAAGCACATCAATCAACTCTTCTTTAGATCTTGATTGGCAATCCAGCCAAGAGATTTCTGAAAAAATCATCCATACATTTCTGTAAGTTACTATAGGGGAAGGACTCCATTTTGAAAGTCTGGCAAGAATATTGTAATTCTGGCTACATCAATGAAGCCAACGGGTCATCTGAGGGATGACATTCCAAACAAGAAGGAAAGTGAGGCAGGGATAACCCCCCAAACTGGCCTCGTTCTCTTGGCACAAAAATCTGCGGGTAAACTTCAGTCTCCCTCCAGTTGAGTTTGATTCCTAAGGACGAGACAGTCATGTTTATGATGTTTCACCTTCCTCCAGAATCTTTTTGCAAGATCTAACCAGGCCTGACCTGCCTGGCTGATGTTTTTTGAGCTCTCCCAAAGTCAACCAAGTGCTACTGCGGAAAACCACTTTAATGTTCCAGCACATATGTCTGCTTCTTCTTCACTGTGAAATAAAGCAGAGTCAAATTAATCTTGGCATTCTGCTTGAAGGCTTCCTTAAACAGGAGCAAGATAGAGAGCAGGATTAAAGGGTAACAAGACAGCAACCTCAGCACAGCTGGATATATTATATATACAGTATATATTGTGTGTACACACAGACACACATACCTACATACATACATACACACACAAATTGTTTGGATTGGAGAGAATCAGCACTATCCAGAAAAAGATAACACACATTCTTGCCTGTGTCTTTTTCTACATAATTGCAGGATAGATAGAGAGATGAGAGAGAGAGAGATGGATGGATGGATGGATGGAGAGAGAGAGACAGACAGATATAGATAAATGATACTGTAAACAGAACTGCAGAAGGGATGATACACATAATTGCACAAGAGACATAAATAATAGATATAGATTAGATAGATATAGATAAGTGATAGATAGATAGATAGATAGATAGATAGATAGATAGATAGATAGATAGATAGATAGATAGATAGATAGATAGATAGATAGATAGATAGATAGAAGGTGAGAGAGAGAGATGATAGATATAGATTAGATAGACAGACAGACAGACAGACATGAGAGAAAGTTGAGAGACAGATGAATTGGAGGACTATTATCAGAGAGAGGGAGGGATGGATGGATGGATGGTGGAAATGGCCTTAGTGCTTTGGTCCCGACCTGCATACAGAGCACTGACACATTAAACCAAGCCATAGTCCATGATTTACCAGCCACATTAAGCTACACTGAACCCAAACACTGCACAGGCTTGTTCATAACACTCAGTAGGAACCAAGACACTCGTCCGTAATTCCCCAGGTGCTCTTTAAGCGTTTTCATTCTTCTCTTCACAACGTCGAATGGCTGGAAACAATGGGGCAGTTGTTCTGCACATTCAAGCACAGCTCTGAGTGGAAACCCCAGCCCAGACTCTCGTAGCGTTGGTCAAGTGGGACTCTTGACGATACGCACTCAACGCATGCTTTCTACTTTGCACTCCGCCACTGAATGGGTGTTTAGCGGAGAGAGGAATTTCTTGCTAGGGCCTTGCAATTCTCTGTTCACAAAAACCTAGCTCTCAGTAGACAGGAGATGAATGCTTCCTGTGCGCCTTCAGTGCCTGCCCTTTTCACAGTTTTGCTAAACCAGAGGTGGAAAATTGGCTGTTGGCGCGGAGGAAAACCCCAGCTGGTTCAACGTGCAGCAGCAAAACAGCGCATATCACACCTCTGTGGCGTGAGATGCATTGGTTGACAGTCTGCTTCTGAGCCGAGGTGGTGACCCCAAAGAAACCACCAAAGTCAGTCTATTTTTCATTTTGCCCCAAGTGGGATGTCAAGTCTTTGGGGGCACTGATGTCATGAGGGGCTGGGCTCACCCAGAGTGCTAAGCTGCTGTTTTATTTCTAAGCAGGCTTCAATCAGAATAGAGCTGGAAGGGACCTTGGAGGTCTTCTAGTCCAACCCCCTGCTCAAGCAGGAGATCCTATACCCTTTCAGATAGGTGGCTGTCCAGTCTTTTCTTGAAAACCTCCAGTGATGAAGCACCCACAATTTCTGGAGGCAAGCTGTTCCACTGATTAATTGTCTTCACTGTTAGAAAGTTTCTCCTTAGTTCTAGGTTGCTTCTCTCCTTGATTAGTTTTCCATCCATTGTTTCTTGTCTTGCCTTCAGATGCTTTGGAAAATAAGTTGTCCCTCTCTTCTTTGTGGCAGCCCCTCGAATAATGGAACACTGCTATCATGTCACTCCTAGGCCTTTTTTTTTCTCTGGACTGGTCACACCCAATTCCTGCAATCGTTCTTCATATGTTTTTGTTTCCAGGCCCTTAATCATCTTAGTTGCTCTTCTCTGCACTTTTTCCAAAGTCTCAACATCTTTTTTGTAATGTGGTGACCAAAAGTGGATGCAGTATTCCAGGTGTGGTCTCAAGGCTTTATAAAGCGGTACTAATTATTCAGGTGATTTTGATTCTGTGCCTCTGTTTATACAACCAAGGATTGTATTAGCTTTTCTGGCTGCCGCTGCACACTGCTGGCTCGTGTTTAAGCAATCATCCACTAGGACTCCAAGGTCCCTCTCACAGTTACTGTTTTTGAGCCAGGTTTCACGTCTAATCTGTACTTGTACCTTTGCTTTTTCCTGCCTAGGTGTAGAACCTTGCTTTTCTCCACATTAAATGTCATGTTGTTGGATAGGACCCTTCTGTCAGGTCTGTCAAGATCTTTTTGGATCCTGAGCTTGTCTTCTGGGGTGTTGGCTATTCCTGCCAGCTTAATGTCATCTGCAAATTGCTCACCATGTGAAGGCTAAAACAGACAAATGACGTGATCACTTGGGACGAAATCCTTTCCCCTTAGCTGCCACTGGGTTCTTGCAGCAGGAGATGTTAAGGGCTGAAAAGATGAGGTCCACCACTAGACCAGCTCCTCCCTCCACAGCATGAGACTGAGGAGACCAATCAAGCATTTCTACAACAGGAATTCAGAAGACCAAGTAAGTATCTTCACCTTAGGAGATTCAGGAGACCAACTAAGTATCTCCACCTTAGGAGATTCAGGAGACCAACTAAGTATCTCCACCTTAGGAGATTCAGGAGACCAACTAAGTATCTCCACCTTAGGAGATTCAGGAGACCAACTAAGTATCTCCACCTTAGGAGATTCAGGAGACTAATCAAACATCTCCACCTTAGGAGATTCAGGAGACTAATCAAACATATCCACAAGAGTTCAAAGAGTCAACCATCTCTCCACGCTGTGGCTGTGGTGGAATGTAGTCTGGATTCCCAGGAGGGGGGGCTATGCCGCCTAGATAGTTTGCCCTGAAGGAAGAGTTAAGGAGACTCCTGCTCAGTGATTCCCAGAGCATATCCGCAGTTGCTTTAATTTCACAAGATTTCCATCTATAGATGAGGAACAATATAGGAAGCTGCTTAGAAGTCACTCCATGGGCTTACTTGGTTCCTGGGGGGCCTGACAATCACAGGAGATTCAGGAGGCCAACTGTCTCCCCACAACAGGAGAGTCAGGAGACAAAGTCAGCCTGCCTTTTGGACAGATGCTGGGCCCAGACTAACCCATTTGCAGAACTCCAGAAAGGTCGAAAGGTTATGACTGCGGCCATTAAAAAGATACACAAACCCAGGGCAGGCAATTCTCCCAACCCCCCCCCCTCCTCCTAAAAGGCTGTAATTGCCCACTTTCATCTTTTGGAAGCATAAACAATAAATCTGGCAGGTCCCCACCCTCTTGCTTTTCACCACCACATTATTAAAGCAATAAAGCAATTTCGAAGGTGTGGTTATTGGAGCAAAAAGCGCCTCCAGGAGATTCCTGCTGGCCCCAGAGACATTTTAATCATGCTGGGTTTTTCTCCTCGTTGTCTTGAAGGGTTTTTTTGTGCGTTCCCCCCCCCCTTCCCACAGTCATCCCCCATTATCTAATTTTGGAAAACACGTGCGTGCAGGAGGCTCCTTCTCCTGGCACGAGGGAGCCCAGGGCGAGTCAAATGACTGCAAGACAGCAAACTGGAGACAACTCCTGGAAAGAGGGTTTCCCTTCTGGGCGAACACAAAGAAAGCGTGATGGGAATGGAAGCGAGCAGATGCGCTTTTTCTGACCCGAGGGCTGTCACTGAAAAGGGATTCTCTTTCAGATGGCATGTGGAGGAAGGAGGAGGAGGAGGAGGATAAGGAGGAGAGGAGGAAGAGAGAAGAAGGAGAGAGGAGGAAGAAAAGGAGATGAGAGGAGGAAGAGGAGAAGGAGAGGAGGAGAGCATGAGAGGAGAAAGGAGAGGAAGAGGAGAAGGAGAGAAGGAGAGGAGGAAGAAGAGAGGAGGAGGAACAAGAGGAAGAGGAGGAACAAGAGGAGAAGGAGGGGGAGGAGGAAGAGGAACAAAAGGGAGGGGGAGGAACAAGAGGAGGAAAAGAAGGATAAAAAAAAAGTAAGGTTCTACATTTAGGCAAGAAAAACCAAATGTACAGGTATAGTATAGGGGGTACCTTGCTCAATAGTAGTAACTGTGAGAGGGACCTCGGAGTCCTAGTGGACAATCACTTGAATATGAGCCAGCAGTGTGCTGCAGCTGCCAAAAAGGCCGACACAGTGCTAGGCTGCATTAACAGAGGGATAGAATCAAGATCACGTGAAGTATTAATACCACTTTACAAGGCCTTGGTAAGGCCACACTTGGAATACTGCATCCAGTTTTGGTCACCACGATGTAAAAAAGACGTTGAGACTCTAGAAAGAGTGCAGAGAAGAGCAACAAAGATGATCAGGGGACTGGAGGCTAAAACATATAAGGAATGGTTGCTGGAATTGGGTATGTCTAGTTTAATGAAGAGAAGGACGAGGGGGGACAGGATAGCAGTGTTCCAATATCTCAAGGGTTGCCACAAAGAAGAGGGAGTCAAGCTATTCTCCAAAGCGCCTGAAGGCAGGACAAGAAGCAATGGATGGAAACTAATCAAGGAGAGAAGCAACCTGGAACTAAGGAGAAACTTCCTAAATGTGAGGACAATTAACCAGTGGAACAACCTGCCTCCAGAAGCTGTGAATGCTCCAACACTGGAAGTTTTTAAGAAGAAACTGGACAGCCATTTGTCTGAAATGGTATAGGGTTTCCTGCCTGAGCAGGGGGTTGGACTAGATTACCTCCAAGGTCCCTTCCAACTTTATTGTTATTATTATTAGGAGGAGGAGAGGAGGAGGAAGAGGGGTTTTTACCTTGCTCAGGTCATCTTAATAAAAAAAATAAAACCCTTGGGAACAGCAGCCTATGACCACCATGGTCCCCCCCTGCTCTGGGTGGCCAAAGTGGCATCCACTTGCCCCACCCAGCCCAAGAACCTGCCAGGAACAGGACACCCTGATTCCGGCCCGCAAGCCTTTGCAGTGCCAAAGGAGCCCCCCTTCCTCCTCCCTCTCGCGGGGACATCCATCGCCTCAGAAGCGGCGGAGAGAAAGGCCCATCCTTTTTCCGAGATGGGAAAGTGACTTTGAGAGAGTCCAGTCAGCCTGACTAGGAGCATCACAGGCCAAGACGTTTAAATTCATGGCGATAGCCGGGCCGAGTGCAGCCAGCAACTCTTCTCTGCCAGGATGAATAACGGCGCCTCTTCTCCCTCGGCTCCCCAGGGCGTCCCCCTCCCCTCCCTCCGCCTGACATTCTCTATATCACCTTCCTGTACCGTCACCAGAAATTATATTTGTTTTAGCACCTGCTGGGGTGTGAAAGCCACAGCTACTTAGCACCGTAAAAGAACACACGCCTGCACCATCTTGGTGCTTCAGGAGCAGAGCTGAACGGAAAGGAATTCTGCGTCGCTGAGAACCCAGTTGGGCTGTCCTCTTGGTCAGGGGTCCCCAACCCCCCGGTCTGTGGACCGGCACCGGGCTGCGGCACGCCAGCAACCGGTCCGCACAAACAAGGAAAGCCCCATCCACGAGATGCAGGCAGCACACACAACCACGCAGTCTCCGGTCCGCGGAAAAACCTCTCTCCACGGAACCGGTCCCTGGTGCCCAAAAGGTTGGGGACCTCTGCTCTTGGTCATCGTTCCACAAGTCCACCCAGATGCTCCTCATCCTTCCAACCTTTGCCCTCCTTCTCGGAGGAGGGACAGATCCATCTCCAGAGGTTGCAGGGGACCAGGAAGAGGTTGATCCTGCACCCGTTTCAAGATTGCAAGTGTGAAGGGCTGGCAGTCGCCAACACAGTTAGGTGCTTGGCCCAGTCTCTCTTCCCAGCTGTCTGTCTTCCAAGCTGGGGTGTGAATGAGGTTCCTTTCCTGGTTGGGAATATTCTGGCATGTGATTCACACAGCTCTGCAGACTCACCCAGCCCGAATATGGTGGGTGGGGAATTCTGGGAGGTGAAGTCCACAGATCTTAAATTTGCCAAGGTTGAGAAACACTGTTCTAGGCTGTGCAAACTAAGGTTCAAGACGTGATGGCTCCTTTCTTTTCTTTTCTTTTCTTTTCTTTTCTTTTCTTTTCTTTCTTTCTTTCTTTCTTTCTTTCTTTCTTTCTCCTCTCTCCTTCCTTCCTTCCCTCTCTCTTTCTCTTCCTTCTTTCTCTTCCCTTCTTCCTTCCCTGTTTGTCTCCTTCCTTCCTTTTTTTGTCCTCCCTCCTTCCTTTCCTCCCTCCCTCTTTCTCCTCCCTCACTTCCTCCTCTTTCTCCTTCCTTCCCTCTCTTTCTCTTCCTTCTTTCTCTTCTTCCTTCCCTTTGTCTGTCTCCTTCCTTCCTTCCTTCCTTCCTTCCTTCCTTCCTTCCTTCCTTCCTTCCTTCCTTCCTTCCTTCCTTCCTTCCTTCCTTCCATGTATCTATCACAGGGGTTTCTCACCTAATCTCAGAGAGGGCAGGCATGCTTCTTCAAGAACTCAGCACTCTGGCCCACAGCCCTGGTTTCCCATCCCACTTCTAATCAAGCCTGGCCTGACTTAGCTTCTCAGCCCAGACAGGCAGCCATCTGCTGAGACTTGCTAAGCGAACAAGCCAAAGAAACCACCTCAGCAAAACCAGGCATCTGTTTTGTTGCATGGAGTCACACTGAAAGCTAGAAACCAGGACCAGGTTGAGGGGAGGGAGAGGGGGATGATGAAATGTCCCCAGTGGCCATCTTCCCACACCCTGACATATGCTACACGGCTTGCACATCCCTTTGAGATATTTAAATAGCCAATAGAGGAACCAGGGGTTTGCCAAAAATCCAGAGCTGTTACAAGACGGTTTTGGGTTCCCTCATCTTGTGTAAGAATACCAGCGGCTGAGATTCTGTTAACCTCCTCTATATACACAATTAACACACCTCAGCACTCTTAAATAGCTTCATTTACTTCTAAATCCATAGTGTTTGCAAGGTGAAGGGAAATTACCTAGCTGGCACACACACCTCTTATTTAAATAGAAAAAGATATACTGGTTATGTCCATGATGAAGAGAGTGAGGTTGGTTTGCAATGCCAAAAAATAATCAAGGTATCTGGTGAGATCTATCCCAAAGATGCTTTTCCACAAGGCAACTGGACTTCCTTGTTTTTCCTTTGAAGACGTTTCGCTTCTCATCCAAGAAGCTTCTTCAGCTCTTCCATTCCTCACTATCCAGTCAGAGCTGAAGAAGCTTCCTGGAGGAGAAGCGAAACGCCTTCAAAGGGAAAACAAGGAAGTCCAGTTGCCTCGTGAAAAAGCATCTTTGGGGCAGCCATGACCTGGAGGACTGAGAATCTCCATAGACATCTGGTTAGATCGATGTATCATACTAAGCTATGACCTGCTTTAACCATGGTTTATTGCATGAACCACCGTTGGCTGCAAACGTTTAAATGTCTTTGTGTCTTTGAGTCTGTCTTGATTGCTGTCTGATAACTCCATGAAGTTTTCTTGGCAACATCTCTGGAAAGGATTTGGCTTCCCTGCCTTCTTTGCAGAGTTGAGAGAGAAGGACTGGCACACAGTCTTCCACCTGGTTTGGGGTCTAAGGCAGGACTAGAACTCCCAGAGTCCCAGTTTCTAACCCTAGAGAGCAAACCAGCATCCTGTTACTTACAGGTAATCCTCGATTTAAGAGCACGATTGAGGCCAACATTTCTGTTGCTAAGTGAGACGGTGATTCAGTGAGTTTTGCCCCATTTTGTGACCTTTCTTGCCACACAGTCCTTAAGTGGATCACTGCTGTTGTTAAGTTAGTAACATGGTTGTTAAGTGAATCTGGCTTGTCAGAAGTTCGCAAAAGGGGATCGTGTGACCCCGGGACATTGCAACCGTCATAACTATGAGTCGGTTGCCAAGCGTCTGAATTTTGATCACGTGAGCATGGGGAAGCTGCAATGGGCATGAAAAACAGCCATAAGTCCCTTTTTTCCAGTGCTGTTGTAACTTCAGTCATTAAATGAACTGTTGTATGTCAACAACTACTGTACATACTGCTTTATTACCCTGCACAAGATCCTCAGTGCCAACATATGGTTAGGATCTCACGCAGCTCCTTTGTGCCCCTTTGTTCTCATCAAAAGCAGGTCTATTAAGGCAGGTTGAAGGGGTCTACAGCTGCTTTCAGAAAAGCAGGAGAGGGAAGGGAAATCTGTAGTTATTACAGAGGTGCGATAATGAAGGTGGTTGAGAAATTCAGCCTGGGGCTTCCTTTCTCCCTCCCCTTTTCTCATTTTATCTGTAAAACTGCCAGAGGGCTTACAAAGAGTTTACAAGAGGAGGAAGGGGAGGGAAGGCAGAAGATAACACAGCCAAGCACAAAAGGGCTAAATTGAAATCTCCAGAAAGAATATATATATATATATTTGCAAAACAGGATGAGTGAGAGTTTCAGAAAGATCCACAGTGCCATCTAGTGGCCAAGGGCCTGCACTGATCTATGCCTTAGCCTTGTGCATGCTGCAATTTTTGCACATTTTGTGACCAAGTGCATTTACAGAGTGACTTTGCGTGTGGGAAGTTGGCTGGGAATCCCAGGATGCTGCAACTGTCCTAAACACATGGTTGTCAAGCACTTGAATTTTGATCACATGACCATGGGGATGTTGCAACCGGTTGTAAGTCGCTTTTTTTCTTAGCGCTGTTGTAATTTCAAACAGTCATTAAACACATTGTTGTAAGCCGAGGACTATCTGTACTGCCTCTTGGGAGTTTATAACCTTCGGTATTGGCCAAACCAACTAGGAGATGCAGGTTATAATTCAGCACCTCTGGAAAGCTGCCTGTTCTCCACCTCTGTGAAATCGCCTTCCGTAGTTGATTAAAAAGCTAGGACAGGTAAAAACTGAAACCACCCCTGACATTATGGGACTTTAAAAAAAAAAGAAAAAAGAAAGAAAGAAAACAGCAACCTAGATAATAAACCTGCAACCAATTTTGGTCACCATACTACAAAAAAGATATTGACACCTTGGAAAAAGTTCAGAGAAGAGCAACTAAAATGATCCAAGGCCTGGAGACTAAAACATACGAAGAACGGCTGCAGGACTTGGGTTTGGCTAGTCTAAAGAAAAGAAGAAACAGGGGCGACATGATAGCAGTGTTCCAATATCTGAGGGGCTGCCACAAAGAAGAGGGGGTCACGTTATTCACCAAAGCACCAGAGGGAAGGACGAGAAACAATGGTTGGAAACTGACCAAAGAGAGAAGCAACCTGGAATTAAGGAGAAAGTCCCTGACAGTGAGGACAATCAACCAGTGGAACGGCTTGCCTTCAGAAGTTGTGGGTGCTCCATCACTGGAGGTTTTTAAGAAGAGACTAGACAGTCACTTGTCTGAAATGGTATAAGGTCTCCTGCTTGATCAGGGGGCTGGACTAGAAGACCTCCAAGGTCCCTTCCAGCTCTATTGTATTCTATTCCAAAGATGTTGTAGCAAGGCTGAGTGTTCCCAAAGAGAAACATTTCGCTTTTGTGGGTCTTATCCCTGTTCAATCTCTTTTATGCTGCTCTCAGCCGACTAATTCAGAAGAGAATGAGAAAGCCAGACAAACCAGGTTAAAACCCAGGCAGAAGGAAAGGCTGGAGGAGAAATCTCCTGTTAACCGAACCTGACTTTTTATCTCTCTGCGTCTTTCGACTGACACTACATTAGGAAAGCTGACATCCAAAATCCCTGGAGGTCCAAATCCAATTTGAAATCAAATGGAAAAGACCGGCCTAGGTTGGAGGAGAACAAATTGATTCTGTCAGGAGAAAAATTAGCACAGAAACAGGTTTATCTCTTCTTTCGAGACTCTTAAAATAACCGCCGGGAGGTTTTAATAAGGGGAGGGCAGGGTCAGCCCTGATCTGATTGTAAAAATTAACAAGAGTTTGGAAGCCTGAATTGACCAAGCTGAAGGTCACAGTCCATGTGTGAATCAGTGCCTGGTTAAGGGGAGGGGGGGTTTAAACTCTGAACTATATTTAGAAGAAAGACAGGCTGTCTCTTAATGCCTGTAATTTGTATTCAGCAGACAGGTTTGGCTCTGTTTAACAAGCCATCATTGACATCCGTCTTCTCCATCCATCAAAAACCCTGCACAGTTCAATCATTCTTCAAAACATCGCAAACAGCAACGTGGGACTGGTCCCCCACAGCCGTCCCTGGTCTCTGTAAAGCCACAGATTAGAAATAATAAAATGAGAAACTATGATCTCTCGGGCCTCATCCTGAATATATTTTTAAAAAGATAGTTACTGGCTTGCTAGTCTTCTAAAATGCAAGCCCTTGCTGAGTTTAGAACACCTGAGGGATGGGTGGAATTGGACTCAATCCCAACATAAAATCAGTAGCTTATGATATTATTTATTTTTCTTCCTTAAGAAGCTTAATAAAATCTGGATGATCCTTCAAGGTCTACAAGATCTGGTATTTCTCCAAAGAGAAATCTCCCCATCTTTATAATCCTAAAAAATGTTCATTGATTGTTTATGTGCTATTAAGTTGTCGTTGACTCTTAGCAACCAGATAGATATCCCCCCCCCCCCCAATTAATGTCAACTTTTACATTTTGGATCCCTATGGTTTTCTTGGTTTAAAAAGAAAAGTTTACCGCTGTCATCTCTTGCAAACTTAGAAATGATGCTGTGGGGTCCTTGGTGCTTTTTGAGTTTGGTGGTTTTCTTGCAGACGTCTCATGACCCAACTAGGTGACATCATCAGTGCTAGAAGGGAGTGGGGTTTGCTCGGTTCCAGTGGCTTGCCCTGTTCTTGTTGGTGGGAGTGGTCTTGCTGGTTCCTTGATCAGGGTGTCCTTTACTGGATCCACCAAGAACTCTCCTACCAACGTTGAAGGGGAAGCTACTGGAACAGAGAAAAACCCCACTCCTTTCTAACACTGATGATATCACCTAGTTGGGTCATGAAACGTTTCAACGTTCAATTGCCTGGATTCTGCAAGTCATTCCATTATTTTTTTTTGGCCCCAATAATTGACCCTGTTTTCATTTCAAGTCCCGCCTTTTAATTTTTGCAGCCAATGAGGGAGGAGGGAGGATGGGACTTTTAATTTGAACTTCTATAAGAAGCCGGCTTTGCTAATCCTAGTTGGGATTAGGGAATGGTGAATTCCTCTGTCTGTGCTTGGCAACTGGAAGTGTTGGGATAGAGTGACATTTTGAATAGGTTAGTCAAGGGCATATAGCTGTATTTCATGTGATTATGTTATTAGAATATGCAATTATGGGAGACAAATGTAATTTCTAACATACTTGGGGATTGATATGGTTATATTACCTAAATGCTATGTGAACATAGTCACATCATATAATTGGATATACTGTATAAATATATTTCATTATATCTACCACACATTTGAATATATCATACAGTGTACAATATATGAATATTATTTGCATTATATCAGTGTGTATATTACAATGGTTTATGAATTCATAAAAATGTAATTTTTATGTACATACTGTACATTCATATACGTATATATATGTAAATATATGTGCATATCTTTATTTTATCGAAATGCTCTGTGAATCACATACAATCAGATATACTGCATAAGATATATATTTCACTATATCTACATTTGAATGTATCTTACAGTATACAATATATGAACGCCTGTATTATTTGCATTATATATACATACTTTGCGTGTATTATATTACAATGGTTTATGAATTCATAAAAAATGTAATTTTTATACCTGTGTGTGTCGGCATACACCTACACATAAACACACACGCGTATATTTATATACATGTAAATATATGCGTATATGTACATGTTTATATAAAAGTTATAGATATATAGATACAATTGGATGTATATATAATTGAACCACCGGCTATAGAGGCTGTTTCGCCCAAGCACGTGTCTTTGCCCCAAGAACGCCGCTCTAGCGTCCCCCTCTATGGCTCCCGCGGGACGCTCTGGCCGCCGCCTCGCGCACGTCCGCCGCCGCCGCTTCCTTTCCCCGCCCCCGCGCCGCCACGCAGCCCCGTCGGCCAATGAGCGCCGAGGCCTCGGCCCCGGCCCCGCCCCTCCGGATCAGCTGAGGGCTGAGCAGGTCTGTTGACAGCGGCGGCGGCGGCTTCCCGGGGCTTCCCGGGCGGCCGGAGCGGGGCGTGAGCGGCGGGGCTCCTTTGGCCGCGCTTCCAACGCGGAGGGCGCCGGGGGGAGGCTGTGACCGGGCGGCCCCCTTCCCTGTGGGGGCAGGACTACAGGTCCCAGCATGCACAGCCCGTAGGGGCTTGCAGGTCAGGGAGGCCCGGGAGGGGAGGGGCGAGGGAGGAGCAGACCCCCTGGAAGGGACCGGAAAGGGGCTTGGGGAGAGGGCGGCCAGCCCCTGCCTGGAAAGAGGTGGTCGAGCTGGGGTGCAAAAGGTAGTTCAGGCGGCTGGGAGGGCGTGCAAAGGGGAGGGGGACGGCTATGCAAAGGGAGGAGGGATGGGTGTGCAACGGGTGTGCAAAGGGAAGGGGGACGGCTATGCAAAGGGAGGAGGAATGGGTGTGCAAAGGGGGGCATGCAAGTTTGCAAAGGGAGGGGGATGGGTGTGCAAAGGGAGGGGGGATGGGTGTGCAAAGGGAGGGGGAGGGGTGTGCAAAGGGAGGGTATGCAAAGGGAAGGGGGATGGGAGTGCAAAGGGAGGGAGCACGGGTGTGCAAAGGGAAGGAGGGAGACGAACCAATGCAGCTGAGGAATATGGAGATGGGGCCTCCTTAGCTGGATCCTTGCAAAGTCTTTCCCTCAAACATTTGTCTCTCTGTGTGTGTGTCTGTGTGTGAGAGAGAGCAAAGAGGGGGGGACGAGTGTGCAAAGGGATGGGGAAGAGCCAGTGCAGCTGAGGAATATCGAGAAGGAACCTCTTTAAACTGGATCCTTGCAGAGCCATTTCTTTTTTCCGGAAAAGTGCATCTTCTCCCCTTCTTTTGCAGATGTAAGTCCAGATGGAGCACATGGACCTCGGAGGGCGGATACAACCCATCGGAAAGCCTCAACCTTGGGGGAAGCTGATCCGGTTGGGGGTGGAACAAGCCGAGCCCCACGTCTTGTTGCTGAAGAAAGAGTGGACCATTGGGAGGAAAAAAGGTAAGGTGCCCCAAACCCTCGTCTTGCCGTCGCAAAACGGACAGCCCTTCCCGTAGAGGCGGCTTTGAAATTATGTGCAAGGTTGGTGGCACTGGGGAGAAAGGGCAGGAGGCTTTGCTGGACGTTCAGGTGAAATTAGCACATTTAGCAATGCTCATTTCTTTCTCCCCCTCCCTCCCTCTCTCTCTCTCTCCAAGGTTGTGACTTATCTTTCCCTGGCAATAAATTGGTGTCCGGCTATCACTGTAAAATAACAATGGATGAAAAATCTGGTCAGGTTTTGCTACAGGATACCAGGTCAGCAGTTATTCTTATCTTTTTTCTGTGGTTCTGAGGGTGAAAACGAATGTTTCTTGGGCCTTTTTTTTGGAGGGCTTGATTTTTCTTTGGAAATGAGCTGGGTTGGATGAGCCTCCTTTGTATTCGTGCTGGTAGTCCTCGGACTTACGACCACAGTTGATCTCAACATTTCTGCTATTAAGTCGAGACACTTGTTAAGGGATGCTGGGCCCCATTTTGTGACCTCTCTTGCTACAGTTGTTAAGAGGGAATCCTGCAGTTAAGTTAGCAACACGGTTATAAAGTGAATCGGGCTTCCCGCATTGACTTTGCTTGTCAGAAGGTCGCAAAAAGGGGACCAGTGACACCCCCCCACCCCCCCAGGGATGCGGCAAGTGTCAAAAATACGAGCCAATTACCACGCGTGTGGATTTTGATCACTTGACCATGGGGATGCTGCAATGGTCATAAGTGGGGGGGAAACGGTCCTAAGTCACTTATTTCAGTGCCGTTGTAATTTGGAACCGTCACTAAATGAACTGTTGTAAGTTGAACATGGAGTGGCATTAACCTAGGGCTAGAAAGGAGACCGATGACCTTAATCCCACCTGTGTTTCTTGCCTCCCTCTGCAGCACGAACGGAACAGTGATTAATAAACAGAAAGTGGTGAAGAAACAGACCTGCCCTTTACAAACCGGGGACGTGATTTATGTTGTTTACAGGAAATTTGAGCCAGAAAACAGTAAGAGATTCTTTGTCCATCCCCCTTAATAGCTTTATACAATAAGGGGTGGGGGAGTCAGAACAACCTTTTCAAAGGGGAAATTGCTAACCATTTGGGCTGCAGCTGTTGTAATTCTCTGAGACACAGGTAGTAATAATAATAATAAAGTTGGAAGGGACCTTGGAGGTCATCTAGTCCAACCCCCTGCTCAGGCAGGAAACCCTATACCATTTCAGACAAATGGCTGTCCAGTCTCTTCTTAAAGACTTCCAGTGTTGGAGCATTCACAGCTTCTGGAGGCAGGTTGTTCCACTGGTTAATTGTTCTCACTGTCAGGAAATTTCTCCTTAGTTCCAGGTTGCTTCTCTCCTTGATTAGTTTCCATCCGTTGCTTCTTGTCCTGCCCTCAGGTACTTTGGAGAATAGCTTGACTCCTTTTTCTTTGTGGCAGCCCCTGAGATATTGGAAGACTGCTATCATGTCCCCCCTCGTCCTTCTCTTCATTAAACTAGACATACACAATTCCAGCAACCGTTCCTTGTATGTTTTATCCTCCAGTCCCCTGATCATCTTTGTTGCTTCGAGTTTAGTCTTTGAGTTATGAATGCAACGGTGCCTGATAGCCATTTACCACTGGCCAGGTTCATCAAAAACAACTCACAACTGTAGAGATGACAATCTGTAAATAGATTTAGTGGTTCAGTAGTTTAAAATTCTTTTGGCCTGTTTCTCAAGGGGTGGAAAACTAACACTGTTGTATTATATTAATCAGCATCAAACAAGGGAGGACGTTAACGTTTATCTGTTAATTAGTCTTTTATTTTTAAGGCACCTTTTTTTCTTTTGGGTGTCTTTGTTTGCTGTGGGGTTTGTTTTGTCCTTTTTAAAAAAAAATTGGCGTTTTGTATTTTAACTTTTCTTGAATAAAGACAAATATTTTTTTTTTAAAAAAAAAGACAGCTCAGACTAAGCAACCAGATGTAGCTCAATATGGAGTTCTGAGCCTGGTGTTGAGCAACTGATCTGAGATCACTTGAAGGGGCTCCAGGCTTCAACTGAAATTCCACTTCCCTTTTTCTAGTGTAGAAAAAGGTAGTAGCAAAGTAGCAGAGCTCCTATTCAGGGGATGGAGCCCTCTGGACTTTGACATCTCTTAGCCCCAGTTAATGTAGTCAATGGGAGTCCAAAGTGTGAGTAGAGTAGAGTATATAGAATAGAATAGAATAGAATAGAATAGAATAGAATAGAATAGAATAGAATAGAATAGAATAGAATAGAATAGAATAGAATAGAATAGAATAGAATAGAAAGGGACCTTGGAGGTCTTCTAGTCCAGCCCCCTGCTCAAGCAGGAGAACCTATACCATCTCAGGTGATTGTCTAGTCTCTTCTTAAAAACCTCCAGTGATGGAGCGCCCACAATTTCTGGGGGGAAGCTGTTCCACTGGTTGATTGTCCTCACTGTCAGGAAGTTTCTCCTTAATTCCAGGTTGCTTCTCTCTTTGATCAGTTTCCAACCATTGTTCCTCGTCCTTCCCTCTGGTGCTCTGGTGAACAACCTGACCCCCTCTTTGTGGCTGCCCCTCAGACACTGAAACACTGCTATCATGTCTCCCCTATTTCTTCTTTTCTTTAGACTAGCCCAGGGGTAGGCAACCTTGGCTCTTTTATGACTCGTGGACTTCAACTCCCAGAATTCCTGAGCCAGCCATGCCAAGGTTGCCTACCCCTGGACTAGCCGAATCCAAGTCCCGCAGCCGTTCTTCATATGTTTTAGTCTCCGGGCCTTTGATCATCTTAGTTGCTCTTCTCTGATTTTTTTCCAAACTCTCAACATCTCTTTGTGATATGGTGACCAAAATTGGCTGCAGTATTCCAGGTGTGGTCTTACTAGGTTTTTATAAAGCGGTGCTAATACTTCACGTGATCTTGATTCTATGCCTCTGTTTATACAACCCAGAATTGTATTAGCTTTTTGGGTTGCTGCTGCACACTGCTGGCTTATAGTCAAGTGTCTAGGAGAGTATCAATTTATCTAACCTTGCTTTGACTGTGGACCCATGTTGGCTTAACATGAACTCTTGACAGTTGACCAAGTTCTTGGTTACCATTCAACACTAGATTATCAGTGCTGATTGTGGGACCTTCATAGATTTGGGGTGCTCAGATGAAAGTGTTATTGGGCTTACTGGGATGATCAGACTTATTCATTTGCTCTTTGGTTGGTAAGAGTTTATAATGGAATAACAGAGTTGGAAGGGAACTTGGAGGTGTTCTAGTCCAACCCCCTGTTCAGGCAGGAAACCCTATACCATTTCAGTCAAACGATTGTCCAATCTTTTCTTAAAAACCTTCAGTGTTGGAGCACCCACAACCTATAAGGAGGGCCATCCTGCTTTGGTCTATTGAGTTCAACCATCTTCTCTTCTTTCAGACGTTGCATACCTGTATGAATCTTTGCACCCCAAAAAGGATGGAGCTAATGATCCAGGAGGTGAGTAAAGGCTAATGGCATGGAAGAATTGAGCCATGGACCTACCGTGAAACATTTCAGCTCTTCCCAGCTCTCCTGGCCTTATTGAGGTCACGCTCTCCCTCTCTCCCTCTCCAGAAGCCAAGGTTGACAGTGGATGCCACACAACCAAAGATACCTCAAGCACCAGAGAAAGCAGTGATGGGACCTCAACAGCATCGCCACCACCAGCTTCTCAGCCAAGCTATGAAGAACCACAGCCATCCACTTCGACGTCAAACCTCTTTGAAATTGTTCCTACCTCTCCCACTGAGTCCGTATCCACTGAGAAGGCGAAGCCCTCAATAGTTGGTAAAGGTGGAGCCACTTTGTCCCAAAGGCTGAATCATGATTTGAAGGGTGACCATAGTATTGCTGGAGGAGGAAGGGGACGAACAGGCAAAGATTGGCTCAAGAAGTAGAGAAAGGGAACTGTTCCTCCAGAGCAGACATCTCCAAACTTGAGAACTCTAAGACTTGTGGACTTCCAACTCCCAGAATTCCTCAACCAGCCATGCTGATTGGGGAATTCTGGGAGTTGAAGTCCACAAGCCTTAAAGTTGCCAAATTTGGAGACCCCTGCCTTACCACGATCATCCTTCTTTCCATGATTACAGGATCCCAACCTTGCACCTTGATTTTTGCACCTGCTTTGCTCAAATTGGTACCATCCAGACCAGAGTCATTGCTTCAACTCAGGCAACCTCTTGTAAATACAGAAACATCGGACGCTTCTTTGAGGGACACAGAGAAAACATCCCTGTTCCAGCTTTCAGGGAGGGAAGGAAAAGATTCATCCCACCCTGTTAGGAAGAAAATCAGAAGAGGTTGGTATATGACAAAGTTTTTTTGTGTTCTGCAATGAGGGATTTGATACCTTCTTAGCAGCTGCTAAGATCACAGCCCTTAGAACCTGGAACATAGAATCATAGGGCTGGAAGGGATCTTGGAGGTCTTCTAGTCCAACCTCCTGCTCAAGGAAGGAATACCAGGGGTCTTCAAACTTGGCCCTTTTATGACTTGTGGAGTTCAACTGCCAGAATTCCTCAGCCAGCCAGAATTCTGGGAATTGAAGTCCACAAGTCATAAAAGGGCCAAGTTTGAAGACCCCTGCTCTTGATTGTTGAGCAACAATGTGGTGGGTTCCATGCTGTCTTTCCTCTGCATGCCTTCCCCAATGTGACATAAGAACCTCTCTTGCAGATGGTGAAGCCAGCTCTGCCCTTCAGGTGGCCACCCCAGATGGACCAGCAATGAGAGACCCCGGAGATGTCAAATCGGCAACCATGAAGCCCGACAAAATGGGAGAAAGCCTGAGCTGCATCATCTGCCAGGAACTTCTTCATGACTGTGTCAGGTATAGGTGGATGGACAGAGAAGGGAGTAGTGCATATGAGCTGGTGGCCCACTGGAGAAGGTGTGTCTGGTGGAAAACATAAAGTGAAGAAGGTTAGATGGAGGGAAAGGGCTGAACTAGCTCATTTTCTCCCCAGTAGGACTTCAAAGAGAAGTAGACTTTGTCAGGAGAACAGTTGAGAACCTTGGTTATACCTCACCTTTGTAGCTATTGAATGTGATTGAGAATAGACAAGGTTGCCCTGATGCCTCTATTTTGTCTTAAAGCCCAAGAGCCAAATGTTGATTCAACTCGAAGAAGCATTGACCTGATTCAACTCAAGAAGCGTTGACCTGATTCAACTCAAGAAGCGTTGAGTTGATTCAACTGAAGAAGCATTGACCTGATTCAACTCAAGAAGTGGAACTCATATTTCTTAGGAGGGACCAGTCAGGTTTCCTGAATCACCTAGTGACCTAGGAAGTCAAATGCTGGTTGCTGAGGTCTAAAGCAAAGCAACCTGTGACTTCTGAATGTTGCTTAACCACAGGTCACAGAGTCTGTAAGAAGAAGGCTGAGTGAAGAAGACTGCTTGAAAGAGTAGCCCAGGCATATTTAGAATACCCCAAATTCTCAACTTCTGATCAAAGCTTAAAATTTGCACACATGTTTTGTTTTGACTCTTTCTTCTCCTTAAGCACTCCCAACCTACCAGCAGTTGCCCACCTCTTTCTTCATTTGGGCTATATGTCCAGTTTAGGTCCAGAACCTCTAGCTCCCTTAGGTTCTAGCTTTCTCACCTCACTTTCTATAGGGACTTTTTTTTTCTTCCAAGCTCCACTTTTCCACCCCTCTATTCCATTTCTCCTTTGCTCTGTGGCTACTTCATCGCTCTTCTCCCTTGTTGCATCAGTTCCGTGCATGAGTCATGGAACATTCTGAAACAGGCCTTCTGGCTCAGCCAATCAGTTTCCCATTTCAGTGGACAATGCGGTGGGCACTCCTGGTGGACCACCAAGTTATACATCAGCCACATTGTGAGAGCCAGTGTGGTGTAGTGGTTAAAGTGTTGGACCAAGGTGCCTCCAGTTGAAATGGGTAGGAACAAGACGAAGGAAGCTGCAGACCTCCGCAATCATGCCTGTATTTTGGTTGTGAAAATTAAATACACACTCCATTGCACATGGCCATGAAATGATTAACACGTGAGTCACCAGTGAGTACCAACTTCCCAGATTTTTTTTTTTAAAATAACTTGATTTAATAACAACAACAACAATAATAATAAAGTTGGAAGGGACCTTGGAGGTCATCTAGTGCAACCCCCTGCTCAGGCAGGAAACCCTATACCATTTTGGACAAATGGCTGTCCAGTCTCTTAAAAACTTCCAGTGTTGGAGCATTCACCGCTTCTGGAGGCAGGTTGTTCCACTGGTTAATTGTTCTAACTGTCAGGAAGTTTCTCCTTAGTTCTAGGTTGCTTCTCTCCTTGATTAGTTTCCATCCGTTGCTTCTCCTGCCTTCAGGGGCTTTGGAGAATAGCTTGACTCCCTCTTCTTTGTGGCAGCCCCTGAGATATTGGAAGACTACTATCATGTCCCCCCTCATCCTTCATTAAACTAGACAGACCCAATTCCAGCAACCATTCCTTATAGGTTTTAGCCTCCAGTCCCCTGATCATCTTTGTTGCTCTTCTCTGCACTCTTTCTAGAGTCTCAACATCTTTTTTTACATCGTGATGACCAAAACTGGATGCCGTATTCCAAGTGTGGCCTTACCAAGGCCTTGTAAAGCGGTATTAACACTTCACGTGATCTCGATTCTATCCCTCTGTTAATGCAGCCCAGCACTGTGTTGGCTTTTTTTTTTTTTTTGAATTTTAAAATACAGGTGATTTGTTTTGATGGTGTACGGGGATGACCTTGGGAGACGGAAGGAAGACTTGCACCCGAAGCAGTGCATTTTCTTCCTATCTCTCAAGGTTTAGACTGTTGGCCAAACATGTCCTACTTCGATTCATTCTCTCATCTTTCTCCCCCCCCCCCCATCTTCCTGTCTTTAGTTTACAGCCCTGTATGCATACGTTCTGTGCCGCTTGCTACTCAGGATGGATGGAGCGATCTTCTCTCTGTCCGACATGTCGGTGTCCAGTGGAACGGATCTGTAAAAATCATATTTTGAACAACTTGGTCGAAGCGTATCTCATCCAGCACCCAGGCACGTGAGGAGCGTGGGATCTCTCCGCCAGCATTCTTGTCCTTACAAGATTAGTGTTCTTTTTTTTTTTTTTCATTGTTACAATTTAACATGGCATGGATGCAGGGTGATGTATGGACGGACCACGAATCCAATGTTTTGTGCTCTTCGAGAGAGTTTTTTTTTTTTTAAAAAAAGAGGAAAATTGGGAATGTACAATTAGGCTCTTGAAAGCTGCCGGAACTAAAAGTAATTTTCCCCAGTATAAATCTCCAGAGTTTTCTTTAATGAGATTTGTTAAGATGAAAGCAGGAACGATTGGCAAGAATGCCAGCAAATGAAGTACGGAATTTCTGTTGCTAAGAAGAGGCAAAGTTGTCGTGCCCAAATGTAGGACCCGTGCTTGTTAAGCCAATTGTGTGATTGTTAAGCCAATCTGGCTCCCCCCCCCCCCATTGGCTTTGTTGGGAAGGGCACAAATTGTGTTCTCCTGAACCCAGGACATTGCAAGCATCATAAATACATGTGACTTGCCTGGCACCCAAATTTTGATCACGTGACCGTAAGGCCGTGTGTGCGACCGTGAGGTCATAAGTGTGTGCGACAGTCATAAGTGTGAGGACCAGTCATGAATCAGTTTGTTCACTGTACCTTTTCAAACTTATTGAACTCATGAGCTTCTTTGGGACTTAATCCCAAGGAGGTGCCATTGAGAAGCTAAGCAACAGTTATCTATGGAGATTCCCAGTCCTCCAGATCATGGTTGTCCCAAAAGACACTTTTTTCCAAAGGCAACTGGACTTTGTTTTTCCCTAAAGACCTTTCGCTTCTCCTCCAAGAAGCTTCTTCAGTTCTTCTTCGCTTTCAGTCAGAACCGAAGAAGCTTCTTGGGCGAGAAGCAAAAGGACTTCGAGTCCAGTTGCCTTTTTGAAAAAGCACCTTTGGGACTGAGCAACGGTTCCATGACCGTCTCTTCGCCCTAACAGAAATCCCTTCCTTACCTCGATAGATAAGTGTCGTAACGAAGAAGATATTAGAAGTATGGATGCCCGGAACAAAATCACTCAGGACATGCTTCAGCCAAAGGTGCGCAGATCCTTTTCAGATGAAGAAGGAAGTTCTGAAGACCTGCTGGATCTGTCGGACGTGGACAGCGAATCCTCTGATATCAGGTAAAAAGCTGTGTGGGCGGTAGATACGGCTTGGCGGGTTCTCTTAAAAGCAGGCTGATGTTCTCAAATCTGTAAACAATATTCATAAAACCGGAATGTCATGGTTCCGACAGATGAAACTCTTCAAAGAACTCCGAGGCATTGTTTACCTTAAAGAATCTTTATTCGGGAAGCATAGCATCGGCATGTATCAACATGGTCGAAGCCAAAATCTGAATTCCCCTCCCCTGAACACATAGTATCAAAGCACAATTCCCTCCTCTAATTAGCAGTCATAAATCACATTCTCCAATTAGTTTGAAATGCAGACTTTCCCTCCAGTTCTCCAACCCACCATTTCTTTTCATCTCTTATTTCAAACAACCTTGAATCATACACTAGTACGATGTTGTTATGTCTAACTAATTCCCATACACATTCTTCCTTCCTCCAATTGACTTTGCTTGTACTAAGCCGGCTGGGAGGGTTTGCGAATGGCGATCACGTGATCCCGAGATTCTGCAAGCGTCATAAATACGTACGGGATGTCAACTGCCCACATTTTGACCCGGTGACATTGCAACTTCAAATCTGGGTCATAGGTAACCCTGAGGAGATCCTTCATGACTTTGAACGGTCTCTAGCGACCGGTCGTAAGTCAAGGACTACCTTGTAAAGTGTCCAGACCAGGAGGACCCACCATGACAATTGAAGTTGAGGTTAACAGGATAACACAGATGGAAGGGACTTTGGAGGTCTTCTAGTCCAACCTCCTGCTCAAGCGGGAGACCCTATCCCATTTCAGACCAATGCTTGTCCAATCTCTTCTTAAAAACCTCCAGTGATGGAGCATCCACAACTTCTGGAGGCAAGCCGTTCTATTGGTTAATTGTCAATCATCTGTTTTAGTGCCATAATGAACCAGTTAAGACTTGAAAGTGACTGGAGGCTGTTTGGCTGGATCAGAACTTAGTTTGTGGCCATGACCTTGTCAGTTTCAGGAACATGAACTCTCTTTCTTTGCAGTCAGCCATATGTTTTATGCCGGCAATGTCCTGGTTATCGTCGGCAAACCGTCCCACCTCTAACCTCTCCAGACCAGGAAGGAAAAACAGAACCTGGGCAGGTCCCTGGAGATTCCCCATCAACTTCTTCCGACTTCCCAACAGGTCAGAGCATCTTCTGGGGCTGGAAAGGCCAGGGGGGCCTTGTACCTATCATAAGCATATCAAGATCTTGGCTTCAACTGAAGCTCCTGGTTTTTCTACTGTGTGCCCCAATCAAATGTGGGTGGGTGGGCCCTGTGCTGTTTATTCTGCCTTTGCGTGATATTTCTGATATTGCGGCATGCTGGTGTGCATTTGTGCGCTCCAATGCTGCACACCATCCTTATTGGAAATAGTCACTTGAAGTAGAGAATGGAGATGAGCTTTTTGCAACAGTGAGGCAAGTAATTTAGCATCTGTCAGTGGCTGGATCTGACGTTAATCAATCGGAATAGAGCTGGAAGGGACCTTGGAGGTCTTCTAGTCCAACCCCCTGCTCAAGCAGGAGACCCTACACCATTTCAGACAAGTTGACTGTCCAGGGTCTTCTTAAAAACCGCAGAATGCGTGCACTTGAATACGTGCAAGTTGAATTCTGGTTGAGGATGGACTTCTTGGAGGTAGTTTTGGGATCTTCCCTAACAATACTCCGGACCTTTTCCTGGATGAAAAGAAAGTACAGATAGAAACTTGACTTGATCTTTCAGGAGAGAGTTTTTAAAATGCACTGAGAGATACATTAAATGAGCTGATGTCAAGAGTGAAAATTTGGTAGCTACGTGCCTCTTTGTTTTTATCTTGCCATTAGAGTAAAGGGGGGGGGGGATGATGCTGTCATCTGGGTTAGTTGGAGAAAGGAAATCTTTCCAGTTTGCTGAGACAAACTGGAACCGTTTCAAGGACATTCTAGCAGGTGTGAAGAAGATAACAGACGGTTCTCATAAAACAAAGAGAATTGGTTCACATGAGCTACCTGGACATCTGAGGGGCTGGGCTGGGAATGTCATTGTTATATGCTATAGTTGGAGGCCTTGGGATTTGAGAGTTAGTTTTCCTTCGCCTATATCATGCCGTGTATTCAATAAAGCAGTATGTTTTTCAGCAACGGAAGTAATCCTGGATTTTATTTAAATATTTGAGCTGAAATTTGACAGCTGATGTGTACAGTGCTTAGGCTCTTTTGTGGTCTAAAGCAGAGGTCCCCAACCTTGACAACTTTTAAGACTTGTGGACTTGAACTCCCAGCTGGCTGAGGAATTCTGGGAGTTGAAGTCCACAAGTCTTAAAAGTTGCCAAGGTTGGAGACCCCTGGTCTAAAGTGTAAATAAATAGCCAAATATGATCTGTAGGCCACTTGTCTCCCTCCTTCAGTTGTCCTACTTGGACCCTCAGACCTTCTGCTCTTAGATCAGTCTTTGAGTTCCAGCCTTTAACGGTTCTGCGGGCGGGCAGGTGCATATCAGCCACTTTGGCCTCTGTGAAGCTTCTGAGAAATTTTCCTGCAAGGTGTGACCTGTTTTGCACAACCTGTTCTTGGTCATTTCTCCCCACGCAGCAGTCCAGGAATATGTCTGCCCAGCTCAAGGAAGCCACATCTTCTGCACTTGCTGTTTCCAGCCCATGCCGGACCGTAGGGCAGAACGGGAACAGAACCAGAACATCGCCCCACAGCAGTGTAAGCAAGAACTTCCCCGGGGAACGTGGGGGCCTTTCAGCCTGACCAAAAATGGAGTTGAAGGAGAAGCAGATGTCTTGAACGCCATCATGTCTGGTCAGCCCAACTTCATAGAAGCCTTTTCATCTGCTTCTACTCCCTCTGTGGTCCGATCTTTAGTTAGAGCCAGGTCTAGTGGTTAAGGCACCAAGCTAGAAAGCCAGGGATGCTGAGTTCTAGTCCCGCCTTAGCCATAAAAGCCAGCTGGGTGACTTTGGGCCACCCACCAGGAGATGGTGAGTTCCAGTCCTGCCCTAGGCATGAAAACTAGCAAGGTGACTTTGGGCCAATCACCAGGAGATGGTGAGTTCTAGTCCTGCCTTAGCCATAAAAGCCAGCTAAGTGACTTTGGGCCACCCACCAGGAGATGGTGAGTTCCAGTCCTACCCTAGGCATGAAAACTGGCTAGGTGACTTTGGGCCAATCACCAGGAGATGGTGAGTTCTAGTCCCGCCTTAGGCATGAACACTGGCTAGGTGACTTTGGGCCACCCACCAGGAGATGGTGAGTTCCAGTCCTGCCCTAGGCATGAACACTGGCTAGGTGACTTTGGGCCAATCACCAGGAGACTGGGAGTTCTAGTCCCGCCTTAGGCCTGAAATTTTGATGACTGAAGGGTTTTTTCAATCCACTATTTCTTTGGCAGAAAATTGAGCCAATGATCTATCTATATATATTTTTCCTTTCCATATTCACAGGTACCATTTGTCTGCAGTCCTTCTGTCATCTGTACTGGGGATGTGTCCGTGTGTCTTGCTTGGGCTGTTTAGCCCCATTCTGCGGTATGATCCTGTTTCGCAATCGTCCTCTCTTTCCCCTTGCGAACAACCATACTCAGTCGTAATTTATTGATGCTTCTTAATATTCTTTCACTTCTCGGGGTCCAGCCTGTCTCCTGCAAGAGGCAGTTGGCTTCTAGGAGTAAGGCTTTCCCGTAAATAAAACTAGTGAAATGAAGTAAATAGAATCCCTGTTCCTTAACGTAGGATAATATAACAGTGGCATCTGCTTTGGGAAACCGCAGCTCAATCCTAAGAGGTCCTGCCTAATTTGGTGAATACTTTGCAGCCTCTTCAGAGCAATAATACTGTCCTTTATTTTCGTTTCTTTTTTTAAACAGAACTCAATCTTGGTGACAAGTGTTTAGACGGTGTTCTTAATGGCAATAACTACGAATCAGATATTCTAAAGGTACGGTCAGTTTCCAAAAAGTTCTTTTTTTTTCCCTTCTTTCTTTGAGATGAGCATATTTTGTAAGAATGTCTGGGCTCCGCTCTGTGTTTTAGGAACTGTCACTTTCATTCTCACACTTTCCCCAGGAGCTTCAAATCTCTGCTTGAGGTTCTTCTGAATGTTTTTAATTTTGCATTGTCTTCCCTTCTAGGATTACTTGCAGTCCAGGGGGTTGACCTGGAAAGACATGCTGAATGAAAGCCTCCTAGCTCTTCACAAAGGAACGTTTATTTTACCAGGTAAATCTTGATCCCCTCCAATCACATATTCCTGAGACATTTTTTTTCTGGATTCTGCTTCTGTTTACTCCAAGTGTTAACACCACTTTGTAATGCCTTGGTAAGAGCACACGTGGAATGTTGCGTCCAGTTTTGGTTGCTACGATATAAAAAAGATGTCGAGACTCTAGAAAGAGGGCAGAGAAGAGCAACAAAGACAATTAGGGGACTGGAGGCTAAAACATATGAGGAATGGTTGCAGGAACTGGGTATATCTAGACTAATGAAAAGGACTAGGGGAGACATGATAGCAGTGTTCCAATATTTGAGGGGCTGCCACAAAGAAGAGGGAGTCAAACTATCCTCCAAAGCACCAGTAGGTGGGACAAGAAGCAATGGATGGAAACTAATCAAGGACAGAAGCAACCTAGACCTATGGAGAAATTTCCTGGCAGTTAGAACAATTAACCAGTGGAACAGCTTGCCTTCAGAAGTTGTGGGTGCTCCATCACTCGAGGCTTTTAAGAAGAGACTGGACAGCCATTTGTCTAAATTGGTATTAGGTCTCCTGCTTGAGCAGGGGGTTGGACTAGAAGACCTCCAAGGCTCCTTCTAACTCCGTTATTCTGTATTCAAGTATTTGCAGGCTCACAAGGACACACATCCTGAGCCCTGCTCACCAGGGGGAGATCAACCACCTCCCGAATTCCTTCTGAGGGGTTCATTCTTCAAAGGGATATTCTCTTCATAACCCACCACCCCAATTTTCTCTTTCAGATTACCGAATCACGGGAGAAACGGTGCTCTGTTATTTTTGCGGCCTACGGACTTTCCGAGAACTCGCTTACCAATACAGGCAAAATATTCCTTCTGTGGAATTGCCAGGTACGAGGCGAACAATCCAGGCCCTTGCAGAGCGATGCAGCCTTGACTCATTCCTGGTTCCCCTCCGAGAAAGGATGAAATATTGAAACACGTTGTATAAAGGAGTCAGAGGACAGAGCAGTATATCTCAACCTCAGCACCCCCTACCAAATTTCCCTGGCTTTTAAATTATTATTATTATTTTTTAATTAAATTTCATAATACAGGTAGTTCTCAACGTTCAAAGTTATGACTGCACCAAAGCGGTTTGCAAAGAGTCCTCGCCCTTAATGACCGTCTCGGCACATTCCCCACGGCCACAGGGTCAAGATTGGAATTTTGACCGTGTGACCGTGGGGATGTTATGACGGTCATAAAGGCGAGGACCGCTTGCGAGTCCCTTTTTTCCATGCCGTTTTATCATTTTATTTGTATATCAACGTTCCTAACCGCCCATCTCCACATAGAGTAGAGCAGCGATTTAATTTTTAACTTTTCAAAGTTTAATTTTTAATTTAATTTTAATTAATTTAATTTAATTTAATTATTTAATTTTAATTTGAACTGGTAAACCAGGGGTAGGCAACCTTGGCTCTTTTATGACTCGTGAACTTCAACTCCCAGAATTCCTGAGCCAGCCACGCTGAGGAGAAAGGGAGAGGTTTCCAAGCTGAGCCATGCTGGCTCAGGAATTCTGGGAGTTGAAGTCCACGAGTCATAAAAGAGCCAAGGTTGACTACCCCTGTGCTAAACCAATGGTTGTAATACAACTTTCCATTTTTGCACATGCAGAATTCTCGCTGCGGTCAGCATATCCCATAACAAGGTTCCAGATTTGTTTTTTTCCCCAAGTTCCTTGTCCACTAGTCCCAAAAGAAAAGTCCCTGCTTTCAGTTTGATATTCCTTTCAAGAATCTTCTGTGTTAAAATCCGGCCCCCGATATTATTTTGCCTTATCACAACTCCACCAAAGATCAAATCTCCTGAGCTTTTGATCCGTCTCGGGCCAGGCATGAACTCTGAGTGGGTTTTGTCTTGCAGCTGCTGTCACATCCCGTCCCGATTGTTACTGGGGTCGC
Source organism: Azemiops feae (assembly GCA_023970755.1). NCBI lineage: Eukaryota > Metazoa > Chordata > Lepidosauria > Squamata > Viperidae > Azemiops > Azemiops feae. The sequence continues at coordinate 404,555 of JALGBA010000510.1, forward strand.
AACTGTCGGACTCAGGTGAAAGCTCACCATGCTATGTGAGTGGTCCTCTCTCCAAGCTCCGGGTCTGCAGACCGGTTTGTAGATAGCGGGGGCAAAAGAGATGTATTTTCTCTCCTGGGGTGAATACAATTCTGTTGCTAATCTGTTTATCCAGCTCAGATCAATAGATTTTATCTTATCAAATTTATTAATTAGAATGGCCTGGAGTGAATCTTTGTCTATCTGTCTGTCTATGTCATTCATCTATCTATGCCATTTATATCTGTCTTGTCTATCATCTATCTAATCTCTATCTCTATCTGTCTGTCTGTCTCTGTCTGTCTGTCTGTCTGTCTGTCTGTCTGTCTATCTATCTATCTATCTATCTATCTATCTATCTATCTATCTATCTATCTATCTATCTATCTATCTATCTACCTACCTACCTACCTACCTACCTACCTATATGTATCTATCTCTGTCTATCTCTATATCTGTCTATCTCTGTCTGCCTGCCTGCCTGCCTCTATCTGTCTGTGTCTGTCTATCTATCTATTCATCTATATCTATATAGAGATAGATAGATAGATAGATAGATATAGATGATATAGAGATATATAGAGATATAGATATATGTTCAATAAGCAAATCTATCAGTCAAATTGATTGGCAGTTCTGGGCAGACTGCCCTGGCTGTTTCATTAGGGAGGCTTTAGTTATTAAGCTCAGTATGGCTCGTAGTGGTATGCAAACTATTTTCAGCTGTTCCAGTCTTAGCAGAAGTATTCTGAGCTCAGAATGGGTCTAGAATCGAAGAGATGAATTAAGAGGTGCCAAATGTTTGGAGGCCCCGAGGGAATTAATTAGGAGGCCGAGCTGCTTTCCTTTGTTGAAAATCGCTTTCATGTGACGTTCCAAAAAATAGTAACTTTCCCTTCTTGGCTTTTTAATTTCAGGAAGTTTAATCACATCTGTGAACAAACACGGTTCAAAAACTGAGAAGGATCCCCCGTGGCGTTTTAACTGGTCACCGTGCTTGTAACCTGCAACGAAGGAGGGGGAAATTAAACCCAGAAACGCCAACTCTACAGTTTTTGCTTGGTTGTTGCCGCAAAAAGGGGATTGGCAACTTTTTACATCAGATACTCTGATGTGATAGCGTGCTTTTTTCTTGTCTTCTTAAACGATTATTATTTTGTCTTTTTTTTTTTCTGCCATCCTATGTTCTCCTCGGCTTTTTTAAAAAAAAAGTGGTTTTGTTTTGAAAGCAAGAAGGGTGCGGCTGCCCCTGTTTTCTTCCTGAGTTTGAGCTACTGTAGGAATTTAAGGACTTGCCGAACAAGGCTGAAAGGTAGAAATGGAACAATTCTCGGTGAATGTGTTGATTGTGGAATGATGTGAGGCCTTACGGCGAAGGTGAGAAGGCAACGTAGAGCAAAGGACGGCAGGAGAGAAGCACCACCTTGGTTCCTAGTTGGGCTGTGCCGTGCGTCTTGTCAAGTTCTTGGAGCAACACAACATCTTGCCTGAATTGATGGCCTCAACTTCTTGGCTCCTGGGTCAAAGATCACAGCTGGATTGACCAAGGTCTGTCCAATACCAAGCACTGACCACTTAAGTGTTTCTCAGCCTTGGGCACAATAACACGAGGACTACAATTCCCAGACTTCCCCAGCCAGCCATGTTGGCTGAGGCACTCTGGGAGTTGAAGTCCACCCTTCTAGAAATGGCCCAGGTTGAGAAACGCCACCTTAGGGTGTCTTGTTCTTTCTTGTCACACTCCACGCGTATTTCTTAAATGCTGCTCACCAACTGTTGCAGTTGACCTAGCCTCTTTTGATAGGAAAGGTCCAGTTCTTTCATCCTCTTTTCTTTTTTTTCTTTTTATTCAATCTTTTTTCCTTCCTTAGGATCCTCTTCTTTCTTTTCCCCCTGCTCAGTTCTAGGATTCAGACTGGTGCTATCTTGAACTGAATTTCACCTCAGCCACCATCTTTCTTCTGGCTCCACAAGAAAGTTTCCCCCCCCCCCCCCCAGCAGTTCTTGTTCTTAGCAATTGGGAGTTATGCTTCAAAACAACTATGCATTTCCCCCCCTCTTACTAGTCAAATTCCACTAGAATTTTTTTTTAAATATCCCCTCACGATAAAGAAGGCCTCATGATGGAAGGGAATTTGGCATAATCCAACGGATGTTGAAGATTTTCAATACTATTGCTCAGCCTAGCACATTAATATTGCCAGCTTTTATCCTGATCTCTCAAGGGCTATTCCTGAACTGGGTTTTTTTGTCCCTAAAATGGAGCAGCACCATTAGTTTTGGAGAATGGCAGACAGGAGAACGTGTCTCTGCATATATCCATCATTCATTTTTTTTTATCATGTCAGAGTGACCTCTCTCCTAACTTAATTTTTTAAAGCTATCCTCTTGACCATCAACAAGAACAAGCACGAACAATGGATACCTTCCCTAACCAGAATTGCTTTTGAAATTTAGTTCTGCTGCCTCCATTGTTGGGCAGATTTTAAGACGAGAGCCCTTAGGAAGACTGGAGAAAGATGGCCGAGCCTGTTTCCCTCTTCTGACAACTCCCCATGTTGCTGAAATTCAGCCATAACTGTATCCAAAATGGATCTTTTCCAACCTGGCGCCCTCCAGGTGTGTTGGGATTCCATGAACCAGAATCCTGAGGATGGTTTAACCATGGCAGGGACGGCTAATCAATTTGTACGTTTGCAATCTCAAAACTTACAGAAGGCATCAGACTGGGACAGGCTACACTGAACCCCATTTTTGTACAGTCTTCCCACTGCTTAAAACATTTGCATCTATATACTGGTTCCATAGCCAGGATCTTGTCTTCCTTTCTAGCACTGTTTCTCAACCTCAGCAACTTTAAGATGGGCGGACTTCCAACTCCCAGAATCCCCCAGCCAGTTTGCTGGCTGGGGGATTCTGGGAATTAGAAGTCCACCCATCTTAAAGTTGCCGAGGTTAAGAAACACAACTTTATAGTAATAGTGGCCTGATTCCAAACCGTTAAAATTATGGGCTTCTGTCTAGGCCCTCAAAATTAAGGGGATTTAACAGAATACTGTGCTGGGCACAATGCCTAAAAACGAAACCCAACCTACATTATATTTTTATGTACTGAAATAGTAATCTTTCAGAGCTGGGTCTTCAAGAGCAAATTGGGGAGTGGTCCAAAGAGAAAGCCACAGGCCCCTCCAGGATTTAATGCCCTTTAATAGTTTATGTTAAAGATGGTTGGTAAAGATGGTTTGTTTTCTCTCTCTAGACTTCAGTCTTTCGCTCCCCACTTTAAAATTATAGAGCTTCCGACGTTATCCTGTACAGCAGGGGTCTCCAAACGTGACAACTTTAAGACTTGTGGGTTTCGATTTCCCCATGCTGGGGAATTCTGGGAGTTGAAGTCCACAAGTCTTTAAAATTGCCAGGTTTGCAGACCCCTGCTAACTGGGTCTAATCATGAGCCTGTTTCAGTAAAAACCCACGTCACGGCTTCGGCAGCCGCGGCTCCCTGTATTCACAAACCATTAAGTGGACTACTAGACACCCTCTCTGCCTCTGAGACTTCCACGCTGGCTGTAGGAGAATTACAAAAATGAGACCTTGCAGTCATCAAAGTTCGCATGGAACTGTTGCCGCAACGGGTGCGTTTTCCTGTCTCGGTGAATGGAGAAACAAAGGGGGCTGAAAAACCGTACAGAGCCATGTCAGTTTCTCCCAGGTTAGTTTCTGGATAGGCCAGGTGTGGTGGTCAGGTGGCTTCTTCCCCTTCCAAACAGAAAAAGAAGAGAGAAGAGAATTTGGTTCCCTTCTGTCCGTTGACACCCCCCTCCACTGCCATGGCTCTCCATAGCCCACCCAAATGTAAACATAAGAATTAAAAACAGCGGTTCGTTTTCCCCCAGCTAAATTTACCCCTTCCTTCCAATCATACAACTGTCTTCCAGGGGGATTTAGAGTGTTCACTCCACACTTAGGATGGACGGCTGGGTCTTTAAAAAGTTTGTTATCTGCTCCAAGGAGAAATGTTTTCAGCTTTTGTTTTCTGTGTACGCAAGACGATGGCTTGGAAACGGGGAGGGGAAGAAAAGAATTCCGATGACTTGTTGGGCTTGGGGGTTCATGATTTATCTTTGGAAAATATTAAAATGCACAATGTTGGACCTTTTGCTTCGCTTGTCTTCAGAGATCGGCTCAGATTGGCCCATAAGCCACGGTTGGCTTAATTGGGAGACCTTAAATATGGCCTTGGCGCGTGCATTCCCGACCAATTTCCATCCGTGTCTCTGCGTGATTGATGTAAGACAAAGGGGCATCCCAGATAATATCGGCTTTATAGACTTAGGCAATGGGAAGGAGCATCCTTGCTCTGTGGATAAGACCGCCTCATGAGTACAGGTAGTCCTTGACTTATAACCCCATTTGAGCCCAACGTTTCTGTTGCTAAGCAAGATAGTCAAGGGGCAAAACTGTGGAGTAGTTTTGCCCCGATTTATGGCTTTTCTTGCCCAAATTGTTAAGTGAGTCTGGCTTCCCCATTGACTTGGCTTGTCAGAAAGTTGCAAAAGGGGATCACATGGCACACACACACACCCAGGACACTGCAACGGTCATAAATATGAATCGGTAGCCAAGCATCCAAATTTTGATCACCTGACTATGGGGATGCTGCAACGGTCGTTAAGCGTGAACAGCTGCCGTAAGTCCCCTTTTTTCAGTGCCGTTTGCAACTTTGAGCAGTCACTGAGCAAACTGTTGCAAGTTGAGGACTATCTGTAATAAGAAAGGGAATTCTTGGCTGTCCCACCCACCACAACAGATCTGTCTGTTGACGCTAACATTTATTTCTGTAGCTGTTGCCCCCTTTTTACAAAAGAGTAAATCGGAGGTAGGCGCTTCTAGAGGTTTAGGAAAATCTTTCATCCTTATCAAGAAACCAGTGTCTCATCCCTTCCAACATCGTTATTATTATTATTGATCATCGCACAGTCAGCCAGATGTTCAGACTGGATTTGGCATTTTTGTCTCCCTATCGTCCTTCCCAAGGACCTGGGATAGGCAGATGTGGATGTTTGATGGTATTACAGATATCGTCGCAGGATGGAAGCAGTTCCTAGTAAGGCCGCCTTTTGCAATTGACTAATGGCAAATTTGTCAATGCCAATGGTGTTCAAGTGGTGCTCCAGTTGTTTTCGGATTGCACCCAAGGTGCCTATTACTATTAGTACTACCCTTGCTTGCCTTTGCCACAGTCTTTCTATTTCTATTATTATTATTATTATTATTATTTGCATTGCATTCCCTTCATCCATGTTTAAATAGTTACAACAGCACTGAAAAATGTGACTTATGAATAGTCCTCCATTAATGAACATCAATCAGAACAGAACTGGAAGGGACCTTAGAGGTCTTCTAGTCCAACCCCCTGCTCAAGCAGGAAACCCTATACCAGTTCAGACAAGTGGCTGTCCAGTCTCTTCTTAAAAGCCTCCAGTGTTGGAGCATCCACAACTTCTGGAGGCAGGTTGTTCCACTGGTTAATTGTTCCAACTGTCAGGAAGTTTCTCCTTAGTTCTAGGTTGCTTCTCTCCTTGGTTAGTTTCCATCCGTTGCTTCTTGTCCTGGTGCTTTGGCTCCCAACATTTTCTATACCCCGCACCCCTAGAATGCTTCTGATATATTCTCGCACCCCTTACAAAAGTTCAAAATAACAGCAACGAATTATGCATATACACTATAATTTTTCGCACCCCCTGGAATATCGTCTCGCACCCCCGGTTGGGAACCCCTGCTTTGGAGAATAGCTCGACTCCCTCTTCGTTGCGTCAGCCCCTCCAGTACTGGAATACTGCTATCATGTCACCCCTAGTCCTTCACAACATCCCCACGTTCGCATGATCAAAATTTGGGTGTTTGGCAACTGGCGTGTATTGAGGACGGTTGCAGTATCCCAGGGTCACGTCGCGATCCCCACTTGCGACTTTCCTAGCCAACTTCCCATAAGCAAAGTCGATGAAGTCAGATTTGTTTAACAACTGCACAATTCATTTAACCACAGTTGTTTGCTTAACAACAATAGCAAAAAAAAAAAAGTCATAAATTCTCTTAACCACTGCCTTACTTAGCAACTGAAATTCTAATCCCAGCTATGGTCATGATAACTTAATGGGAGAGATTGCACACAAGCGACGCAATTCTTGCAATGTTGTGTGGCTTAGAATTAAGATGCGCAAATTTAGGACGACCCCCTACCAACTCTGGCAGTTTTACAAATATGGACTCCGTACCAACTTCCTTACCATATGTTCATAGTATGTTTTAGATGTGTGTCACGTATGTGTTTCACTTTGAGAGCGGGCAACTAAATTTCATTTTTGATGTGTGCCGTTGTGCCCACAGTAAAAAAAATGACAATAAAGGTTATCTAAATCTAAATCTTTCTACCCAAACCAGTAACGTATAAAAGCTGGGCAAGTGTTTTAGGTATTTTGTACTATTTATTGATTTTGCATGTGTCCTGCAGACATCTCTCCTGCACTAATCATGCAGCTATAAGGTATGAAAATGAAATAGAGAAAAAAAAACACATAAGGTACATGCCTTGATTTAAAAAAACACCCCCCCCCCAGCTTTTTGGAGAGACGAGAAAAAACCAACAAGCTTCTTATAAATTGATTATTATTATATATATTTTTTGCAAAAACAGCAGGAAGCAGCGGGGTAGGGGGAAAGAATCCTTCCATTTGATTGTCCTGCTTGAACCAAAACCAAATTTCCTAGCAAGGTCAAATGATTAAAGTCAGATAAAGAAAACAGGTTTCCGTTCAAAGGCGCTATAAATTCTGTTTGTCCCTCCGCTACTGCCGATCCAATCTAGTGCTCCTATCTGTCGGGTGGGAAAAGACTTCATTTCAAAGTGCAAATGTGCACGCAGCGCACACAAACACCCAAATCTTAAGCCCCCTCCACAACTGCACCCGGTTCGCTAAGCTAGAGCAGATGGAGGCTTTAAAACAGCAGGTGAAAAGCCAGAAATTAATCTGAGTTAAGCATTTTAGGAGCCAGTCTTAAAAAGCTCCCAGACATCGCCCGAACGATGAATACAAAAATGCTCTTATTCGATAGAGCTGGATTTTCCCCATTCCTTTCCTTGGCACCTGCTTTCCAGCAGATATTTTAGGGACTTTCTCCACCAGCTGCCTGAACCAAATGCAGGACTTGGGAAACATTCCCTTCTATTCCAGCCTCAGAAGAATCTGAAGATCTAAAATCACATTCCGCAACAAGGCCATTAAAATACCAACCGGGCCATTAGCTGCAAACCGGGTTAAAAAAAAAACTTGGTTTCAATTCAGGTATGAAGTGTTGTGCGTAGTTCCTGGAGAGAACATTGTCTTCCCTAATTAAGACCCAGCGGTGGCCTGTTTTGGTGGCGCCGAGAGAAGCGTTATAGAGAGTCCTTGACTTACGACCGCAAAGGAGCCCGAAATTGAGGTTCCTAAGTGAGAAATTCGCTAAGTTGAGTTTTGCTCCACTTTATGACTTTTCTTGCCACGTTAAGTGAATCACTGCAGTTGTTCAATTGGTAGTAGTTCAGTGAATCTGGTTTCCCCATTGGCTTTGTTTGTCAGAAGGTCGCAAAAGGGGGAATCACATGACCCACCGTCGTAAATATGAGTCGGTTGCCATGGATCTGAATTTTAATTGGGGATGCTGCAACGGTCGTATGTGTGAAAAGCGGTCATGAGTCTCTTTTTTCCAGTGCCGTTGTAACTTTGGTCACTAAATGAACTATTGTAAGTCAGGGACTAGCTATAGTTGATAATAGTCATGGGCCTTGCCATCAAATCATGCATCTTGCTGTAAAAATCATAACGGAGTTTGCGTAACATCCATTACCCGTTCAATTCAAAACCCTCAACCAACACAACTCTGGAGCGTGCACCCCGTCATCCAATAATACTGCAATTCCAAGTGCAATTTACTAAGGGGTCACACAAACTGATCCATTCTTGGAACATCTTCTCCTAAGTGAGGAATTTCAGCCAAAGGCCAAGGTGTTGGCTTAATAATGTGGAGCAGGGCTGATTCAAAATATTGTGCGTCTCTTCCCTGGATTCTGCAATCGTGTAATCCCAGAAAAGAGGCAGCTGCTTTAAAGAGCTGTAGGCAGATCTGGTGGGAGAACCATCATCTGCTCCAAAGCATATTGTGGTGCTTCAAACCTGAAGAAGCAAGCCTACTCAAAACGCTTGGCCTGGTTTCAGAATTCACTTCAGTGTCCTACTTGGCACGATATATTTTGGCAATTTCACCACTCCGGCAAATGGCTTGAGTGCACGCAACACGCCAACACGCCCAAAACTGAATCCAAGTTCACACAACCTGGGCGAATGTTGTGCGAATGCAGACCTTGTTGGTGTGACGGTGTTTCATTGACCTGACTTTGGATGGCTATCAGCTGAACCTTCTTACTCTAGTCACTGTAAGGGGAGAGAGAGGATTCACAAAAGCAAGTGCCTTTTAATAAAATGTGATAATATGGAAAGTTGCCCCCAGTCGCCTTCTCGCCTGTGTTGCTTGTATTTTTAGTTATCCAAGTTGTGTTCATAATCGCCCCTTTTTTTTTTTGGAACTATAATCAAACATCAGTAGAACTTTACACCCTTCCTCAACCAGAATTTGGTTGACCTCTTGCTAAGGATTGCATCCTGAACAGTCCCTTTTCCTAAAACCTGACAGGCTTTAGATCACACCTCCTGATTCAAACACAACCTTTTGTTGTTGTTGTTGTTTAAAAAAGCAAGCTTATTCCAGAAGCAAAACATCAGGTGGGTCTCCAGGCATCAAGACCAAAACCGTGCTCCGCAGCATCGCCCATAATCATTGCATCCAACGTAGACAACGATTTGGGCAAGCATTGTTGAGTGCAGGATTGTGCCCCTAAGCAGATCAAGGCTGTCTCTGAATGTCTGTATGGAGAACAGCTCTTTTCCATCTCAAAGGAACTTTCAGTCTTCTTCACCTTCCAGACCAGGACCTTCCCATCAAAATAACACATTCGGACAAGTTCCTGAATTCAAACGGGCCGGTGACTCTGGTTTTGGGGCAGGAGCATAGGTTTCATTCCGGTCACCCTTAAAGACATCTTGGTAGGAACTGGAGGGCTCCCCCCACAGACCCATGCCCAAGCTGCTTCCGGTGGCCGCCTCCGAGCCTTCTTCAAGAGATAGTTCCACCATCTGCTCCTTCCTCATGGCTGTTCCTCCTTCACAGAGAACAGCATTTGTCTCGGACAAAACATCGACACATTGATTTGTATGCTCTGCCAGAACCAAAGGCTGCTGATCATCCCATTCTTCAGAAATAACAAACATTGGTTTGGGCCCGTCCATATCTACAGAAGCTTCCTTGGCCTTGGAACCGTTGATGACGTTGCTTTTCGATCTGAGGGCACCATCTGGAGCATCTTTCTCTCCCAGGTGGGGACTGTTGACAGGGGACAGACTGCCCTCAAGTTCAGAGTGCTCAGGAAGCCTTGGGTGGCTTCGGCCAGGAGAACCGGTCAAGAAATCAAAAGAGGGCTTTGCAAATTGGGATCTTCTCAAGTTAGAACCACCGGTCAGCTTCTGCGGTTTCTCGGCTGAATGTGTCCATGGGGAAGAGGCGGTACTGGCCAAATCTTCCAAGGGGGACCCTTCAGACATTCCTTCAATTTCTCCAGCCGAGGTAACTTTTGGAATTCTGATGGGCTGGTTTGGGGTTGAGGTCGAAAAACCCTGGCAGGGAAGAGAAGATCAGTGTCAACAACTTAGACACTTGGAGAGAAAATAGAGAAGAAGCAGCATTCCTTAAGGATCTTTCATATGGATTAGATAGTTACAGATGAGAGAGAGGAAGAAATATAGATGGAATAGAGACAAGATTAGATAGATAGGTAGGTAGGTAGGTAGGTAGGTAGGTAGGTAGGTAGGTAGATAGATAGATAGATAGATAGATAGATAGATAGATAGATAGATAGATAGATAGATAGATAGATAGATGGAAAGACAGACACAGACAGACAGACAGACAGACAGATAGATAGATATTTTAGATAGATAGATGATAGATAGATAGATAGATAGATAGATAGATAGATAGATAGATAGATAGATAGATAGATAGATAGATAGATAGATATTTTATATATATATATATGGAGAGAGAGAGAGAGAGCACTGATAGAATATATATCTATATGCTGGTTCAGCACATAGATTTTGTTACACTCCTATATACAAGGAGGACTTGATGTACGGCCATAATTAGGCTCAGAACTTCCATCCCTGAGTCCTGCCTGATTTCACGACCATTTTGCTACAGTCGTTAAGTGAATCATCTTGGTTGTGAGGCAAATCCAGCTTCCCCCTTGACATGGCTTGCTGGAAGGCCCCCAATGGAGGTCACGTGATCCCTGGATGGGGCAACGACCATCAGCAACCTGCCAGTTACCAGGCTTGATCACGTGACCGTGAGCATGTTGTGACGGTCTCAAAAGTGAGAACTGGTGGTTAAGTCCCTTTTTTCCCAGCGCCATCATAACTTTGAACAAACGGCCATAAACCGAGGACTACCTGTACCTTAACCCAGAGGTCCCCAACCTTTTGAGCACCAGGGACCGGTTCTGTGGAGAGAGGTTTTTCCGCGGACCGGAGGGTGCGTGGTTTTGTGTGCTGCCTACATCCCGCAGATGGGGCTTTGCTTGTTTGTGCGGACCAGTTGCTGGCATGTCGCGGCCTGGTACCGGTCCACAGACTGGGGGTTGGGGACCCCTGCCTTAACCAGCAATGGAACAAAACCCTGGTTTCAAAACCCTGGCTTCACATCTGCTTCCTTTTCTCCTCAGGGACAAATACTCACTCCGCTTTTGCCCAGTTTGGGGAAAGGGCTTTTGGTGGTCCAGTTGCACCATTGCTCCTGCAGCTGTGGGAATGGAGCCAAGAGGTCGTGGAAGGTACGTGCGCGCCAGGTCTGCTGCTTCCGATAAGCCTCCTTGGGGTTTTCGCCCCGGGAGTTGGACGCTTGACTGCCGGGCTCCGTCGGCTTGGGGATCAGCCATTCCGAGACAGAAGTGGGGCTGGTGATGCTTCTGGTCAACTTCTTGTCCTAGGAGAGAGAAAACCGCCATGGGAAGATGGCGTGGGATTTTCAAACAGGGCGTGGCTGGGTTGAACATCCTTTCTTGAGCCACGGCGTGGCTTTGTGGGAAAAGGAGGGTCACTGCAGCCAGCAGTGTCCCCAGACAGTCCCTATGTTCAGGTCAGAGCCAGAATCCATGCAGAAAAATATAGCTTGGTGTTTATTGATGGAATGCAAGTGAGCCCAAAATATTGGCTGGCAAAAACAAGATTAAAAACCAGCAAAATCTGAACAAAGAATCTCTCTCTTCCCCCCCCTCTCTTTCTCCCCCCCCTCTCTCTCTTCCTCTCTCCCTCTCTCTCTCTCTCTCCCTCTCTTTCTCCTTTCTCTCACCTTCTATTTCTCTTTCTTTACCTTTCCCTCTTTCTCTCTCTCTCCCTCTCTCTCTCCCTTCTCTCTTTCTCTCTTCTTCTATTTCTCTATCTTTTTCTTCTCTCCCCCTCTTTCTCTTTCTTCCTTTCTTTCTCCTTTCTCTCTTTATATTTCTCTGTTTCTCTTTCTCTCTGTCTTGCTTTCTTTCACTTTCTTCCTCTCTCTCTCTCTCTCTCTCTCTCCCCCTCACCTGTTCCTTACCTGTATTTTACAAGAGGTAAAACTCAAGCGACCAGGTTCTGGATTGGCAGAAATAATAAACACCTCATCACTTCCCATCACAGCTGATGTTGGAGAGGCATCTAGATCAATGATGGGTTCCAGATTGCCAGGGCAGGAGGTGACTGTAGAAAATACAAAATTGTATTTATTTGCCCCAGAGAAACAGCCAGCCTATTTTTCAGAATCATTGGTAACCCGTTCTGCATTCTTCTCAGACGTTCTATAGCAATTTTTCTCAACTTTGGCAACTTTAAGATGGGTGGACTTCAACTCCCAGAATTCCCCAACCAGCTTTGCCCAGAGATTCTTCTTCTCCTCTACCACTCTTTGTTGGCTGGGGAATTCTGGGAGTTGAAGTCTACTCATCTTAAAGTTGCCAAACGTTGCTCTATAGTCATGGATCTTCTCCTTGGAAGACTTCCAAAGTGAGGACAATTAACCGGTGGAACAGCTTGCCACCAGAAGTTGTGGATGCTTCATCACTTTTTAAGAAGAGATTGGACAATCATTTGTCTAAAATGGTATAGGGTCTCCTGCTTGAGCAGGGGGTTGGACTAGAAGACCTCCAAGGTCCCTTCCAGCTCTATTCTGATTCTGAGATCGCTTCATGTCTTCTATCATCTTTCCCTATCAATGTAACCTCTAGATCAGGGGTTCCCAACCGGGGGTGCAAGATGATATTCCAGGGGGTGCAAAAACTTGGGTTTTCAAAATTATAGTGTATTTGCATAATTCGTTGCCGTTATTTTGGACTTTTGTAAGGGGTGCGGGAATATATCAGAAGCATTTGAGGGGTGCGGGGGTGTAGAAAAGGTTGGGAGCCGCTGCTCTTGATACATTGGACTTGGCTTCCCACAATTCCCTGGCAGTGATTCAAAAAATAAATAAATGCTATTAAAGGATGTCTCTGCTATATTAGCAGGTCATTCCTTAATCCACACCCAAGGAATTTGCAATGAGATCACAGCAAGGATGAAATGGAGTATTGGACCCTGAACGAGAACTCTCTAGTTACAAAGATTGGACAACATACTCCACCTAACCTTTTTCTGCTTACCGATGCCATTTCCCCCGAGAGAATGATTGTTGTTTTCATTTTCTTGACATGGGATCACCAGTTGGAGTTCACTGACGTCAACACCGGAGTTCTGGATCTGAGTCTACAATTCCAAATATCAATCAGCAACCAGTCTCAGAAGTGGTAAACCGAAGTCCACAGAAGGCCTTGAAATAATTATACTTACTTCTTGATCACTGTGGACTTCCAGAGAGCTTCTTTTGAGACATAACCTCCATCTAGAAAATAAAGAAGGAACAGAAAACCGAAAACACTTCCATCATATAATTATTAAGAGTCCTTCATTTACAAAGCTACACACTTCCTTGATTTGAGTTGGACTCGGAGTCCTAGTGGACAATCACTTAAATAGGAGCCAGCAGTGTGTGGCAGCAGCCAAAAAAGCCAATGCAATCCCAGATTGCATTAACAGAGGGATAGAATCAAGATTATGTGAAGTGTTAAAAATACCACCTTACAATGCCTTGGTAAGGCCACACTTGGAATACTGCATCCAGTTTTGGTCACCACGATGTAAAAAAGATCTTGAGACTCTAGAAAGAGTAGAGAAGAGCAACAAAGATGATCAGGAGACTGGAGGCTAAAATATAAAGAATGGTTGCTGGAATTGGGAATGTCTAGTCTAATGAGGAGAAGGATGAGGGGGGACATGATAGCAGTGTTCCAATATCTCAGGGGCTGCCCCAAAGAAGAGGGAGTCAAGCTATTCTCCAAAGCACCTGAAGGCAGGACAAGAAGCAACGGATGGAAACTAATCAAGGAGAGAAGCAACCTAGAACTAAGGAGAAACTTCCTGACAGTTAGAACAATTAACCAGTGGAACAACCTGCCTCCAGAAGCTGTAAATGCTCCAACACTGGAAGTTGTTAAGAAGAGATTGGACAACGATTTGTCTGGAATGGTATAGGGTCTCCTGCCTGAGCAGGGGGTTGGACTAGAAGACCTCCAAGTTCCCTTCCAACTGTGTTATAAAATCAGGCCACAGACTGCACACTCCAATTTGGCCAGAGGTGCAGAAATCCTGCTGTTACACACAGATGCAGGTACCCTGCTTCTCCTTACTAAATGAAACCTGAGGAAGAAGCTCATATATTATATTATCTCTGAGAAATTGAGGAAGGAGCCCCAAGATGGCTGCTGAGAGGTTGCTGTTAGGACCGGTACAGGTAATCCTCGACTTACAACAGTTCATTTAGTGACCGTTTGAAGTTACAACGCCCCTGAAAAAAGTGACTTATGACCGTTTTTCACACTTATGACACTTCTGGTCACGTGATTTACATTCGGATGCTTGACAGTTGGTTCATATTTATGATGGTCGCAGTGTCTGGGGAGGGTCACGCGATCCCGTTTTGCGACATGTCCCTAATTTCAACCACGGCAAGAATTCACTCAGCCAGCGTAGCAAGAAAAGCCGTAAAAACGGGGCAAAACTCACTTCACACAGGTTCTCACTTAGCAACATAAATTCTGGGGTCAGTTGTAAGTCGAGGGGCTACCCGGTGATTTGGCAGTTCCGGATGTTCCCCAGTTTGCAAAGTTGGGAGGAATTCGGTGGCAACCTCTTTGTCTTCCCCAATGAATCGGAACAACCCCATCTTGGATTGTGCCCGGCACGGTTCATATTCACGAAGGTGGCCAGAGGGATTTGGGGCCAGTTTCCTGGCCAAAAGCAATTAGAAACGTTGGCCAACCAACAAGTGAAGCTTTCATTCCTTCTTCAACCAGTACACAAAGGGAGCAGTGTGGCAAAGTCTTGGAGAATCCCCAGAGAGAGGTGGAGGAGAATGAATCTCTGGACATTTCACCAATGAACTGTCTTTTTCCTCCTCTCTGCCACTCATTTACACGCACAAACACACACTATTAGGTGACCTACACGGCCAGAATTGGAGAAATATGTCTGGGCCGGGTCGCTGACTGTGACTAGGCTGCTACTTTTAGCCTCACCAATGAAGACGAGAAGAAGGAGGTGAAGAGAAGAACTGAGACTAACACAGTTGCTACTTGATGAGGTTTCGGAAAAGCACAGCAGAGCAACAGGGAAGGAGAACATGTCCCATGCTCCACAAAACAAGCACTTCTTTTTTGTACATGGGTTGTCCTCAACAAGCTTGAGACTTTTGGATCGGCGTTGCACCAAAGAAAGAAGTTGAAGTTTGGGGTCCCCAAGAATCAATCATGAGTCAATCCATTAACTGGATTCATGTATTGGAAGATGGGGAGGCTGGACCTCAAGGCTTCAGTGGTGCCTTCTAATTTACTTGGAATACAATACTCCAAGGTGGAATGATTTGGGACAGAAGATTCCAACTTTTCCTTGTATTATCCCCTTATCAGGGTTCCAGATTCTTATTAGGCTCAGCATGATGTGTCCTACAGTACTCAGTGTAAGCTATCATTCAGAGATGGGCAGTCCCTACTGCATTAAGAGTCTTTCCCTGTTGCTGAGTTGAAGTAATCTCCGATCATACGAAGAACGGCTGCAGGACTTGGGTTTGGCTAGTCTAAAGAAAACAAGAAATAGGGGAGACATGATAGCAGTGATCCAGTATCTGAGGGGCTGCCACAAGGCAGAGGGGGTCAGGTTGTTCACCAGAGCACCAGAGGGAAGGACGAGAAACGATGGTTGGAAACTGACCAAAGAGAGAAGCAACCTGGAATTGAGGAGAAACTTCCTGACAGTGAGGACAATTAACCAGTGGAACAGCTTGCCACCAGAAATCGTGGACGCTCCATCACTGGAAGTTTTTAAGAAGAGACTGGACAGTCACTTGTCTGAAATGGTATACTGTATATATAATTATTAGAATTATTATATATCCTTAGAATATATCCTTCTAAGTCACTTTTTCTTGTATCAGAGCAACATCGCTCCACTGAGTCCATCAGTGTTGCAGTTTAAAGCGACTTCAGAAACATGGGATTAAAGAATAAGACTTAGAACACAAAACACTGAAGAATCCACCACCATCTCTCACTTACCTACATGCAATGCAGAGCGAGGATAAAAGGACCATGGCGAAGAACAGGATCCCAGTTATGATCACCAGCATCATGGTGTTCTCTTCTCCATCCTGGATGTCGTTCGTAGGCATCACTTCCGTATCGTTCTTGTATTCAAAGAGCATGGCGAAGCCCCGCCCACGGTCGGTTGTGGTGATCAGCTCCACAATAACTTCCACCATCTTAAGAGAAGAGCCAAAGGTCATATTTTGGTTTAAGGGCGATTTTGTCCCACAGAAACGAGAAGAAAAAGCAACGAGGTCCGAGACATATAAGACATCATCTGGGCAAACATCTGCTGAGAACGGTGGAGTGGAAGAGGTGTTCCCCGGCAAGATCATAGTTGAAATGGCAGCATCTTCTCCAAATATCATCTTTCCTAAATGTTTCTGAGGACCTTCGGCATTCTCCTTATTTGGGTAGTGGGCAAAGAATATTTTGTCCACCGAGTCCTTCTTCTCCTGTTTTCCAACAGATGTTTGTCTTGTCAAGGTTTCGTTGGTTCCTTCCTGGATTGGAAATTGACTTGGTTGAGTGATGGCTAAGTCTTTGGGTTCTCCACTTGGATGGAATTCTTTCCACTCAAGGTTTTGAGAAGTAGCTCCTGGAAGGCCATCATTAAGATCTGCTGAGTCAAGATCAGGCAGAACGGAAGTCTTGGCCGGAAAGATGGTGCTTGAATACTCTGTGATTTCTTCTTTGGGTGAAGAATTTGTATTTTTTGTAAAAGAGAAATACCCATCCCAGGCTTTTGGGTCTTCACTTATGCTTTCAAACACGTCAAAGTCAAAAATCTCCAACAATAAGTAGGTCTTGGCAGGAATAAGAAATCGCCAGACGCAGTGCATGCCCGATGAATAATTGTTGGGGAAACCAGGAGACAAAATTAATCCTCTTTCCCATGAACTGAATTGAGCCCCACAAGAATAATAGACCTGAAAGAAGAAAAATGAGGAAAAAAATCATGCTCATTTCCTTGAACAAAAGCATTCGCTCTGTCAACTGAGCAAGTTCTCCTCCTTTTGGACCAGTCAGTTCTGAATTATTTGTTCTTCATGGATACAAAACAAAGTTTTTTCCTGTCCTGAAAATACGTTGGGAGGAGAACAAAACTCACGCTGGTACAGCGTCTCAAGATCTGCAATCCAAACACAACGAGTTGTGTTGAGGAAGGCAGTGGAACAACTTGCTTTCAGAAATTGTGGGTGCTTCATCACTGGAGGTTTGTATGAGGAGAGAAACTTTGGGAAAAGTGCAGAGAAGAACAACTAAGATGATTAAAGGCCTGGAGACTAAAACATATGAAGAATGGCTGCAGGAATTGGGTTTGGCTAGGGGGGACAGGATAGCAGTGTTCCAGTATATGGGGGGGCTACCACAAAGAAGAGGGGGGTCGATTTATTTTCACAAGCACCAGAGGGCAGGACAAGAAACAACAGATGGAAACTAATGAAGGAGAGAAGCAACCTGGAATTAAGGAGAAACTTCCTAAATGTGAGGACAATTAACCAGTGGAACAGCTGGCCTACAGAAGTTGTGGGTGCTTCATCACTGGAGGTTTTTAAGAAGAGACTGGACTGGAACACTGCTATCATGTCACCCCTCGTCTTTCTCTTCATTAGACTAGACATCCCCAATTCCAGCAACCGTTCCTTATATGTTTTAGCCTCCAGTCCCCTAATCATCTTTGTTGCTCTTCTCTGTACTCTTTCTAGAGTCTCAACATCTTTTTTACATCATGGTGACCAAAATAAATCCTAATATATTTTCCTATCCTGTTCACAATCAAGCTTGGATAGAGCAAAGTTATACATTAACAAGACTTTCTTCTAAACGCCATTCGTTCTCTGGCATTAATTGTGGAGGAAAGAGAGTTTTTTTTAAAAAAAAAACGAACTACAAAGGGATTAAGTCATTTTTAGTCTGTTCAAACACAAATGAATCTTGGCAAGAGAACAGAGAAGTCACGCAGAGTTTGTGTATAAGCCCAGATGTGAAAATATTGCAGATTCTTTCCCCTCTCAGTCTGAAATTAAACTCGCTGGAGAATAATAGAATAACAGAGTTGGAAGGGACCTTGGAGGTCTTCTAGTCCAACCCCCTGCTCAGGCAAGAGATCCTATATATTCTAGACAAACGGTTGTCCAATCTCCTCTTAAAAACCTCCAGTGATGGAGCACCCACAACTTCTGGAGGCAAATCCAAAACTTTTTTGGAGAAAGGTTTTTTTTTCTTTCAAGTTTTCTCTCAGCTTCATACATGCAGCCACCTTCTTCTCCACATCATGGTTTGTTTCTGCACTAAATCATATTCTTTGGCCTAGAACAAGGATTGACCCAAGATATTTAATTGTCAGAAGATGAGACAGAGGTAAAGCCCTCTTCTCTATTCCAGGGTAAGGCAGTTATCTCAGGGCTGACCCAAAATGCCATAAAGCTTTGTCCCCTGTACTTTATCTGTGACACCTGATGTCTCTTGATGTTCTTCTGGAACTGTCATCGCTAAAAAAAAAATTTTTTTTTTAAATTAAAAATTAAATTTAAATTAAAAAAGTAATTTGTATTGCGGACCAAACAATTTTGGTATCATTTTATGCAAGGGGATACAGCAATGAATAATCTATATTATACAGTGTGCAGAAAAATCCAGATGGCCACAAGATGGAGCCAAAGAATTATCACCCCCAACATGCCTGTGCTGCCATCTTCTGGTCATGAAGATTTTTACAATCCAGATCTGGTATCCATACTCTATCTCATCCCAGATTGCTGAAGATCTATTCCCAAGATCCCTTGCTTGAAGCCACGCTAGCTGATGTTCAGCAACACCTTGGTGGATACCTCTTCTCTGCAACCAATTTTGGTCACCATACTACAAAAAAGATGTTGAGACCTTGGAAAAAGTTCAGAGAAGAGCAACTAAGATGATCCAAGGCCTGGAGACTAAAACATTCGAAGAACGGTTGCGGGACTTGGGTTTGGCTAGTCTTAAAAAAAGAAGAAACAGGGGAGACATGATAGCAATATTCCAGTATTTGAGGGGCTGCCACCAAGACGAGGGGGTCACGTTATTCTCCAAAGCACCAGAGGGCAGAACAAGAAACAATGGTTGTAAACTGATCAAAGAGAGAAGCAACCTGGAATTAAGGAGAAACTTCCTAACAGTGAGGACAAGAGACTAAATAGTCAGTTGTCTGAAATGGTATGGTTCTCCTGCTTGATCAGGGGGTTGGACTAGAAGACCTCCAAGGTCCCTTCCAATTCTATTCTATTCTATTCTATTCTATTCTATTCTATTCTATTCTATTCTATTCTATTCTATTCTATTCTATTCTATTCTCCTGAATCTTTTACACAGAAATAATCATAGATGAGAAAGCGTGGAAGTCTAATCAAATCTATTGAGCTTTTATAAAAAATAATAATTCTAACCCAATATAATAGATTATTGTTGCATTATTACGACTGCTCTGTATAACCAGCTGGATTTTATACAGTAAATGCAGCTGTCTCTTTATTAGGAAAAAAACTCAGGCAAGATTTAGAATTTGGTTCTGATCTTTGGGCTTAGGCAGAAATTATTTTTCCATAGCGCCAAATTACTGGAGCTTAGCTGACATGTTTTTCTCTTGTTGATTACAGCATCGGATGCCAGAAAGGTCTGTCGGTAATTGCATGGAAAGAGAAAAATTGTTTGTGAGTCAACGGAGGCCGGCTTACTCACACTCAGAAAAGGTGTGGCTTTCTTTAAAACCCTCTTGAATAGAAAACAGATTGTTGTTCCCTCCTGAAACGTCTTTCTCTTAAGAGTGCAGCCTCTCAAACAGAGGTAGTTCCCGATTTATGACCTCAATCGGAACTAGAAATTCCCTTGCTAACCAAGGCGGTTGTTAAATGGATCGTGTCTGATGTTACGCGGCCGTTAAGAGAATTGCTGCAGTTAAGCAGATCCAACTTCCTCTGTTGACTTTGGTTGAACAAAGCTGGCTGGGATGGTCACAACTGGCGATCTTGCAGAAGTTGCACTATTCCTGGTGACTTGGGAGGAAAAATTGCACAGAGTGCAATATTTAGGGCAATTCGGATGTTGAAACTTTAGATAAATATTTTCTCCTCATCCCAGGCAGCCTTGTCTAAAGCAAGCAAAATAAGAGAGAAGGGAAAAGGTGGGTTCCTATATCAGAATAACAGAGCTGGAAGGGACCTTGGAGGTCTTCTAGTCCAACCCCCTGCTCAAGCAGGAGACCCTATCCCATTTCAGACAAGTGGCTGTCCAATCTCTTCTGGAAAACCTCCAGTGTTGGAGCACCCACAACTTCTGGAGGCAAGTCGTTCCACTGATTAATTCTTCTCACTTTCAGGAAATTTCTCCTTAGTTCTAGGTTGCTCCTCTCCTTGATTGCTTTCTTCTAATTAATCTATACATGTATAATTTAGTGGTCTTCTCTTCAGGAAACTCAGCCCTGCAGAAAACAGCAGTCCGGGAATCTGCTCAGAAAATTCCAAGCGATGCTCAAATCAAATCCTTGGGGGAAATTTTAGGAGGAGATCCTTGGAAGATTTGTTATTTTTTCAAAGCTCAGTTCCTTCCCTTCTCTTCTCCCCTCCTCTCTCCCCATGCTGAGATGAAAACAGAAACTTGGCTTTCTTTTCCAACAGCGCAAAGTAGACTTTCTTTTATGTAGACCCCAAGACGTTCCCACATGTTGAGCAGGCTACAGAAGGCCATATGGAAAAGAAAACAGTCCACATGTGGGAAATGAAACAGGCCAGCCCTTAGAAGATCTTTTTGATTACTTCCTCAGGGTTTCGACCTCCCCAAATGCCTTGGATAATTTTATTTCCCCTCCCTGCTTCCTCTTAAGCAAGTTACGGACCACCAGAGTCCTCCAAACTCCAGAATTTATTATTATACTTTGTTTTGATGAACGAGCTTTTCTCTCATTCGTTTTTAGCTGCAGCTCTACAAGTAGACCAGCCTGCTCTTACAGCAAGTACCCAAACTCAGTGTTGGATTTCCCAAAAGAGGAACTCAAAAAGTATCATCCTTTCAGCTCCATGTCTCCATCTCCATATCATGAGTCTTTACTGAAAAATCTGGGAGTTGAAGTCTCCACATCTGGAAGTTCTCCAAATTGAGAAGAACGGATGGAGATGAAAATATGTTCAATCTAACTGTGTTTGAGGAACTGGAGATCCAGGATGTCAATGTTGAAGGCACTATCCAAAGGCCTTTTTTTTTCCCCCTATATAGTGGTCATGGTTGGTCATGGTTGACCCAATCTCCCTCTTCCCCCAGTTTTTCCTCACTGTGATGGTCTTTGTTGACTACATCTATTATAAGCCAAAGGGGCCCATTTTTACCACTTGGCCTGCAATATTTATTGCGTAGATTTTGGCTTCTATTATTTGCTTGGTTGATCTGGCAAGAGAGTTAATTCAGCAAGCTGTGATCCCAGTCTGGCTGCCAGGTCCTCTGCAGATTTAATAGCTGAAATGTCATAGACTTTATTAATCAAACTGCATTCTTTGCTAATTGAGGGACATAGTTTCAGAGTTGAGGGTTTTTTTGTTTTTTTTTAACAAAATACTTTACTGAGCTTAGGAGCAAAGCCGGATGGAGGGGAGAAAAAAAATCCATCTTTGTTCACATGCTTTATTATTATGGCTGGTCACACAGTCAGCCAGATGTTTAGACTGGATTTGGTGTTTTTGTCCACCGAGGACCTGAGATAGGCAGACATTGTCGTTTAGTGGTGTTGAATGGTTCTGTTGCAAGATGTCAGCTGTTCCAAGTCAAGCTGCCTTTTGCAATTGACTGATGTTGTCAATGTTGGTGGTGTTCAAGTGTTGCTCCAGATGTTTTGGGACTGCATCCAAAGGTGCCTGTTACTATCTTTGCTTTCTTTGGCCATAGTAATTCTCCTTCTATAGCACACCTTTGTATTTTGTGATATTTTTTTTCTCCAGTTCTTTTTCTTCTATTCTGCTGTCTCCAGCTACTGCCACATCCACTATCCATTTTTTTTTTGTCTTTCTTATCCACAACTGTTAAGTCTTGGGTGTTGTGTGGCAGGTGCTTATCCATCTGAATTCTAAAGTCCCAGAGCACTTTTGCTTCTTCATTTCCTATTACTTTGTCTATTGTGTAGACCCACCAGTTGTTGTTGTTTGATATTTATTTCCAAGGAGCTCAATATGCTATATATGACCCTATTTTTCCCTCCAGGTGCATGCATATGGGTTCACAGGTCTCCATCACTGGAGGCTTTCAAGAAGAGACTGGACAGCCACTTGTCTGAAATGGTCTAGGGTCTCCTACTCCAGCAGGGGGCTGGACTAGAAGACCTCCAAGGTCCCTTCCAGCTCTGTCATTCTGTTCTGTTACGATGGTAGTTAGGAATTTTCCCATCAGTAGAACATCACCTCAAGTTAAAAAACAGTTAGGTTATTACATTATGGGGCCAAATCAATTCTAACTTTCATGCTTCAGTGGAGATTTAAATTCAGAACTAATACTGATTTGGATTTTCCAGAACCAAAACAAAAAAGGAAGCTGTGGCCGTTCCCGGGGGGGGGGGCTAAATTAATCCCATCCTTCCATCAAACCATCTCTGCTTCCTCTTTCTCTTTTCATCCCCTGAAATCGTCCAGAAGGTGGCTAGTCCCTGGCATACAATTTCATTGCCAAGGGGGGGGGGGGTTACAGCTAAAGCTTCCCAGCACCGTCCAAGTGGGAAAGCGCGCTCCGTCGCCCCCGCAAGTCCTCACCCCCTCCTCAATTCTGCCTGGCTTCATTTGGGGAGGAATTTGAAACCAAAGGGAGTCCTGTCCGCCTCTTTCCTTCCCTCCCAGCTCAGAGGATCGTAAACGACCCCGGATGGCTCTTCCCACCCAGCCTTCCCCCCCCCCTTAATTTTCCTTTTCAATGAAACCCACATGGACCCTGTTTGCAAATCCAACCCCCCCCCCCCCCCGCGCGCCTCCACCGGCTCTGCCCTCTCTCTCTCTCCCCCCCCCCGCACGCAAACTTTCCCCCAAAGCCCAGGAAACGGAGGAAGATGGGGAGGGGGAGGATAGAGAAGCCACCCCGACATGTCCGGATAACCCCCCCCCCCACTCCTTCCTTCCCTCCCTGCCCGCTCGCCCAAACTCTCCGCCAGGCGAAGCGTAATTACGCAGCGAGCCCGGCACTTTGGAGAGGCGCCCGGCTCTCGACATTGTCGGGAGAGGCTCTTTTCCATGCAAGGTTGGGGGGGGAAGAGTTTTTTTGGGGGACGGACGGACGGGAGGGGGTTCCCGGTGTCGGACGGTTTTGCCAAGGAAAGAAAATCAGCTTTAGAAGAAGAGGAGCAGAAGAGGGCAGAGGAAGAGAAGCGAGAGACCGAAAGGAGAGAGAGAGCGAGAGAGAGAGAATGAGAGAGGGAAAAACAGACAGACAGACAGAGAGAGAATGAGAGAAGGAAAGAGAGAGAGAGAGAGAGAGAGAGAAAGGGAGACACAGAGAGAGAGAATGAGAGGGGGGAAAACAGAGAGAGAGAATGAGAGAGGGAAAGAGAAAGGCAGAGAGAGAGAGAGAAAGAGGGAGGAAGAAAGAGAGAACGTGTGTATGTGTGTGTGAATGAGAGAGAGAGTGAGAGGGAGAGAAAGAGGGAAAGAGAATGAGAGAGGGAAAAGATAGAGAGAGGGAAAGAGAGAAAGAGAATGAGAGAGAAAGAATGAGGGAGAGAGAAAGAGCAGGAAAGAGAGTGTGTGTGTGTGTGTGTGAGAGAGAGAGAGACCCCTGGCAAAAACCTCTGCCCCCCCTCGGGGTTACCTGGCCTTGCGCCCCCCAGGACCACCACAGGGCGGCGGCCGTCAGCAGAGACAAGCCGGCGGGACGGCCCATCTTCGCCCCTCCGGCTGGGGCGCTGCCTGCTGGGGAAGCGGCCGGCGGCTGCGGAGGCTCAGCCCGTATCCGCTCGGGCTGGCGGGCTGGCTGGCTGAGCCCCCGCCCGGCTCCCCTCTCCGTCCTCCCCCGAGGCTGCCAGCCCGGTCCGCTTCTCCCGCGCAGCCGTCCAGTCTGGCCGCCTTCCCGGGGCGGGCGGGTCACCTGCGACGGCGGGGCGGGGGGGGGGGGCTTCGAGGTCCCCCCCTCCCCTAGCCAGCCCTGGTTTGAGGCGGGGGGCGCGGGCGCGGCTTGGGCTAACGGGAGAGGGGGAGGAGGCGCGGTTGCGCTTTTCCCGGCTGGTTGGGGGGGGGTCCCCTTTGACTTTTGGGGGGTTCCTTTTTCTTTTAGTCTAAGAAACTAGGTAGAAGGCCCCCCCCCCCCTTCCCCGGTGGACTTTTTCTTCTCCTCCTTCTTTTTCCTTTCTTTCTCTTCCCGTTTTTCTTCTACTGCTTCTTTTTTACTTTCTTGTTTTCCTTTCTGTCCCTTTCATTCAACTTTTCTCCTTTCCTTCCTTCCTTCCTCCCTCCCTCCCTCTCTCCCTTCTCCTTTTGTCTCTCTCTCTCTCCCCATCCCCTTTTCTTTTCCTATCCCTTCCTTCTTCCCTTTCATCCTTCTTTTTTTCCTTCTTCCACTTTTCCCCTCCTCCCTCCCTTCCCCTTTCCCCCCCTTCCTTTCTTTCCCTCTCAATTCCTTCCTTTCTTCTCCCAATTATACTATTTCCACGTACAGCTGGGCCACCTCGAGATGAACAAGAGAGTAAAAAGCAGAAAGTTTTTCCTAGGTGTCCCTTCTGTCTGAAATTTTTAATCGCACAAATCAACCAGAAACGGAGGGCTTCTCCCTTATTTCCTTTGCCACCCACCTCACAGCTGAGGACAGAGAAAGGGCTCTATCCCATACACTGAAGAACCAGCCGTGGTGTTATTTTGTCTCCCATGCATAAATATTTTTTTCCTCCTTGTGATGTTTCTCATGCCAACATCGACCACAAATTTCAGAAACAGGAAAGGGGGTGTGAGAGGGAAGGGAAGAAACCAGAAGGCTGGGTAGAGAGGCCTTGCTAGAGAACCAGGAGACAAAGCACAGCTTTGTGTGGAAATTACGTTAATATGCAGGTATAAATGAGCTCTTAGAAATGATAATGGGTTTGAGAATGGAAAGGCCACCCATCTTGCACTGGGGACACCAACTCAGAGCCTCTTGCTCAGATGCCACCAACTGTGGAGAGGCGTCTCCAAGGGTGCTCTTTTTTTTTTATTATTTCCATCTTACGGTTCTTAATTGTGAATTAGATGCCTTCTCTTTTGACTCACTGCAGGCTGAGAAGATGCTCGTTGCCGGGTTATAGTTGAGGGAGAGGCCAACTCAAAAGAGGGGATTTTCTCAGTTGGGTTGATGATGGTGGCCCCCATCTCTTAATCTGCTGGTTCGATGGTGGTTAAGAGATTGAGCCAAGTTCAGGTCCAGGAGAACGATTGGCCTTATCCTAACAAGAGAAGACTTGTAGCTCAGAGTTATACTGTGGTGTTCCTTGGTGCTCTCTGAGCTTGGTTGTTTTCTTGCAGACATTTCATTACCCAACTAGGTAACATCATCATTGCTGGAAGGCACCTTCAACTTCTGGAGGCAAGTCGTTTCACTGATTAATTGTTCCTCCAACCAATGATCAAGTAGCTTTTGGTCCCCCAAAGTTGCCTCCTCAGCTTTGTGGGACAGATTCATTCTCTCCCACTGAATCTCAAAAACGTGTGTGCACAGATGCTTACATAGTTGAGGACATTCCGCAAATTTGTTCAAGGAGAAGTGGAAGCATTTGCAGATGTTTGTCTCTGGCTGTTCCAAGCGGCTTAACCTTGAAGCAAGGATGGAGTAAAAACATTGGGTGGTCTTCCTTACCTTGGTAACTCCTAGAATTGTCTGGACTCCTATAATTGGCAAAGTACCCATGAACCAGATCATAAATTTGACACCCGGAGAGAAGATGTCTTGAAAACTCCTTAGAAGACCTTAATGCCCCCTACACCTTCATTTGCCCCATCCTAAGCTTCTTGAAATTGAGGGAGAAGAAAAAAGGCAGCTTTAAGGCTCAGAAGAGCTATGTTCTGGATACCTTCCAAATTCTCGCTTTGTCTCTTGAGTGTTTTTGGCTTTCTTCCCTTTTTTTAATGCATTCCTCAAGAGTCCTGCAGCTCCTTAATAAGACTTAACTTATGGTGAGACAAATCTCACAACTCATTTCAAATGTAAAGAACAGTGCCCTCTAGTGGACAATGTTTTATATCATCAGATTTGGTTGGTTTTTTAAAATTGTTTTGAAAAACGGAATGTGTGTTTGAGGGTCTTTATATATGTGTCTCAGTGGTGGGATTCAGCCGGTTCGCACCACTTCGGCAGAACCGGTAGCTAATTTTTTGTTGCCCAGGCCCAGAATGGACTTCCAGAAGTGGCACCAGACAGAGAACCGGTTGTTCACATATTTGAATCCCACCACTGATGTGTCTGCTTGTGTGTGTGTGTGTGTCTATATATAATTCGTGCATATGTTTGTGCATAAGCCTGTGTATGTATGTGTGTATAAACTGTACATATGCTTCTGTGTATTTGTGTCTATCTATCTATCTATCTATCTATCTATCTATCTATCTATCTATCTATCTATCTATCTATCTATCTACCTACCTACCTACCCACCCACCTACCTACCTACCTACTTACCTACCTATCATCTCCAGTATATATTTTCTTTCTTTCTTTCTTTCTTTCTTTCTTTCTTTCTTTCTTTCTTTCTTTCTTTCTTTCTTTCTTTCTTTCTTTCTTTCTTTCTTTCTTTCTTTCTTTCTTTCTTTCCTTCTTTCTCTTTTTTTTTCTTTCCTTTCTCTATCCATTATCTCCCTCTCTCTCCATCCATCCATCCATCCATCCATCCCTGTCTGTCTGTCTGTCTGTCTGTCTGTCTGTCTATCTATCTATCTATCTATCTATCTATCTATCTATCTATCTATCTATCTATCTATCTATCTATCTATCTATCTATCTATCTATCTATCTATCTATCTATCTGTCTGTCTGTCTGTCTGTCTGTCTGTGTCTGTATATGTATATGTATATGTATATGTATGTGTGTGCATATATATGTGTGTGTTTGGATATAGATACCCCATATATCTTTGTGTATGTATATATATGTATTTGTGTGTATATAATACATATGTATATGTATTTACATATTATGTTTGTGCATGTATATGTGCGTATGTACATGTGTTTCTGTACATTTTGTGTGTATATCTGTGTGTGCATATGCACATTTACATATTTATGTGTCCGTGTGTGTCCGTGTGTATGTGTACATTTATATGTGTGTATATGTGTGTGATACTTGTGTGTACGGCATTGTCCCGACGTCAAAGAGGGCGGCTCCATCGCTCTGTCCTGAAAGCAGCTTCCCCAACCTGGCGCCCCCAGATGTGCTGTGGGAGGGGGACAACTGGGGCACCCCCCAGCCCGCTTTGCGAGGCTCCCTTTACAGCAGCCAAAAGACCCCCCCAACCAGCAGAGGGCGCCCCGTTGGGGAAGGACTAAGCTAAACCTTCCTGGAGGAGGCGGAGAGAAAGAGGCGGAGGCGGGGCAAGCTGAGACGCGTCATCCTCCGCGCTCCTCCCTCCCTCCCTCGCTCACGCCCTCCTTCCCGGAAGTTCCTCCGCCAAAACCCGTCCGCCGCTTGGGGAAAAAGCGCCCCGCTCCCTCCGTTCCGGCCGCCATTCGGTCCCACCCCCCGACGTTCGCTCAGGTCTGTGCGGCCGCGGAGCGTCCTCGGGCGCCTCTGGGCGGGCAGGAGGCGGAGCAGGAGGAGGAGGAGCAGAAGGAAGAGGAGGAGGCCGTCCGGCGGGGAAGGGGCGTCGTCGGCCCGCCTGCGCCCCGCCTGCCGCCCGCGCCACGTCTCGGAGGAGGAGGAGGAGGAAGGGCGCCTCGGGCCGAGCCGGGCAGGTCAGCGGGACGAAGGGCCGGGAATGGAGGGGGGGGGAGTTGCGGGGGTGAGGCTGAGTACCCTCTGCGTGTGTTTGTGTGTCTGTGAGTATACAAGTCACACCCTTGTGCAAACACACACCCGTCGAAACACGCCTCCGTGTCGGGGACGCTGGGGGGGGGAATCCCTGGGGATGAGGGCGAGTGGGGATGGTCTGCACACGTATCTTGCAACACACGCGTCTCTTGTGTGTGAGAATCTGGGTCCTTCCCTTGTGATGGTGGGGTGTTTGTGTGCCTGTCGGTTGCGTCGTAGGAAATGGGCTCTGTGGGCTCTGTAGAGCCGGGGAGGGGTGAGGTGGAGGGGATGGTGTATGTGTGTGTGTTTGTGTGTGTATACCTGCGTGTATGTGTATGAAGTTGGTTGATGGGTTTTATAGACCTAGGAAGGTTTAAAGGTTCGGTGTGCGGTGTGTATGTCTGTTTGTGTTTATGGGCCCTATAGACTTGGATAGGAGTGATGTAGAGGGGTATCTGGGTGGGTGGGTGTGTACTTGTGTGTGAAGTTGCTTCATGGACTGCATAGACCAGGATAAGGGTAAGGTTTGATGTGTGTGTGTGTGTGTGTGTATGTACATCAGTATAAAGTTGATTTATGGACTGTATAGAGCTGGGTAGGTGTGATGTAGGGTGTGCATGTGTGTGTACCTGTGTGTATGTGTATAAAGTTGGTTTATGGATTATATGGACTTGGGAAGATTTAAGGTTTGATGTGGGGTGTGTGTGTACATAGGTATGTACATGTATAAAGTTGCTTTATGGACCATACAGACCAGGTCAGTGTAAGATGTGATGTGTGTCTCTGTGTGTACTTCTATGAAGTTCGTTTATGGACTTTATAATCCAGAGTAGGTGCGATGTGTGGTCAAGGACTCTGAAACTGGTTGTTGTTGCAATGGTTGGGTGGCTTGAACATGCCTAGTGAGGCCTCCATGGAGGTTAAGAGTCATTGTTGTGCCTGCCTATTTGCATTTGTCGGAGACTGGCGTTGTGAACAGAGGCTGCCAGTCTGGCCCCAAAAGGGGAGGTTGAGGTGTGCTAAAGACTCTAATCCTGCTCCTTTCCCAAGGAACATGGGCTTGGATACACCATCCCTTCCCCTCCGGCCCTCCCAGCTGTCAAGGCTGCTAACATCGGATGCTTTTGCTTTGACAACAGTTAGAGATGCAACCATTTTCTTCTTATGTTTTACTTTTAGAGTTAGATGATGCTGGGGGGGGGGGGAGGAATGTGCATGAGAGTTTAGATAGACATAACAATACTGGACCTAGTGTGTGACCCAGGGTTATTGTAATAAGAGAAGATAAGAATTGGCGGGCTGGAGGTCTGGAGGGAAAGCCTGCATTTCAAACTAATTGGAGAATGTGATTTATGACAGTTAATTGGAGGAGGGAATTGTGCTTTGATACTATGTGCTCAGGGGAGGGGAATCCAGTTTTTGGCTGTGATGCTATGCTTCTCAAATAAAGATTCTTTAAGGTAAACAATGCCTGGAAGTTCTTTGAAGAGTTTCATCTGTCGGAACCATGACACCAGCAAGTTGTGTTAGGCTACAGCCCACCTGCCCAGAGAAGTCAACCCTCCCAAGGTGGACATTGAGGGTTGAAGTCTTGAGGATCTAAAGCTGTCTTCTAAATGCCATGAAGGACGGGACTTTAATGTCTTGCTAACACATTTCTAAGAGGTATCTTAGGATGGCAACTAAACATGGAACGTCTTGAGGTCTTCAATGAGGTCCCATAAAAGTCGTCTCCTCTTAAGTGCCCCATAAAAGACAGCCTTTGCAAATTGCTTTCTGCATCTTGAGTAAGCAAAATCTATAATTTATCCTTGTGAGGAGCCAGCAGATATTGTTATCTGAAACGGAGTAGCCTCCTTGCATGATTTCTGGCCCTTGCATTGTGTGAGAGTCGATGCTGAGCTTCTTACTTCTTCTTGGGCTGAATTCTTCTGTACAGGTAGTTCTCGACTTAAGACCTCAACTGAGCCCAAAATTTCTGTTGCTAAGCGAGACAGTTGATAGCTGAGTTTTGCCCCATTTCTACGACCTTTCTTGCCACAGTTGTTAAGTGGATCACTGCGGTTCATAAGTTAGTCACACGGTTGTTAAGTGACTGTGGCTTCCCCATTGACTTTGCTTAACAGAAGGTCGCAAAAGGGGATCGCGTGACCCCGGGACACTGCAACCGTCATAAATACGAGTCAGTTGCCAAGAGTCTGAATTTTGATCACATGACCATGGGGATGCTGCAACGATCATAACTGAAAAAATGGACATAACTCACTTTTTTCAGTGTTGTTGAAACTTCAGTCACTAAATGAACTGTTGTAATTTGAGGACTAGCCTGTAATCTTTATTTCTTGCTTTCTTCACACAAAGCGAAGCAACGTTAATAGGCAATAGGCCTCTTTTCCCGTCCTCAGTTAGTAATACATTCATCTGCAATAAGAGATATTTTAATCTCTGCCAAATACTTAGCCTCATAAACACATGCATAGTCCTATAAATCAAACTGTCCATGCTTGGTGGGATAAAATAGTCTGGCTGGGCAGTTGCCATGATGAAAATAAAAGGCAACTGGTAATGTGATTAGTAAATGAAAATAGTTTTGTTTCCACTCATCACCGGACCCTGATCCAGCCTGTGTGATTCCCATGCCACAACCTCAAGAAAGTTTGGATGAATTCCATGTGTTGCTCAGAGATTCATAACACATCCTGAAATCTTTGGTTTGTGAATTTCCTCCCCAAACTCCTTAGTTTTATCATCCAGCCTCTAGGAGCCTAAGCAGGCTCCCACTCCCGTCTCTGAGATGGTGGCAATATGACTTACATAAGGATTGGCACTCAGTGAGCCCAGAATTATATGTGGCAGATGTAGGTGATCTTTAAAAAAAAAAAAAAAAAAACCCCACAAGGAACTATTTTTAAAAAGGAGTGTCATCCTGTATGTGTGTGCGTTTTTGTCTGTTTATCTCGGTGTGTGATGTAACTCAACCATTGTTTTCTTTCTCTGCAGCTACTCTTAAATGATCTCCAGAAATTCTTCAGTTGTCCATCAAGTGGGCTGGAACTAAACCAAATTGCTTGCTGCAAATAAATTGGTGCAGAAGCCCTCACGATGCGCGGGCTGTCTTTTGGCTCCCAGCGGTATTGATGGAGAAAAACTGGACCCAGTAGGTCACTTGGAAAATTCCACTGGGGAAATATTTCCCTTGGGCCTTCGCTCCTTCAGCCATGGAGTCTTCGGTGACCATTCAGGAAGCCAGCAATGGCACCCCCAGCAGTTCTGAACAGCAACCAGACCTGGAGGCCAAATCTAAGCGGACAAAGGAAGATGTTAACTGTAAGCAGCTTCTTTGGATATTAATATTTTTTTAGGGAGCATTTTTGTTACTGTCGTTGGATTGTAATGGTGGAAGGATAGGAAGAACTTTGGCAAAATAAGCTGTCATTCCAGATGCATTGGGAAGATTCAAGGTGGTGATCTGTTCCTGAGTTTTCCTCCTAGTGACTAAGTCAGTGGTATCTTTCGCGGCTAATACTAGGGAGATACCTACCATTGTCTATGTGCTTGTCTGTTGTTGCACTCACTGGGTGATTAAACTCCAGACATAGCTCTAAGACTTTCTTCCACTTCTTCTTTGCTTTTTCCACCTACCTCTTCCATCTTCCCTTTTCTCTGGAAAATGAAAGAACAAAGCTGTTAAATCAGCACTGGGTGGGTGGGTGGGGGGCTTTAGTCTGGAAAGTCTCTGTCTTGGGAGTCACATCTTAAAATAATTCAAAGTAATAAGGAGTATAACAGAACTGGAAAGGACCTTGGAGGTCTTCTAATCCAACCCCCTGCTCAGGCAGGAAACCCTATAATATTTCAGACAAAAGGTTGTCTAATCTCTTCTTTAAAACCTCCAGTGTTGGAGCATTCACAACTTCTGGAGGCAGCTTAAATTTTGGCAGTTTGAGAGCCATAGATGCTCACTCTGGCTCCATAGAGGCGACTCGCAACCAGTCAGCCTGAAAAATGACAATCAGACGAAGAGAAAATTAGGCACAGAGTGGCATCAGAGTATCTGTTTTGCATCAAACTCCTCTGTAATTGAAAGCAGAGCATAAGGGAGATAGGAAGAGCATCTGCCTGAGAGTCTTCTAACTTGCTGTCCATTAAGGTGGATTATACCAAACTACATGGATCGCTTCTCTCTTCCTTGTGAGGATTTAGAAACATCAGGAAAGAGGGAGAAATATATTTCTGTTGAACCCAGCGAGGGGAGGGATGTGTTAGGCATATGGTTGATGCATAAGCAAATCCTATCTCCCTGTCCAATATTTCAGGAATGTTCCCGACTAGATACAATTTTATTATAAGAGCCGTGGTGGCGCAGTGGTTAAAATGCAGTACTGCAGGTTAACTCTGCCCACTGCCAGGAGTTTGATCCTGACCGGCTCATGGTTGACTCAGCCTTCCATCCTTCCGAGGTCAGTAAAATGAGGACCCAGGTTGTTGGGGGAAATATGTAAACCGCTTAGAGAGGGCTGGAAAGCACTGTGAAGCAATATATAAGTCTAACTGCTATTGCTATTACGTTTTTATTTGTTAAGTTTGGTGTGTAAAGTGATTTAAGAGTAGAGTATATTGGGTGTTTCAAGGAGAGAAGCAACCTGGAATTAAGGAGAAACTTCCTAACAGTGAGGACAATTAACCAGTGGAACAGCTTGCCTCCAGATGTTGTGGGTGCTCCATCACTGGAGGTTTTTAAGAAGAGACTGGACAGTCACTTGTCTGAAATGGTATAGGCTCTCCTGCTTGAGTAGAGGGATGGACTAGATGGCCTCCAAGGTCCCTTCCAGCTCTATTCTGATGGGTTGTTCTCTCAGTGGCTCCTTGAGCGTATGAACAGGTAAGAGCACGGCATCCCCCGTTAACCTCTTCCCAACCCCTGTTCTTTTTTTTTTTTCAGTGGTTAGTGTAAATAACAGCAGAGTGCCAACCGAAGGGGACACCTTGGCCCTCAAGAACAGCCCAGATCCTTGTGCGAACGGACCGACATCTTACGACCCCGAACAGCCCGTGACTTTTGGCCCCATCAAAAGCTCCCGGGAGGAAGAAGCAGCTTCAGGTGTGCTTGGTGTCCGTGAGCACCTAGAGGCATCTCAGGGCGATAGTGAGGAGAGCTTAGCTCTTAGGAAGGACACCTTGCAGTCTCTCAAACTAAGCCTCCCCTTACAAGAAACCAAACTGTGTAAGCATCTCTTCACGGTGGAGCTCAGCTGTTCTTCCTTGCTCCACCTCAAAGAAGTTTTTTTTCTTCCCCTCCTCCTTTATTTCTATATTTCTGTGCCTCTGCAGAATCTCTTCTGAATGCCGCTTTTGAAAGCATGAGCTGACTCTAAACCTTGGCCTCTCCGACTTTGCCTTTAACAAATTGGCTTGCTTTTTTTTAATGACCTGCTGGGTTGCAATCAAGGTGTGCCATTGCAATTCCCTTAGAAACAAGGAATTTTCCCTCTAATCAGAGGTCCCCAACCTTTGGGGCACCAGGGACCGGTTCCGTGGAGAGACGTTTTTTCCATGGACCGGAGGGTCCGTGGTTTTGTGTGCTGCCTGCATCTCGCAGATGGGGCTTTGCTTGTTTGTGCAGATCGGGTGCTGGCATGCCGTGGCCCGGTACCGGTCCACGGACCGGAGGTTGGGGGCCCCTGCTCTAATTGATGTCGTTACCGACCTCAACGCGCCTGTGCGTGCTAAAATTGATCAGACAAAACATTGCATAGGTCAAGAAGAACAAAATAGAGGTAGTCCTCGACTTAGGACTGAGTCCCAAATTTGGCCCATTTTACCTTTCTTGCCACAGCTGTTAAGGAAATCACTGCAGTTGTTCACTCAGTAACACGGTTGTTACCTAAATCTAGCTTCCCCATTGGCTTTGCTGGTCAGAAGGACGCAAACAGGGACCACGTGGCCCCTGCAACCGTCAAAAACGTGAGCTAGTTGCCAAGTCTGAATTTTGTCCATCTGACCCTGGGGATGCTGCAGTCGTCGTGTGAAAGACAGAACTCACTTTTTTTCAGTGCTGTTGTAACTTCGAACAGTCAAGTAAACAAACCTGTAAGCCGAGGACTAACTGGGATAGTTTTTTAATTGTCAACACAGGTACTGTTCAACTTACGACTTGTTGCTGAGTGGCCATTTGAAGTTCCAAGGGAGGTTACTAACAACCTGGATTTGAAGTTCTGACAGCCACACACCCACGGCTGTCACAGGATCACGTATGCTTGGCAACCGGGTTGCATTAACAGCCGTCTGCAGTGTCCCGTGGTCATGTGTCCACATTTCACTTCTGCTAAGTGACAATCCTGTGTTGATTGAACACCCTCCTCCCAGCCTCCAGACAAGGATCAAAAATTGAGTCATGCTTCTCTGTTGAGCCCGTGCCATCGCCGTCATTTCCCTGTGGCTCTCAGAGGCTAAGAAATTCCAGGGAAAAATCTGGCTGTCTTCCTGTAAATGAGATGGTGGTGCAAAGTCCATCCAGTTGGGGCGGATGGACTTGCTGGATCCTATTCTGAACGAGGGGCAGTAATTATTCCCTGACTGATTGATTTAATCGATGTGTTAATTAATGGTCTCCCCATCTGGAGAAGGAGACGCTGGGCGGCTAACCACACCTTAACTATTAAAAATAATGTTAGCAAAGTATAAAACCACGGTTCCTTTTGAGGCTTTTGGGACTATAGCATTCTCATCCTAATTAAGTTAGTATCCAAAACATTTTTAAAGTATGCTGTTGTTCAACTCCGGGATACTGAAAAAGTTCTCAAGCTCTTTCCTCTTTGCTTCAGACACAGCAAAAAAAATCAATTCCTTCAAAACAAAGAGAAATTAGCCTCTTTCTCCTCCCCCCCCCTTCTTTTTACCTTGGGTCTAAATTTCTGACGACTTTGCAAAGAACTCACAGACCTTCCTGTCTGCCCTACCTCCTTGTTTGTTGTCCCCGAACAACTTAACGTGCTCTTCCTTCCTTCCACAGGCTCAGCCGATGCTCCTCTCCCGCTGGAGAAGGAAGAACAGATCCGGCTTCAGGCACGGAAGCGCCTGGAAGAACAGCTCAAGCAGTATCGGGTCAAGAGGCATCAAGAGAGAGTAAGTGCCTAGCAAAAAAGGATTCACACAGGTGTGTTTTTACTCATTGCACCGTCTGCCAGACGGTTAGACTGGAACTGGCATTTTTGTCCACTGATCGGAGATAAGCAGAGGTTTGATGTTTGATGGTGTTAAAGGAATTGTTGCAGGATGTCAGCTGTTCTGAGTAAAGCTGCCTTTGGCAATTGACTGATGGGGATTGTGTCAATGCCAATATTATGGTTCATCGTAGAGTCAGCTGGATTTGGCATTTTTGTCCACCTATCCAGTCCTTCCCAAGGACCTGAGATAAGCAGATGTTGCTAATAACATTAAAAGTAACTTCACAGGATGTCAGCTGTTCCAAGTAAAGCTGCCTTGGGCAATTGACTGATGGGGATTGTGTCAAGGCCGCTGATGTTCAAGTTGACCAGTGGTGGTGATGTCAATGCCAGTGGTGCTCCAGATGTTTTGGGATTGCACCCAAGGCGCCTATTACTATTGGTACCACCCTTGCTTGCCTTTGCCACAGTCGTTCTATTTCTATTTGTAGGTCTTTCTATTTTTTTATCTTCTCCAGTTCTTTCTCTTCTCTTCTGCTGTCTCCAGACACTGCCACATCCACTATCCAGACTTTTTTGTCTTTCTTATTGACAATTGTTAAGTCCGGGGTGTTATGTGGCAGGTCCTTGTCTATTTGAATTCTGAAGTCCCAGAGCAATTTATTATTGTTATTGTTGTTGTTTGTTGATGTTTGTTTTTATTATATTATATTTTATTATTATTGTTTTATTATTTACTACTACTATGCTTACTTTTCCATTTTCCCCCCTTCCTGTTCTTCCTTTCCTGCCTTCTTTCTTTCACTCCAGATGTTTACAGCTAAGAGCCGCCTCTCCAGCACCCTGGATCCCGAGCTGATGTTTCATCCGGAGCTCTTACCAAGGGCCAGCCCCGTGGCGATGACCAAAGAATATTCCTTTTTGCGAACCAGCGTCCCGCGAGGACCGAAAGTGGGGAGCCTGGGCCTCCCAGCTTCCTCGAGAGAGAAAAAAAGTTCCAAATCTTCCAAAACAAGCCGGATTCGGTCTCTGGCAGATTATCGAACGGAAAACCCCGACGGCAGCACCGGTGGGACCGTCCCGGTGGCCAATTCCTGGGGCGGATCCCTGAAACCCAACTCCAACAGTCTGACCTCGGTTGTGTCTTCCGTCAGCCTGACCCCCGATTCAGATGACCGGCTGGAAGCTTCGTCCTTGGCGGGAGACAGCCTGTCGGAAATGGACGGCAGCGAAGCAGGAATGAGGCTGGACGGCAACGAAAGCGACAGCTCGACCTACAGCAGTGTGTCGGGAAGAGGCCCCACTTCCTCCAGCCCCAAAAGCAAGCAGGGTATGGCCTTCACCGTCAACGGGCAGAAGATCCCGTTGGATGCTGTGGGACAGTTTCCTTCCATCAGGGAGGTCCTCCAGGCTGCGGCAACAGAGTACCGGGCTCAGGACCAGGAAGTCAATGGGGAAGCCAGAAGCCGGCGGGACAGTATTTCTAGCAGGTAAAGCTGTTTGGGCATCTTCTCCAACTCGGAAGGCTCCAGCTGGGAGACTTTTGTCCCAAAGGTGCTTTTTCAAAAGGCAACTGGGCTTTGTCTGTCCTGGAAACAAAGAAAGCTCCTTCCTTCTTTCAGTTCTGAACTGAAGAAGCTTCATGGGTGAGAAGATGTTTTTCTTTGAAGATGTTCTGCTTCTCATCCAAGAAGCTTCTTCAGTTCCTCTCATCCAAGAAGCTTCTTCAGTTCAGAACTGAAGGAAGGAAGGAACTTTTTTGCTTCCAGGAAAGGAAGTCCAGTTGCCTTTTTGAAAAAGCACCTTTGGGACAACCATGCCCTGCTTGACGGAGAATCTCCATAGGCATCTTGAATTCTTTTCTTGCATTTGTTTGATCCGCTAAGGAACATCTTAGTTTTTTTTATAATTGGTACAGCTTCACAAAGTGTGCCTCTATTTTGTCTCGCCCCAGCATATCCATGGAAAGTTCAGTCGCTGGGACCCACGATGAGCTGCTTCAAGTCCTCAAAGAGAAGATGAGGCTCGAAGGACAATTGGAGGCTCTGTCATTGGAAGCCAATGAGGTACAAAAGGATCTTCTACTTAAAAAAAATCATCCTCCAGGATGGAGAGAAACCTACACTGCTCCTCTAGGTTTAAGGATGGGTTATGGAATACATCGGGTGTCTATGGAAGGAGGATCGCATTTCAGGCTATTGTTGATAGATCTGGTCTTAGCTGCAGCTCTCAGAACCTCTTGAGATGGTAGGATCTTAGACTGGGAAGGAGCCAGCTAAGCCAGAGGGTTCAATTTGCTTCCTGGTGCAGGAATCTCAATAAAAGCATTCCCAGGAGATGGTGGTCCAGCCTCTTTTCTTCCTAGACAGTGAATGTGAAAATAATATGGGATGGTTTGTGAAATTGATGGCTGTTTGGCATGGTTGTTACCCATGTCTACTACTACCCACATGTAAAAAAATCCATGGAGATGTCTGCTCCTATGTCCAAAAAAATAGAGGATATTATAGAAGGTTTTGATGGCCCACCTCAGCTCAACACCTCTGTTACTGCCTTGCTCGGATAGACAATTGGAAACTGGATTTTGTCTTTGTGCAGGCCCTCAAAGAAAAAGCAGAATTGCAAGCCCAGCTGGCTGCGGTCCAGATGAAACTCCAAACCCACCTGGAGCATTCACAGACCAGCCAGCAGAAGCAAGACTCCCTGAATTCAGAGGTGGCTACCTTGAAGCAGTCCTGCTGGGAACTGGAACGTGCCATGGCTGAGCTACAAACCACGTTGGAGGCCAAGAACGCAGGCTTGCTGGCTTCTCATCACGACCTGCAGTTGGCAGAAGAACAGTACCAGAGACTGATGGGGAAGGTGGAAGACTTGCAGAAAAATGTCCTTAGCAAGGATAGCATGGGTGAGTAGAACCAAGCTGAACGTGTTCAATCCACCCGTTCTTCCGTGAGGACCTTACAAAGCCTCAAGTCCCGCAGCCGTTCTTCGTATGTTTTAGCCTCCAGACCTTGGATTATCTTAGTTGCTCTTCTCTCTGAATTTTTTTCTAAACTCTCAACATCTTTTTTGTGGTACGCTGACCAAAATTGGCTGCAGTATTCCAGGTGTGGTCTTACTAGGGTTTTATAAAGCGGTACTAATACTTCGCGTGATCTTGATTCTATGCCTCTGTTTTATACAACCCAGGATTGTATTAGCTTTTTTGGCTGCTGCTGCACACTGCTGGCTCGTGGTCAAGTGATCGTCCACTAGGACTCCAAGGTCCCTCTCTTACTTTCATTTAATATTTTTTTTCATCCGCCCTTTTAGTTCACGATCTCCGGCAACAGCTCTCCTCGTTACAAAGTCAGCTTCAGCAGGTCGAGCTGGACCGTGCGTCCTTGACCGGTAAGCTGAAGTCCTCTCAGGCAGAGATCTCGTCCCTGCAGAAAGTTCGGCACTGGTACCAACAACAGCTGGCTGTGGCTCAACAGGCAAGGATCCGTCTGCAGAGCGACATGGCCAACGTAAAGGTAAGCCCAGCTTCCTTCTCTCCCGTTCCTATTCGGTACCTGGAGCACGTTTTCGTATACGCAGTCTTATCATGCCCTTAATTCGGTTGATTTGATGGGCGATTGGCTGAATGCGGCCTTGAACTAGGCAACGGTTCTGCCTTAAAGGGGAAAGACTTTTCTGCGGGTTTCCCTAGACGTGATGGGATGTAGTGAGGAGGAGGAGGATCCCCAGGAAGGAGTGAATTCCAGGGCAGTAAGAGGCAATTCAGCCCGGATATTATATGTGAGAGAAAGAGGGGGGAAGACAGCCTCTCCCTAACAGTTCCCAGAGTATATTGTAGAGGCAGATAGCTGAGTGTTCAGCCTGGCAAGATTCTGTCTATAGGTGTGAAACAATAAAATAACTCAGCTTGGAAGTATCCCCAGGTATCATTTTTAGAGAATAGAGTAGAGTAGAGTAGAGTAGAGTAGAATAGAATAAGAAGGATGAAGAATAGAATAGAAATAGAGTAGAATAGAATAGAATTACAGAAGAGAAGAGAGATTACAGAATAGAATAGAATAGAATAGAATAGAATAGAATAGAATAGAATAGAATAGAATAGAATAGGGAATAGGATAGGATAGGATAGGATAGGATAGGATAGAATAGAATAGAATAGGGAATAGGATAGGATAGGATAGGATAAGGAACAGAATATCTTTGTTGTGATTGTGTAACTTACAACAAAATTAAGTAGAAATTAATAGACTTGCATCTGTGGCTAAGCCTTGTTGGTACGGGAGAGTGTGTCTTGGAATATGTTTGACTCTGAGCAAACCAGTTGTAGAGTCTTCCAAGGCCATTACAACGAAGGCTATTCTTATTCCCCCTTGTCCGTTTATTTAATTGGTTCATATGGCCCTCCATCCATCTCACAATGGCAGCCCTAGGCAACTAACTCTGGGCAACTCCCCATGATATAAAAACACAACGACGGTTAACCGAGAGCAACAGCAATCGGCAATAAATGGATCCTCTGCGTCTCTGTGTAAGTGCATCGGATGCACAGTTACAAGCAAGATCGCCTCTTAATCTAAAGCGGGCCATAAACTATAACCCCTAATAGCTTGGATTCCATTTCTTCATCTGTCTCTTAATGCAGCCCTTTCTCTCCTTCCACCCTTTCCCCAAGGCTGGACAGATGACCCAAGTCGGTCTGCTGGAGCATCTGAAGTTAGAGAACGTAACCCTGTCTCATCAATTAACAGAGACTCAGCATAGATCGATCAAAGAGAAGGAACGCATAGCTGCACAGCTGCAAAATATTGAGGTAAAGACGTCAGATTGCCTGAACATTTGATTGCCAAGCCTGTAAAAATCTGCAGAGAGGAACAAGGGATTGGTATTCACGAATATCCATCTCTGTATCTTCTCTCTGCACGCACTCTGATGCCTACCCAAAGTCCTGAAACACTATTTCTGGCCTCTGCCGCCAGGTTGACCGATGGTCTTGAACATCTGAAGGACTTCGGGTTCACCCCAGCTGGTCAATTATTTTTCAAAAACCAAAAGCTCTTTTGTCCATACGTGGATAAATGCAAAAACCGAACCAATCTTGCGTGGATTCAGTTACAGGTAGTCCTCAAACGTACGACCGCAATCGGGACTAGAATTTCTATCGCTAAGCAAGGTTTTTGTTAAACGGGTCGCCCCTGATTTGGCCCCCGTTGTTGTAACGTCTAACCGTTGCTAGACAGAGGTTGGGAGGTCGAGGACTACCTGTGTACAGGTAAATGCAGTGATTTTTATATTGGCATCCTGTGAAGCATGTGTAACACCTAAGCCCCTCATTTGGATCCAACGGCAAGGTGCTGTTAACTTCATGCAGGCCGTTCCCATTTCTTAGCTTGGCTTTGGCAGCTGTTGCCACGCTTCTAACAGCTTCTGATGCCCCTGCACAGGCTGACATGTTAGACCAGGAAGCGGCCTTTCTGCAGATCCAGGAGGCTAAGAGCATGGTAGAAGATGATTTGCAGAAGAAACTGGAGGAGTTTGAGGACGAGAAAGAACAGCTTCAGAAGATGGCTGATTCGGCAGCAGGATTGGAGCAGGAGCTGGAAAAGGTAATTTTGTACGTTGCATTACAGCCACAGATGTGGGATTCTCGGGTAAAGGTTGAGGTTGATTCCTGGGGTGGAATGTAGTCTGGATTCCCAGGAGGAAGAGGATAGTTTGTGTCTGAGAAAGAGGCTGAAGACGGTTCCTCCCTAATAGTTCCTGGAGTATATGCTTATATGGAGATGGTCGTTTGCTTTAACTTTTGCAAGGTTCTCTTGGTAAGGAACAACAACAAAATTCTGCTCGGAAGAATCATTATGTGCCTTTATTGGTTTTTGGAAGCTGACAACTCTTTTGAGTTAAGAGTCTATGGAGATTCTCAGTCCTCCAGGTCATGGTTGTCCCAAAAGTGCTTTTTCAAGAGGCAACTGGACTTTCGTGTTATTCTTTGAAGATGTTTCGCTTCTGAAGAAGCTTCTTGGATGAGAAGCGAAACGTCTTCAAAGAATAACAAGAAAGTCCAGTTGCCTCTTGAAAAAGCACCTTTGGGACGTTAAGAGTTAAGGCCAGGTAGGAGGATGCCTTCTTTTACCTTGAGAGGAGGTCATGGTGATGGTGAGCTTCTTTGTGTTCTTGGCCCAGGTCAAGTTGACGCTTCAACAGCGAGACTTACAGGTGGAAAGCCTGCAGCAGGAACAGCTGGATCTGATGAAACAGTTGACCTCTGCCCAAGAGACGTTACAGACCCAAGACCAAACCTTGGGTGAGCTTCAGGTGCGCTATGACGAACTGGAGGCCAGGCTGGCTGAGCTGCAAGGAGAGGCCGCCTCGAAGGACGACGCCCTCCGCTATTTGCAGAACGAGAAGATCGTTTTAGAAATCGCCCTGCAGGTAGCAAAGACGGGACAGGAAGGACTTGAAGAGGACATCCAGCAGTTAGGAGGCCACGCCGAGGCGGCCTCAGATGTTTTGGAGCAACTCAAGCAAGAAATAGCCATCAAATCACGTCAGGTAATCTGCTGCATTTGGCCATTCCTTTTTCTTTGCTGTTCTTGGCTATTAAGAGCTATTAAGTGCCCTGGTGGCGCAGTGGTTAGAATGCAGCATTGCAGGTTAACTCTGCCGACTGCCAGCAGTTTGATCCTGACCGGCTCAGGGTTGACTCAACCTTTCCATCCTTCCGATGTCGGTAAAATGAGGACTCAGATTGTTGGGGGCAACAGGCTGACTCTGCAAACCGCTTAGAGGGGGCTGTAGGGCACTATGAAGCGGTATATAAGTCTAAGTGCTATTGCTATTACAGGTACTCCTCAACTTACGACGACAGTTGAGCCCAAAATTTCAGTGGCTAAGCGAGACAATTCTTAAGTCAATTTTGCCCCATTTCACAACCTTTCTTGCCATCGTTGTTAAGCGAATCGCTGCAGCTGTTGATGGTCATTAAGCGAATCTGGCTTCCCCCGTTGACTTTGCTGGTCAGAAGGTTTCAAAAGGGGAATCCCGTGACCCCAGGACACGGCAACCGTCATACGTACATGCCAGTTGCCAAGCGTCTGAATTTTGATCATGTCACCACAAGGATGCCGCAACGGTCATCGGTATGAAAAAGGGTCATAAGTCCCTTTTTTCAGAGCTGTTGTAACCTTGAGCAGGCACTAAATGAACTGTTGTAAGTTGAGGACTTCCCTGTGTTGGTTAGAGCGGGGGTAGGCAACCTGGGCCCTTTTATGACTCGTGGACTTCAACTCCCAGAATTCCTGAGCCAGCCACGCTGAGGGGAAAGGGAGAGGTTTCCAAGCTGAGCCATGCTGGCTCAGGAATTCTGGGAGTTGAAGTCCACCAGTCATAAAAGGGCCAAGGTTGCCTAGCCCTGGGTTAGAGGGATGGAAATTAAGACGTTGGTCTCCTAGGTTGACTCTTGCTTCACGATTCTGCAGGAGAGCTTGAATTTTTCTTCTTCAGTTCTTATTCAGTGCTTCTTTTTATTCCTGTTCCTGGAAGGTGGAAAACCTGCAGCAGGAGAGTGGAAATCTGAAGAAGCAAACCCAGAAAGTGAAGGAACAGTATCTTCAACAGAAGGTGCGTAGTATGTGCGTAGTATGTAAGAGTGTGGGTCTATACATATGTTGTATATAGTATGTTTTAGGTGTGTGTTATGTATGTGTTTCACTTCGAGAGCGGGCAACTAAATTTCATTTTTTGATGTGTGCCATTGCGCCCAGTAAAAAAATGACACTAAAGGTTATCTTATCTTATCTTATCATCTTATCATCATCTCATCTTATCATCATCTTATCTTATCATCATCTTATCTTATCTTATCTTATCATCTTATCTTGTCTTCTTTTTCTAAATTTTCTCGCTTTGGAGAAACTGGAAAAAGGAAGTGTTTACCATGTTTTGCCCCTTAACCAGCCACTGTCAAATAAAGCACCCAAAATAATACAGATAGTCCTCAATTCAGAACTACTGTTGGGACCGTTTCCGTCACTAAGCAAGGCAGTTGTTCAGACGCCCGATTTTTGCGACCTTTCCCCCCCCCTCGGTTGCTAAGTGAATACCGTTGTTAAGTGAACCCAACAAATCCGGTTTCTCCCCTTGACTTTGCTTGTCGGAAGCCGGCTGGGGAAAGGTCACACGTGGTGATCACGTGACCCTGGGATAGTGCAACTGGCGTAAGTACATGCCAGTTGCCAAGCCTTTGAATTGCGAACTCGTGATGCAACGGTCGTAAGTGTGAAAACCAGTCACTTTTTGCAGTGGGCGTTGTAACTTTGAACAGTTACTAAACGATTCGCTGCAAGTCAAGCTTTCCCAGCAGGTAACTCTTGCTTTTGATAGCCCACAATAAATCTCGGCTTACGGCCATTCCTTTATGGCAACCAGGTGACCCCAGGGCGCTGTGTCCGTCATGAATACGTGCCACTTGCTGAGCGCCCGAATTTTGATCATGTGATCAACCGCCGTAAATGCAAGGACTGGCTGTAAATCGCTTTTTCCAGTGCCTTTGTAACTTCCAGTGGTTGCTAAACAGATGGTTGTAAATCAAGGACTACCTGTATAGTTTCCTGCCTAGAAATTTTGTGAGCTTTTCCCTAAAATCAAGGTAATTGTTTTTCCACTTTTCGACTGTCTCATAATACGTGTGTTTTTTTTTCTTGGCCTACTAATTCAAGATGTGCAGGGCTGAATCAACCAAAGTGTTTTGGACTTGCAAATCTGGCACATCTTTACAGCATCTTAAAGCACTTGCATTTCCCCCCCCCCTTGGGATCATAAACTGCCAGCTGCTTGTAAAACAGAGTTTGATATCCTGTAATATTTTCTATAAGACAATTCTCCCCCCCCCTAAATATTTTATTGGTTTTTAACAATTACAATCTTTAGTGCTTAGTAAACAACGTGTTGTCTGGGTTCACATATTTAATATTAACTTCTTCAGGATAAATCTGTTCAATACTGCACAATCCAGTTTTTTTTTCTTCCCAAATTGTTTACATTTTCCCAACACTATGCAAATACCATTCTTGCTGCTACTAATACATACAAAATTGAATATAAACATCCTCATCACATTTTCTAGTGTGATATAAATAACAATAATATCGGTTTATAACCTCTTTTCTAACCAGTTTCTGTTTCAAATGTATTTGCAATTAAAACCTCCTTATTAAATCAGTTTCTGTTTTTCGTGTTCTTATTTAAGTTTAATTTCCCGTCCATATTCGGAATATCTTTGTCAGTTATGGTTTTCTCAAGATTAGTTACGTTTATGCAGCTAACAGGGTTCGTTTATAGACGCCGTCCTCGTATATTTTCTATAAAGCAAT
Organism: Azemiops feae; assembly: GCA_023970755.1. Taxonomy (NCBI): domain Eukaryota; kingdom Metazoa; phylum Chordata; class Lepidosauria; order Squamata; family Viperidae; genus Azemiops; species Azemiops feae. The sequence continues at coordinate 448,931 of JALGBA010000510.1, forward strand.
TCTATTTTGTCCCCGACACGCAGGTGATGGTGGAGGCCTACCGCAGAGACGCGCTCTCCAAAGATCAGCTGATCAGTGAACTGAAGGCCACCAAGAAGAAGCTGGATGCGGAAATCAAAGAATTAAAGCGAGAATTCCTTCAGCTTCAGAGCGAGAAGAAAACCATGGAGGTGGAGAACTCCAAGCTAGCAAAGGAGCTGGTTCATATTGAGGAGCAGATGCAGGAACTGGAGAGCCAGCTTCAGGTGGCCCAGAAAGAACGAAACGAGATGGAGACAGAGCTACAGGTGGGAAGGAAATTTAGATTTAAGAAATAAATAGAATGAATGAATGAATGAATGAATGAATGAATGAATGAATGAATGCCAACACAGTGCTAGGCTGCATTAACAGAGGGATAGAATTGAGATCACGTGAAGTGTTAATATCACTTTACAAGGCCTTGGTAAGGCCACACTTGGAATACTGCATCCAGTTTTGGTCACCACGATGTAAAAAAAGATGTTGAGACTCTAGAAAGAGCGCAGAGAAGAGCAACAAAGATGATCAGGGGACCGTAGGCTAAAACATATAAGGAACGGTTGCTGGAATTGGGTATGTCTAGTTTAATGAAGAGAAGGACAAGGGGTGACATGATAGCAGCATTCCAATATTTGAGGGGCTGCCCCAAAGAAGAGGGAGTCAAGCTATTCTCCAAAGAAGCAACAGATGGAAACTAACCAAGGAGAGAAGCAACCTAGAACTAAGGAGAAACCTCCTGACAGTTAGAACAATTAACCAGTGGAACAACCTGCCTCCAGAAATGGTGAATGCTCCAACACTGGGAGTTTTTAAGAAGAGACTGGACAGCCATTTGTCCAAAATGGTATAGGGTTTTCTGCCTGAGCAGGGGGTTGGATTAGATGACCTCCAAGGTCCCTTCCAACTTTATTATTATTATTATTAAATAAACAGCAAGACATTTCTCTGGCTTGCCCTCCTTTTTTTAATCATTTTTCCCCGATAATTCATATTACAGATAGCCCTCGACTTACAGCAGTTCATTTAGTGTCCTTTCAAAGTTACAACACCATTTTTCACACTTAAATGACCGTTGTAGCATCCACCGTGGTCACATGATCAAAATTCAGCCACTCGGCTGATTTTTTTTTTTGGGTAAAATTTTTATTGATTTTTTCCATACAGTTCAGTAGTACTTCTTCAACAACGTGTTGTCTGAGTTTATCATTCACTAATACAAATTTAATTCCTAATCCTTTATTCTTTTCTCCAGCCATTGATAAAACAAGTCCGAAGTCTGGTAGTATTCTGTTTCTTCTTTTTTTTTCCAGCCTCATAGTAAGTCTGTCCATTTCTGCACATTCCAATATTTTTTTTAATTATTTCTTCCTCCGATGGTAATTCTTCCTTTTCCCAATATTGTGCCAATATGATTCTTGCCGCTGTTATCACAGGTAAAATCAAATATTATACTTTGTTTATCAATTTTTCTTGGCTGCTTTCTCCCAAATTTCCCAGTCTTTGCGGTTTGACCAAGGACAGATGTCGGCTCTTGTCAAAGTAAACGAAGACTTACAAAGACAAGTCGACGCAATGCAACAAGAAACAAAGATGTGAGTGTGGCTTGCCTTAGTTTAGCTGAATCTAACGCATTACCTGTATCCGTTCTTAAGTAGTCTGTTCTCCCTGTTGGACCGTTATACAACTTGGCGGGTGAAATGAGGCACGTCAGATAATATTGTGGGATTCTGCCGTAAGAATTGTACGTTGTGCCCGCCCTCATAGGTTGGCGTGCTATTGTGACTTTGCACTTTACAACCTTGCCACTTAGTGGCAGAGTTCCCTGTCCCAAGCACCATTGTTAACCAAGGGTGGTCCTCTACTTACAGCAGGACTCGTGACTCTGTTTACTTGAACTAAAGGAACTTTTACTGAAAGTTGCTGGTTGCGGCAAAGTCAGGCGGAATCTGGTGTTCTCGTGCAAAATACAAAGCTGTTCCTTCCAACCTTCAAGCCCTCCCCCCCTCCCCATGACCAGTCCCCCCCCCCCACTCCGCCCCCGGCCAGCCAATGTGATGCCGGTATGATGTTTTGAGAAACTTTGAGGTGTGAAACTGGCACTCGTGTTAGAAGTCATGGTTCCGAAAGATGAAACTCTTCAAAGAACTTTGAGGCATTGTTTACCTTAAAGAATCTTTAATCGAGCAGCATAGCTTCGGCACGTACATAGTTGAAGCCAAAATCTGACTTCCCCTCCCTTCAGCACATAGATCAAAGCACAATTCCCTCCTACAACTAACAGTGATAAATCACATTCTCCAATTCGTTTGAAATGCTGGCTTCCCGCCCAGTTCCTAATCCCGCCATGCTTTATCAGCTCTCGTTAAGATATTGTATGCCTAACTAACTCCCATCACATTCCTCCCCCTCCCCCAGTATCATCTAATTCTAAGAGTGCAGTATAAGGAAGGAAAAGGCTGCATCTCCATCTGTTGTCAAAGCAAGAACATCCAATGTTAGCAGCGTTGACACCTAAGGCGCTTCCGGGTTGAAAGGATTAGCCGGCTCCTTTCATGTTCCTGGCAGGAGCTGGAGCAAAGGACGGGAGCTTACCCCATCCCACGGCAGCACTCGGGTCTCAAACGCGGGCTCGATGCTTGTCAACCAGCATCCACCACGCAAGCCAGCCTGCTCCGTGACCGACTGACCGTGGTTTTCTGTTTGGTTCCCCGCGCAGGGCCATTACCGAACAGAAGCAGAAAATGAAGAGGCTGGGTTCCGATTTGAACACAGCCCAAAAGGACATGAAAGCTAAGCACAAAGCTTACGAGAATGCCGTCGGGGTCCTTAGTCGGCGGCTGCAGGAGGCCCTTGCGGCCAAGGAGTCGTCGGAAGCGGAACTGAATGAACTCAAGGCCCAGATCTCCGAGAGCGGAAGTAACCAAGCTAGCCTAGTAAGCCACCTCACTTCCTTTATCTTCTAAGATCTGCACCCTCGTTCGAGCGGGGACACTAACCCAGGTGTGGCTTTTGGCCTTACAGGAGAGGATCCGGATGCTGGAGGCGGAACTGCAGTCTCTAACCCACAGTAAGATGGTCCTCGAGAAGGAGCTTCAAGAAGTCATCTCTCTCACCAGCCAGGAACTGGAAGAATACCGCGAGAAAGTCCTGGAGCTTGAAGACGAGGTAATGGCTAAGGTCTTCTTGGGTTGCTCCACCATCTTGCGTAGACCTAACCAAGACATAGTGCTTTTTTTTTTTCCCGCTGGAGACAAATTGTGGTTTGACTCCACAATCTATAGCAGGGGTCTTCAAACTTGGCCCTTTTATGACTTGTGCCTGGCTGAGGAATTCTGGGAGTTGAAGTCCACAAGTCATAAAAGGGCCACGTTTGAAGACCCCTGATCTATAGTTTGGGTTGGTTAGTTGGTTTCTTCAGTTGGATATAACCAAAGTGTTGCTCGAAATCCCCTTGAACCCCCATGTTTGGTTCTTGATAATAACTGTAATGAGTGAATGTGAACACATTTGGCATTTTCCATCAGCCATGTGCAACTTGAACCCTTTAACCCCAATTCCTGAAAATGGCGGGGCTAGCTGCTAGGGGCAAGCAGTCAACTCTAAGCTGAGTTAGATAGAAAACTGTGGGGTCCTCGCTGCTCTCTGAGCTTGGTTGTTTTCTTGCAGACGTTTGATTAGCAAACTAGGTAACATCATCAGTGCTAGAAAAGAATGGGGTTTGTGGAGAGGAGGGAGGATGAAGAGGACTGTGGAGTCCTTGGAGCTCTCAGAGCTTGGTTGTTTCCTTGCAAACGTTTCAGGACCATACTATGTAACATCATCAGTGCTAGAAGGGAGTGGTGTTTGTGGAGGAGGAAGAGGACTGTGGTCCTTGGTGTCCTCTGAGCTTGGTTGTTTTCTTGCAGACGTTTCATTACTCAAACTAGGTAGCATCATCAGTGCTAGAAGGGAGTGGAATTTATGGAGAGGAGGGAGGGAGGGAGGGAGGGAGGGAAGGAAGGAAGGAAGGAAGGAAGGAAGGAAGGAAGGAAGGAAGGAAGGAAGGAAGGAAGGAAGGAAGGAAGGAAGGACTGACTATGGGGCCTTTGATGTCCTCTGAGCTTGGTTGTTTTCTTGCAGACGTTTCATTACTCAACTAGGTAGCATCATCCGTGCTAGAAGAGAGTTGGGTTTATTTATATACAAGAGGTGGCCCTATCGGATCAAAAAACTCAACTATCTCCAAGAGTCTAAGAAAAGAAAGAAACGGGTCCCTGGGAATCATTAATCTTCTTCAAAATTAAGTGTGGTCTCTAGCCATCCCAGTTTGGTTTTGGCCCAAGCCTTGGGTGATGCCGAGATGCCCCTGAGGGAGGGTCTTCAGGGAAAGAGGTTGTTTTTTTCTTTCTTTCTGAGGATGCAGTGCAGTGTCTTTAATGGGGGAAAACATGGTTTGTGTGGCCACACAGCTTCAAGAAGCCAGAGGCTTCCGGAGGAAGATCAAACGCCTGGAAGATGCCAACAAGAAGCTTTCCCTCGAACTGGAACACGAGCGTGGAAAGCTCACTGGCCTCGGCCAGTCCAACGCAGCTCTGCGAGAGCACAACCGCATCCTCGAAGCCGCTCTGGCCAAGAGAGAGGCGGATTTGGTGCAGCTGAATCTTCAGGTAATCTTTTCCTCCTCCTCCTCCTCCTCCTCCGTACTCATTAAAATAATAAACCAATGCAGAAACAGAGGCTGCATTCTCCGTGTGGCGATCTTCCCATCTGCAGGTCCAGGCGGTTCTGAGGAGTAAGGAGGAAGAAGATCAAAAGATGAAGCAGCTGATCCAGACTTTGCAAATGACTTTGGGGAAAGAGAGAGCAAATGTCCTAAGCCTTCAGGAACAGGTACAGTCCTGGCTGAAAGTGTTCAGAACTTGGTTAAGGGCTCTCTGCGGGCTTGGGCAGCAGGTCAAGATGGTATACTGTGTAAATGAGCCACTTCGCCCAGAATGACAGTGAACATTGCCAGAATGTAAGACTTGGAAACGCGGTGTTCCCAGGGAGAGAAGGAAAGAAGCAGGTTTAGATACATCTGACTTCCCGCCAGCCTAATCAGGTAGACCAGATAAACTAATTCTACTTTATTGTAGAATCTTACCAAGTTTGAAAGTACAATTCTCCCACCGTCTCCTTTGCAACCTGAGAAACTTAAGGTAGATCCCTTCTCAGTCTTTTGCCCCACCCATTAGGCAACTGAGAGCCATGCTGTCTCTTATCTGACCATTTCCTAAGCAACCTCTCTTTTAGAAGTCCGCCCCCGTCGTCCTACAAATGAGTCGGACTTCCAACTCCCAGAGTTCCTAGCTGACACAGCTGTAATCTTCTGGTCTGGGAGCTGAAGCCTGACGCATCTGTAGGATGAAGGCTACATGTTGCCGGTGTAGTAATGATGCCACCTACCGTGACAGGTTACAACGTCAAAAGCGGAGTCGGCCCACAACCGTCGGCATTACAAAGCTGCCGCCCTGGAACTTGGCGAGGTCAAGCGAGAGCTGCAAGGGAAAGAAGTTCTCATCCAGGCCCTCCAGGCTGAAGTCGACAAGTTGCAGTGAGTGTGTAGACCAAAAGGAAACACCGATGTTCCTAATGGCTGTAGGCAGTTGGCTGCCTTAGTCGTGTGCGAACCGTGCAAACGAGGGGAGGGAACCTTGTGTACCTGGGACAGTGAGCTAGAGAGGCCACCTAGAGAAGGACTGGCGGAACCTGGGCGGGCGGAGTCAAAAGAGGTACCAGCCTGGAATCCCTACGTAGCCACAAGCGAATTAAGTCCAACCCCTTCTTGAGCGCCATTGACCCGTATCTAACTTCTAGCAGGTGCTAACTGTGACTTAGGGAGATTCCTGTGTCTCATGTAGCAACATACGTTTTGGGCTCAGTTGTGGTCATAAATCGGGATCACCTTCTTCAATAATGCTGTTGGTCTGTAGTTTCTGAGGGTGTTGGCCTTCTCAAGGTGATTTGAGTCTCTTGTCAACCGTCCCAAAAGAAACTCCGGGGACATTATTTTACCAAGAGTATAACTTCACTGATAGATCCATACAGGGCACAGAAGAAGCGGAGCCGGCCCTGAGGTTTTTGCGCAAAAAATAGCATAATTAATTTCCCCATTTGGGCCACCCCTTGTCCCTTGTCCACCAATCCAGCAGGTTCTTCATGTTTTGGGGAAACAGTCTGCTGGGCCTTGAAGTCTTCCTCACCTCCCTCCCAGCTCCCAATACATTCCAAGCATTCCCCTCCCTTTGTTTCCATTGTCAAGCTGTGCGTAGAGGTGCGTTACGAGTCAACCTGGACACTCTCTATTCTAGGGCAGAAGACGGAGCACACTCCGAGGAAGTCTCTCAGATCCAGCGAGACCTTGTAGACGCTCGGTCCCAGCTTCAGCTTCTGCAGAAGCAGCTGGACGACCAGCTTGGCAAGCAGCCTGCAGAAAATCAAGAGGTGAAATCTTGCTCTTTGGCCCTTCCTTTCCTCCTGGATGTGCCTTTGTGGTTTAGTAGAAAAACACTGAAGGAACGCAGTAGAAGAAGACCATCAGCAATGAAAAGGAAATTGGGTGGAAGGGGAAAAAAAAAAATGTTCCGAATCGGTGAAGAATCCATGGTGCAGCTGCATTGGAAATGTTCAGTGTATTCTGAAACAGGCATATCAGAGCTGGAAAAACCAAAATAGTAGAAGAAGGGCAGCCTGTAATGGTTAAACGTTTCCTTTTAAGCGTAAAGATTACAAGTGGGGTGGGGAAAAGACAAAAGAATTGCTAAGCGTTTTGTTTGCATTGTTCTATTATAGCCCATCAGTACTTGGAATCTGAATGTAGGGGTCTATTTGCGCTGCCCCATATAATACGTAATAAAATTATAGCTCTGCCTGCCACAGAGCCTGCCTCCTGGCTCTGTTGGCATTCCCAAAGTTTGTGTCAGGCTCCAAAAACTGAGAAAGAGACGCAGGTTTACTTCTGAGCAGTGTCCTTTATTGTTCCTCGCCTGTAGACAGAGTCTTGCCAAACTCAAGCAAACTACTTACATCATTACTCTGAGAACCTCTACAAATGAGCTATGTTGGCCCTCTGCCTCTCAACCAGACTATCTAAACTTTGCTGTCTCTTGGTCCTCTGGAATGCAGCCCCCTCCCTGCTGGGAATCCAGACTGCATTCCACCACATCTTGAAATTACTTCCTGGAGAGAAAGGGCCTTCACTGGTTTTGAGCCAGGATTGGTAGATGGATAGTTCAAATTCTTGAACGTTCTTCCTTGGGATTCCTGAATGGATGATTTGAGTGCAAAGGACAGCCCCCTTTGAAACGTATTTTGCTTGGCACTAAATGGAAGCCTATGGACCTCTGAGGCTGTAAGAAAGGAAGCTTGCCGTGATTTTGAGTTGCCTGTTTGTCCTTGCAGCTGGAAGACCTCAAATGGGAGGTTGAGCAGAAAGAGAGGGAGTTCCAAGCTCTGAAGCAACAGCTGGATTTGACTGAGCAGCGCAGTCATAAGGAGCTGGAAGGCGTGCAGCTAGTCCTCCAGGTATTTCCACTTGGTCCTACAGATGTTCCAACTCCTGGGCAGGTCATTCTGAGAGAATTAGAGGCAAAATAGGATTCCGAACAAATAAAAATAAGATCAGAGATGTTCCAGGCCTGAACTCAGAGTCTGTTTCAGACTTAGCTAAGGCTGCTGTTCTAGAATCACTCTCTCTGGCAGTGAAGGTTCACACATCACACTGAGCTAAGACGTGGTTTATCTGGCCTTGGGTTCAGTGTATTGTGTGAAGCCAGTTATCGTAATTGAAAAACCACCGCTTATTGTTCGGGTGTGTTGTGTAGACCCCATTGTGATGTAGTCAACCCATCCTGGTGGACTCAAATACTGCCTTAATACAAGTACGTGACCTCGGCCAGTTTTCTTCCGAGTAGATAGGATAAACGTGTGCTCGAATTAGACTTATTTTTCTGCGATGATCATTGCTTACTGTTCCTTGGCTAAACCATTCTTCCTTCTAGAACCTCAAGATGGAATTGGAGATGGTTCGGGACGATTTGTCCCTCACCCAGAAAGATAAGTTCACGCTGCAAGTAAAAGTGTCTGAACTGAAGAACAGCATCAAGACTCTGCTCCAACAGAACCAGCAGCTGAAGCTGGATTTGAAACAGGGGAAAATGAAAAAGGTATCTTGAGAAACGTGGATCATTCCTCCGTTTTTACACCACAGCTGTCTCGCTAGCCTTGATCCCAAGCCTGGTCATAAATATGAGTCAGTTGCCAAGCCTCTGAATTTTGATCACATGACTATGGGAAAATGCTGCAGTGATCATAACTCTGAAAAACGGTCACAATAAGTTATTTTTTCCAGTAATGTTGTAATTTCAAATGGCAACTAAATAAACTGTTGTGAGTCAAGGATTACCTGTATTGGGGTGTCTGGATCTTGGGAGGCAAGATGTAAAGACTTCTAAGTTCTCCACTGTTAATTGCAAACCTGAAAGTAAGTTGGTCGTTCATGGGCCTTTGTTTTCTTTTGAAAAGAAAAAACTCAAGGGAGAGACCAGCTCAAATCCGGTGACCCCAGTGAAGGTCCCTGATTGTCCGGTCCCTGCTGCTTTGCTAGAAGAGCTATTGAAACCCCCATCAGCTGTGAGTAAAGAGCCACTGAGGAACCTCAACAGCTGCCTCCAGCAACTCCGGTGAGTCACGTTTTTCTGTCTTTTTCAACTCCTATTCTCATCAGCTCAAGGTGGACTCGGCCTTCCATCCTTCTGAGGTTGATAAAATGAGGACCCAGATTGTTGGGGGCAATTTGCTAACTGTATAAAGTGCTTAGAGTGGGCTATAAAGCAATGTGAGATGGTATATAAGTCTAAGTGCCATTGCTATTGCTATTTCTGTTCTGTTCTATTATTCTGTTCCATTCCATTCCATTCTATTCTATTCTGTAATATTCTATTCTGTAATATTCTGTAATATACAATATTCTATTCTGTTCTATTCTGTAATATTCTGTGATACCTATTCTATTCCATTCCATTCCATTCCTATGATGGCGCAGTGGTTAAAATGCAGTACTGTAGGCCAACTCTGCCCACAGCCAGGAGTTCGTTCCTGACCGGCTCAAGGTTGACTCAGCCTTCCATCCTTCCGAGGTTGGTAAAATGAGGACCCAGATCGTTGGGGGCAAGATGCTGACTCTGTAAACCGCTTAAGAGAGGGCTGTAAAGCACTATGGGATGGTATATAAGTCTAAGTGCTTTTGCTAAGGCTGAGTCAACCTTGAGCCGGTCAGCATCAAACTCCAGGCTGTGGGCATTCTAACCACTGGGCCACCACTGCTCTAAACAGTCATTCTGTTTCTCTTCCGTGTTTCTGCTCTTCTCAAAGGCAAGAGATGGACAGCCTGCAACGTCAGATGGAAGAGCACACCGTAACGGTCCATGAATCAATGTCTTCCTGGACACAGATCGAAGGCCAGTTAACGGACCTTAGTACTAATCTCTCTGTAACTCTATTAGCCAATGAGAACCTTCCTCACAGAGACCTCCAGGATCAAAAGCCAAGCACGGACATCAAGGAAGAGTTGGCCCAGTGATCCCACCAAGGCCCACGGATTTCCATCAGAACTGCTTTAAGTATGATTGTTTTGGTTGTTTTTTTTTAAAAAAAGAAGTATTTATCAAAACCCTATTTATATTTTTTTTCTTAAACATTTTAGAATCCTTAGTCTACGGTTCATTTTAGTGAAGAAAGGGGAAAAGAATGGAAAACTGTGGCTTGATGAGACCTTTTGTTCGTCGTACTTGCACAGAAGTAGAGATGGTGGGCTGGAGCAGAGGCAAAAGACGCAAGGTTTGCTGTATTAAGCCTTTGAGAACTAAGTATTTGAATTAGGATGGCTGCAGAGAGAAGATAAAACAGGGTCCCTTTTAGTTTCCACTTTTTAAAATTTGCTAAACTGGTTTGGTGACGGCTTTGGTCCGCTTCAGGCTTGGGAATTCCAGGACCGTTAATGGATACCTGGCAAAATCCAGTACTTTTGTTATCACATCTTTGATCCATGTTCCAGCAAAGCAAGTAACTAAATTGCTCACCTCAAAACCACAGTGAAGCCATCTCCAATGGCACCAATTGATTTGGCTCCCAAGAAAACAATTTTCCAGTAAAATATTTGGATTCCTCTCCTGACAGATGCGGTTTGCACAATTTTTGTTGTTGGTCTTTGCAGACATCTGCAGTGCAGAGTTGTGTGTGTGTATGTGTGAGACGTTGCTCTGTTCTGGAGCATCTTATATATATATATATATATATATATGGGTTCTTCTGTAGATGGCAAATAACCTGGGTCGGTTTTTATTTTTGTCTTACTAAGGTGACTTGTTAAGTGTTGGTGTCCTGCAAAACATGTCAATACGGGCCTGAGAAAGCGAAAACCAGAGCTTTTTAGATAATTAATTCACATTTTGTATCTTTTCAGGGAGAAATGTTCTATTCTGCCTATAAAATCCTAATTTCTTAGCTTTAATTCCATCCCCTACCCCGTTTTTTTCCTCCCGAGACTTAACCAGAAGCCAGAATAATTATTATTTTTTTTGCAAATGCATCTTCATTTATAATTAATCGGTTGAAACAATAGCCTTTTTTAAATTGTTTCTCAGCAACTGACAGCTCAGAGCTGTGTTCTTTTCGTGCTCTGGGTTGAATGAAGCACAGGATTTTAACCTGGCCAAATTGCACTGTAGGATAATGCTAGGGAATAAAAGGAAGAGTGAGTGGAGGACACAAATGTAGGAGATATTGTGATCTTGGCTGAAAGCGATGGGTGCTTGGGGTGTAGAATCAGGCGAGGGACGTCCCGTACAAGATCTTAGCAAACACAGTTGTGAAATCTGCAATTATGGGTCTCATCCTGTCTTCATGCGCATCACATTAAGGGAGCATATTAGATTGCCCCTAAAATGCCATCAATCTAATGTCCTCCATCACCTAATCCTGGTTGAGACTATTTTATGAACCCGATTGAGGACTTTGAATCTTTAATGAGCCGTATCCTAACTGAAGATGGATCACAGCATTTAACTGTCATGGCGGGAAACCTCACATGAAGAAAACAAGAAGGTAAATAATGCTTGGAGAACAAAGTGGATACAAAGGAAATTCAATGAAGGAAAAGTGGGTCCCAGGGCTAAACCTAAGTCCAAAGTTTAGACAACTTCATGGATTATTAAACTCTGTTAAAACATGATGAAGGGAATTTCGAAGCAGGACTAACAGATGGACACAATCTATAAATTAAATTTCTGTTTCAAGTCTGACCAAAGAAAGCCCCCAACTTTGAGTGGTATGGATGGATTGAAAGGGGAAGGATTATTTTTCCCAATATTTGTAGAAATGTCACTCTGATTTTCCTGTTAAAGCCAAGACATTTTTTCTCTAGGACTAGGTATTCTGCTTTTCTTTTCTTTTTTTTCAAAACAGACTTTAAATGGACACTTTGATTGTTCAACTCTTTTTTTCCAACCTGATTTTCAATATTTTTAATAACCCGAACAATGATTTCAAAAGTTCTGTGAAGCATTTTGGGTCCCCCACCACCACCTAATACATGAAGGGAAGGTTATCTTTAAATGGAAAGCTTTTTAAAATTTGAGGGGAAGGAGTATCAGTTGTGCTTCACTATTTGATAAGACTAACCCACAATCATTCAAGACACCATCTTGAAGGCTTTATGGGTCAATTTAGACAGGTGGTAAGTTTTATTATAAAGTTGGTTTTATACAGTAAAATAGCAATGGGGTTTTTTTTGCTGCTCATATCTGTGAAGCTTATGTATCCACTAATGTAAGCAAGAAATACTTTAGCATTGAAACACCAAAGTTAATATTACATAATGAATAATATACATATATATGATCACTTCCAAAATTTGCTGTTCCACTTAACCGTTTGCGTTTCACAGTGTTTGATTTACCCATGAAGATATTTCTGAGCGGCCTATCAACAGTCACAGCTGAATGCAATGTACGTAGTATAAAAATCAGATGATTATTTTTTTTTTATATTCCTTCAACAATTTGTATTTTTACTAAATGAAAAAATCCATTTCTCCCGTTTCCCTTTTCCAGATACAAATATGTACTGTCATATGTTTAAAAGTGCTGTCATTTAATTCATACTTCAAGAAACCAGAGTTGTGGAGGGCTCTCCGACTGTACTTTCAGACTAGTCAAGATCTATAAATGATTCAGGCTGGTCCCTTTGGGCATGTTTTTTTTTTTTTTTAAATATTCAAAATAAATAATAGAGCCTTTATGGTTACTGCATTTTTTTAAAAAAAAAAAAATGTCTGTTTATTCATCCCTGGAAGGTAACAGCTAGATGTGACGGTTTTCAGTGTTTTTCTGTATCTTAGCAGAGGATTGTGTTCACAGCAAATTTTCTGCAGCGCAACCATATGGTGAATGTTAATTCACCTTACAGTGAATTATTTGGAGATTTATGTATTCTGTGAACTTTTCCTTGTGCATCATCAGTTTCATTCTCCAGTCCAGCAGTGCTTGTCTCATTCTAACAGGAAAAAAAATTCTTCTTGAAAGAAAAATACTTTTCCAGAGAGAACCAGAGGTTTGAAAAATTGGTTCTTCTCTATATCAAAATTGTTAAAAAAAAAATTCCGGATAAGCAGTTGTACTAAGTAGCAAGGGAGCACTGATGGCTCGGTATCATCTTTACAAACCAAATTATATCACTGACTTTTCGAGTGGCAGAAAGTTGCTTTAATTTAGAAAGTGATTCCTGGTCCCATTTATAATGAGGATCTATTTTAAAGTAGTGTTTTTCTCTCCCTTGCTTGAAAATGCAGAATGCTTACCCTCGGAGACGGGAAAAAGTTTAGATTCTTAATCATAGGAATCCTTTCTCTAACAATAGCCGCACAGAGTATTTTTTATGCTTTCCACAAAGAGCATCTTACGCATACCATTTTCTCAGATTTTTCTTGTTCCCAACAAATGGTTGTCTGATTCTATTTAATGAGCGGGGGGGAAATGTCATTGTCATAACATGTTTGAATGAGTGTTCCAAAGGAAGAGTTAGATGTATTTGATTAAAGATTAATAATTGTGCTTTAAAGAAACAGGGCATGTTAATTTAAGAAAAATCTAAGATACACTAAACATTCTTGAAAGGTTTTGTGCAATAAACTATTTTCATTAAAAAAAAAAATGAGTCCATGGTGCGTTTGAACTCTATAGGAGGAGAGCCCTGTTAGTCTATGGCAGTCTATTTATTGTCTGTGATAATTTGAGTCTGGTCATTTGTACCTTGAGTGGGGATTCTGGGCTGGTTTGGTCACTGATTCATTAATTTTTTTGGACTGTCCACTGTAATTCTCATGTGTAATTCTCCTTTAAATGTACATCCCATCAGGAAGTTCACGCTGGATCAAAACTCAATGCTTTCCGACGTTGACAGGTTGAACGGCAAGTTTGAGAGATCTTAAGTGTGTAGTGGGGTGCCCCAGGGCTCTGTTCTGGGCCCAGTGCTCTTCAACATCTTCATCAACGATTTGGAAGAGGAGATAGATGGGGAACTCATCAAATTTGCAGACGACACCAAGCTGGCAGGAATAGCCAACACTCCAGAAGACAGGCTTAAGATACAGAAGGATCTGGACAGACTAGAACACTGGGCACTATCTAACAAAATGAAATTCAATGGTGAAAAAAGTAAGGTTCTACATTTAGGCAAGAAAAACCAAATGTACAGGTATAGTATAGGTGGTACCTTGCTCAGTAGTAGTAACTGTGAGAGGGATCTCGGAGGCCTAGTGGACAATCACTTGAATATGAGCCAGCAGTGTGCTGCAGCTGCCAAAAAGGCCGACACAGTGCTAGGCTGCATTAACAGAGGGATAGAATCAAGATCACGTGAAGTATTAATACCACTTTACAATGCCTTGGTAAGGCCACACTTGGAATACTGCATCCAGTTTTGGTCACCACGATGTAAAAAAGACATTGAGACTCTAGAAAGAGTACAGAGAAGAGCAACAAAAATGATTAGGGGACTGGAGGCTAAAGCATATAAGGAACGGCTGCTGGAATTGGGTATGTCTAGTTTAATGAAGAGAAGGACCAGGGGTGACATGATAGCAGTCTTCCAATATCTCAGGGGCTGCCCCAAAGAAGAGGGAGTCAAGCTATTCTCCAAAGCGCCTGAAGGCAGGACAAGAAGCAACGGATGGAAACTAACCAAGGAGAGAAGCAACCTAGAACTAAGGAGAAACCTCCTGACAGTTAGAACAATTAACCAGTGGAACAACCTGCCTCCAGAAGCGGTGGATGCTCCAACACTGGAAGTTTTTAAGAGACTGGACAGCCATTTGTCCGAAATGGTATAAGGTTTCGTGCCTGAGCAGGGGGTTGGACTAGATGACCTCCAAGGTCCCTCCCAACTTTATTATTATTATTAAAGTGACCTCCAGATGTGTGGGTTTCCCAGAAGGCCCAAGCTGGATGGCCTGTGCTGGCAATTTCAGGAGTGGACAGAACCAGCCTGGATCCCTGCGTGCCGTTTCCAGGGGGAGCAACTAAACACACGTATGTCCTCAATAGACAGTAGTTCCCTTTTGGTGGGGATGGGGGAACTATGAAAAGTTGCCCTGAAAGTTTACTTGAAGGGTAGCGATGAAGAAAAGGGGCTAAAATGTGGCCCCTTTGGGGAAGATCTTTCAACCCTTGTTATTTTGCCTTTCTTCAAACAGACACCTACTTCCCAGTTCTCTGCTTAACTTTTATCACTATTAGCAGGGAATTTATCACCTACTACACAATCTGGCTTTGGATTAGTTTCTTTCTAGGGTCCAGAAATCCCTCTGTCTTCAAAAGAAGGGGTTTTAAATCCCCCAAAGAGGTAAGATCAAGGGGCTAGCTGGGTTAGGCCAATAAGCCAGAGGCCTAAAGCCCCGGGAGTTTTCCAAGAGGCCTTCCCAATGGGCCAGAATATTTTAGTCTAACCCACTGCTCTCACAAAGAGAGTACTGTACTGTATTTCTGATAAAGGCCTATCCAGTTTCTTCTTAAAAGCCTCCAGGGAGGGAACACCCACAACTTCTGGAGGCAATTTAAATTTAAAACCTTTAAAAAAAAACAAAAAAACACTTGTTGGCCACTAGCTTAAGCGTCTCCAGCCAGGCGTGCAGAGGGAGATGGGGGTAGAATTTACAGAATTGTCAGTTTGCAACAGTAACTAAGATGGAATGGACCTTGAGGTCATCTAGTCTAACCCACTGCTCTCACAAAGAGTACTGTACTGTATTTCTGATAAATGCCTATCCAGTTTCTTCTTAAAAGCCTCCCCACAACTTATGGAGACAATTTAAATTTAAAAACCTTTTAAAAAAAAAAACTTCCCCTGATCAGCACAAGCCTCTCCAGGCAAAATCCAAAATGGGGTGGGGGGTGGGGGATTTCCTTCGAGTAAGGCAGGGATCTTCCAACGTGGCCCTTTGATGACTTGTGGACTTCAACTCCCAGAAATCCTCAGCCAGGCACGCTGGCTGAGGAATTCTGGGAGTTGAAGTCCACAAGCCATACAAGGGCCAGGTTGGAAGACCCCTGCAGTTAAGGGGTCAGCAGAATCTCTGCTGGGTCTGTGCCAGGGAGAGGAGGAGGCGGCAGCAGCCACAGGCTACCAATTTCAGGCAAATGCAAACAAACCATCTTGCAAAGTGCTGCACTTAAACCAACACAATAAGAAGCAGAGCAGTTCCCAAAGGGATTGCAAACAACAGAAGTACAGTACCATATAGTAACAAAAAAGCATATTTTAAAATACTATAGAAGTAATTCTAGCTCTCTAGTCCTCAAGCCCAGCAAGCAGCAAATCTAGGCAGCTCCAGCAAAGCAAAAAGCAAAACAGATCTCGCAAAAATCACCCAATCTGGTTCGGCCATGTGACCAGGCACCAAAAAAAACAAACCACCCACTTCCGGCTTCTCTTCCAAGCCACGTGGCTGCAGAGGCCCGTTTTTGGTGCGCAGTTTTGCATGTGTAACAATAAGTACCCTTTCTGAATTAATTCGTTTTTTGTGAAAACTTACTAAATAAACGTTGGTACCTTGGGGGGGGGGGTTACGTGTATATAGTCGTTCGTGTTAAAATTAAGAGTAAGTCCCTTTCATTTTGGAAACGGGGAGTGGGAAGGTTGCATGTCCGCTGCGTTTAAACATGGAGACCTTGTTAAAGAGCCACTGATGGACTCTGGGGCTCCCTTTTTTTTACAGGCACCCAGTGGGAAGGTTTTTTTAAATAAAATAAACTCCTAGGGTTTTACTTTGCGTTTGTTCCAATTTACTGTGCACTTGAATAACTGCACCTGCTTTTAATTAAACAGCAAGTTGCATGTCGCTGCATTTGAACATGGAGACCTTGTTAAAGAGCCCCTGATAGATTCTGGGGCTCCCTTTTTTTCCAGGCACCCAGTGGGAAGGTTTTTTTTAAATAAAATAAAATAAACTCCTAGGGTTTTACTTTGCATTTGTTCCAATTTACTGTGTATTTGAATAACTGCCCCCTGCTTTTAAGTAAACAGCAAGTTGCATTCAAATATGGAGACGTTGTTGAAGAGCCACTGATGGACTCTGTGGCTCCCTTTTTTTCCCAGGCACCCAGTTCGCCACCTCCGTTTCAGCTCCCACAGCCTCATCACGGCCAACATCCCCAATGGGGCCAGCATCATGGACGACGACTTGACTGCTCACTGAAGGTGAGAGTTGACCCTCACAGTGGTACTTTTTATCTTAACCAGCATGAGGAGCCCTGTGACACCACTCTCAGGGTTGCTAGACTACAATTCCCAGCAGCCTTAGCTAGACAATATTGCGGGACGCTGGGAGGCATTCCCCCAAGTTGGCCTTCCTCAGTTTAAACCAAGGGTGTTCAAACTTCGCCCTTTTATGACTTGTGGACTTCAACTCCCAGAATTCCTCAGCGCTGGCTAGGGAATTCTGGGAGTTGAAGTCCACAGATCTTAAGAGTTGTCAAGTTTGAGAAAGGTTGCTTTAGAGCAGGGGTCTTCAAACATGGCCCTTTTATGACTTGTGGACTCAGCGTGCCTGGCTGAGGAATTCTGGGAATTGAAGTCCACCACTCATAAAAGGGCCAGGTTTGAAGACCCCTGGTTTAAACAAAGGAAAAGGAGAAGCCGCAATGGAGGAGCGTTTGAGAGCTTATGGTGGCAGAGAGCCAGGATGTTGTGGCCAAGCCAGGCAGGGGTTTAGGATGGGAGGGTAGCCAGCTATAAATCGAAAGCAAGCTCTGGTGAACAGCAAGTGGCTTGGAAGAACAAACCCAGCGTGATGGGTGAAGGGTGGTAAGATGTTCCAGCACCCATTATTATGGCTTGGCTTGGCTAAGGTTGATGGGGATTATAGTCCAGCTGCTTCTGGATGGCTATTGGCCTCGCCTCCTCTTGGAATACAGAGTAGTTTAGCTTATCCAAGTCCTGTTTTAAATCTTCTCTTCTCCCTTCCCTTTCCCCCTTTCCCTTCCCTTCCCTCTTCTCCCCTTCCCTTCCCTCCTCTCCCCTTCCTTTCCCTCTTGTCCTCTCCTTTTCTCCCCTCCCCTCTTCTCCCCTCTCCCTTTACCTCCTTTTCCCTTCTCTTCCCTCCCCTCCCCTCCCACTTCCCTTCCCTCTCTTATCTCCTCTCTCCTCCCCTTCTCCCTTCCTTTCCCATCTGTTTCCTCATACTCTGAGCTGACTTCCAAGAAAGTGAATACAAGACAGTTGACATATCTACAGCAGTGTTTCTCAACCTTGATTACTTTTAAGACAGGCAGGTCAAACTCGTGACATCATGCGATGTCACGCGACGTATCGTGACTTTTTCCCCATGGCCGGCAATGGGGTGGGCACGGTTTCGGAGTGACGCATCCGGCCCATGGGCCGGCAGTTTGACATGCCTGCTTTAAGAGGACTGAACTTCAATCCCCAGGATTCCCCGGCCAGGGAATTCTGGGGATTGAAGTCCACACATCTTAATGTGGCCGAGGTTGAGAAGCACTACTGTAAAAGTAGAACAACCCGGAACCATTAAGGGTGCTCCTTCAAGCACATGGGCCTACTCTGAATTGATGTGTTTGCATTTTAACATCTCCTTGGCCCTAGAGAGGAACCAGAGTCTGGAGCAGGGGTCTTCAAACTTGGCCCTTTTATGACTTGTGGATTTGAAGTCCACAAGTCATAAAAGGGCCAAGTTTGAAGTCCCCTGGTCTGGAGCAACGTTCTTCAATCTGGGCAACTTTAAGACGTGAGGGCCAATTCCCAGAATTCCCCAGCCAGCTTGAATTTGAAGTGCAGACATCTTAACGTTGCCAAGGTTGGAAAGTTGCTCCAGAGGGTTTTGAACTGCTGGGAACCAGGCTGGTTGAAAAGCACTCTGCTTATTTTCTTTTCCCTTTTCTCCCCTTGCTTCTCTCTGAACAGGCACAGAAGCATTATCTACGCCTACGAATTCTCCACAGACAAGCTGGTGGCAGAGAGCGTCCTTCCTATCTGCCGCTCCTCTTACAACGAAGTGGCCGGCTACAGCTACAACATTGGCCTTGTGGTCCCCTATGACAACATCTAGGCAGGGTGGGAAGAAGGGAAGTCCAGCTGAGCTGGACCCTGGAGAAGGAGAACCCCAAGGATGGCGTTCCTGCAGACCTCTTTGGAGGGCTCGGAAGCCACGGGTTGGCCAAGCAGGCAGCAGAATAAGGGGGGGGGCACATGGGGGTCTCCCCAAAGCTTTAATAACAGCGCTGTGGGAACGAAGAAGAGATGGTGGCTAACAGGAACCATGATAGATAGGCAAGAATCAGGAGATGATAATAAAGGCTTTAGCCCAAGAATCAGGAGGTAGTAAGACAGGTTGTAGCCCACGTGTGCAGAGACCATTCTGGTGGAAGGGAGGGCTTCCATTCCTTGCACCTAGCTGAAATAGTTCAGTGCTGTCTTTCTGGAACAGGCGCCGACGCTACCTGCAACATCTGGAGATCTTAAGAAGAAGAAGAGACTTTGGGAGCGTTTTTCTTGTAAATAAAATACCTTTATTAAGCGTTTGTCTCAGGATGAGGGGGTTGGTTGGTGTGCTTGAAAATGGCTGTTTTATTGTCAGGGGTGCTGGTTTTCGAAATCCCACATTAGGAGAAAATCCAGAGGCCATCCCAGTCGGAGAAAATCCTGCCACAGGTAAGTCAAGCACGTGTGTAAGTATGCTTTCTTCTCCAGCTCCATTGGCACTTTGCCTGATCGCACCAGGACTGCCGAAGCAGCACCCCTCCTTAACCGTGCTGCCTGGGGCTGCTGGGAGTTGTAGTACATCTCTAACTTGGTGCAGCATGGGGATCTTTGCCTGATCTGTTCTCCATGCCAGTTTTTGCTGGCTTGGTCACAAGTCATCTTGTGGGGCCTCCCTGCTGGGTGGGCTAGGGCAGCTGCCAAACCAGCAGGGAGAGCACCATAGGTATTCCTCTCGGCCATTGCAGCATGGACTGAGGATGATGGGACTTGGTGGCCAGAGAGAACTCGGACGGGCAAGGCCTCAGCACCTGAGAGTTTGCAGCCCTTGTGCAATCGGGAGAAAAGTGACTGGTATATATGGGCAAAAGGGTCTTTTCTGGGCAACTTTAAATGTCCTTGTTTTCCTCACACCGATTGGGCTAATCCAGCAGTTTCCCCAAAGGAATCTTTCCAGAACAGGAAGATGGTTTTGGTATTCTGGAGGTATCCTGATGCCCCCATCAAGACACTTCCTTTTCTAGGAACTTCCTTCTCGAAAACTGTTGCCGTAGAGGCAAATTGTGACATGATGGAGGGTCCCTGGATTGCCCATATATATATATATAATCGGTGGAGCTGCAGAAGAAAGATGCACACATGCAGCTGGATGTATATTGTGTATAGAGCCAGGGCAGTGTTTTACAAACTTGTCAGATGTGGGGGACTTCAACTCCCAAGTAATTCTGGGAGTTGAAAGCCGTCCACCTTAAAAGTGGCCAAGTTTGAAAAAGACTGCTCTAAGGTCACCAGATCTGGGCTGCAAAAATATTCTAGGCCACTAGATGGTGCCAAATGTAATTTGCTGCCCTCTAGTGGCTTTTTCTTCTTTTGCAGCCCAGAGCTGGTAACCTTAGTATGGTATACACCTTAATATATGGTAATATGTATATATAAACATATACCATATATTAGGGAATATGCCTATTACTGTATGTGCTTGTGTGCATTAACACAGTTGCATACAGTCATCTAGGCTAAGATCTATTGGGACCTTTTTTCCTAATAGATCTTAGCCTATATTGCTCTATGTGTCTGTGTATCTTAACACAGACACATAGAACAATATAGGTTAAGATCTATTAGGAAAAAAGGTCCCAATAGATCTTAAGATGACTGTGTGCATCTGTGTTAATGCACACAGGCACATACAGTAATGGGGGAGGGGGTGTCCCAATATATTGGAATGAACCGGACACTCTGTGACTTAACTATATATGTGAATGTGTGTGGGGAGGTGCTTATGTTTTGGGTTTTTTTTTTTTTTTTTTATGTTTTTGCCGCCTCGCTTCTCATCCAAGAAGCTTCTTCAGTTCTGGCTGAATGGTGGGGGATGGAAGGATTTATATTCTTTGCAGTCATCTGGTCGTTAGTACTCCGAAGGTCGGTCGTTAGCTCAGAGCCGTTGAAGCCACCTGGGGGTTTATCTGTATCCTCGGGGTCACCTGGACCAGTGTGGAGATGGGCCTGGGACCTTCTTGGGACTGCTGCAAGGACCGTGTTGGAGACAGGAGAGGTGGTGTCGTATCCCTCCCCGTCGACAGAGGGCTGTTCGGTTTTAACACAGATGGCCTCTTTGACCCCTTTTCCAAACCAGGGGTCCTCTCCATCCAGAGCATGGACTTTGCTGTCTTCCAGAGTGGCCTTCGTCTCTCAAATGCAGATGGACCGCTGTTCCAAATGTGCTTTTCCAAGAGGCAACTGGACTTCCTTTGTTTTTCCTTGAAGATGTTTCGCTTCTCATCCAAGAAGCTTCCTGGATGAGAAGTGAAAGTCTTCCAAGAAAAAACGAAGGAAGTCTAGTTGCTTTTTGGAAAAGGACCTTTGGCGCAAACCATGACCTGGCTGACTAAGAATCTCCAGACAGATGAACTGCTGAATCTTGTCCTGATGGGTTTGTTCTCCTATGTTGTGCCATGTGTTCGTGAACAAAACAACCACTTCACAAGCGCATGGCACAACATAGAACAAACCCGTTAGGACAACATTCATACTTCAACACTGAAGTATACAGAAAACCCACACAGTGTTTACCTTCACTGGAGCAAAAACACGCAAGTCATCAGAATCCTACACCACTGGGCTGAAGGTTTACCTACCAGCAGAGGGAAAAGGACTAAAACACATCGAAGAAGCCCTCACAACCTGTGGCTATCCCAATTGGGTCTTCATCAAATCCAGATAAAGATCCAGTAGGATCCTTTGTCCCCTCCTGCCCCCAATAACGACAAAAGAACAAACGAAGCAACATCAATCCATAAAGTGCAGGAATATCTGAAAAGCTCAGGAGGATTTTTAACTAACTCAACATACATGCACACCTTCAACCCCAAAATACACTAAGGCAGTGTTTTTCAAAACATTGACAACGTTTAAGATGTGTGGACTTCGGCTCCCAGAATTCCTCAGCCAGCATGCTCACTCAGGAATTCTGGGAGCCGAAGTTCACACATCTTAAAAAGTTGCCAAAATTGAGAAACTGCACTAAGGCAGAAGCTTGTCCACCCCCCAAGAATAAAACGCCAACACACAAACTGAGCAATGCAATATGTGCAGTAGAATGTAGTGAGACATGTACAGATCTGTACATTGGAGAAACAAAACAAACCACAATTGCATGGCACAATCTAGGAGAACAAGCCCATCAGGACAAGATTTAGCAGTCCATCTGCATTTGAAAGACGAAGGCCACTCTTTCGAAGACAGCAAAGTCCACGTTCTGGATAGAGAGGACCGCTGGTTTGAAAGAGGGGTCAAAGAGGCCATCTGTGTTAAAACCGAACAGGCCTCTCTCGACAGAGGGGGAGGGATAGACACCACTTACCTCCTGTCTCCAACACGGTCCTTGCAGTAGTCCCAAGAAGGTCCCAGGCCCATCTCCACACTGGTACAGGTGACCCCGAGGATACAGATAAACCCCCAAGAGGCCTCAACAGCTCTCGGAGAGCTAACGACTTACCTTTGGGGTACTAAGGACCAGATGACTGCAAAGAATATAAATCGTTCCATTCCCCACCATTCAGTCAGAACTGAAGAAGCTTCTTGGATGAGAAGCGAAACGTTGGGGCATGTATATATACATATATACACATGCAGAGACTTGTTGGCATAATTAGTTTATTCCGGAAATAGACAAATTATGTCTCTCTGTGTGGTTATATATACATACACATATATGTGCATATTAGCATATTTTAGTAAATAGAACTATCTGTATGAAATGCTAATATGTACATAGAAGAATGCCTATATATATTACTACATAAAAGCTGGTATAGGTAGCCCTTGAGTTAACACAGTTCATTTAGTAACTATTTGAAGGTGTAACAGAACTGAAGGAAGTAGCTTACAATTGCAACATCCTCGTGGCATGTGATTAAAGTTCAGAAGCTTGACAACTGACTCATACTTATGACGCCTGCAGTGAACTGGGGTCAGGTGATCGCATTTTGTGACCTGACAAGCGAAGTCAATGGGGAAGCGACATTCGCTTAAGAACTGTATTACTAACTCAACATTTGCAGTTAACAAATGTAGCAAGAAGTCATTAAATTGGGCAAAACTCACTTAACAAAATGCCTCGCTTAGCAACAGAACCTCTGGACTCAAATGTGGGCATTAAGTCAAGGACTACCTGTAATATATATACCATTCACCCCGAAAGCTAGCTTACCATGGGCACCCCCTTATAATGGCACCCCCCTCTCATAACATGGAGCGGGGGGTCCTTTTGGTGTTTGGGGGTTTATAACAGCCCAGGAAGCTAGAAGTAAAACACGTAACAACTGCACAAATTTTTAAAAAACACTACAACATTGCATCAAAGCAGAGGTCCTTTTACTGGACACTGGAAGGTTGGTCTTCAACTCAACTCATGTGGCTGGTTCAGATGAGTCTGAACTTTGTGGATCCGTGGCAGTTGCTCCAAGAGACATGTGGCCCTCCCACCCACCCAAACAAGCTCACAGCCATCTCCAAAGCCTCCCACCACCCGGTTGCAGCTACTCCGCTGCCATCAGTAGCAGAGCGCCATGGGTTCCAGCGTCAGGAAGCGGACGTGCATCATGGTCTCTATGTCGATTCCTTCCCATATCTGGCGTCGGAAGGAAAGAAAAAACAGAGTTAGAGGAGAAGACAATTTCTGATCTTGCAAATCTTCAGTCGTACTTCAGAAAGGAGCAAATGTTACATTCTAGAACTCTGACTCACAGTTGACGTGGCCTTAGATTTTCCCCAAAAAATAGCTGGTGGGAGAGAGATTCACTCCAAAGGGGATGCATGGACTTCCCTACCTTTGCTTGGTCCTGCATGAGGTGGCTTCCTCTTGTGAGCCTTTTGCCCACCTCCCTTAAGGAGGACTCTTTTCTGCTTTCCTTTGGCCAGCTAACCTAACCCTACCACCCTTGTAAAGTTCATAACACCTTTCTCCAATTTCAAGTTGAGTTGAAATAGCCCACTAAGCAAACAGGCACCAGGGTTGTCTACCCCTACAGAGCTGAAGATAGTTGGGATTCCCATCTTCCGTTCTGGCTCCTATGCTTGAGAAGCCACAAGGCCAGGGGCCACGGATGAGAGGCCTGGGGGGCTGAGATTAGGGAAGGCAAGATCTGAAACGCACTAAACTTGGTCGTTACAGCAGGTCCCTTTTCAATCCCTAAATTAAGCATAATCCTGCTTCGATGTTTGCTCAACCAGGAAGCTCCATGGATATGCTTGGGACCAATCATTATTTAGCTCCAATTATTTTCCTCTGAGTCAAACTTCAGAAGTTTGACCTTTTTCCTAGAACTGACACAAGAGTAGGCAAGAGTAGGCAAGTCAACTAGTATCTTCCACCCATCTTCAAGTTGCCTTGGTTGAGAAGCACTGTTCTAGCCTAAGACTACATGTAGATCTCAGCTTCTTCAGTGCCATTGTGACTTAATCAAAGGACTATCTGTACTCTACCCATATAGCAGTTTTTGTAAGAAAGCAAAAGAAAGGATTGAGAGATGTCCAGTGAATTTCCAGCCCTAATCCACCATCTCTCCCCTACGCTGATTATTTGGGAGACTTTCTGTTGGAAAACCTGAGTGGAGATTTTTTCTGTGAATTTGGAAATGAGTATTAAAAAAAAAACTGCAGGGGGTTTGCTTGGCAGAGCTGAGTAGAGATACGGGCAGGATGCCAGCCTTGTCTTTCTAAGCCAATAAAAATGCAAAAAGATTGACTCACCTTCAGGAAATCGTCAAATGTGATCCCTTCGTAGACTTGATCCGGCTCCTAAGATTAGGAAGGAAAAGAGATTCATTTCAGGAAGGGAAAATAAAAAGGAAATAATCAGAAAAAGTAGAAAAGGAAATACACCCTAACATGCAGGAAATTCTGACAATGAAATTTGAATTAAAACCAGGGATATCTTTATTATGTCTGATCCCAGGGGATATAAATGAAAATTAAGGCATTAGCTGACAGCGGCAAGAATCACATTGGCACAACATTGGGGAAGGAAACCTGTCCCATCCGTATAGGATTTGAAGATTAAAATGAAAGAATACACAGCAATGGAAAAACTGTCTGAATATATTCACAGCAGAAGTCTAACCAAATTCACACAGGGGTGGTTTCCTTACACGCAACATATCAAGCTAAAATACCTAGAATGTGGTTTTTGGTGAAAAAGTAACTGTGTATAATAATAAAAAATGATGCAAACAGAAATGTTCAAAGTATAAAAATATTTAACTAATAATCAGTTGAATGGATGGAGGAAAAAGGGAGGGGTATAGAAAGAGAAGGAGCTACCAGAATGCCCGTTTTATAATAGTTTTGAAAAAAAAATTCTTTTTAATCTAAATCCTTTTAAGTATGTGTAGGTATCTTTTTCTTTGCTTACTTTTTTATTTATTTATTATGTATTAATTCAAATTCTATGGCTCCCATCTCAAGAAGTGACTTTGTGAACAAAATTAAACATTGCAACAACACAACAATTACGTTTGCACTAATAAAAAATATTGTTTAAAAAAAGCCAAAAATCCAAGTTTTTTTTTTTTTTAAGGTTACATCTATTTCAGCTAGAAACGATATTTCAGAAATGTTGTTGAGGTCTTCGTGCTGTTAGAACTGCAGCAAAAATAATGCTTTATTTAAACATATTGTTCTATTTGAGGCTGAAAGAATCAACATGCATTAACTCGACTTTAAGATTTAATATTTGCAGATGTTTCGATTCTTTTGAGATTTATCTCTCGCATGTGGGAATTGAGATCTGCACAATGGAAATGCATTTATAGCCAAGAGACTTACTGTATTGTTCAGCCCTGGAAAGACAAACATATGGCTGCAACTATTCTGTGGTTTGCACAATTAATGAATATAGATTAGCTATGAATGTCTGTAATGAATCATCACTTCACTTCCGTTTATGGATATAGATGTTCAGTAAATATATATCCTGCACGTTTTCATTTCTTTTTTTAGCTTGTCCCTTTAGAATTTGGTGCTTTCTTTTTTTGTATTTATTTAATTAGAAAAAGGGATAAAAGAGGCTGTATTTTTTTTTTCTTTACACAAGACTCCAGGGGGCACTTGGAAGGGGGGGAAAAAGTCACAAGGGCAGTTGTGATCATCCTATCAAAGCCTGCCTGTTTTTTTTACATGGGTTGCATGAAGGATTGTGTTGTTAACTTTTATTAATAAAGTTGCTAATATTTCTGCAAAAGTCTTTTTTATACCATTTGGCCTGTACCATTTATAGTCAGCATGACACGACATAAGGAAAAAGAGGCAAGGAGGGAGAAGGAAAACTTAAGACACTGGATAATTACTACATCTCTTAAATTATTCAACCAGTGAGATATCACACAAGTATTTTTACTAGAGTTGGTATATGATGGCTCTACTGCATTCATTTCACTTTTAGCAGCAGTTATGTTACAAAAAGTGTTTTTTCTATTTCTGATACGTATAATACCCTCACCTTTCTCCATGGATTACAAGCAAAAAAAAGATATTGCAGGGAGGGAAAGAGGAAGGGAGGGAGAGATGAAACACAGAAGAGATAGAGATGGATAGAAAAATGGATAAGCAGGTGAAATATAGATAAAGAGATATAAAATGTGAAAATATAGACAAAAGAGAGATACACAGATGAAAGAGAGAAAAGGTGGATAAAGAAAAGATATAGATGAAATAGAGATGAGTTGATAGATGAGATAGATAGATAGACAGAATGATAGACAGATAATGAATACAAAGAACAAAACAGCAGAGGCAGAAAACCTGTCCCGATGTTGCTAAACTACAACTCCCAGCAGCTTCAGGCCAGAGTAAGGGATGCTGGGGGCATCCAACAGCATGTGGAAACCTATGTTCGGCACCATCGCTAATTTTCTTCTATCATGCTCTTGATAAAGATTAGTGAATGAAAGAAGTTGACATGAGGATCAAGATGAATCCCCCTTGAAGGCACCAGAAGACCTTAGCCACGCTCTTCATCGTTTCTCCTCCTCAGGTTTTCCAATATTACTTGGGGGATCTCCATCTTCTGAAATGCTCCATGTAGTTGCTCCTAAAGTTGGACTGTGTTGTGTCAGACCCGGGCACAGCTACCCAACCCTTCTGATTGTGGCACTGAAAGCCAGAGTGGAAGGACACCCATCTGAGAAAGTCCTCAGTGCATCCTCAGAGCCAACCCAAGGACCCGGGTGATGGTACTACGAGCAAGGAATTCACAGCTTCCAAACAACACCCTTTGTGCAGCCGGGCTTCAACTCAATCAAGCATAAAATCCCAGCCATTTGAAAGAGAAATGGCAATAGACCAACATAAGGTTGACCTTGGGGAAGATAGAGATTGTTAGAAAAATGGGGATTCAGCTCAAGAAACAAGACCACATCAGAATGAAATTTAACTAGGCTACCCTTGGCATAAAAGGAAGGGAGAGAAAACACCAGGCTTTGAAGATACTGTAAGAGCTGATCTCAATGCGCCCCGTGGATCTGAGGAGAAAATCCTAGGAGTTTATTTTATTTTATTTTTAAAAAAACCTTTCCACTGGGTGCCTGGAAAAAAAAGGGAGCCACAGAGTCCTTCAGTGGCTCTTCAACAAGGTCTCCATATTTAAATGCAACTGGCTGTTTAATTAAAAGCAGGGTGCAGTTATTCAAGTGCACAGTAAATTGGAACAAATGCAAAGAAAACCCTAGGAGTTTATTTTATTTTATTTTTTTAAAAAACCATTCCACTGGGTGCCTGGAAAAAAAAGGGAGCCACAGAGTCCTTCAGTGGCTCTTCAACAAGGTCTCCATATTTAAATGCAACCGGCTGTTTAATTAAAAGCAGGTGCAGTTATTCAAGTGCACAGTAAATTGGAACAAACGCAAAGAAAACCCTAGGAGGTTTATTATTATTATTATTATTATTTAAAAAAAAACCTTTCCACTGGGTGTCTGAAAAAAAGGGAGCCCCAGAGTCCATCAGTGGCTCCATATTTAAATGCAACTGGCTGTTTAATTAAAAGCAGGTGCAGTTATTCAAGTGCACGGCAAATTGGAATAAATGCAAAGAAAACCCTAGGAGTTTTTTATTATTATTATTTAAAAAAAAACTTTCCACTGGGTGCCTGAAAAAAAGGGAGCCCCAGAGTCCATCAGTGGCTCTTTAACAAGGTCTCCACGTTTAAATGCAGCGGACATGCCACTTGCTGTTTAATTAAAAGCAGGGGGCAGTTATTTAACTGGGACTTAATTCTTAATTTTAACACGAATGGCTATATACAGGTAATTCCCCCAGGTATGAACGTTTATTTAGAGAGTGTTCACAAAAACGAATTAATTCAGAAAGGTACTTACTGTGAGACATGCAAAACTGCGCACCAAAAACGGGCCTCTGCAGCCACGTGGCTTGGAGAGGAGAAGCCGGAAGTGGTTTTTTTTTTTGGTGCCTGGTCACATGGCCGAAGCAGACTGGGGGATTTTTGGAAGATCTGCTTTTTTGCTTTTGCTTTGCTGGAGCTGAAGATCTGCTGCTTGCTGGGCTTGAGGACTAGAGAGCTAGAATTACTTCTATAGTATTTTAAAATATGCTTTTTTGTTACTATATGGTACTGTACTTCTGTTGTTTGCAATCCCTTTGGGAACTGCTCTGCTTCTTATTGTGTTGGTTTAAGTGCAGCACTTTGCAAGATGGTTTGTTTGCATTTGCCTGAAATTGGTAGCCTGTGGCTGCTGCCGCCTCCTCCTCTCCCTGGCACAGACCCAGCAGAGATTCTGCTGACCCCTTAACTGCAGGGGTCTTCCAACCTGGCCCTTGTATGGCTTGTGGACTTCAACTCCCAGAATTCCTCAGCCAGCGTGCCTGGCTGAGGATTTCTGGGAGTTGAAGTCCACAAGTCATCAAAGGGCCACGTTGGAAGATCCCTGCCTTACTCGAAGGAAATCCCCTACCCCCCACCTCATTTTGGATTTTGCCTGGAGAGGCTTGTGCTGATCAGGGAAAGTTTTTTTTTTAAAAGGTTTTTAAATTTAAATTGTCTCCAGAAGTTGTGGGGAGGCTTTTAAGAAGAAACTGGATAGGCATTTATCAGAAATACAGTACAGTACTCTCTTTGTGAGAGCAGTGGGTTAGACTAGATGACCTCAAGGTCCATTCCATCTTAGTTACTGTTGCAAGCTGACAATTCTGTAAATTCTACCCCCATCTCCCTCTGCACGCCTGGCTGGAGACGCTTAAGCTAGTGGCCAACAAGTTGTTTTTTTTTTTTAAAGGTTTTAAATTTAAATTGCCTCCAGAAGTTGTGGGTGTTCCCTCCCTGGAGGCTTTTAAGAAGAAACTGGATAGGCCTTTATCAGAAATACAGTACAGTACTCTCTTTGTGACTCTTATCTATTATCTATCTATCATATCTATCAATCATATTTATCTCTATCATCTATCATATCTATCAATCATATTTATCTTTCTATTATCTATCATCTATCTATATCAATTTATCAATCATATCTATATCTCTATATCAATCTATCAATCATATCTATATCATCTCTATCAATCTATCAATCATCTCTCTATCTTATCTATTTATCTCTTTCATATCTATCAATCATTTTCTATCTTTTATCTCTATCATATCTATCAATCATATTTATCTCTCTATTATCTCTATTATCTCTATCATATCAATCATATCTTTCTATTATCTATCTAATCTATCAATCATATCTTTCTATATTATCGATCTATTATCTATCATATCTATCAATATTTATGTCTGTGTCTGTCTGTATCTATCTACCTATATCTATCTATCTATCTATCTGTCTGTCTATAATCTACCTATCATCTATCTATCATTATCATCTATCATCTGTGTATCATCTATCATCTATCTATCTATCTATCTATCTATCTATCTATCTATCTATCTATCTATCTATCTATCTATCTATCTATCTATCTATCTATCTATCTATCTATCTATCTATCTATCATCTATATATCTAATCTATCTATCATCTATATATCTAATCTATCTATCTATCTATCTATCTATCTATCTATCTATCTATCTATCTATCTATCTATCTATCTATCTATCTATCTATCTATCTATCTATCTATCTATCTATCTATCTAAAAATGAACACAGGGGACCCCTCGGCCTTTTGAGGTTCTCCCCCTTTGCTCTAGTTGAAAAAAATGTCCTGGGCCAATTGACATTAGAACGGGGACGTTAGCCGTAGACATGGGAGCATGGCAAGCAAGTTGCTTATAAAGTAGTCCTTGACTTACAAGAGTTACCTTAGTGACCATTCAAAGTCAAAACGACACTGAAAAAAAGTGACATATGTCCGTTTTTCACACTTACAACCAATGCAGCATCCTCCATGGCCACGTGATCAAAACTCAGACACTTGGCAACTGGCATGTACTTACGACGGTTGCAGTGTCCCGGGGTCAAGTGATTCCCCTTCTGCGACCTTCTGACAAGCGAAGTCAATGGGGGAAGCCGGACTCACTTAACAACCGTGTTACTAAACAACTGCAGTGGTTCGTTCAACAACTGTGGTAAGGAAGGTCGTAAGAGGGGAGGAAATTCATTTATCAACTGTAATCATTTAGCAACAGAAACGTTGTGCTCAGTTTGGTTCGTTAAGTTGAGGACTCTCTCTATTCTGACTTTTGAAACCTGGAGCTGCCCTGCTTAGTGAAGGCCGTATTCCAGTATTTGAGGGGCTGCCCCAAAGAAGAGGAGGGGGGGTCAACTTATTTTCCAAAGCACCAGAAGGCAAGACAGGAAACTGGATGGAAATGCATCAAGGAGAGAAGCAACCTGGAACTAAGGAGAAACTTCCTAACAGTGAGGACAATTAACCAGTGGAACAGCTTGCCACCAGATGATGTGAGTGCTTCATCACTGGAGGTTTTTAAGAAGAGACTGGACAACCACTTGTCTGAAATGGTATACGGTCTCCTGCTTGACCGGGGTTTGGACTAGAAGACCCCCAAGATCTCTTCCAGCTCTATTCTGATTGAAAATTGTAACTAACTAACGCAATTGCTACTGACTTGAGTCCTCCTCCAACTGTCAGCTCAACCAAAGGGGCTTCTAAGACAATCTATAGAGCACAGGGCATGCAAAGCGTGCCCTCCTGTGATTATTTTGGGCACAGCAGCCTGAAAGTGACTACAAAGACCATATATAACATAGGGCATGCAAAGAGTCCCCTCCTGTGGTTATTTTGGGCATAGCGGCCTGACAGGGACTACAAAGAGCATAAATAACACAGGGCATGAAAAGAGTGCCCTCCTGTTGTTATTTTGGGCATGGCAGCCAGAAAGGGGCTTCTAAGACCATCTATATAGCACAGGGCATGAAAAGGGTGCCCTCCTGTGGTTATTTTGGGTATAGCAGCCTGAAGGATACTACAAAGAGCATATATAACACAGGACATGCAAAGAGTGCCCTCCTGTGGTTATTTTGGGCATGGCAGCCTGAAGGAGACTACAAAGACCATCTATAGCACAGGGCATGCAAAGAGTGCCCTCCTGTGGTTATTTTGGGCATAGCGGCCAGAAAGGGACTACAAAGAGCATAAATAACACAGGGCATGAAAAGAGTGCCTTCCTTCTCTCTTGGTCCTAGTAAGGAGGCAATGCCAAACCACTAGCTTCCCATCATTGCTATCTGCAATTGCACTGACGCATGACCGAATGTGTGCAGCTGGGGCCTGCGCACACCTGCAACATATCGTGTAGATCTATCTATCTATCTATCTATCTATCTATCTATCTATCTATCTATCTATCTATCTATCTATCTATCTATCTATCTATCTATCTATATCTATCTATCTATCTAATCTATCTATCTCTATCTATCTATCTATCTATCATCTATCTATCTATCTATCTATCTATCTATCTATCTATCATCTATCTATCTATCTATCTATCTCTCTGATCGATATCTATCGATCTATCTATCTATCTAATCTATCTATCATCTATCTACTTCTGTCTTTCTGTCTATCTATCTATCTATCATCTATCTATCTACCATCTTACTATCTATCTATCTATCATCTATCTATCTATCATCTATCTATCTATCTATCTATCTATCTATCTAATCTATCTATCTATCTATCTATCTATCTATCTATCTATCTATCTATCTATCTATCTATCTAATATAAAGGAGGCTGCACTTCAATGGTTAGACGGCCTATTGGTATCTGAACAAAAATCTTTTTAACATTTATATTTTATTGTCTTTTTCTAATCTAGGTGAAATGTTAATATATACTGCTAGTCCATGTATGATATGCCATACGCTAAATAAATAAGTAAACAACCGCCCAATCAAGAAACTACCAGGAACACCTCCATCAACCCTGATAGGACAAGCCACTAAGTATAAAGAGAGGCAAAGTTCCTCTCTCTTCTAGGCAAGAGCATGTTAGCCCTATTGGGTCACCGTCTGCCCAAAA
This sequence comes from Azemiops feae, assembly GCA_023970755.1. Classification (NCBI taxonomy): domain Eukaryota; kingdom Metazoa; phylum Chordata; class Lepidosauria; order Squamata; family Viperidae; genus Azemiops; species Azemiops feae. Next base: position 481,249 of record JALGBA010000510.1, read on the forward strand.
ACCACCAAGCTCAGAGAGCACAAGGACCCCTTAAGAACAATGTGTTGGATGTTGACCCAAGTGCCCCTTAGCTCCGGCTTTATTATGCATATAACAAACAATGATAGCTTGTGTGTGTGGTGTGCGCGCGTGCCGTGCGTGGGGTTGTATGATAATACGAATATGTTTATTATGATGACATTTAGCTGCCCATCTCGCCATAAGTTTAGAAAGCCCCTTTTAGCTTCCCAGTCAGTCAATATGGGCTGAGCAAGTGAAGCTAGAGGCAGCCGAGATTTCCTTCCATCCTCTTTCCCCTCGCACTTTACATATGCCCAGAGGCACCATGCACACTTAGAAGCAGCTACCCGCCGGCCTCCCCGCCCGTCCCTCGTTTCTTCCATCCCTAAACCCTCCATTCCAGATTCACCCGCCTGGGATTGCCTCGATGCCTATGCTTTGCGACGTAAAACTGTGCCGAAAGAAATAAGACCTTTTGAATGGGATTTTAAAGTTATTATCCTCTATCTTTATTAGTAACGCCTTATTAATGTTAATAGGGCGAAGGGAAGCCCTTTTGCTGCGACGCGGGGACACAAAAACATCACCTAATATTACTGAGGTTTCATTCATAAATACTACACTTAACACTCCATTTAAAAGCTTTATTTCTTTTTGTGGCTGCTCGGCTCACCTGCGGTAGTACGAGTTGGGTCACGAAACGTCTGCAAGGAAACCACCAAGCTCAGAGAGCACCAAGGACCCCTGAAGAGAGAATGTTGTTGGATGATGGACCAAGTGGCCCCTTTAGCTCCGGCTTTATTATTTATATAATAACAATGATATGCGTGTGTGTGTGGTGTGTTGTGCGCCGCACCGTGCGCGGGTGTATGATAATACTCATATAATTTATATTGAAGACTTTTCTGCCCATCCTCGCCTATTAGTTTAGAAAGCCCCTTTTAGCTTCCCAGTCAGTCAATATGGGCTGAGCAAGTGAAGCTAGAGGCAGCCGAGATTTCCTTCCCTCCTCTTCCCCCTCGCACTTTACATATGCCCAGAGGCACCATGCACACTTAGAAGCAGCTACCCGCCGGCCTCCCCGCCCGTCCCTCGTTTCTTCCATCCCTAAACCCTCCATTCCAGATTCACCCGCCTGGGATTGCCTCGATGCCTATGCTTTGCGACGTAAAACTGTGCCGAAAGAAATAGACCTTTTGAATGAGATTTTAAAGTTATTATCCTCTATCTTTATTAGTACCGCCTTATTAATGTTAATAGGGCGAAGGGAAGCCCTTTTGCTGCGACGCGGGGACACAAAAACATCACCTAATATTACTGAGGTTTTCATTCATAAATACTACACTAAACTCCATTTAAAAGCTTTATTTCTTTTTGTGGCTGCTCGTCTCGCCTGCGGTAGTACGAGTCTTTTTTCTCTTCTTGCGGCAGCCGTAGAGCGAAGAGAGGCAGGAGTGCCGACGGGATGCCAGGAGGTCCTCTATGGCGAGAAGGTGCGTAAAATCCCTGGGGTCGATAACAGGACCGGCCAAGAATGCTCTATGGTGAGAGGCGCTGCGAGAGGAAGTTTCGAGGGATGACAAAATCGACGCGGATCCGTCCATGATAGGAAGTCGATTCCAATGAACGGGGGATGGCCTAATTTGGCCGGACGGAGGTCGCCATGCCGAGAAGGTCGTAGATGTTAATGCTATTGGACGGAAAAACGTGCCTCCTGTGGTCAAACGGGCATTCGCGTCCGGCCCGAAATAAATAACCTTTTTGAATGTGATTTTAAGGTTATTATTCTCTATCTTTATTATTAACGCCTTATTAATATTAATAGGGCGACGGGAGGCCCTTTTGCTGCGACCCTGGGGCAGAGTAAGATAACCTAATATTAGTAAGGTTTTATTAATAAAGAATAATAAACTTAAAACGCCATTTAAAAGGTTTATTTCTTTTGGTGGCTGCTGTACCTGCTTGTCCCTTAGCGAGAGATGGCGCGGCCTTCAAAAAGGCCTGTAATGATGAATTAAGGTTACTTTGATAGGTGCTAACTTTAAAGATAAACCTCACCAAACATACATAAATTTATTGCTATGCTTAATATTAAAATGAGTGAGATTAGATTTTACCTTCGCTGCTAGTTTTGAAACTGACGCATTTATTAAAATGTTTTATGTCTACCTACATCACACTAATTTCTTGCTGCATCTTAGTTTCTAATCTTCCTAGTATGCCCATTCGTGAATATCATTTCACTGGGGTGAAAAATAGACAGCTAGTCAATTGGGGTGGAAGGTGCCAGGCTAGAAATTGGGGGTGGGGGCTGAGTTTTAGTACCACCTTAGGTATGAGAAACCAGCTTTGGGCCAATTCCTCTCCTAGTCAGCCTAAGTCTAACCCTAACCCTAGGGCTGTTGCTGCATGGCGAAAATAAGAGAAGGAAGGAGCATTAGATATATTTGCCGCCTTGAGTTATTTATAAAAAAATAACAAAGGCTGCATTAAAAAAATACGCAAAAAGTCATCTGGGTCAGTCACTCCAAAACCAGCTTTGGGCCAGTCACTCTCTCTCGGCCCTAGGAAGGAAGCAACGGCAAACCATTTGTCTGAAATGGTATAGGGTTGCCTGCCTAAGCAGGGGGTTGGACTAGAAGACCTCCAAGGTCCCTTCCAACTCCGTTATTCAGCTGGGGGGGAAAACCTTGCCAAGAAAACCGCAGGGATTTGGTCAGGCAATGGCCAGGAGTCGAGACTAAGTGGAAAGCACCAAATAATATTAAGAATAACAGCAATAACTTGCTAAACGCCCGGCTCCCTCCGGTCACGTTACTAGAAGGGAGTGCGAACACAGGCAATTGAGTTCATCGGGCAACGCGTGTCGTGGGAACGCAACTCCTAGTACCCACGCCGAGCGGCAGATTCGGGGAAGCTTCCCTGAAGCCCCCGCCTCACCTGGCCTTGATGCAAAGGCAGCAGCGCCGCCGGCTCCACCTTTGCCTTCTCCTTCGCCGCGGGACAGCCTTCTCGGGGCGTCGCCGGGCTGTGACGCCATCAGAAGGCGCGTCCCCTATTTCGGCAGAGAAGCGGAAAGGCACCATAGAGGTAGGAAAGGAGAGCGGAGGGCAGACTGGGCTTTCCGCTCTTGAAACCATCGAACTTGGGAATCGCCATAGAAATGTAACCAGAGAGCTCGGGTGGAAATGGTAGAGCGGCCGGTAGAACCAAGACTTCCGAGTTCACTGGAGCATATATGGAGGAAGACTTTGGATTGGAGTTAAGGACGGGAAAAAGACAATGCAGAAATCTGGATTGTATTGGGGGCGCCCTATATAAAAGCCCCCCGCAAAGGGGGAGTGTCACAGAGTATTGCACATCCATTCCCAGCCAGCAGGGGACAAGTTTAATCCCTATAAGTCATCCAGCGTTTCTCAAACTTGGCAATTTTTGTGGACTTCAAGTCCCAGAATTCCCCAGCCTGCATGCACTTTGCAGGTAACTAAATGGTTTATCCAGGAAAAGCAGGAACTGTATTAAATTGGACTCCAGGGTTGACCGAGTACACCACCTCCAAATTTGTGACGTCCCCTAAAATTTGCTGGCGACCCCCAAGTGATCGCAATAAATAAATAAAAACACAAACGTATTTATTTAGCGTATGACACAATACACTCCAATAGTATCTTTTCACTAGCCTCCACTAGTTGTGACACTACTTAGGTTTTACAAAAGCAGCCGAGGCCATTAAGTGGATGCTCCAGTCAGAGCTGAAGAAGCTTCTTGTATGAGAAGCGAAACGTCTTCAAAGAAAATTAAGAAAGTCCAGTTGCCTCCTGAAAAAGCATCTTTGGGACAATTATGACCCGGATGACTGAGAATCTCCATAGACAGTGAGAGACAATGCGGGATACTTAAGGCACGGACTAGAAATCGGAAGACTGTCGGTTCTAGTCCCACCTTAGGCATGAAAGTCAACTGTGCAAACCTGCAACATATCGTGTAGATCTATCTATCTATCTATCTATCTATCTATCTATCTATCTATCTATCTATCTATCTATCTATCTATCTATCTATCTGTCTATCTAATATAAAGGAGGCTGCACTTCAATGGTTAGACGGCCTATTGGTATCTGAACAAAAATCTTTTTAACATTTATATTTTATTGTGTTTTTCTAATCTAGGTGAAATGTTATTATATACTGCAAGTCCATGTATGATATGCCATACACTAAATAAATAAGTAAACAACCGCCCAATCAAGAAACTACCAGGAACACCTCCATCAACCCTGATAGGACAAGCCACTAAGTATATAAAGAGAGAGCAAATTCCTCTCTCTTCTAGCACTGATGATGTTACCTAGTTGGGTCACGAAACGTCTGCAAAAAAACCACCAAGCTCAGAGAGCACCAAGGACCCCTGAAGAGACAATGTTGTTGGATGATGGACCAAGTGGCCCCTTTAGCTCCGGCTTTATTATTCATATAACAACAATGATATGCGTGTGTGTGTGTGTGCGCCCGTGCGTGCGTGGGTGTATGATAATACTATATAATTTATATTATGATGACATTTCTGCCCCATCTCGCCTAGAGGTTTAGAAAGCCCTTTTTAGCTTCCCAGTCAGTCAATATGGGCTGAGCAAGTGAAGCTGGAGGCAGCCAAGATTTCCTTCCCTCCTCTTTCCCCTCGCACTTTACATATGCCCAGAGGCACCATGCACACTTAGCAGCAGCTGCCCGCCGGCCTCCCCGCCCGTCCCTTGTTTCTTCCATCCCTAAACCCTCCATTCCAGATTCACCCGCCTGGGATTGCCTCGATGCCTATGCTTTGCGACGTAAAACTGTGCCGAAAGAAATAGACCTTTTGAATGGGATTTTAAAGTTATTATCCTCTATCTTTATTAGTAACGCCTTATTAATGTTAATAGGGCGAAGGGAAGCCCTTTTGCTGCGACGCGGGGACACAAAAACATCACCTAATATTACTGAGGTTTCATTCCTAAATACTACACTTAAAACTCCATTTAAAAGCTTTATTCTTTTGTGGTTCTGCTCGGCTCACCTTGCGGTAGTACGAGTTGGGTCACGAAACGTCGACAAGGAAAACACAAGCTCAGAGAGCACCAAGGACCCCTGAAGAGGAGAATGTTGTTGGATGATGGACCAAGGGGCCCTTAGCTCCGGATTTATATTTATATAATACACAATGATGGTGTGTGTGGTGTGCCGCTGCGCTCCCGGCGCGGGTGTATGATAATACTATATAATTTATATTATGATGACATTTATCTGCCCCATCTCGCCTAGAGGTTTAGAAAGCACCTTTTAGCTTCCCAGTCAGTCAATATGGGCTGAGCAAGTGAAGCTAGAGGCAGCCGAGATTTCCTTCCCTCCTCTTTCCCCTCGCACTTTACATATGCCCAGAGGCACCATGCACACTTAGAAGCAGCTACCCGCCGGCCTCCCCGCCCGTCCCTCGTTTCTTCCATCCCTAAACCCTCCATTCCAGATTCACCCGCCTGGGATTGCCTCGATGCCTATGCCTTGCGACGTAAAACTGTGCCGAAAGAAATAGACCTTTTAAATGGGATTTTAAAGTTATTATCCTCTATCTTTATTAGTAACGCCTTATTAATGTTAATAGGGCGAAGGGAAGCCCTTTTGCTGCGACGCGGGGACACAAAAACATCAACTAATATTACTGAGGTTATTACTGAGGTTTCATTCATAAATACTACACTTAAAACTCCATTTAAAAGCTTTATTTCTTTTTGTGGCTGCTCGGCTCACCTGCGGGAGTACGAGGCTTTTTTCTCTTCTTGCGGCAGCGTAGAGCAGAAAAGAGGACAGGAAGTTGCCGACGGGATGCACAGGAGGTCTCTATGGCGAGGTGGTGGCCGTCAAAAGCCCTGGGGGACGATAGCAGGAACGGACAAGAAATCTCTATGGTGAGAAGGCCGCTGCGAGAGGAAGTTGCGAGGGATGACTAAAAGCGACGGACAAAGAGTCGGCCATGATAGGAAGGTCGATTCCAAATGAATTGGGGGATGGCCAATTTGGACGGACGGGAGGTCGCCATGCCGAGAAGGTCTAGATGTTAATGCTATGGGACGGAAAAACGTGCCCTCCTGTGGTCAAAACGGGCATTGCGGCCGCCGAAATAAATAAACCTTTTGAATGGGATTTTAAGGTTATTATTCTCTATCTTTATTATTAACGCCTTATTAATATTAATAGGGCGACGGGAGGCCCTTTTGCTGCGACCCTGGGGCAGAGTAAGATAACCTAATATCAGTAAGGTTTTATTAATAAAGAATAATAAACTTAAAACGCCATTTAAAAGGTTTATTTCTTTTGGTGGCTGCTGTACCTGCTTGTCCCTTAGCGAGAGATGGTGCGGCCTTCAAAAAGGCCTGTAATGATGAATTAAGGTTACTTTGATAGGTGCTAACTTTAAAGATAAACCTCACCAAACATACATAAATTTATTGCTATGCTTAATATTAAAATGAGTGAGATTAGATTTTACCTTCGCTGCTAGTTTTGACGCATTTATTAAAATGTTTTATGTCTATCTACATCACACTAATTTCTTGCTGCATCTTAGTTTCTAATCTTCCTAGTATGCCCATTCGTGAATATCATTTCACTGGGGTGAAAAATAGACAGCTAGTCAATTGGGGTAGAAGGTGCCAGGCTAGAAATTGGGGGTGGGGGCTGAGTTTTAGTACCACCTTAGGTATGAGAAACCAGCTTTGGGCCAATTCCTCTCCTAGTCAGCCTAAGTCTAACCCTAACCCTAGGGCTGTTGCTGCATGGCAAAAATAAGAGAAGGAAGGAGCATTAGATATATTTGCCGCCTTGAGTTATTTATAAAAATAACAAAGGCTGGATTAAAAAAATACGCAAAAAAGCATCTGGGTCAGTCACTCCAAACCAGCTTTGGGCCAGTCCACTCTCTCTCGGCCCTAGGAAGGAAGCAACGGCAAAACCTTTGCTGAAATGGTATAGGTTGCCTGCCTTAAGCAGGGAGGGTTGGACTAGAAGCCTCCAAGGTCCCTCCCCCCCCTCCAACTCGGTTCATCTATTCTAACCGGCAGCTGGGGGGAAAACCTGCCAAGAAACCGCAGGATTGGTCAGGCAATGACCCCAGGCAGTCGAGACTAAGTGGAAAGCACCAAATCATATAAGAATAACAGACAATAACTTGCTAAACGCCGGCTTCCCTCCGGTCAGTTACTGGAAGGGAGTGCGAACACAGGCAAATGAGTCTCGGGGCAACGCGTGAGCGTGGAAACGCAACTCCTAGTACCCACGCGAGGCGGCAGATCGGGGAAGCTTCCCTGAAGCCCCCGCCTAACCTGGCCTTGATGCAAAGGCAGCAGCGCCGCCGGCTCCACCTTTGCCTTCTCCGTCGCCGCGGGACAGCCTTCTCGGGGCGTCGCCGGGCTGTGACGCCATCAGAAGGCGCGTCCCCTATTTCGGCAGAGAAGCGGAAAGGCACCATAGAGGTAGGAAAGGAGAGCGGAGGGCAGACTGGGCTTTCCGCTCTTGAAACCATCCAACTTGGGAATCGCCATAGAAATGTAACCAGAGAGCTCGGGTGGAAATGGTAGAGCGGCCGGTAGAACCAAGACTTCCGAGTTTGCTGGAGCATATATGGAGGAAGACGTTGGATTGGAGTTAAGGACGGAAAAAAGACAATGCAGAAATCTGGATTGTATTGGGGCAAAGGCAGCAGCGCCGCCGGCTCCACCTTTGCCTTCTCCGTCGCCGCGGGACAGCCTTCTCGGGGCGTCGCCGGGCTGTGACGCCATCAGAAGGCGCGTCCCCTATTTCGGCAGAGAAGCGGAAAGGCACCATAGAGGTAGGAAAGGAGAGCGGAGGGCAGACTGGGCTTTCCGCTCTTGAAACCATCCAACTTGGGAATCGCCATAGAAATGTAACCAGAGAGCTCGGGTGGAAATGGTAGAGCGGCCGGTAGAACCAAGACTTCCGAGTGTGCTGGAGCATATATGGAGGAAGACTTTGGATTGGAGTTAAGGACGGAAAAAAGACAATGCAGAAATCTGGATTGTATTGGGGGCGCCCTATATAAAAGCCCCCCGCAAAGGTGGAGTGTCACAGAGTATTGCACATCCATTCCCAGCCAGCAGGGGACAAGTTTAATCCCTGTAAGTCATCCAGCGTTTCTCAAACTTGGCAATTTTTGTGGACTTCAAGTCCCAGAATTCCCCAGCCTGCATGCAGTTTGCAGGTAACTAAATGGTTTATCCAGGGAAAGCAGGAACTGTATTAAATTGGACTCCAGGGTTGACCGAGTACACCACCTCCAAATTTGTGACGTCCCCTAAAATTTGCTGGCAACCCCCAAGTGATCGCAATAAATAAATAAAAACACAAACGTATTTATTTAGCGTATGGCACAATACACTCCGATAGTATCTTTTCACTAGCCTCCACTAGTTGTGACACTGCTTAGGTTTTACAAAAGCAGCTAAGGCCATTAAGTGATGCTCCAGTCAGAGCTGAAGAACCTTCTTGTATGAGAAGCGAAACGTCTTCAAAGAAAATCAAGAAAGTCCAGTTGCCTCCTGAAAAAGCATCTTTGGGACAATTATGACCCGGATGACTGAGAATCTCCATAGACAGTGAGAGACAATGCGGGATACTTAAGGCACTGGACTAGAAATCGGAAGACTGTCGGTTCTAGTCCCACCTTAGGCATGAAAGTCAACTGTGGTGACCTTGGGGTCAGTCCTTCTCTCTTGGTCCTAGTAAGGAGGCAATGCCAAACCACCAGCTTCCCATCATAGCTATCTGCAATTGCATTGACGCACGACCGAATGTGTGCAGCTGGGGCCTGCGCACACCTGCAACATATCGTGTAGATCTATCTATCTATCTATCTATCTATCTATCTATCTATCTATCTATCTATCTATCTATCTATCTATCTATCTATCTATCTATCTATCTATCTATCTATCTATCTATCTATCTATCTATCTATCTATCTATCTAATATAAAGGAGGCTGCACTTCAATGGTTAGACGGCCTATTGGTATCTGAACAAAAATCTTTTTAACATTTATATTTTATTGTGTTTTTCTAATCTAGGTGAAATGTTAATATATACTGCAAGTCCATGTATGATATGCCATACGCTAAATAAATAAGTAAACAACCGCCCAATCAAGAAACTACCAGGAACACCTCCATCAACCCTGATAGGACAAGCCACTAAGTATATAAAGAGAGAGCAAATTCCTCTCTCTTCTAGCACTGATGATGTTACCTAGTTGGGTCACGAAACGTCTGCAAGAAAACCACCAAGCTCAGAGAGCACCAAGGACCCCTGAAGAGACAATGTCGTTGGATGATGGACCAAGTGGCTCCTTAGCTCCGGCTTTATTATTTATATAATAACAATGATATGCGTGTGTGTGTGTGCGCGCACGTGAGAGGGTGTATGATAATACTATATAATTTATATTATGATGACATTTATCTGCCCCATCTCGCCTAGAGGTTTAGAAAGCCCCTTTTAGCTTCCCAGTCAGTCAATATGGGCTGAGCAAGTGAAGCTGGAGGCAGCCGAGATTTCCTTCCCTCCTCTTTCCCCTCGCACTTTACATATGCCCAGAGGCACCATGCACACTTAGAAGCAGCTGCCCGCCGGCCTCCCCGCCCGTCCATTGTTTCTTCCATCCCTAAACCCTCCATTCCAGATTCACCCGCCTGGGATTGCCTCGATGCCTATGCTTTGCGACGTAAAACTGTGCCGAAAGAAATAGACCTTTTTAATGGGATTTTAAAGTTATTATCCTCTTATCTTTATTAGTAACGCCTTATTAATGTTAATAGGGCGAAGGGAAGCCCTTTTGCTGCGACGCGGGGACACAAAAACATCACCTAATATTACTGAGGTTTCATTAATAAATACTACACTTAAAACTCCATTTAAAAGCTTTATTTCTTTTTGTAGCTGCTCGGCTCACCTGCGGCTGTACGAGGCTTTTTTCCCTTCTTGCGGCAGCGTAGAGCAGAAAAGAGGACAGGAAGGTGCCGACGGATGACTAAAAGCAACGGACAAGAAGTCGGCCATAATAGGAAGGTCGATTCCAAATGAACTAGGGGATGGCCAATCTGGACGGACGGGAGATCGCCATGCCGAGAAGGTCTAGGTGTTAATGCTATGCGACGGAAAAACGTGCCCTCCTGTGGTCAAAAAGGGGTATTGCGGCCGCCGAAATAAATAAACCTTTTGAATGGGATTTTAAGGTTATTATTCTCTATCTTTATTATTAATGCCTTATTAATATTAATAGGGCGACGGGAGGCCCTTTTGCTGCGACCCTGGGGCAGAATAAGATAACCTAATATTAGTAAGGTTTTATTAATAAAGAATAATAAACTTAAAACGCCATTTAAAAGGTTTATTTCTTTTGGTGGCTGCTGTACCTGCTTGTCCCTTAGCGAGAGATGGCGCGGCCTTCAAAAAGGCCTATAATGATGAATTAAGGTTACTTTGATAGGTGCTAACTTTAAAGATAAACCTCACCAAACATACATAAATTTATTGCTGTGGTTAATATTAAAATGAGTGAGATTAGATTTTACCTTCGCTGCTAGTTTTGAAACTGACGCATTTATTAAAATGTTTTATGTCTACCTACATCACACCTATTTCTTCCATCTTCAAGGCGCTCTGCTCTGTCCCTCCTGACACCTGCGTGGGGATCTCAAAAATAACCCAGCGTTACTGGAATTTATATGCAACCTGGTGACAAGTTTCATCTGCCACCTGCTTGCTGCAAAGCTACCCGCTTACCTGTCTCTACATATAAGATCTCTTATTTTTGAACTGGGCTAATTTCTTGCTGCATCTTAGTTTCTAATCTTCCCAGTATGCCCATTCGTGAATATCATTTCACTGGGGTGAAAAATAGACAGCTAGTCAATTGGGGTGGAAGGTGCCGGGCTAGAAATTGGGGGTGGGGGCTGAGTTTTAGTACCACCTTAGGTATGAGAAACCAGCTTCGGGCCAATTCCTCTCCTAGTCAGCCTAAGTCTAACCCTAACCCTAGGGCTGTTGCTGCATGGCGAAAATAAGAGAAGGAAGGAGCATTAGATATATTTGCCGCCTTGAGTTATTTATTAAAAAATAACAAAGGCTGCATTAAAAAAATACGCAAAATTTAGAGCGGCTTTGGTCTAGTCGTGGTTAAGGCAGCAGACTAGAAAGTGGGAGGCTGTGAGTTCTAATCTTGCTTTTAGAGGCAGAAAAGTCATCTGGGTCAATCACTCCAAAACCAGCTTTGGGCCAGTCACTCTCTCTCGGCCCTAGGAAGGAAGCAACGGCAAACCATTTGTCTGAAATGGTATAGGGTTGCCTGCCTAAGCAGGGGGTTGGACTAGAAGACCTCCAAGGTCCCTTCCAACTCGGTTATTCTATTCTACCCGCAGCTGGGGGGGGGGAAACCTTGCCAAGAAAACCGCAGGGATTTGGTCAGGCAATGGCCAGGAGTCGAGACTAAGTGGAAAGCACCAAATAATATTAAGAATAACAGCAATAAATTACTAAACGCCCGGCCCCTCGGTGATGTCTAGAGGGAGTGCGAACACAGCCTTGAGTTCATCGGGGCAGCGTGTCGTGGGAACCGCAACTCCTAGTCCCACGCCGCCCATGAAAAGGCGGCGTCGAGCGGCAGATTCGGGAAGCTTACATGAAGCCCCCGCACTCACCTGGCACTTGAGCAAAGGCAGCAGCGCCGCCGGCTCCACCTTGCCTCTCCTTCGCGCGGGAAGACTTCTGGGGCGTCGGGGCGGGACGCCATCAGAAAGGCGCGTACCCTATTCGGCAGAGAAGCCCCCGGGACGGCCCCATAGAAGGTAGGAAGGAGAGCGGAGGACAGCTGGGCTTTCCGCTCTTGAAACCGTCGAACTTGGGAATCGCCATAGAAATGTAACCAGAGAGCTCGGATGGAAATAGTAGAGCGGCCGGTAGAACCAAGACTTCCGAGTTTGCTGGAGCATATATGGAGGAAGACTTTGGATTGGAGTTAAGTACGGAAAAAAGACAATGCAGAAATCTGGATTGTATTGGGGGCGCCCTATATAAAAGCCCCCCGCAAAGGTGGAGTGTCACAGAGTGTCACATCCATTCCCAGCCAGCAGGGGACAAGTTTAATCCCTGTAAGTCATCCAGCGTTTCTCAAACTTGGCAATTTTTGTGGACTTCAAGTCCCAGAATTCCCCAGCCTGCATGCAGTTTGCAGGTAACTAAATGGTTAGTCCAGGGGGAAAGCAGGAACTGTATTAAATTGGACTCCAGGGTTGACCAGAGTACACCACCTCCACATTGTGACGTCCTTAAAAATTTGCTCGGCAACCCCAAGCTGGATCGCAATAAATAAATAAAAACACAAACGTATTTATTTAGCAGTATGGGCACAATACACGCGTAGTATCTTTTCACTAGCCTTCCACCAGTTGTGACATGCTAGGTGTTACAAAAGCAGCCAAGGCCATTAAGTGATGCTCCAGTCAGAGCTGAAGAACCTTCTTGTATGAGAAGCGAAACGTCTTCAAAGAAAATCAAGAAAGTCCAGTTGCCTCCTGAAAAAGCATCTTTGGGACAATTATGACCCGGATGACTGAGAATCTCCATAGACAGTGAGAGACAATGCGGGATACTTAAGGCACTGGACTAGAAATCGGAAGACTGTCGGTTCTACTCCCACCTTAGGCATGAAAGTCAACTGTGGTGACCGTGGGGTCAGTCCTTCTCTCTTGGTCCTAGTAAGGAGGCAATGCCAAACCACCAGCTTCCCATCATAGCTATCTGCAATTGCATTGACGCACGACCGAACGTGTGCAGCTGGGGCCTGCGCACACCTGCAACATATCGTGTACATCTATCTATCTATCTATCTATCTATCTATCTATCTATCTATCTATCTATCTATCTATCTATCTATCTATCTATCTATCTATCTATCTATCTATCTATCTATCTAATCTATCTAATATAAAGGAGGCTGCACTTCAATGGTTAGACGGCCTATTGGTATCTGAACAAAAATCTTTTTAACATTTATATTTTATTGTGTTTTTCTAATCTAGGTGAAATGTTAATATATACTGCTAGTCCATGTTTGATATGCCATACGCTAAAAATTAAAACAAAAAAAGTACACACCGCCCCAATCAAGAAAAATACCCAGGAAACACCTCCATCAACCTGATAGGACAAGCACTAAGTATATAAAGAGAGAGCCAAATTCCTCCTCTTATAGACACTCGAGGATGTTACTAGTTGGGCACGAAACGTCTGCAAGAAAACCACAAGCTCAGGAGAGCACCAAGGACCCCTGAAGGACACTGTTGTGGAGAGGGACCAAGGGCCTTAGCTACGGCGTATTATTTATATAATAACAATGATATGCGTGGCTCTCGTGTGTGTGTGGTGTGTGTTAGGGCGTTGCGGGGTGTATGATAATATATATAATTCTATATTATGATTACATTATCTGCCACCATCTCGCCTAGAGGTTTAGGAAAGCCCCTTTTAGATTCCCCGTCAGTCAAATATGGCTGAGCCAGTGAAGCTGGAGGCAGCCGAGATTTCCTTCCCTCCACTTCCCCTCGCACTTTACATATGCCCAGAGGCACCATGCACACTTAGAAGCAGCTACCCGCCGGCCTCCCCGCCCGTCCCTCGTTTCTTCCATCCCTAAACCCTCCATTCCAGATTCACCCGCCTGGGATTGCCTCGATGCCTATGCTTTGCGACGTAAAACTGTGCCGAAAGAAATAGACCTTTTGAATGAGATTTTAAAGTTATTATCCTCTATCTTTATTAGTAACGCCTTATTAATGTTAATAGGGCGAAGGGAAGCCCTATTGCTGCGACGCGGGGACACAAAAACATCACCTAATATTACTGAGGTTTCATAATAAAACTACACTTCAAACTCCATTTAAAAGCTGTTTCTGTTTGGGCTGCTCGGTTTCACCTGCGGCAGTACGAGGCTTTTCCCTTCTTGCGGCAGCGTAGAGCAGAAAAGAGGACCGAAGGTTGCCGGACGGAAGAACACAAAAGCAACGGACAAGAGTCGGCACCTAATAGGAAGGCGATTCCAAATGAACTGGGGGAATGGGCCAATCTGGACGGGACGGGAGGTCGCCATGCGAGAAGGTCTATGGTTTTAATGCTATGACTGAAAAACGTGCCCCCTGTGGTCAAAAAGGGGTATTGCGGCCGCCCGAAATAAAAAACCTTTTGAATGGGATTTTAGGTGATTATTCTCTATCTTGTGATTAACGCCTATTAAATAATAGGCGACGGAGGCACTTTGACTGCGACCGGGCAGAACTAAGATGGGGGAGAAAAACCTAATATTAGTAAGGTTTTATTAATAAAGAATAATAAACTTAAAACGCCATTTAAAAGGTTTATTTCTTTGGTGGCTGCTGCACCTGCTTGTCCCTTAGCGAGAGATGGCGCGGCCTTCAAAAAGGCCTATGATGATGAATTAAGGTTACTTTGATAGGTGCTAACTTTAAAGATAAACCTCACCAAACATATATAAATTTATTGCTATGGTTAATATTAAAAGGAGTGAGATTAGATTTTACCTTCGCTGCTAGTTTTGAAACTGACGCATTTATTAAAATGTTTTATGTCTACCTACATCACACCTATTTCTTCCATCTTCAAGGAGCTCTGCTCTGTCCCTCCTGACACCTGCGTGGGGATCTCAAAAATAACCCAGCGTTACTGGAATTTATATGCAAACTCGTGACAAGTTTCATCTGCCACCTGCTTGCTGCAAAGCTACCCGCTTACCTGTCTCTACATATAAGACCCCTTATTTTTGAACTGGACTAATTTCTTGCTGCATCTTAGTTTCTAATCTTCCTAGTATGCCCATTCGTGAATATCATTTCACTGGGGTGAAAAATAGACAGCTAGTCAATTGGGGTGGAAGGTGCCAGGCTAGAAATTGGGGGTGGGGGCTGAGTTTTAGTACCACCTTAGGTATGAGAAACCAGCTTTGGGCCAATTCCTCTCCTAGTCAGCCTAAGTCTAACCCTAACCCTAGGGCTATTGCTGCATGGCGAAAATAAGAGAAGGAAGGAGCATTAGATATATTTGCCGCCTTGAGTTATTTATAAAAATAACAAAGGCTGGATTAAAAAAATACGCCAAATTTAGAGCGGCTTTGGTCTAGTCGTGGTTAAGGCAGCAGACTAGAAAGTGGGAGGCTGTGAGTTCTAATCTTGCTTTTAGAGGCAGAAAAGTCATCTGGGTCAGTCACTCCAAAACCAGCTTTGGGCCAGTCACTCTCTCTCGGCCCTAGGAAGGAAGCAATGGCAAACCATTTGTCTGAAATGGTATAGGGTTGCCTGCCTAAGCAGGGGGTTGGACTAGAAGACCTCCAAGGTCCCTTCCAACTCGGTTATTCTATTCTAACCGCAGCTGGGGGGGGGAAACCTTGCCAAGAAAACCGCAGGGATTTGGTCAGGCAATGGCCAGGAGTCGAGACTAAGTCGAAAGTACCAAATAATATTAAGAATAACAGCAATAACTTACTAAACGCCCGGCTCCCTCCGGTGACGTTACTAGAAGGGAGTGCGAACACAGGCAATTGAGTTCATCGGGCAACGCGTGTCGTGGGAACGCAACTCCTAGTACCCACGCCGAGCGGCAGATTCAGGGAAGCTTCCCTGAAGCCCCGGCCTCACCTGGCCTTGATCCAAAGGCAGCAGCGGCGCCGGCTCCACCTTTGCCTTCTCCGTGCTGCTCCTTCGCCGTGGGACAGCCTTCTCGGGGCGTCGCCGTGCTGTGACGCCATCAGAAGGCGCGTCCCCTATTTCGGCAGAGAAGCGGAAAGGCACCATAGAGGTAGGAAAGGAGAGCGGAGGGCAGACTGGGCTTTCCGCTCTTGAAAACGTCGAACTTGGGAATCGCCATAGAAATGTAACCAGAGAGCTCGGGTGGAAATGGTAGAGCGGTCGGTAGAACCAAGACTTCCGAGTTTGCTGGAGCATTTATGGAGGAAGACTTTGGATTGGAGTTAAGGACGGAAAAAAGACAATGCAGACATCTGGATTGTATTGGGGGCGCCCTATATAAAAGCCCCCCGCAAAGGTGGAGTGTCACAGCCAGCAGGGGACAGGTTTAATCCCTATAAGTCATCCAGCGTTTCACAGAGTATTGCACATCCATGCCCAGCCAGCAGGGGACAAGTTTAATCCCTATAAGTCATCCAGCGTTTCTCAAACTTGGCAATTTTTGTGGACTTCAAGTCCCAGAATTCCCCAGCCTGCATGCAGTTTGCAGGTAACTAAATGGTTTATCCAGGGAAAGCAGGAACTGTATTAAATTGGACTCCAGGGTTGACCGAGTACACCACCTCCAAATTTGTGACGTCCCCTAAAATTTGCTGGCAACCCCCAAGCGATCGCAATAAATAAATAAAAACACAAACGTATTTATTTAGCGTATGGTACAATACACTCCGATAGTATCTTTTCACTAGCCTCCACTAGTTGTGACACTGCTTAGGTTTTACAAAAGCAGCCAAGACCATTAAGTGATGCTCCAGTCAGAGCTGAAGAACCTTCTTGTATGAGAAGCGAAACGTCTTCAAAGAAAATCAAGGAAGTCCAGTTGCCTCCTGAAAAAGCATCTTTGGGACAATTATGACCCGGATGACTGAGAATCTCCATAGACAGTGAGAGACAATACTTAAGGCACTGGACTAGAAATCGGAAGACTGTCGGTTCTAGTCCCACCTTAGGCATGAAAGTCAACTGTGGTGACTTTGGGGTCAGTCCTTCTCTCTTGGTCCTAGTAAGGAGGCAATGCCAAACCACCAGCTTCCCATCATAGCTATCTGCAATTGCATTGACGCACGACCAAATGTGTGCAGCTGGGGCCTGCGCACACCTGCAACATATCGTGTAGATCTATCTATCTATCTATCTATCTATCTATCTATCTATCTATCTATCTATCTATCTATCTATCTATCTATCTATCTATCTATCTATCTAATCTATCTATCTAGAGGTGAGGTGCGCAGGTGAGGAGGCCGGCCCAGCAGCAGCAAGGGCGGCAGCTTGCATGAACAGGGTTCACACATTGAGCCAAGTGGGAATTCGTGGTTTATTGAATCAGCTGCACCGGCCTCGTGTACGCCTCATGCTAAGCCGAGACCGAATGCGGGGGCTACCGTGATCTAAGAAGCCCCTGAAGTCTTCCATGGATTGTCTGTCGAAGGCCGGTTGAACGAACCTTCCCAAGGCCAACCAAGTTGGCGATCGGGCAGTAGCTCTTCTCCTTCCTCTCCAGGCCGTGTGGGTGGAGAAACTCTTCTACTCCTGTCCTTTAAGAGAAGTGAATTATGAGATCATTTCTTTTAAAAGGTTTTGCTTAAGTGGATTTGAAAGGCAAACTGAGACACCAGAGCCTCAGACTGAGACTGCAGGTGAAAAAAGTCCCCTTGGGGAGGATACAGAGTTGCTTAAAAGCTTACAAGGTTTTTTTGTTTTTAGAAAAACGTCTTTCCTCTTTCTTCCTTCTGGCAGAGGATGGGCTTCCCTGTGGCTCACAAGGCCCTCTGCAACTACAGAGCAGCCATCTGGCTAACTGTTCCCCGACGGCTTTTCAGTCAATACGTGTCTCTGGATATTCTGCCACTAACCAGCATAGACAAAATCTGGCAGAGCATAACAACATCGTAGCAGTATTTTAAAAGGCAAATGTTTGTTTTTAAAGAAAGTATCCGCAGGGACCTGGAAAATTTGTTACAACATCACTTGGAGCAGCCAAATTTCTTTACTTTATAAGACACAAATTTTGAAGCGAGCTCTTCCAAACGCTGTAAAAGAAAAAAAAACGCCCAGCCTCCCGCCTTCGGCCGCCCAGTGCTTTCCATCATGTCTCCTGCTTCCCTCCTGCTCGGCAGGCCAGGGAGCCCCTTCACGCCTGCCCTTCTTTCAGCCACCGCAGAAGCTGAGGCGCGTAGTAGGTGATGATGACATCGGCTCCTGCAAGAGAAACATTTCCAAAATGAACCAGCACAAACACACCCGTGGTTCAAAGCCTTTTTCGTAGAAGAAGCCGGTTCGCGGCTGATTCGGCCTGAGCAGGAAACCGGCCCGTTTGCTCCTCCAGGGAAGGACCATCCTCCACAGCCAAGGCAGCCTGTCGGTGTTATTGTCCCAGGAATCCAAACGGTCCTTTGGCCTTCTTGGCACCCGCAGCGTCCCCTCCTCCCCCCCAATGCGGGGCACTGGCTTTGGGCTCCACTTTGCAGAGGGGCAGCGTTGGCAGAGGCAGCCCTAGTTGCCCCTCTCCCTCGCTCACCTGCTCGCCTGAACCCGGCCATGGCCTCCATCACTGCCGCCTTCAGGTCAAAGGCCCCGGCCTGTGCCCCATGCCACAGCATGGCGAACTCTCCCGAGACATGGTAGACAGCCAGGGGGTGGCTGGGGTGCTGGGGAAACACACACCATGTTTCTCAGCAGGGGGAGGGGGGCCAGGCACCCACCACTACTGCCCGCTCCCAGAGCGGGGAAAGGGGGAGCTTACTTTGTCCTTCACTTCCCGCACAAGGTCAAGGTAGGGCATCCCAGGCTTTACCATCAGCATGTCTGCCCCCTCCTGCACATCCCGGTCCTGGAGAGGGAGAAATACAGCAGAGGGAGGTAGCACAGCCACTTCACGGGACAGACAGGAGCCGAACCCGAGGCCTTGCTCAATGGGCAGTCAAGCGGACAGGGGGAACGGCATCGTTCACATTCCTGAACTTCCACAGTCCTGACCTGGCTCTGCCAGAACATACATAAACACACACACACACACAGCTTGTTTTCTAGGCTAAAGCCTGCAAGTGCCCAGCCTTGCCTTTTCTGCCCTGGCAACACACAGCAATACACATTCTCTTGTCTGTGGTTGTGGGGGCCTTGTCTGTTCCCCAACAGCAAAAGCCCAACAGCCCTTTAAAGTGCTTTCTCAGATAGGGCAAAAGATGAATCATCTGACATGCTGACTTCTCTGATCTGCAAACAGACTTTCACCTGATCCCTTGCGGAAAATAGTCTGCCTTGCCTAAGGCCCCAGTGGAAGCTCGCCAGCGGGACCAACCAGCCAGCCTCCCTCCCCTTCCTGGGCCAGGGAGCCCACGAGCATGGGCCAGGAAAAGACAGCCGTCTCTGCCACAACAGACATTCAGCCGCAGACTCCTGCTCCCCCTGGATTCTTTCTTTTGCCTTCTCAAAATAGGGCACCCCAGAGATAAATTAAAAATGGTTTGGAAATTGCAATTTACAGGGGCAGTTAAACTAAAAGCGATAGCATAAAACAAAATAACTCCGGAGCAGAGAACATGTTAGAAAATAACAGAAGCTGCCGGGCTAAAGCTCAAGGTCTGGCTTAGAGGCGGGAGGGTATCGCTGCCCTTGGCATGGCCAGTGGCCGGCAGGGTAGCAAGAAGCCGGTCTAGCTGGGCCAGCCCCAGCAGCAGCTCCTCAGGGAGCTTCTGCCTTTCTTTGCACGAGTTCCCAGGCCTCCAAAATACGTCCCCCCCGCCCCCTGCTAAGCATGGCCTGGAAGGGGAAAGCCTTTGGTGAACTGTCCGCAGCCCCCTCGGGGCCCGTTTGCTCTGCAAGCCCAGCTAGCCACTCACCACTGCCCGCAGAGCCAACCCTCGAGATCCTGGAGGAAGCTGGTAGCACCGCCGGTCCCCAAAGGCAGGCTTGGATAAGGCCGCGTCTCTACGTGAACCAGAAGAAACAAGAGTGACCTCCTTTCGCTCCCCAGACACCAGAGGGGCCCATCAAGGCCTCTGATGGCTGCTTGGCTGCCTGAGCCTTCGGTCATGGGGATCCCCCTTCCCGACCAAAGACAGCCCCGGCCACCCTCACCTGAAAGGGCCATAGAAGCAGGAAGCAAATTTGGCACTGTAGCTCAGGACCGACACCTGCAGGGACAGCACAGCCATCATGCACCACGTTTCCCCTGAACACCCCCGAGTGCCCTTCAGCACCGCCCCCCCCCTCGGTGTTGCTGTTCAGAACCTGGAGGGCTGGACTCTCAGAGCCTCTGAAGGCAGCTCTGCGCTCGGACTCAGGACTGGATTCGTGTGTTTCAGCAACCTGTGAAGGAGGCTCCTGGCCACACTTGTTCGGAGCCTGCTGGTCCCTCACACCTACCTTATTGCCCAGGTCACTGGCAACCAAGGCTTCCTTGATCGCATGGATGCGCCCGTCCATCATGTCCGAGGGGGCCACGATGTGGCAGCCTGAGGGAGAGTGACAGGAGGTGTGAACTGGCAATGGTGGCAGCTTCTCTGACTGGGGCTCCTCAAGGGAGAACATGGCTGAGTGTGTCCCGGGGCGGGGGCCTGACTATTGGCGGAGGTCCAGCCCCACTTCAGCTAAGCAGCCACCAGACATGCCCAGCAGCTGCCCCAGAAATGCCCTGCAACCCAGAGAGCGAGCGCCTCACCTGCCTTGGCGTAGGCCAGGGCCACCTCAGCGAGTCTCCGGCAGCTGGCCTCGTTCTGAAGGGTGCCGTCCTGCCGAAGGAGACCTGCGAGGCAAGGAAAGCGCTACTATCCCCCCTGCCTTCGCAGGCCCTCTGCGCCATTGGCCCAAGATCAAAAGGGAGAAGACGGCACAGGGGCTTATTGCCTACGCCAGCTATTAAGCCGTTTGGACATCTGAAAATCAAGCCTCTAGTCCTTTCGCACTCACCGCAGTGCCCATGCGAGGTATAAGGGCACAAGCAGACATCACACGCAATCAGCAGCTCGGGGAACAAAGAGCGGATCGTCTGTATGGCCTGGATGACAGGCGTGTCTTTGGCATCGGCTGCAGAGCCGCGCTCATCCTGTGCAGCAGAGAGGGAGAAGCAGCTGCCCACCTGCCCGCCTAGAAGCAAGACCCTCCGCCCAGGAGCCCTGGCTCAACCGCAACTCAGAAGCACACCTTCATGGCCCGGCTTGGGACGCCGAAGATCAGCACGCACGTCAGCCCATCGGCCACCAGGGGGCCGAGCAGCTCCTCCAGCTTGTTGACCCCGTGCCTGGCGGGAGGGAGTCAGTTGTGAGCTCAGCAGGGCGACTCACAGAAAGGGAGGCAGACCCCAAAGAGCCAAATGGGTCAAGCCAAGGGGTTTGAACCCAGAGATTGTGTAGAACATGCTGGTGTCCATGAAGATTTGGGGGGGGGGGCACGGCAGACTCGGCTGGCCAATTCCAGCTCTCCTCATAGGGTTCCCCAAAATTAAAAGAAAATTAAGAGATACGATCTCTAGCACTATAGAACATGATCCACCCAACTCTGGTTCCCTACAGATTTCAACCCTGCTAATTTAAAATTTAAATTAAAAGAGAAATTTTGCTTTTCACATGGGTCCCCAGAGAAGCAGCCCGCATGGCCTCAGCCTTAATCTTCAGTAACAGTGGGGTTCAAAGCAGCAGTGTGTGTGGCAAGAAAGAGGGTGGGTGACTTCTCTGAGCTCACACACATGCACACAAGTGTTTCTTGCACAAGCAGGCTAAGGGAGTAACAGGCACACCCTGCCATCTCCCCAAGGGCTGGGCTGGGGTTTCCACACACTGTTATCTCCAGAGGGCGACTGAAAAGAGTTTTTCTCAAGGGAAAGAAGAGCCCTCCAAAGCCTTTTATCTCCCAGCCCAGCCCAGCCCAGCCCTAACTCCCACCCCGGGTCCAGGCAAAAGGGCGTGCACACGCACACACGCACACACTCCAGCCTAGAGCTGCTTTAAAATGTGCTTTTGCAAGGTCTCTTTTTCTCTCCCCCCCCCCCCGAACAGCAGCTTTAAGGGGTGATTCTGAGGGAGGAAAAATCAAGGACTCCCATTCCCCTTTCTCAACAGGCCTCTCCCAGGACCTTCTCCCACTACACTCAACTCATCTGAAGAACTTACAGTCCCCGAAAGTGGGCAAGCCGCTCACGCACGGGACGGAGAGGGAGGGAGGGCTCAGCAGCAGGCAGGGCAGGCCAATACTCAAGAGGGGCAGCCTCTTCAAGAGCGAGCAAGGGGCCAGGAGCCCCGGTGAGGACCGGGGGCAGCTATGGCTGGACGGCCGCGCAGTCCGGCTCGAACTGGCGCCGCAGCTCGGCTGCGGGACAGACGCCCCTCGGCCGGGCTGCTGGACGCCCGCCTCTGCCCGTCCGGATAGGAACCCCCCTCCGACTTACCGAGCTTGGCCGGGCAGGCTGGCGATCGGCTCCACGGCATCCTGGCTATCCCTGAAAGGGTCGAGTAAGGGAGGCGCCGTCAGAGGGAAGGAGCCGCTCCTAAGGCCCAGGCCTCCGTGGCCCCAGGGACCCCGTCTGGCTCGGCGCCTCCAGGAGCGAGCGGCCCTGGGAAGCTCCCGGGGAGGCTGAAGGCGTCGCAGCTGCAGCCGCCTCCCGCCCCTCCCCCAACCCCCGCCTGCCGGAGCCGCCGCGGCACTTACGAGACGAAGATCGGGTAGACCAGATGCCGGGCGTGGAGGGCGGCGGCCGTCGCCTGCCACGAGCGAAGCACCGGGTGGAAGTAGCCGCCGTGCAGGGGCGGCTGAGCCTGCATCGCGCCGCTTCCCGAGCGCGAGCCTCTCACCGTCGCGGGACGCCGGGCCCTCCGCTTCCGAGCAGGCAGGCTCTCCGGGCGGGCGCAGCGGCGGCTTCCTCCTCCTCCTCCCCGAAGGCCCGCCCCGCTTAAAGGCCCAGCGCGGCGCTTGGCCAACCCCCTCGCTCGCCCCTTCGGCCGCCAGCCTCCAAAGCGCCGCGATCGCGCAGCCGCCGCCCCCCCCCCCGCTAAAGCGGCCACGGTTCGCACGCAAGTTCGCTCACAGCATCGAGCCGAGCCGGTCCTGGGCAGGCAAGCTCCCTCCCTGGCCCGAGGCTCCCGCTGGCCCGCAGCGCGCCCGTTGGCTTCGGCAGGACGGGCTCTTTTCTGGGCGGCCGCTGCTTTGGGGAAAGGTCACAGCTCGGCTGCGGTGCACTGCGGCGCCATTTCTCCTACTTTCCGGCCGTGGATACGCGCACCCGAGTAAGAACGCGCTCGGCTTTTGCAGCCCAGGCCGCGTGTTTGTCAGGCGGCTGAGCGCACCGGCTCCCGGTTCTCCACCCGGCCTCACCCGCAAACGGCGCGATCCAGAAGCCCTTTCCCCGCTGCTCCGCCTTCAGGGCTCTCTGCCTTGTTGCCCCCTCCCCACACGTGCCCGGTCAGCCTTTCGTTACAGAAGATGCGACACTGCACAAGTTTCCTTTTTGTTTATTAACACACAGCAAGCGTGACAGTAGATAACTTTTCTTTTTTTAAATACAGTACATGGGTCAGCACATCGCCCTCACACAATCCCCCCCCCTCACGAAGACAAGCCAAGTGGTGGCGTTTTATAAAAATAGTGTGTCGCTACAAAAGTATAAATTAATGCTACCGGTATTAAGAAATATTAAACACAGTAAAACTTATGAGGATTAAGAAAAATATTCATTAATACCTGTAGAAAACTCTGGCCTAAAAATATTTTTTGTATATACTTTTTAAATTTTTCTGTTATCTCTTCTTTAAGATGACATTTAGATTTACGCAACTCTCCAAGGTAGCAAAGATGCCGTCTCGGAAGCGCCTCGTATTGCCAGGAACACCCAGCCACCCAACACGGGTGCGACGCAGGTGCTTTCTCCCCGTGCCGCCACCACCACCCTGATTCCCAAGTGGGGAGGGGTCCGACAGGCTGCCTGCCTGCCTGCTGCTGGCTTTGGCTCCTGCTGACGTTCGCAGCAGTTTTAACCTCCACGCCATGGAAATGATCAGCGATGGGCTGACTCTAACCAAGTGGCCAAAGACCAAACCCCTCCCTGTGACAACAGTTGGCAGTTGGCATTCAGAGGAAGCTCTCAATAAACACCAAAGAGGTAGAAAATGTGGAGAGGGGTCATCTGTCCAAGCTGGCATCAGACCCGTCTGCCGATGGGTCAGAAGGAGGCCTCCCCTAATCCTTGGAACCTGCGCCCACAAGAACCGCTTCGAGCCCTTCGCCCTTCCACCCTGCCACCGCCCGGTGGCCCCACTGAGGTTCTCCCTCTCCCCGTGCTAAAGACGGCTGCGGCAGCTTCAGCCCTCGAGTGGGTGATTGCTGAGTAAGCGCTCTTCAGCTTCTTGATCGCTCCGGTAGGAGGGATCGCTCAGCAAACACATTTCCATCCTAGGAAATGCACGTACTTAAAAAACTCATCACCCTGGAAATCGTCTGCCTGAGGGCGAGAAGAAGGGGGAGACGACTTCTCACGGGTCACCTGCCACGATGCCACCTCCCCTAAGTCCTTCACGGTGACACAGACACCCCTATTTTGAGAGGCAGAGATGGGCACCCTCCGTTCAGGCAGACTTCCTCTTGGCAGCGGAGTGTGGCCCACAGGAGCCTAAGCCACAGCATGAGAGACGTAGATGTGGCCCACCAGCCCTGCAAACAGCCCGCTTTGGTGGCTGCGTGCGAGCCCACAGCAGACGGAGCGCAAGTGGGCAATGCCCACTTCTCTGGGCATTCAGCTCCTCCGTTTTGGACCCCAACCAAGCCCTGCAACCGTGACAGGAGGAGGGCCCCCCGGCTTCCTCTCGAGTCAGAGAGGCTGGCAATGGGGCTGAAACAACTCCCCACCCCCATTTCCAAACCAGCTTTGCAAAGGCAACAGCGGAGCTAATTTGTTACAACCTTAGAGTCTCCCACACCATCGCTCTGGACTCTGGCTTTGTCCCAGCTTCTTCCTCCATATGCACAAGGATTGTCCGGATATTCTCCTACCCTGACATTCCTGTTGTTTGTGAAGTTCTTGCATCCCCACCGTTGCTGTTCTAGCACAAATACCTAATTAGTTTAAGAGTTGTACTTAGGGGCTTCCACGTACATCTGACTGCTCCCCGCCCCACAGGTCCTCTTCTCTCCCACTGCATCCCTGGAGTCCCAGAATCCATTACAGAGGAGGCAATGCCCGTCCACCCCTAAGCATGGTGGTACCTGTGAGCAACTGTCCTGCGTTTCATTCTCTCGCATGTGGATGTTTAAAAAATTAAAAACAATGTCAGAATTCTTGAATTATAAAATAATTCCAAAGATTCAGAATGGAATCCTCCTATCTTCAGATTTATTGTGTTATGCCTGCATTTCTTAAGTATGAAAATTTGTAATAACCAGAACACCTAAGGCAGATTTAAAAGAATGAGCAATTGTTCTTGGAGATTAAATTTCAAAATTACCTGCTTAAATGTAATGGCATTCGAAGAGTTAACCTATGCTCACAGGAACCCCAGTGTCCAGGGGAGGAAGGGAAGGAACATGAACAGACCAGCAGGAGAAACATGTCTGTGTGACAAACAGTTTAGTAAGACCAGAATTACAATAATCTAAATCTCATCATAGATCACAGTAACCTCCTGGTGGAGACGCCGCCTGGCCTATGCAGACGTTAAAGCTCAGAGGTGCAACGTGGAATGGGACAGCCCCCAAACTGCCCTCAGAGGGAAACAACCCACACCATCACCCTTCCCTCGGGGTTGGGGGGGGGGGAGAATATGCAGCAGTGGATCACCCTGGGCTCTAAGGGGGGGGGATCCGCTCCAGTGGCCAGCAGGGCTGGAGTACAGGCAGCCTCACAGTCTAAGCCCCTTTCAGGGGTCTCCAACGGCTGGCTGGAAGGAGGAGGAAAGCAGGCCTGAAAGAGAAGAGAAACGGGATGGGTCTCTTCTAAGCCACGCTGGGATGGCTCAGCTGCGGGCGGCCAGGCGGTGGGTGCCCCTCTCCCGCAAGGGGCATCATTCCCTCTGCTGCTGGTGGGACCAAGACCACCTCCACGGGCAGCAGGCAAGACTGAAACCCCTTCCACTCCTCTTGCCAACAATACAGATCCGTGTGACGAAACTGCACCCTGCCTCCACTGCCACCCTGCCTCCAACTGACAAGATGCTGCGGTTTGGGTCTGCCTAACCAAAATGTCACCACCACCACCGCCACCATCACCGCCCCCAGGTGCAACCCAAGAGAAACCACCAGGCCCCGGAGCAGGTGTGCCAGCAGCCCAGGCAGAATCCCAGCACCTCGACTCTGCGCTTACCTTCTGCCTCCTCACCAGTAAGAGTGAAGCCAAAGCACAACTGCCTTGAGTCAACTATTGCTCTGAGTGGAGACTGGACAAGAGTATCCAAAGACATTCTTCACATAGCAAAGTGTCTCTGGAGGTCAGGAGGTGGACAGGCGTGGTGCAGCCGCCTGGCAGGGAAGGGATTCCTACTGATGTTTTATGGCCGGCATCTCGAGGAGGAGACACAAAACGCCTCCCTGTGCCTCTTCCAAAGCCAACAGACAAAAACCCGAATGGCCACCGAGTTTAGACAGAGCAGCTAGTGAGGACTTTCACGGGAGGGCTATGTATTCTTTTCTGCAAAATGTTCTTTCAGGTTTTAATTCCCCCCCCCTTTTTTTTTTTCCCTTAAGAGAAGTCAAGTCACTGGTATCAAAATCAGGTAGCTTTTTTCTCCTGGATTTTTTTCTTTTTAATTCTTCAAGTCTCCGTTCCTGACTTGGAGGTTTCTGAAAGACAGCTGCCTGCAAACACATGATTTATGTTGCCAAGAGGAAACCTTGAACACCCCTCATAGGAGGAGCCATCCAGTGTGGCCAAAAACTAGCAGAAATCAAGGCTGGCCGTCCCTGGCATCAGGGCTCAAAAGAGGGGAAGGAAAACAGAAGGGGGGGGGAGGGTTATTTCTGAAAAGAGTATTAATGAAACAACCATTCAAGTTAATTTAGAAACTCAGCTGCCTAAAGACTCCAGACTAACCGGCCTGAGGAGGTTTTATCAAGTTCACACAGAAGCCTCAAGGAAGGAGCGCGTTTCTAGCAGAGGTGTGCTTCTCACCCACATTCCTTTCCACTGAGCTTTTTATATACATATTAATATAAAGGTATCAATATGTGTATCAAAAGCACATTTCCCAGGGCGTTCTGAATGAGGTCCACAGTGTTTGCGAGGGGCTGGGACGTGCTCTGGGAGGATGCTGCTCCCCCCCGGCCCCCCCTCCTCATTTTAAAGCATGTTGGACTTCAAGAACATGAGCTTGTTCATATCCTCAGGACTCAGCAGTCGCCGCCTCTTTATCAGGAGGGCTTGTTCACACATGTTGACGCAGTTGCTTCTGGCCCCCACGGCGGGCACTGCCAGGAGCCAGAAGGCCAGCCTGGCCAGCTTAGTATGCTTCTGCGTCACACAGGACCAGTACTGGAAGAGGTCAGGGGCCGCCTGGAAAAGAGGTTCTTGCAAGTAGTCATAGACCTCGCTTTTGCCCGACCGGTCTTCCTCCCGAGTCGGAGAACTCTCACTCGAGGTCCGAGACTTTTTGGAGGCGGGCTCAAAATCGGGCTCCTCGGCCCAAGATTCCTTCACCTCGTGGATCAGTTCGCACACCTTGCCGACGATCTCCTCGTGCTGGTAAGGGGGGACTGGGCGCAGTTTCTGCTGAGGGTCCAGAATCATGGCCACCTTGTGTGCCGAGTGCACCTTGAAGTTCTCCTTCAGGGCTTCCAGGAAAAGATGGCACAGCTTGCTGACAATGCCTGCGTCGTTGGCCTTTGAGGTGAAGAGTTTCTCCAGTTTCACGTAGGTAGGCAGCACCAGCTGCAACGTGGGCCGGCTCTCGTTGCTCAGTTCAATGACGGCTTGTTTCACCGGAGCCAGGATGGCTGCTAGGTTGCTCAGCAGGTGCTTGTTGAGGTTCTGGATAAGGTTTAGCTTCTTGGCCCGGCTATAAAACTCGCAGATCTGCTCGTAGCGTTCGTGGACAAGCAGCAGAGAGTCCGTGATGGAGTTCCAGCAGGGGGGAGGGGAGGTCTCCTCCAGGGAGCCAAAGGTCTCTTTGGAGATCCCTGCAGAGCCCGCCAGGTCCTCGCAGACATTCAGCAGCTCAATGACCTCGTGCATGTTGCGTGCTTGGAGGGTGCGCTTGTTAAGCACACTCTGCACCACGGAGGTCAAGGCACACGCAGAGCAACGCAAACACATGCCCGCCTTGGAAAATGCAGAGGAATTCACCTTGCAGTCTGTGACGTACACGGTCCGGATCTCAGACATAACAAACTCGGAAAGCACGTTTTGCACCCAGTGGTGGACCAAGTCCCCATTATCGCGAATGTCCACCCCTTTGATCCCCAGGACGTAACTCTTGATGCAGCTGCCTTCCGCCTGGTACGCGGTCAGAATGTAGCAGGAATCGGGGCCAACGCTCTGCGAGTGACAGGTGACGCCAATGCCCAAGCAGGCATTGCTGCCAAGAGCACAGGTGACCTTCACTTTCACCTGGTTGTACATCCGTGGCAAGTGCTTGAGGGCTAGCGTGTTGAAGTTGCCAAGGATCTCCGTAACAGAGAAGGCGCCATAGCGAGCACCGTTGTCAACCAGGCTTTGTGCCAGTTTGACAAACTCTTTGCCGCTCACCACACTCAGTGTCCCCAGATCAGCGCACATCACCCTCAGCAGCCTCTCTGCTATGTTCTGTCGCTCCTTCTCGGGGATTGGGCTGTTCAGGAGGGAGCTACCAGCTGACGCTGCAGACAAGGAAGAAAAAAGATGTTCAACGGGCAATGAGATTTGAGGAGTGCAAATCAATTATAATTTCTCGCTACTAAAAGCTATAGAATATTTTGTTTAAAGCAGTGACGTGCACTTGTGACTAGCAAAGAGACCTCCCCTGCCTCTGGCATGAAAAAGGAAATATTCCATTGGAGAGGATGTAGTTGTTTTTCCAATAAACTCCCACACCTATTACAAATATTCTGCCTTAATTGGAGTTCTTTATTAGGCATTTTTAAATCACCTTCTTCCTCCTTCTAGAATATTAAGACGTTTCCTAGACTGTGTCATTATCCCCCACCACCCCCATCGTAAGACACTAAGAAACAATGGCATGCGTGCAATACCCACCCACAAGGGCACCGACTGGCCAAAGGGGAGAACGACGAGAGATAAATCTGTTCTCAGCCCTGGCGGCAGCTGAGGCGTTTTGGTCTCGCGTTCTAAACCTCAGAGCAAGGAGCACAGAAGGAAATCCTTTGCATAAAGAGGGGGGCTTGTGCTCCCTTTAGACTTTGAGAGAGAAACGGGGCACCTGTCTGTGCCGTCCGCTTGCTGTGGCCCCAGTTGGCCTACGTAGAGAAGGAGGGACCCTGGGAGCCTTGTCTGGGAGGCCACGAAGAGACCCATCTATGAAAATGACGATTCCTTGGGGTATGGCATGATGCTACTCGGGGGGGCACCCCAGAAACCAGCTGGCCCATTTCCTCCTGCTCAACTGGTTCTCCCATAGTACACATACTGTTGTTGGAGTTGTTCCTCTGTGGCTGCGGCTTCCATTTCTCTTCCACCAGAGCTGGAGGTGACCTGGGCTGGTTGTTTTCATTGTCAGCTGAGGGGCCAAGAGGCACAGAGGACAGGAAGTGACTGCACTGATTCTGTCTCAGGGAGCAGCGAGTCAACAACGCAGGCTTGCCAAGTCACACAATTGCCAACACCTCCCCAAGTCACGAAGCCCAGCAGCAGCCAATGGCCTCTGCTTCCCTGGGCAGCTTCCACAACGCAATGCTGGAAGCTGCCTTTGACCAGGCCGAGGGCAACTACGGCCACGCAGATGCACATCTGCCCATACTCCCTTGCAAAGGGGGAGATCCAGGCTGGGGCCCCAGGGAAGAAAAGTGGGTCTTGGCAAAGATCTGTAACACAGGAGAGCACCACCATGTGCCACGTATTCCAGCATAGACAGACTTATAATTTTTGCTGCCTTTCCTTGAAATTTGAGTTTTCCATAGTGGCAACGCACACTAAACTGCACTTGAACCACATAGTGTAATGCTGGTGAAAATTGCACACTTATCCTGAGAGATCAGATGCATTGAAGGGAGAGGCCAAAATCCTTACATCACACCCTGCACAATCGCATACAGATTGCAGTTTTACTTCAGAGCCACACAGGAACAGAGTGGATAAGCCTCTCTTGATGGCCCAAATTCACTTGCTGTGGAAGTAGCCTTGCTGAACTCCCGGGAGCCCCAGTTTGCTCATCATTGTTCCCCATGATGATCTTTTGGTTCCCCAAGCAACCCTTGGGCTTCCCTCTACAATTTTTCCCCCAAAGATGTAGATAGACTGGCTTGTCTTGTGCTTTCCCAATCAGAGTTTTACTATGCTTGCTTGAAGTCAAAAGGGGGGGGGGAGTATGCCAGGGGGCAACTACAAATTTCAATTTCCACCCCACATTCCAATATGCTGCTAATGATGGCATCCTGACATTTTCAAGGCTTGCCCTGCCTTTGACATGGCATTTATCCCATGTCAATTAGCCAATTAGCAACTGTTCAGTCCTAAGCTTCCCTCCCACCATCCTGCTGTATTGATTGCACATTTCCTAAAACAGTCAGGATCATCTCTTTTTATCAAATCTCAACTATGTCCATCCATCAAAAGTTGGACCTTCTGACAGATTATTAAAGGCTTCTAATCTTGGCCTTCATCTTGTTTGTTGGCAACATTCACTGCTGGACGAGAGGATAACTGCTAAGATATTATCCTTGGTTGTAGAAAGGGGAAACACAAGTTTTCGGAGGAGAGAGACCAACATTGGCACAGACCATTCCACCAAACTGCAGATTTCCTGTGGGCCTGGCGCTCTTCCTTAGAGGCGTTTGGGGCAACCAAGAGACTTACCTGCGTGAGACTGCATGTGCTCAAGGAGATTGTTGTAGAACTGGAACTGAATGCCACAGGCCCCACAGGTGTACGGTTCTGAAAGGAGGAGGCCAAGAAGGAGTGTTAAGAGGACCGGGCGCTGGTCAACTGAACGGCAACAGACCATGTTCAGGATAACAGAGGTGAAAAATCAGGATCAAGATTAACACTAATTAATTAAAGATCCTCCAGGTGTTAATGATACAAGTCCCACAGCCTAGCTGGCCGCTGCCCACCATGACCAGGAGAGTCAGCATCTAAAACATGTGGAAGATGCCCACTCAGTACAGAGAGGAGCCCCGTGCAGGAGGGAGAGAGAGGAAGAGAGGGAGACCATCCTTAACTACCAACAGAGTAAGGGGGAAAGAAACCTCCCTCTTGGCCAGAGCACAGCAAGGTCTCCAGCTTCCTTCTGCCCCCACCTCAAACCCAAATTCCCAACTGAGAAGTGCCTCCCTCTGCGTGTCTATGGAGGTTCTCAGTCATCCATGCCATGGTTGTCCCGAAGGTGCTTTTTTTCTTCAAAAGTCACTTTCTCCCCCCCACCCTTTGGGGCATCCCCGTGTAGACTCTTCCGGGAGCCATACTGAATCATGCCAAAAACCCACTGAGTGTGGCACTTCCTCAAGTCAGACAGCGAGTCCTGATGCATGTTGTCTCTCGGTTTTGGCCCGATGTCTCCTCCTCCACGGGTGGCTAAGCCTTCTTTTAAATCGACCCAGAGCTCTGGCTATTTCTGCACTCAGTGCAGTTGTGCACATTCCCATTCTACCTGCCATTTCATGCATTTCTTCCTGGGCCAGTGTTCTATATCCGGATCATGAGTGTAATATTTCTGCCATTTTCCCTATTCTGTAGAGGTGATGTACGCCAATGAAACCACAGTAATAATAAGAGAAAACAACTCAGACAGACTTAAATCTAAAGCATTATGCAGAGAGGTAAAAAAACCTAAAATGCCCAACACAAGAGAGTAATAATTAGACTATAATTAGAATGAAAAAGATTTAGGACTTAGTAAGTCCTTAGGTAAGTTCTTAAGATAAACTGCAAAGACTTAGCACTAAAATGCCAACCGAGGCTATATTAAGGGGAACAATTGTATCCAGGGTTAAGGCTGACAGCACCTAAATCTGGTCAAGTGTAAGTCCTCATGGGGTAAAACAGGAACCCAGAGGGGAGAACGCAAAGTCTGATCTGCAGGTGAGCACGGAGCAGAGCACCAAGATGACACGTCTTCCAATCCTGACACCAACCTCGTCCCTGACCTTTATGTCCATTTATGACCGCTGTCCAGCTGCATAAGAATGCCTGAGGTCACCCTTGTGCCAAGACGGGCGTCTGCCTCTGAGGACATCCCAGCTAAAGCATCAGTCTTTGCTTTTGTGTTTTGAGACGGGGCTGCTGGCGAGCAACCAGGAAAAACAGGCACCACAGCTGGGCAGCGGGCAAGCTTTTCCAAAGCAGAGCCCAGCCCAACAGAGGGCAGGCAGGCAGGCAGGGCAAAAAGGTGCCGATCAGCAGCGGATCTAGACTACGCTTCCGACTCTCTGTCCCAGGACCTCCTGCCAACTAGCACGACTTCCTTCACACAGCATCCCAGCCCCAGTCAAGCGCAGACCGCGGGGGGCAACGCAGCCTCTTGGGAGGCAGCCCCACTACTGCCCAGAATCCACTGCTTCTGAGCGGAAGGGGAGAGGCCGGACCTGGAAGCCCGTGGCTGAACAGAGAGGGGCAGGGTGGACATTGCTGACCCCAAGAGAGAGCTCTGATCAGTCGAGGTTGCTGATGCTAAAAAAAATATTCGAGCTGAACCAGCAACTAGCTGAAATGACCTGAGTTGGCCAAAGGCTCTGGTGGGTATTGGGTGGGAAAGGGGCGATTTAAGAGGAGCTGGGTGCATGCACCCTCCTGGACACGGCAGTGTGGACGTCCATCGCACTTACTTTGCAAAAGCGGTAAAGGATTTGAAACCAGAGGACTGGCGGTTTCTGCAAAAAAGAAAGAGATGCAGGCATTGAAACCAAGGTGAGCCCCTCCCATCCCCCCTGCTGGCTCCTCATTTGGGGACTGGGGCAAAACCTACAAAAGGGGATGGGGCAGCACCAGGCCTTGCACAGGGTGTGGCTGCCAGCCTGGCCAAGGGTTAGTCACTCCAAGACTGCCACTGCGCAGCATTTGGGAGGCTGTTCTACGTGCTCTGGTCAAGCAGCAGGTACAGCAGCCCTAACAGCCGAAGGGGGGGGGGGAAGCGGGGGCTCAGCCATTTGCCCCAGCCTATTCCTTACTCTTTCAAGAGCATGCCAATGGGGAGGGGCAAAACACCTAGCTTTGAATCAGTTCCTCAGAGGCCAGGCCTGTTTACTCACTCCAGCTCGTCTCCCTGGATTCGCCCATCCAGTTCGCTCTCCTACAGGGAAAGCTGGCCTGCCAGTCCCAAGTCACCCCATGAGTAATGCAAGCGCTGTGCTGGGGATCTAAGAGCAATAAGGAACCCAAACCACCAAGTGACTGATTTTATTTATTTATCAAATTTATTTGCCCCTATCTCGTGATTCAGATGACTCTAAGCAGCTTTTTTTCAAAAAACTCTGCCAAGAATCTTTGACAAATGTGTAAAAAAGGCCCCAACTAGGCCGCCTTGGTCTACTGGATCCAAAGCCCTAAGCCAATGGCCACAACACACCGCTTGGGCCAGCAAATTGCACAACTGTGTCACACATTCACTGTGAAGAAACACAGCCTCCTTACCAAGCCATGCAAGCTGCTGTCAGCTGTCTTCTGCTTAATGCTATGGACAGCATCGCTACTACTGTGGAGGGCAACGAAGCTGCTGAGACGTCTGCTCCATGCCCGAAGATCTCCCGCAGCCAAGCCAAGAGACTATTCTGCATTTGAAGAGGCTTCTCCTAATGCATAGGACTTCAAAACTGAACAGAGTAGATGGATAGCGTATATCAAGTTCCATTATGTCCCCATTTGAATCTGCTTTCCAGAAAGGAGTGTCTTGCTGTCACCTTCCTGTCCCCCACGTCATTCGGGAAGTGTCTATTTGTCCCTGGGTAGCAACAAATGCCCTCTGCACGTATCACAGGTGTCCTGCTAGAAAGCAGCATGCACCGATCTCAGCCTCGTCTGTTGCGGCTGCTCTTTCCTGACCTTCCAAAGACGGGATGCAAAGTGGACGCTCAGGTCTCTGGGGCCAACTGAGTAATGGAAGTTGCTGCAGCGAAAGCTTCCTTCCATAAAGACACCAGTGGCACCAAGGATCTCAAGGTAATCGGGCCTCCCTGGTTCACGACAGGGAGCGTGTGTGCCGACTCTGTGTCCTTGAAGCCAAAGCACCAGGCGCAGAGAGACGGAAACTTAGCGCTGTGCTGCAGTAACTTTTGAAAACCATTGACCAAGCTGTACGAGCCAAAAAGCAATGAACGGAATGAGAAACTGTGGTGGTGATCAAACTGAGAACTGAGGAACGGTGGGGAGCGCCCACGTGGAATGGGGCAGGGCTTCCACCAAACACAGACTTCGGAGCATTCCTGGGGACCCACCTGCAAATCACAACAATCACGATGCATTTCCCTGTTCTTCATTTCCCTACAACCTCCCCCTGTGGGACAAAGGAGTTTTTGGCTGCCATCTCTTCTTTTTTCCCCACGTTATAAACAGGGCTGCATCCTCAAGGGAGGCACAGTGCCCACCCCAGGCAGAGCAACCATCCTCTAAGTCTTCCTCATCTCCATCTGCACTTTTGGCGGTCATGAGCCACTGCTCACCTACTTGATGATTTCTTAATTAAAAAAATAAGATGATCCAGATGTACAGCACCAAGAGACAAAAATACAGATGTTGCTCAGACATGTGCGATGTGCACACCAAATTTGTGTAGATTTAACAAAAAAAAAAGGGTCCATTTAATGTATTTCACCTCTAGCTCACAGCTGCTTTTGCAGAAATCACTTGAAACTCAAAAAAGACGGCCACATAAAAAGATGGTTTTTAATTTCCTAGGAAATTTAAATCTAAGGTTGCAGCATTTAGTTAACAAATCAATTTAAAAGATTTTCTTCCCTCTCACAGCCACCCAGCCGCTGTCTCCACCACTAACAGTCCATTGAGGAGAGGTGTCAGCGCAGGGGATTCCCAGAAATGCAATAAAAATGCAGGTGAGGCTTCACCGCTGGACAGTCCCGTCTTTCCTGCGATTCCTCCCATGATGTCCGAGTGCATCCCCATTCTGCCAAGAAAGCTGAGCTGGAGACGCTTCTGTATCTAAAGAGACTTTTCTCTTTGCAACACTCATGCTTTTGACAGAACAGCTTTTTCTGAGTATATACCGTTCATAAACAAGGAAGCTATGATCTGATCCCTAGACTTTATTGATGGGAAAATATAACTAGTTTAATTAATTAAAAATATCAGAATTCCCTTTAGTGAGATCAGATCATATGTCACTTCATTCCAAGCACCACTGCTAACCACGGTCTATTGCAAATGGATCAGAAGAGTTTGTTATGAAAGAACTGGCTTTGTTCTAATGGTTTTGGGAGTCTAACGGGAATTGGACTAGATGACCTCCAAGGTCCCTTCCAACTCTCTTATTCTATGTTATATACAGGCTGCAGGGCCACCTCTCCTCTCTCCCTCACAGGGAGATGCCATTTTCTCCCCACCACCAAAAGTTTCTACCAGCCTCCTCTCCCGTTTCCTAACTGGCTTCTCCCCAATTCGCAGAACATGCACAGGTTACCATTATCAGCCAGAGGGCCCACCAGCCGACTCCACACGATCGCACAGGCACGAGAGAGCAGGAGTGAGCAACATCCTGAAAGGCGTCTCCACATGCACACTTAGACCCTGGCCTTCTATAGAACATCTCCAGCCGGAGAGACTACAGTCTGATTCAGCCTTAACCCAACCGGAGACAGACCCACAAAGTAGGACCTCCCCTCCCCCGCTGCAACAGACACAAAGCCTTCCACTGTGCTTTTTTCTACACACGGGCCCTCTGGAATGAGGTTGTCCCCGAGATCTGGATGTTTTTTAGAAGAGCTGTGAAGATCTGGTTCTTCACCCAGGCCTTCGGAAAGGTAATCTAGGTTGCTGTATTTTATCTTTATTTTTTATTGATGTCTCTTTGATTATAGTGAGCTGCTCAAAGTCATTGAGAGTTGGCAGCATCCAAGTTTAATAAAGCCACAGAGCTGGCAGTTGGCCAGATTAAGAAAGAAAGTCCTTCACACCAACTGACAGGGGCAGGAACCAGGCATGTCCCTCCTTGACCACCTGTTGCCCTTTAAGTCCAGACCCAGATCCTCCCTCTTTGCTTGTCCTGGGGGGAAAGGGGGCATTTGCAACACTGCGCAACGCTGGTACTCACCACTGGAGTTCTGGGAGCTGCTGTTAGTTTCTTCAAAGTTGTTTTGCAGTCTGCTTTCCACTCTTCGACTGAAAGCGCTTTCTGCTGGGTGGGAGAATAAGGAAAGGGGCTGATGAGCGTTGATCCCGAGCAGACCCGTCAGAGAACCGTTCTCTCTTGGGCAGCTTAAACAGCCTAGGAAAGGGGACCAGAGTCTTCACCAGGCTTGAAGCATAAAGACATTATGCCAAGCGCAAGGACCAGCTGGAGAAACCCTACTTGGGTAGCCTGAACCAACTTCAGATGCAAATGACGGAGGCCTATCATTTTACAACAACGTGCAATTTTACTGAAAATAAAACAATAATAGATTTTAAAAAATGTTTTTCATTCTCTGTTCACCGTCTTTCAACTTGAACAACCTGGTAAACACTGTGCATCACTACCCTAACCCTGCTTTACCTTCACGAGCGGCACAGCCCACATAAGCAACCCTGAACTGCTTGTGCAATTGTGCTCTCTGGAAATACGCAGCCCAAACGGTGCAGACCTGCTGCCTCTGGCGAGACATGGAGACCGTCCCATCCCAACCCGCTGCAGCCTGGGCTTCGTTGCAAATCAAGGTTGTACTCTGCTTTTGTAGTGTATCTCGATTTGTTCAGTTTGCCATAAATCCAGGTGACTCTCATTACTGAGACGATTAAAAGTATAATAAAATTAAATAGGTAAATATTTAAATGTTGTCTCAATCCTGAGGAAGAAACAATGGACCACAGTTTGATGCAATTCATAATCGTGTCCTAGGCACGAAAGCAGGCAAAAGCTCTCTCCCCCTTCACCCACCCCCAAAGAAGTACGCATTTCTGGAAACGTTGGGGTCACACTCAGCTGGGCACAGAAGAAATCTTTTAAATAATTTGAGTATCCCAACCAGCCCAAATCACCTGCCTGCCCACAAATACACCAAGTATTGCTGTGACATCGTCATACCAGAGTCTTCCTCACGGAGTGAATTGCCACAGATGGGGAGGGGCTGTATTGAGAGCAAAGTGTCTCCTGGCGTTTTAAGGTCGTGTGTTCAAAGGAGCAAACTAGCGATGGCTCTAGGAGGCCAAACGAAGCTGCTTTCTTTTAAGGCAATTGTGACATTTAGCAAGCGGAAGGAATTGCCACAGAGCCGAGTGTTCTTCAAAGCAAGTAGGCCATAGGAATGGCTAATCAGACAAATCAGGAGGCTCAAAGTGTTTTCTCACAACCCCTTCCCAAGGCAACACTCACTCCGGTCTTCCCTGGCGCGGAGGTGAGGCTGCGGGGACAAGCAAGAGGGGCCCCTCAGCAGAGGCTGCCCAGGACACTCACTCTTCTTCCAAAACAAACTTACATCCCAATGCTACACAATGTTGTGAGGTGCACGATTACATACTGGCTCACTCCCATGCTCAAGGCATGGCAGGTGACTCCCTCTTTATTGCTTCGGTCAGGAAAGATTCTTCGCATTTAAGACACCAGGTGCTTGGAGGTATTCGGGGCAGTTCCCCCCCCCCCCCAAGCCTGCTCCTTCCCTAGGTTTCCCCAAGGCCACCTCCTTCCAAAGCAGCCCAGAACTCCCTGCAGAAGCCAGCTGAGAGGCCTGCCGTGATCCAGCGCAGGAGGGTCAGCAGCAGCAGCGAGTAGGGGAAGAGTCCAGAGCCCAGGCAGCCTCTGGAGCTGGCAGAAACGCTGACATTCGTTCCACCTCAGCACGTCTCGATCTCTTACCAGCCAAGAGAGGAGAAGGCTTTGAATCCCAGGCACAGCGACAATTCCCTCTGTTTTGTTCTGCTCTGCCCACCAGGGAACCCGCAGAGATCCCCCCAAAGCCCGCCTGCTCCTCCTGGCCCAGTCGCCGAAGGAGCATCTTGAACAAGGGAAAAGGCCTTTCCCGGCCCTCAGCCCAGATGGCAAGGGGCCCCACTCTCACATCCAGAGAGGAGAGGAGAGGAGAGGACCAGGTCCCGCCCTCTCTTCCTTCGTCTGCCATTCCACTCATGTGAAGAAAGAACAAAAGCTCTGAAATTGGTCTTAATGCCACCAATTCAGGATGGGTCTGCGGGGAAGAAGTTTGGTGGGACACGGAGGGTCAAAAAGGCTTTTGAAATAATACTAAATACAAGCACATAGTGCCTTTCCTAAAGAGGTAGACAAAAAGGCCAGTAAAAATTATATATATATAAAAAAATCCATAATCTACAATATATACCTTCAGTTGAACATTATAAAATGGCATTCAAGATTTATCAAATTCTTAGGTCGTTTATATTTTTAAAAAGTACAAAACACTAAACTAAAAGGAAATCCAACAGTATTCTGGTCCTTTTTTCCAATAAAAATAATACTAAGTTGATATCAAAATAACTTCAATGTTAGATCTCTATAAACTCATGAAATATTACCACTCATCTTCCTCATTCAATTAGATCCTTTTTCTTCAGTCTGCTCCTCACCCCTTGCCCGTATTCCTAAAAGATGTTTTCAGCCAGGCTCTCTGGGGACTCGTGGGACCCTCGTGGGCTTCTTGGGGGCCCTGATCCCCTCATAAAGGATCACACCTCCCCGGGAACCATCGGTGCCATCCCTTTGGGGCCTGGGGGCACACAGGCAGTTGGAGGGGTTAATCAATTGGGAGGGTAGAAAGCACAATCTGTACCTGTGGTGGCCTTGCTTCCTGGGGATCCAGAATTTGGAGCGCGGAACGTCTGTGACGGGGATGCCGCCGGTGGGATACCGGAGGGAGTGCGGTGGAGGAGGGTGGAGCACCGGATTATGGGCGCCGTCGGCGTTTTTTTGCCCGATTGGCTCGCCTGGGTCTTCACAGCCACGAAGAGTGGAGATCGAGAGTACTCTGGATATGAACACTCAGAACTAGTGCCGGGATAGACAAGTCAGTGCCCAGAACCTGCCTCTGCCGGGGCACGTCCCCCTCTCTACAAGAGGTCCATGCTCCCCCTACCCAAAGCCTCTCGGAAACTGAGCCCCGCTGCAGCCCCCCCCCCGGCTATAAATTCTCAAGCATGACACAAGGGGTTTGAATTTGTGGCTTCTCCAATTTCGGTCATCTTTAATGTCACCTGCAGAGGACCTGCCTGATCCCCACAAGACCTTCTGGCAAAGGGGGCAGGCGCCCTTTTGGGGGGGGGGGCTCTCTCTCTTTCCGCTGTTCAAGAAGCTCAAAACCTACCATACCAGCTACGTGTTAATTAACTGGTAAAATAAAGAAATTAAACATGTTCTTACTACGCTAAAACAGCTGCCTAAAGGCACTGCTTTTAGTAGAAATGTACACAACATCGCACCTGATAAGAGGTCTCTCTCACAAAGAGAATCTTGAGACATGGGCTTGCTGTGATGTACAATCACAAAAAGAACTAAAGGAAGTGTTTTTGTTTGAAAACATCCAATTCAAATCTATGCACATTCATCTTCAATATACAGTTGACCACAAAGAATTAGATTTTTTTAGCCAAATGGAAATCCTAAAAAATCTGGCTTCTTTCTGTCCCCATCTAGAAAACAACAACTTTCTCAACCGACTCGGTCCTTTAAGGTCCCATCAATCAGACACCTGAACTGGGGAGGAGGAAGACCATTGTGGGAGAATCGCAAGGAATTCTCACAACCCAATATTATGAAAGTCAGTTTCTCTTTCTTTCTTTCTTTTTTCTTTCTTTTTTCTTTCTTTCTTTCTTTCTTTCTTTCTTTCTTTTCCTTTCTTTCTTTCTGTCTCTGTCTGTCTGTCTGTCTGTCTACCTTTCCTACAGTTTGTCTGAATCAAATCTTTAATTCTGTTTGCCTGAAATTTAAATATCTGGATGTATAATTAGGAACTTACAGGAAAAGTCTCCATTTATTGCCACATCTAATTAAGAGCTAACATAGAAGGCAAGCACACAGGGACATTTTCATTTCATTATTCTATCTTTCATTGCTCCAATCAAGGCACGCACATACGATGAAAATAAAAAAATACAGTGTGTAACATTCTACATTTCAAAACATTATTTAGTACTCTATTCAGTTATTTATATCTTTCCTTTATGCCAGCATC
Organism: Azemiops feae; assembly: GCA_023970755.1. Classification (NCBI taxonomy): domain Eukaryota; kingdom Metazoa; phylum Chordata; class Lepidosauria; order Squamata; family Viperidae; genus Azemiops; species Azemiops feae. Next base: position 521,490 of record JALGBA010000510.1, read on the forward strand.
TTAAGGCTACATCGATAGTGCTGTCTCATCCAATTTCCCCCCAGAACAATCACTCTGCAATGCGATCTGGATTCTAATCAGACCCTTACCCATTGCATCATAATTCCCCCTCCCAAAGAAACCATAAATAAAAGACAAGTACAAATTCGCCTTATGATGGTATTTGTTCTTTATTTTTAAGAAGCTACTGGAGATGCCCTAATTCCTTCAAACCATAGACTGGGTGGAAAGTATCAGTGTAAACAATGCAACAACCCTCCCCCCCCCCTATTTTCGGGCACACTGCCTAGAATGTCTGCCCTTTGCAAGGCGGAAGAGCAGGGCGAGTGAGGAGGGCGGCCAGCCCGGTCGCTGCTGCCTCTCACGTCCCGCCTGCTGAACAACAGGGCTCCAGCAAAGGCTTTGCACCAATCTGACATTGCAACCATTAGGGGAATTTGGCGGGGGGGGGGGGGGGAGAAACTTGCCTGCAATCCTAAAGTGCCACTGACAACACCTGGACTGTACTTTGGGGGAAGGGGACCCAATGGAGTGGGGGGGGACTGTTTAGGGAAAAAACTACACGGAGAACAGAGCACAAAGCTGTTCTCCCTCTACTCGCATTAGGGTAACCCAGGAAGCCTGACAGACGACGCAGGAGGAGAGGAAGAAGAGGCTTCTTCGCATCATTTGCCAATAACGAAATGCAACAGGCCTGTCAATGGCCATTGGTCAAGAGAGCTAATGAGGACATCCTGGCCAGGAGGTGGTCAACCTCCGAAAGTCCACCTGGAATGGCTTGGGATGAGTAACTTATGGGCACAATAAACTCTATCAAGTGAGTCTCAATCAAGGCAAGTAACTATTTATTTATTACATTTATATGCCGTCCATCTCCCGGATTAGATGGCTCTGGGAGGCTACAGGCGCTCTTCTCCACAGTGTAAGAAGACCAAAGCAGGCATTGAATTTGACACCACCGATCCGCGTAAGAAGCCTGTGAAGGCAGCGCTTGCCAACAAAAGCCCCAGATTACAAGGCCGGGGCAATTCAGGCTAGAAAAGGGGCAACGTGCTGAGGTGCAGACATGAAGGGGAAGGTGCCCTTCTCCCTCTCAAAACAGTGGCCCCAACAGTTCAGGACGGGCCAAAGAAAGTCTTCCCTAAGGAAATTAACGTCAACATGCAGAATTTGCTTGTTGGGTGAGGTGATGGCCACCAACCTCAATAGACTGAAAAGGGGATGGAGGTGACCAGTTGTGCCTGGGGCTACGTACTGCCTGGGACAATGAGGGCTAGATGCTTGAGCTGAAGGATGCCTTCCTGTCCTACCTCTGGGGCTTTCAACCAGTCACATTGAAAGCAAAGTTCTAGCAGGCTTTAACTGAACAAGTGTGCCAAGTCTGCAGCTGGAGATCCAGAGGGCAAAGCACCCTGGGTTGTGTCCATGGAGAGGTGGTGGTGGAGGAGAGGCGGCAGTCAGCTCAGCCACTTTGCTGGGAACCCCTGCAGAGGGACCAGCCCTGCAAGGAATACCTTGAGGGCTACCACGTAAGCAGATGGGGTTCCCCCACTTTTGAATATTTCAGTTTACTGAGAGAAACAGCTACAGTATGTTATATAAGCCATAAGCAGTGATGGGTCCAGCTGAAAACTCCACATTGTAAAAAATGTGTAAGCTGCAAAATACAGGTGTAATTTCATTTATAGAATAGTATTAACAATTATAGGCAATCTGGCCTGAATAGCTGCACTGAAATAAGAACAACTCCTTTTCTCAAAATATATCCCAAAAGTATAGCTATCAGGAAGATATGCTAGTCCTGGTCTGTCTCTCCTGATCACTTGGGTTGCACGTCTGGCCTCTGCCTTGAAAGATCCTGGCTCCCAGGCTCTCCCCTGCTGCCGTGTCACAGCTGGATACTCACTGATTGGTGCGTGAAGAGCCACGTGTTCCTGGTATGGTGTGTAGTACTTGTACTGCTTGCCACAGAATTCGCAGGTATAGTTGCCTGTTTCTGCAAAGCAAGAGAACAATTTTCGGAAGGAGAAAAGATTTCCCCCATAACCCTTGACCCAAACAAACATGGATCTCAGTTCAGAGCACAGTAGGGTGGACATTCCCCACATGGCCTCGAAAGGTGACCAAAGGGGCCTCTGGGCGCCCCCTTCATGGCAATGGCTTCCTCTGTTTTTCCTCAGCTCTCCTCCTTCCTGGGGAGAAGTCTGAAAAGACATGGCTGCTACAGAGGCAAGACTCATAATCTCCCTTTTGCAGAAGTAGCATTTGGGAGTGGGCTGTATAAACCATGGCAGACAGGAAAGGCCAAGCCGCTCTCTCTCATCAGCGCTTACAAGGGGTAGTTATCATCTTACATCAAGATCAATTTCTAGGTTTAATATTGCTCCCCACCCTCAATTTCCCCCTATTCCGGAAGAAAAGTTGGTAACATAATAAGGAATGCAGTAGCAGTCAAATTAGAACACTGCAAAATTGTAACTGACTTTTTTTTATCCCAGAGGACAATACTTAGACAATATCTTCCCCTTTAATGAAGAGCTTTGTGAATTCTAAAATTAAGTCATGGGAAATGCAAGTGGAATGTTTTGCAAGTAATGTTTTGCATATGTCTGAATCTAATGATTAAAATAAATAACATGCACTTAATTCCTTCTCTTTGCAATAAAATATTTACATGTAAATACTTTGGGCAAATTGGATTGTTTTTAACCAGATGCTTATAAAAGTATGTAACGTTAAGCAAGAATATTTTTATAATTCCGCAAATCAACATGTTTGTTTCTTCTCTAACTCAAACGTGGAAGATTAATTTCCTGTTTACTTAGGAGCGCTATTTGCGAGCAGGTTGCTTGTCTCCTGCCGAACGGCCACAGTCCCGAGTCAGAGCTGTTGCTTTGCGTGCAAAAGGTCCAGGTTCACCCCTGCATTTCCAGGGAAGGGCTGGGAAAAACCCCTCCGCCTGAACGGACTTTCAGAGCCCTGCAGCCAGTCAGTGCCGATAGTCGTAGGACAGATGGACCAATGAGCAGACCTGACACCAAGCAGCTTTCAGGCATGCTGGGAGCCATTCCGCCCTGGGAAACGCAGGAGTTGCTGCTTCTTAAACGAACCCCAGTGAAAGATACATCCAAGGAAGATTTTCCGGTCTGTCACCAGCCACGCCAAGGGAAGTGGAGCCGGGGGTCCCGCACAGGCAAAGAATGCGCTCTTTCTGTTGGACGAGTGAGAGCTTCCTGCCTCTGAGGGAACCGCTCCGTCCCTGGCCTGAAACCTCAGCTCTGAGACACTGAAAGCCAGTTAATTACTTCAGCTGCAAACTCGGTAAATCATACTTGGGCCAATCTTCTGAAAGGGCTCGGGCTCCTCTTCTTTCACCTCCTCCTTGGCGATCATTGCTTGGTCGTAGGGGTCTGCAAGAGGAGAGAAGGAGGGGAGAGCTGATCGAGGCAGGTGGAGACGCCTCCCTGGCTTCAGGCCCTGCTCTCCTCCGCTGCCATGGGCCGCCCTCGCCTTCCGCAGAATTGGCAGCAAGAGAGTAAGAAGCTTGATAAAGTCAACACAAGCAACACTTTAGCTCGCTCCTCTCTGAAGCTTTCTAAAAACTTTTTTAAAACTTGGGCAGGAGGAAACACTGAACAGAGTATACTGCAGAAAGAACAAGAAAAGAACCAACATGCTATTGTGGTAATGATTTTTATAGACTAACGTACATTTTACACACGTATAGTATTTTTACTGATTATATTTTTCTTGATAATCTGCTTATTAAAGTGACTAATTGTAAGCTTCATGTATCCTATTCAAGATATAAAATTTGCACTAATTATTTCTTTTTAAAGTGCAACCTAATTGCAAAGAACTGCAGTCATTCTTACAAGAGTCAGAACAGTTGCAAAAAACAACACAACTAGCCTACCTATACCAAGATGCCCCAAGACTCTCCCTATCAGCCAAACAGACATTCTAACTCCCAACTGAGTAGATTAATCCCTGCACACACCTGCAGGGGCTTGAGATTGCAAGAAGGCAGGGCTTCCGGCCTGACCGCTACAGCTCCATCCTCCACCCGTTGAGCATTCGCCCAAATGCTCCTCCGTCCAAGTCTTCCTAAAGTGTTGCAATCATTTAGCCAGACGTTTCTAATGGTGGCAACTTTATTGCCAAAAGTTGTATGGTATTATGCCTCTAAACTAGCTGGGTACATTTAGATAAACACACACAATAACAACAACAACAAAATGCTAATGGTTTCCCTTGGATTTTGTTCTTTTGCACCACACAATGGTGTCAACAGTCCTACACAAGAGCTCCCCTCCCCAATTTCTTTCCATAAAATGCAGGCCTGGGTTACCTGCTAAAAGCTCTGGGCAATAACTAAAGGCCCTGAGAATGGGCAGGCTTGCCTGTCCCTTGCCTCCTGTCCGTTTCCTTGGGAGGAGGTGGGAAGCTCTACTCCTTTCTTTGAGCAACCCTTACATTCAAGCCACATTTGGCTTAAATTAAGATTTTCTGGAAACACCAGGGTTAAATGGTAATCCTGGCTTGTTCCGATCAGCCGCTGTTTGAGCTTAGCCATTAATATTTCCCAACTCCTGCAACTTCATTCGGAGGGTGGGAGCGAAGGCTGAGCTCCTGCTTAGCATTCTGTAAGAACGAGGACCCTCCTTCTCGCCAAGCGATCCAGACATTGACACTCACCATCCACTGCATGCAGGTCTCTGTGCTCTTGGAAGCAACTGTAGTATTTGTACTTCTTCCCACAAATGTCACACGTGTACCTAAAGTTATCTGTGGGGAGGAAAGAGCACAATGTTCGAGAAACTCCAAGGAGAACCCAGGATGGCTTCCCCATGCACAGACCCTCTACCAGCTTTCGACCAACACTCTCGCCTCCGGCCGCTCTCTGCCCTTAGCGCACCTCAATCCCAACAAAGCACTGATCTTGAGCAAAGGATGGAACCGTCTTGGGGACTCAAAATCTCTTACGGATTTCAAAACTTTTGGCACCAAGGAATTTTGGAGGAGAGAAAATCATGTTCCAAATCAAGGAAAGCAGCATTTTTCTTGTTCTGTTTTGATACTGGGGGGGGGGGGATGCAGTGGTAGAGACACCCCCCCATCCTTGGGGTGATACCCATCCCTAACAATATTCAGATGGATCAGAGGATTCAAAGTAAGGAAAGCTAGACCACCGGCTTCACGATATCCCAATTAACGAGGTTGTTTCCTTCCTTTGTTTGAGTATTTTTTCCAATGCGGAAAACAATTTAGCAAAAAATAAAAAGCAAAGAGAGCGGGCGGTGGAAGAGAAGATCAGCATGGGGGCAAAACGAGATAAAGTCGCCAAATGATGGGGCCTTTTCTTCACCAGCACATGGTGCCACGGCATGGCGGCTGCATTTCACACTGGCCAACTGGCAGCGAGAGGGGGGTGTTCCCCACTGGCCCCTCAAGGCTTCTCCGCAGCAGAGTGGCGACAGCCGACCACCCGGGACCCTGACTGGCAGCAGCTCTCTGGTCTCCTGGGCACAAAGAGGGCTTCCCTCTCCTTTTCCAGAACCTGGAACCGGGACCTTTTGCTCGCAAAGCATCACTCCACACTACTCAAGAAGGGTGTCGATACTTACTCCCAGGGGAGGCTCCTTCGCCTGATGCTGCTTCTGTGTCTAAGCGAAGAGAAGAACCGCATTGAGAATGTATTCCCAGGAATAAGCACCCTCCCATCCTCGTCTCTGTTTACAGGCTTGAGGTCGAAAGGCCTCCTTCCCAGATCTGATGCCAAAGAAACGTGTGTGTTTGAGACAAAATAGCCTGAAGATCCTCATCTCGGGCAGAGCCCCTCGCTTGTCAGTACAGTTCCAAGGGCGCACCGGTTGCCATCCAAATCCCCTCCCTTCACGACAAGCAAACCCAAAAGAAAAGGTAGAATTACGTAAAATAGGCCAGGTAAATCTGTGTCATTGATTTGAAATTTGGCGCATGAAGGTGGCAGAGCCTCATGTCTCATTGCAATATTTTAACTTTTAGGATGTACAATTTGGGGCGGGGCTCTTTCTGTCCTCGGTGGCATTTAATCTTCTGCAGTGAAGCAGACAGCCGAGAGAAGTGAAGCTGTGCATTACGAGAGGCCTGAAGCGTGAAGGCCTCGCCCATCAAAGGGGCTACGGGCATCCCCTTCAGGGCTGGAGGCTCCTCTAAGCCACTACTGGCTTTATGCTGGCAGAGGAGGGGGAGCAGCAGCAATTATTGCAGCTTCCTCTTTGCAGCACTAGGTGCAACTTAAACCACTCCGTGAACATACAATGTATGGCTGGTTTAATTAAAGCTGCCTCACGTCTTCTGCCTGCCCTCCACACACACAGTTACTTTGTTGGGTATTCTGAATGGATACCAAATTCAACAATCTGTAGCATATTTCTCTGATTTGCCTAAAGATATCAACCTGACTGTGGCATTCAAGCACGGCTGTGATTGGACAAAATCCTGGAAACCCCAGTTTGTGAATGCAAATAGTATCTCAGGAACAATTCTTCCCTCCCACAGTTCTTAACTACTCCCAGAATCCCTCAGTAGTGCACAACAGGTCGATACCTCTGTGTGCTCGAACGTGGGTCTGGAAACAATTGTAGTACTTATATTTCTTTCCGCATATTCCGCACTCATAGGACCCTGAAAGAAAAAAGATCACACAGAAACACTGGAGCAGCTGTAAACAGAGACAGACAGCAATTCGTAGTATCAAGTACCATGTCCTTCCGCCATGGCCAGGTCCAACTGCTGACGTGCCCCAGGAGCCCAAACTGGGGCCTGCCGAGGCAGCTGTTGGGACCAGCGTGGCTGAGCAATGGTGAGCCCCCTCTCTCACCCAAGCCCTCTTCAGAAGCCCCTGGGTGGCCATAACTGCCTCCTCTGGAATAAACCACAGAGTAGCAAACTTTGGAAAGTACGGGGGGGGGGAGGGAGGGGGGGAGCTCTATCCGCCACCCTGTTTGCAAAGCTTTAGATCACCCAACCACGGGTCCACACCTCCACCACTGTGGCAGGAGGGGGCGCTCGTGCGCAGCGCTCAAGTAAGCAGCAAAAAGAACCTTCCTCCATACCAACACACACACACACACACACACACACACACACACACCTGCTCCTTCCTCTCCAAGCTATCAAAAGGAAAATCTAGGATGGCAACCATGGCTGAAAGCAACGCAGCCTAAGCAAGGCGTCATGTCTAGCCAGCCAGCCCAACAAAAGCAGAGTCAGAAAGTCCCAGGGCAGCATCTCTGGTCAGGTTAGGATGGCATAAACCAAAGGAAAGCCTGGCTCAGCTGCGGACCCCTCACCCCCTCCCCCAGAGGAGCCCACGGGCTCTCTGGCTACCAAGAGAATGCCAGTGAGAAAGCTTTTTGTGCAGGAGAAAAGATGCAGAAATCTCCCTTCAAGTTGTGGCAGCCAAAATAAATTACTGCCTGAAAAATTCAGCATCTGTTTCCTTTAAGAAGACAGGGAGCAATGCTACAAAGCAACCGTTTGCCCTAATCTCCAAATAGTGTGTGAGTGGGACCCCCTTCCCTCTTGTTCCACTTTTTCTGCTGTTATTTTTCTTTGAAGAAAAAATAAAAGACATGAATATTAATTAGGTGCACCCAGAATCATCTAAGATGCTAGAGAAGGAAACTCTTCTGGGCTAGAGTTACCCAATTCCCAAGAGTATTAATTTTAAATGCCAAAACGTGTCTGTCTCCTGTACACATCTCAACTCTAATGTTATATTGTCCACACAAACCCACCAGGAATCTGTACAGAGACTGGATTGTCCAAGGTGAACCACTTGTAAACATGAGGCTCTAGTCTTATTCTGCCTGCAACTGTCCTGTTGCTGAAGGACATTAAGGGGTATTCAGACCCAAGTCCTGGCTGCAGGCACCCAGGAAAGAATAAGCATCTTGTTTTCCAGAGCAGTTGATCGATACCTCTGGAGGGTCACGGCACGTGTATCTTGTAACAATGAAATCTACATGTTAATTGTGTAAAAGAATATTTCTTTTTGTCCTTTGGGCAGTGCCAACTGTTTGGAGGCAGCTCACGGGAGACCCAGCAGCTCCTCTAGCTTGCCAGTGTGGCGGGATCCTTTGCAAATCCCTCCCACATGTGCAGCGCCAAGGGAAAGCACGCCCTCCTCAGCAGCCTCTCCGCGTCACCCAGAAGACGCCCTGGCTTCAGGAAAGAGGAGCCGCTCGGTTCTTTGCTCCAGGACACGGGCCTGCCCAAATTCTTTCATGCACGCCCCCACCTCCTTGCGTTTGCCTATTTTTTCCTCATCCAGAAGGGAACTGGAGTGACTTTCAAGGGAGCCGTGGTGGAAAGGGCTCCTCTGGAACAACCCTGCGCCTTTTCCTCACTCCTGAATGCACCCGCAGCTGTTTCCCTGGAGACAAGATCAGGGAACAACTGAGGAATAGTCTTATATATATATATTCACTGGTGAAGGGCATGCTTGGAGCTACAAAGATGCCAAAGTCCATCTAAGGCTCCATGCTGGAGCACACAGGCCTGCACTGAACTCTGCCCAGTCTTGTTCCCAGCTCTCGGTTCCTATGAGGTGGCCTAGGGCCCTTACGACCAGCCTGCTATCAACCCCCCCCCCCACACACACACACACACCCCTGCTCTCTGTTTATTTAGTTTCTCCTTCTTAAGAGTGTCCAGATTAGTTGCTAGTCAGCGTAGCTGCAGCCAATGCATTCCCATTAGATACAAGAGTCATCTCCTTTGTTGCTCCTGAATTGCCTTGTGTTTAACACATGACCTTGATTCTTAACGTGGTCAAAAAGGGAAGATGAACTTTATTTTCTACATCATGCAAGGTTTTACGTTCCCATTGCCCCAAAACTCTTCTCTTCCTCTCATATAGCAAGGAATGCCTCTTTTGGGGTGACCTCTGCTGTGATTTTCACAGAAAGGAAATGTATTTTCTCCCCACTTACCATTTTAAGCAAACATAGTTAATGCAATTTAACCGATTAACAGATTAGATCTCGATTGACTGATTATTTTCTCAACCTGGAAACAGCAGTTAGCCAGCATGCAGGGCCTGCCCTGTTCTTTCCAAACGGTTTCTCTACATGCTTATTGCTTGAATTACACTCAATCAAGAGCATCCTTAGTCCTCAACCTCCTGCCGGCACAGCTAGTAAACTCAAAGCCCCTCCCCCTCCACGGACCCCAACCCGTCCCTGGCAAGAAAAGGTTAAGCCAATGGACCACCGACCTAGCTTACCGAGAGTCTGCTGGTTGCGGACCCCACCAATCACCACACAAATTTCTGCAGGCACCTCGGCTACCCCACCACCTTTCTTCTTCGGCTCTTTTGGGTCATCCTGCCAGACCATCTCCTGAATATAGTCATCTGGGACTTCCGTCTTCACCTTCACTTCAGTCATTGCTGCTGCATCCTCGCTAGGAGATGCTTGGGGCATGGATGAATCGCAACCTTCTGCTTTCATAATTTTCTGTGTCCTCTTCAAGCGCTCTCTTGGGTGGGGAGAAAAACAGAACTCTAAGCCTCAAAGAGCTGACTGAAGGCACCCAAGAAAACATCGTCTATTCAGCTTAGGGCTTTGTGACTCTACATGCCCTGAATTTATGTATAAGGGAAATACTTCTACAGATGTGGGGGGGGGGTGTTATTTTAAAACGAATAGCCTTGTAGGCTAAACAATTGACTTGCCACTGTATTTGGTTAACTAAAAACTTTTGAATGCTCTTCAGATGGACTCACTTGGGACTGTCCACACCTTCCATGATTCACAGCCATAGGCCAACAGAAAAGGAAGGTTGCCTCTTCTGCAAAGTGTAAGGAGTGTTTAATTAATTTAATAACACGTGCTACTCCTCTCTTAAGCAGCTCACAATATTGTTGAATGCCCAACAACCTAATTCTAAAGAATTACCGAACATTTTGAAAAACATCAAGTGGGCAGAGAATAGCAACAAATATTATTTGGATCCCTAAAAGCAAACTATTGGCAAACTCTCCCCCCACACACACACATTAATTTCAGATGCTGAGAGAGACAGAAAATACTGTACAGTAGGAAACAAATAGCAAAATAAGGGGGGGGGGGGCAGAGAGAAGCACCAGGGAGACAGAAATAACCTCTTAAGCCTTTCAGTCAACTTTTAAGGTTCATTTTCTCTTGAACGGGAACCCCCTATTTTTTCAGTCATGTTTGGGACAGGATAAGGTCCCATGGTTTGGAGGGGATCCCCATCCCATGGAGAGATGGGGGGGGGAGTTCCCACCAGAGAAGCTGACGGGCCTGGCGCAGGTCACAAGCTCCATCCAGAGCAGATCAGCCAGGCCAAAGCACAGCAAACGGTGGAGGGCAACTCCAGCCTCTCCAAGGGCAGCTGAGGCCTGGCCCAGAGCACTGAAGTCGCCCGGTGCTCCCAGGAGGGACCTACCTGCCCACAGAGGCCCTGGTCCCAACATTGCCGCTGCCGCTGCCGCCGCTGCCATTGCTGCTGCCCTCAGCCTAGAAGGGAAGCAGCCAGAGAGGAAGGTCAGAGCTCTGGAGAAGCAGCCCACTTAAGGGGCCTGGAATAACGCAATGAACCCAAAGCACACGTCACACAAATTAATGTCCGCTCCCTCCCAAAATAGTGGCCTTCCGTAACATGGTCCCCAGAGTCCTGAGGAAACCTCTTTTTAAAATGTCGGAAACTAGGAAAAGCCACCTGCTCCAGAACCACAGCTCCTTCCTTCCATTTCAACCTGAATGCCCCCCCCCAGTGCAAACGTATCGCTGGGGCTCCAGCCTAAGAGCCCATCCCACATTTCTCCAATCATCTTCCCAGTCTTTTCAATCCATCCAAGCTTGTGGTCACCACTACATCTTGTGCCAGTGAGTTCCACAGATTAACTTTGTGCTCTTTCCTTTTATTTCCTTTCCATCTCTTTCCATGGATGGATGCCTTTCCCAAAGGGAAAAGGATCCAGTAGGGAGAGTACCTGATAAAACAGAGTATGTGCTCCCCCCCCCCCCAATCACTTCCTCTGCTGTGGGGCAGGCAGGCAGGGAGGGAGGGAGGGAGGGAGGGAGGGAGGAAGAGCCAGCTACCTGCTAGGTCAACAGAGGGAGGCGATCCGATTGGGGCTGCCTAAAAGGGAGGCAATGCCAAGCTGCAGGGAGAGAAGGTCACTTGCGGAAAGAGAGAAATTGTACAGGGACCGTGTCTCACAGGTTGACTTCCGAAGAGCAAGAAATGCCCCTTGTCTAGTTTTGCTGTGATTTCTGCATTCAGGCATACATACCACCAACTATGTTGGGTAGACCTGGGTCACCACTAGGAAACACCAAGATTAATTTGGGAAAATTTTGAAAGTAATCACTTTGTTGGCATTGTTGCCAAGAAAAAAGCTGCACAGCTAAGGTCCCGCATCTGAGCTCAGCTTGGAGACGTTCCCTCTTCCTCCTAGGATCCCCGAAAAGACAAGGGAACTGCAGGAACTTCCCGCCCCACGTGAGAGGTTGCCCATAGCAGTCACCACAACAGAGGAGCAGAGCAAGTTGGGGGCACCCAGCGGCTCTGGGGTCAAGACTCCACAGCCTGCGTTGTGCAGAGAGCTCGGACCGAGGAGGCAGGGGCCAAGGACAGGATCCCCAAGGACAGTCACATAAGTTCCCTTGCAGCCTCTGGAATCTTCCAGACCATCATTCTCCACCACACCCCCATCCCCACAGATCCATCTGGACAAACAGGAAAACAGAAGAAAAGCATGCCACAAGGAAAAATTCTATGCAGAAAATTTTCAGTGTTTCTGGAGCGGAATAATTTATATATGGAAGCTCATGTGCCATTAAAGGCAGAAATCTGTGAATGCACCAGCAAAATCAGTAGAATCATCGGTTCTCCCCCCCTCCAGCCAAACCGGAACATTCCCTAGAATTCAAAAAGTCCAAACCCTTCTTTAAATCCAGCCTCTTTGATAAAACTAGTTTCAAATATTTACAATTTAAATTTCCCCCTGCCTCTTTAAGAATAAAAATTATGAGATTACCCATTTAAAAAAAAAAACAGAAAAAGGCTTTCCTCAAAAACAGCATTATTTCAAACCTTGGACCCCACCCCACCCCACCCCCTATGAATTTGCACAAATGTGTATTAGATTAGAAGAGATTGGCTGCATTTCGGAGGGGGGGACATCTAAGGCAGAAACAGGCCATTTCAGAGGTTGCGGGGAGAGGGAGTTCGATAAAATAACCCCCTTTTTAATTTAAATGCTAATGCACTGAATTAAAATTTAATAACTGAGGAAATTGAAAAGCCAAGCAGGAATATTGGAAATAAATCCAAGCAGAAACAGCTGAAATTAAAAATTCTAGAGAGTAGGAGGATAGAAGCTAAGCTGCTGTCTTATACAATTATATTTTTTTCCAGAACAATGTAGGGGAACGGACGCTATCTATGGCCAGCCTTAGGGCGATAAATTGAAAGCTGGGTGATTTATTGTTTAATTTTCCTAAGGGGAAAAAGGTTCTTTTTCATGCTAAAATATTTCATAAATTTCCACCTGGCATAAATTTTTAAATTAAAAGTTTGTAGGTTGTATTCAGCGTATCAGCACAATTCTGAAATCTTACAGAAATACACAAAGCAGAAAAAAAGAAGAAGAAATTACAATTGTAGATATTTCTTTCCATTCCTTTATGAAGATTTCTTTTTTACAGAGCAACCAAGGCTGGAAATGGTAAAAACATACAGAGATGATTTCTTTTATAATTTTAGAAGTTCTCCTAATTAAACAGGTTTGCCTTTGAGAATTTTCTCGTTAAGATAAACCAAGGAACTTGCTAGCCATAGCAGCCATTCCCCTACCCAACTCCCTACTTGGGCAATCACTGACCCGCTCACTTGATAAGCTACAAAGACTGCCAGTTCTTGGCCTGTACGCTTCATGACCATCCATCAAAAACTAACCCTAACCCTATCTGAACCTTAGTCCATTTATAACTTTCCCAAAAACAACACTGTAATTACCCTAATGCCATTGATTAAAAAAATTTTCTAAGTCCTTAAACTCATACTTGAAACTTCTTCCATTAAGGATTGAAGAAAACTCACCCGATGAATGTCATAAGACTTGCTATTCTGAAGGTTCTTAGTATTTGAAAAACAGTAAAAAAAAAAGTAATTAAGAGATGGTCAGAATTTATGTACATGGCATATAGACTGTTAGCTTAGTCAGTTTTTGCCTTCTTCTTGGGAGGAGCAGCTGTCTGGAGTACCTGTGGGTGATCTCACAAACTCTCCTTTCACCCAAGAGATTTTGCTGGCTAGGACCCACCTCTGTCTGCCACTCTCCACCGTATTGCCAACCTCACTTCTGCGGGGATGTCTAGTCTCCGTGTCATCACCAGACCTTCTCTGGTGCCATACTTCTTACTCCATTTCCATGCTTTAGATAATGCTGCTCTCCCCAAAGACGGAAAGTGTCATGGGTGGGCATGCACCTGTATGTATGTATGTATGCATGTATGTATGCATGTACGCATGTTTGTGGAAAAGCTGTAATATTCTTCCCTTCAAATCCTGTAAGATAAAACCTATCTAATTAGAGGCTAAAACAACAGGGCGAAGTACTGAATGGACAAAATAAAGACAGGAAATCTACCCCTCCCCCAGCCACACAATGATTAGGAAAGTAATGAATGTTATACCGACTAGTTGGAATGGCAAGCACTGTCCCTTTGTGCAAGAAAACAGCAGCAGAGAATTGCAGAAGGATATGAAATCCATCCCCGGTGCCTTCTGACTGGTGTTTGAAGGGAGTCCACAGACAGGCTGTCTGTTTTGATTTAAATGTGTTGCCTGAATTTGTGAACTATGCAGTTTTCTATTTCTGAATAGTAAATGCCCCAACTTATGTGTTCTTAGCAGGTTAGCTGTTGGATCTGATTTTGGCAGTCGACAACTAGGCAATTACGTAGCATTCAAGAGAGCAATAACTCCACAACCCAGAAGAGCCTGTAAGAAATAAAGGGAGAACAAGCAAGGTGTGACACTTTTAAGGGTATACAGCCATCTTCTCAAACCTGAATCCTCAAAGAAATGTTTTGGGCAATGACTCCTCCCCTCTTAATCATGCTGGACTCTTTTTTTTAAAAAAGACTGGAAAGCTGCAGAAAAGTAGAATTATTTCTTTGCCAAAGTGGCTTTTTGGGGGCAAAATGGAAGAAGATTTATACCACAGCAACACATTTCTGTTTTATTTTTTCCTGAGGGCGCATCCACAGAATTTTGCCAAAATATAAGTACCGAAGAATTGAGTTTTAGATATGATAAGTTAAAAAGTAATAGGCCCCTGGGCCAGATTGCATTCACCCGGAGAGATCTTAAAATATCGCCAATGCAAGCTTGCTGAACTATTAACTAAAATATGTAACTTATCATCAAAACTAGCCTTGCTGCCCAAGGACGGGAATGACGCCAATTTCCACAGCCCGGTGCTTCTGATGCCTCCCTCCGGTATCGCCAGGAGCTCAGCTCCATACTGACAGGATGAAGAGAACCCAGAGCCGTAGACCCCTAACCCTGACTGTAGCCCGAATCAGACCAAGGGAATTCAGCCCAAGAGGTCCTGGCTCTACTCCAGGAGGTGCCAATGAACGCAGGGCTCCTCCTCTGTGTGACACAGTAGTAGTCTGTCTATGCTCCAGACGACAGCTAGCATCCTGCCCAAACTGAACTGAAGTGACACTGCTGAGGTCATGACTTGAAAGTAGCAAAGCCCTGGTGAGGTGGACGGCTGGACGTTGCCTGATATTTTTGTATATTGTACCCTATTCCCAACTTGGTTTTGGTTTGTGCTGGTTTTCATCTTGTGATTCCTCTTAGAGATAAGAGGAAGGCCCCACTTTGCCCTTTTAAGTACCCTTTTCCTGGGGAGGAGGGCGAGGCGCCCAGGCAGATGGATTCACAGAATGTCAGCCCTCCGGGGGAGCCTGCCCGCTTTCTGCCAGAGTTCTCCCAGGCTCTTAACAAGGGTGGCCTTCTGGGCTTCAGGCAGTCAACAGGGAATCAGAAAAGAAGAGCCTACACTGAAATGTCTAAAAGAAATGGCAATCACAGCTTTTGAAGTTTCTCATTCTGTGTTAACTGTGGGTTTTTTAAAAAGAAAAAACAGGAAGAAGAGTAACACACACACCCCAAAAATCTCAAAATGGAATAATTATAAGGCAAAAGGCCTAAGCTTTAAAAACCAAACAGGAAAAAAGAGCAGAGTTCATGTGGAAATCTTAGAAATCTCTATAGCAAAATAACTCGTTTCAGCTGACCACAAAGACTATAAATACTCAAGATTAATTTCCCAAGCGAGTATAAAAATAAACAAACTTAAAGTTTACCAAAAGGGGAGAAAAATCAAAATTCTCTTACATCAAGAAACAGTAGACATCTCTCTGTACCCTACATGCATTGGGCAAATACGAAAACTGAAGTACTTTTATTTACACGTGCTTTTTTTTTTTTTAGTTTTATTCTGCAGGATTCAACCTAATGAGAAGTCACTTTGGTTTTCAGTTGGATAAAATAATCAGAATTTTGTGGCTCCAGGACTTGGAAAGAAAAGACAAATTCTTCAGCGCCACACCTGATTAGCCCTTCAGGAATCTAAGCAATCTACCGAAACTTTCAAGGCTGGGAAAGAGGGTAACTCGTTCTAGACCCTGCAACAGCCCTGCCCCGTCCCGTCTCCCAGGCCCTTCCATGATCTCACTGTGTTGGCCCTCCTCCTCCCTCCTGCAGCAACTCTAATTTAAATGTACTAGAATGAAAAAAATTAACCTTTGGCAGAATTGCTTTCTCCTAATAAATACATCTCATTCCCAATTCAACGTAACCATGAAGAGGAAAAAAGGCAAACTTGTTCTTGCTTTGTTAGGGCTAAAAGGACTTTGTTCAAAGCCAGGCTCTAGAAGAGGAATCTTAGCCCCTCCTCTTCCAATAAAGAAGATCTGGAAGCTCAGCAGATCCGCAATTCATGAAAAACAAAACATCACAAGAGGGTGTAGCAGGACAGAAAGACTGCGACCACACCTGACACACTGCACAGTTTCATTCCTGTAAATCCGTGGCACCCTGGATTGCTTCCAGCAGGCACAAGCTGAGCTACGTCCAGGAGGTCACTATTCAGAGGACCCACCCTCCACCTGGACCCAATTCTTAATCTGCCAGCAATAATGTCCATACTGGGAAACCGGTGCTACAATATTTGAATCCATTCAGATTTCTGTTTGCATTCTCAAGCCAAACATTTGTTAACACTTTCCGGTACAGAAGGAATAACAGGAGTTTTTTTGAAGAAATAAGCACAGAGGCCAGCTCTCCTCCTAAGCACTCAGGCTATGGATCTCTCTGCAGCTGGCAGCTACCTGGCCATTATTGGGAGGGAGAAAGTCAAGGGGGCCGGAGGGCAGGCTTCGTTTCCAACTTCCATCAGCCCTAAACGAGAAAGGAGGTGTCAAAGGGAAGCCTCTCCACGCCCTTCCTTCCCTTCTATGCCCCTTTTCTGGAGGGTAACTTTATTATGCAGTGCCAGGTAGGAGAGCCTGGCGCCGTTAGCTCAGGCCTTCCCATCGCTGCTGCTGATCCTCCTGACTTTAACAAATGAAGTGACTTGAAGCTAAGTTGTTGAATCTTATTTTTCCTTTTTTGCCAGCTGCACTAATTATCAGTGAAGAGAGGTTACAGGGCTTCCAAGACATCTAGAAATCTAGAATTTGCCAAAAAATACCCCAACACACACGTTCAGTCTAAGACACAGTACTCCCTGAATAAAATTGGAAAAACTGGTTTGTTTGTTTTTACTTCTCACATATATTGGTTTACTGTATGGCATATGCTTACCAAAAGTAACCTCCCAGGCTCCATGTGGCCTCTGCGCACTCTATGTAGGAGCTCTATAATGTCTTTCAGGTTCAGTGGGGGGGGGGGGGAGTGCACAGGGCTCCCATTCATAGCCAAGAATGTGTGCATAAGCTTAAAATGTGCAAGTCAAAATCCTTCAATTTTTGCAAGCAAGCACAATGCATGACCCAAAGTATCAGAAAGAGATCTACTTAAGTGTCCTTCCAGTTTTTACAAAAGTCAGAATTTTCAATGCTACTTTAATTAAATGTACCTAAGTACAGCTCCTAGAAAAAGTCTGTAACTCTCCTTTTGGAAAAATGCCTTTGAAGCCCAGAAGTAGGTGCCAAGATAGACTTATTACAGGTAGAAAACAAACACTCATACATGACCTCTGGGTGGCCTGGAAGTGCAGGAGACAACACAGAGAGCATCACGAAGACGGATTTCAGGAGGAAAAAGGCTGTATTGGAGAAAGACTACTTTCTTCCTATGGGAAATGAAGACAGACGAGGGAAGGTGCACCTTCCTCCTGTCCAGAGAGCTGATCTGGAGTTTTCCACGGGGAGGTGACTGGAAGAGACAGCCTCAGTTCAAGGGGCTTCCACAGGAGCACAGAGAGAGGCTACAGGCCACAGAGATCTAGCAGCGGTGCAGCTTTGACCTGGCCATCTGTTAAGATTTTTCAGTTCGATGGGCCGTTTAGTAGATTCTGGCCAACTGGTCGGGTGATTTTCCTGATACAGATATCAAGACTGTAGTCCCGAGTACGGTGGAACCTTAGTACTCATCATTCATCAGTTCCGGGAGGTGCGATGAGTACCAAAAACAATCAGTACCAAACAAATTTTTCTCATAAGGAATAATATAGTGAGTCACACAAGGCGGCTGACATAGGCAGGTTCTTTCTTGTGCTTTGACTACCAAATAAACGATGGACAGTGGGACAAAATTTTCACATCAAAATGTGTTGAGTACCAAATCTGATGAGTTTCAAAGCAGTTGACCACCAAGGTACCACTGTATGTACCTGCAGGGAAAAATCTCAAACCTGGGCAGGAGAGGTCAGCCGTGAGTTAAGACAAAGGAGCTACAATAACTGCAGAATCTGCAGCTTCCCTAAAGCACGTCTAACAGGCAGGAGGCATTTTTGGACTGGACCTATTTTACAAATTCTGGCTGTCCTCATTCATGGGCTGAATGACAAACCTTCCCCAAAGCACAACAGACCAGCTCCTCGCCAGCATACTGATGCTTGCGGAACGGGGCTTTCAAAGCCAGAAAGCAAATGGGTGGAGTTGAGCTCGTGTCTCCTACAGCCCCTCATGAGTAAATGGACAAAAAGTGAAACAAATAAACCAAGTAAAATAAAACAAAATGAAAATTTCTCAAAGGACCGTCAAGCTCCAAGAACAAAACTGCTAGGCGGATTCAGCTATGCCTAGTCATGTACGCTACCCATGGAGCAGGGCTTCCACCAGGAACCCCTGGCAGGACAGCCCAGAAGAGAGCCTCCCCAGAGCTCGTTCTCCTCCTCATCATCCTCACCACCACCACCTGCACCGGAGCCCCACTGCTCCCACCTGCATTATGGCAGCAGTGGGACTCCCCCGATGCAGACATCCATGCTCACCTCCGAGGAACAACCCCCGAAGGACGGCCTCCCCCAAAGCAGCATGCAGCCTCAAGTGTTCTTCCTTCGCACGTGTTACTACATGAACAACTGATCTAGAGGGGACTTTCTTTGGATTATTATAGCCTTCTCGGAATCACCTGCCTAAAGCCAGGATGGTTGGTTCTGATTCCTTAGAAATCACTGAATTATGGTCCAGTATTCTCCTGAAAGTGCCAGCTCAAGCAAACTCAACTAAAGGTGATGCATCCCCATTTATTATTTTGTTCTCCCAAGCAAAGCAAAACCTTAAATTATTAATTTAAACCATTTGTTCAGTTTGCGCAATACAGTGAACATAACATGCTACTTTACGCTATGCATTAAAATTAACCAATGTTTCAAATAAACCAAAATAAGTATGCTGATATCAATTAGAGCTACTAAGTCTTTAACTCAGTTAAACGTATCTTCAAACTCAGCCACTAAACAGCACTAGGAAACCTGGCATGTGTGAATGAATGAAGTTATAGTTTCAAATCCTCAAAAGAGAAACTTTTAAAGGTCTTATTTCAACTGATGTCGTAGGAGACTCCCAAATCTGTATAATCAAAAATGTATTTAAGAGTGAGGCTTTGAATTAACATTCAGAACGTGAATGTGAAGAAAGTCGAATCTCTACAATGTCAATATCAGTTTTTACATTACAGTATACGGCCAATTCTTCCCCCTAGAGTTGTAATATCAAGACAGACACCGGCTGCCTTATCTGGAGTTCAGCTGCCCAAAGGATCCCAAATACAGAGGGTTGCCTAAAATTGCTCCTGTCTCTTCCTCCTGGCTGTGGCAAAAACTTACTTTACAGATGTTAGATGGAAGATGATCTCTGCTCACAAAAGCTTGATTGCCACATATAAAGCTATTAAATCAAGTCAGGGTCCTGTGGCCTCCCAGATGTTCCTGAATAACCACAGTCATCTCTTAAAGGCACAGAACAATCGACACCCCTTCCGTCTTCTGCTCTATAGCCTCCTTACAGCCCCAGTGAATGGACTGTCCCACTGCTCCACAGTCATTCTGAAGGAACTGGGGTGGGGGTGGGGGCAGGCATTTTGCAGTCAGCCCATGCCAGCTGCAAACCGCTTAGGTACGCATGAATGGGGAAATCTTCCAGCACTCTACATCGATTTGGTATGTTTAAGACAAATGTTTATTTTTTAAATAAACAAAAAATTAACATGTTTCAGTTTCCAACCTGCAATACAGTGTTTAAAATGTCAGTCTAGGACTCTAGGACCACTCAGGTTATAAGGAATCTGAAAACACTTGCAATCTCTTGGCCAAATGTCCCTCGAGAATAAGGGAGGAAAAAAAGAAATTCGGATTTTCTTTCTCACCCTTTCTTTAAAATTACATATTTTTGGTAAACAGAACAATTTTGAAATTATAAATAGAAAAAAATTCCAGGAAAAAATTCCTATGCAAATTCACATAGAAAATTTCCAGCTTGCATTTGAAAATGTTCAGATCAATACTGCATTTATTTCTCTTGTATAGTCGCTAAGGATAATCATTTGATAAACATGAAACCATTTAACTGCCCTATTTGCCTGATTGATTTGCATTTTTCACCTACGTAACCGGGCTCACTAAGGCAAACATATATAATATATATATAATTATATATACACATATATAATACAATGTATTTGTTTGGAAGAATTTTTCCTGTGGGGGAAAAGTCACCATTACAGATATTTTCTGCCCCATGTTTACAGCCCAGACAAATGGAACTGGAACACAGCACCACAATCACCAAGTCACTCATAGATGCACAGAAAGTCAGATTTGAAAGGAACTTTAAATATCATCTAGTTCAACCACTGCCTACTGCAGGAATCTACCATTACGACAGCATCCTGCTCAACTTTCCAAGTTCCCAGGTCAGGAAGCCGAAGAGCCAGTTGCCAGATTTAAGCAACAATCTTGAAAAATGACAGAAAAAATGGCATTTTCATCTGGGAGAACCTGGTGCTCTTCACAAGCCCACTAGAAAAGGGAATTTTTAAAAGTAGGACTTGGAGAATTAAAGAAAAATATTCAGCATATAGTATGTCACTGGTGTGTACTGAGAGATAAAACTGATTGTGCTCCTCACTCACAATACACAGCCTCTTCCTATTGCCCGAACAAAGTCCTAGAGTGGTCTATAAAAACAAGTCTTCTCTAGGAACTGCCTTTATTCTCCCCTCCCTTATGCGTGTATCAGAAGTTAGGGAAAACAGGGAAAGGAGTGAGGAAGGGTCCCAATGCTATCCAGTTTAAGCCATCCTGGAGTTTATTGCTCTTGTTGCAATAATATGGGTTATGATTGTTCAAACTTCTGGCAGTGCCAAACAAGGGAGGACTTATGGTGGGCCCTCAGAGTTCCAGCCGCAGAACATCCACCAGTCACATGACTGTGAAATGACCCACGATCACGTGATTATGATTTCTGATGTTCCCTGTCAGCTTTCTACGAACGAAGTCAGTGGGGAAGCTGGCGGGAAGTCAAAGTCAGTCCCTTGAGGCCCTAGCTTACAGCCCTCATTTAATGACACACCTGGGATTCCTGGAACTGGCCTCGTTAAGTGACAGTCACGTGGTGCTCCCCCTTTATGACCACATCACTTAGTGGCAGCAACTCCAATCCAAATTACCATCGTAACCCAAAGACTGCCTTGTATTATTTTGCCCTATGTGAAGACTTGAAAGTGGCGGCTTTTAGCCCCACCTGCAGCCATCTTCAAGCAAAGCTCCAAAGCAGCTGCCCCTTCAACCAAGTGCAAGTGGTTGGCGTAAAGACGAGGCATCCTCCAATCTCCACACTTTAAAGCTTAACACAGCCTAGGCATACTTACTCTAAAATCATCCAGGTTTGCCTGGAAGTGTTGGAATTACAATCCCTTGGCAGCACATCCTCCCCCCACATTCTGGAAGTGCCCAAAAGGCAGCAGCTGGGGCAGCTTTGCCTGATCCTGATGAAGATGAAGATGAAGAAGCATGGCTGTTGCCTTAAACACTTTAGAGACAGGTGAGATTTGAAAGAAGAGAAGAGTAAAATCCATCCAAAAATCTCATCGTAAGAGTTCAGGAGCACACGGAGGTTCATTCTCCTGCCGTAACCCCCATAACCTGAGTAGACAAGTCCAACCTTCCACCTACGAGAATAAAGATGCACCAAGGCAGCCATCCCTCCAGAAAGGGAGCCCCACTGAGCCCGACAGCCCTGCCCAGCAGACAGCAGAGAGGCCGACAGTGCTAGCAGCCAAGGGCCCTGGGGTCTCTGCTCTACTCAGTTTGGCCGATCATACCCTGGTGGGTCTACAAAAAGATTGGTCTCTCACCGCTTCACTGCTTTATGTTCAATGTGTCATTAGGAACCACTTAATTCTTTTTCAGAGGAATGATGGGTACAGTAAGGCATTGGGCTTCTGCTTCTGCTTGATGGAACTGAAATAAACTATTATCCCACTCAGAATGTTAATTACTTCTTTACTATTAAAAATTAACCATAGCCCTTTTAATATATTTGACTATCATATTAGTATATAAACATTGTTAATATTTGTAATATGAATATTAATGGCAGGTTTTACACATGGATTCATAATACTTTGCAATATTAGTAGCCGTAATCATAAACACATTAACAGAGCCAAAAGCAGCAATCACATACTCAAAATATTTTACAGGGATTGTATCCTAGCAACTGTACAACACACCTGTAAGGTAGGCCAGTTATCTGCCAAGCCCCCCAGGGTTGAGGTCCCCTTCCCTGAGACTTTGTAATACTTCAATTAAAAGTACGAGAACAAATTTAAACCAACAGGGGGACCTGGGTCAAGCCTTGAAAGTAAAATCTGTTCAGAGGCACCGAATATCAAGACTGGAGAAAAACATGACTGCAGGCGAGACGGAGCATGAATTAATTGCAGGACGGCACTGCATGCAGCGCAGGTGGCGGCAACTGGCTCTGCCAAAGCCTGCCTTGAGGACAGGGCAATGACAAGCCAGGGGGACCCTAGACAGCCTCCCCCCGCCTTGAAAAACACAAAGCCCCTCAAAGGTCCCCCAAAGTATTCCCCTGTCCTTCTAGGGTTTAATGACTTTTGTGTACAGTATCCCTTGTCAGTTTCCTCCTCTTTGGATTTCCCAATTCATTTGAGACCAGAATAACCAACACCACCTCTCCAAACCAAGCGAAGGCAGCTTCCCTTCCCTTCCCCTTCAAGGGTTTTTAAAAGATAAGTCAAGCAGAACTAACAAAGTAACTGATCGTGTGACATATAATTTTATTTTAAATGGAAATAGTTGGAAATTTGAGACCTGCTTTCTTAGCATTATAAAATGACTCTGACATTGTAGCCCATCCGGAGAATCTCCTATAAGAATCAGCCAGCCGAAGCTTGCTTGGGTAAACATATCAACTGTTAATCTGTGACCAGTTAAATTTAATTGCAACCCCATTAAACATTCTTAAACTGTCAGCCTCCTTTCTTGCACAGAAATTCTGCAGAAAATATGATTCCTAAGTACTACAAAAATTAAAGCTACCTGAGCTGCTTGGAAAATTGCTCGTTTTGTAATTGTTCCAGAATCTTCCCAAAAATCCAAACAATCTCCTCCCCTTTCGATGGGGGAGGAAGGAAATGGGATTGGTTAGAGATGAAATCTCTAATTGCACTCCTCCCCCCCCCCATTCCCTTAGGAATAACATCCTCTGAATTTTTAATTCAATATTCAATTGCAGTTTAGATTACAATTAAATATAGTTAACAATCTAACTTCTACCCCCAGGGATTTTTTTTTGAAATTCTAAATTTTTTTTTTAAAAAATTCAGCTTAGACAAACTTTTAAATTTTCAAAAACATTTTTTCTACACTGAGGTTCTTGGAATGGGGAAAAAAGATTTTAAGCTGCAGAAATCTGTTCTGTTCCAGCACAGAAATGCCCCCTTTTTTCAGGTTGTCTGCTGCAGCTGTGGAGTCGGCCATCTTGATATTTTGTTCCCATTTTAAAGTGGAGACTCTGCAGGATTTGCCCTTTTCTTTCCTTTTTCCCCCTTCAGATTTAATGCTGCTGTTTTTCTGACCCTTTTGCCTCAGATGCAGAAGCTGCACATCACTTTCCACAGAGGTTTAAGTAAAAAAATTATGTGAATTAGTTACTCATTCTTTATAAAATGCAAATCATAACAGAAAAGGAAGAGACAGACACAACGACCAAAACTCAAAAAGCAATTTTACTACTCACAAACCCATGTGAGAAATTCAAAAGTATATTGCTAACTACAAACTAATCAGTAGTTGTTAGTGAGATTTTCAACTTGGTTATAGGGGGGAAAAAAAAACAATTTTTTAAAAATTCTTAAGATAGCATAATTTAATTTTGCAAATTTTTGTCATTTTTTAAAATCTGCAACTTCACATCTGCAGTGTCCTCAACCTAGTATTTTGCATACACTATTATTAGTCTAATGATGCCTTTATACATAAAGTGTTACATTGAACTCAAGAGATGTTATCTAGTGTTATTTTAGGGTGGAGGCAAAACAATCACTCCCCCCAGTTCTACATGGATTATAAATTAAATGCTAGAATCATTGTTTTAATTGTGCCAACAACATAAGCTTTCAGAAAATATATGTCGTTTCAGAACAAAAGGCTTTTCTGTAATCTTAACTTGAGCTTCTCTGACGTTGCAGGATTGGCTCATGTTTAAAAACAAAGCTCTTTCAAATCAGATTTGAATAAAACCTTAAAAGTCATTTCCCCACAAAAAATTGGGGTGTGTCCTCAGAAATTTTCATATTATGCACACACTTATTTAAAAATTGTAAGATTAAGTTATACTTCGTGAGAAAATAAATCCAATACTACAACTGTGAAATCCTTTCGAATTTGCAAGTACAATTCTTAATTGCTTTACAATAATTCTTCCACCTTCACCCAAACTGATTTCTTTCAAATTGTTCTTTTTCTCCTTAATTTTATTTTCCGATATCGCCTGTAAAACAGCTTATTTTTCATTTAAAAAGATGGGGAAAGGAACGTCGATTTCATCAAATTCAACCTTAATTTGCATATTAAAGACTCCGGTTTAAAACAAAAATTTGCTGACATCTAAGAGAAGCAGGCGATGCTCTGCTGTTTCCACAATTTCTCAGATTAAGAAAATTCCAGAAGGGAAAAGATATCTCAAAAACAACCAACGATTTAAACTTTCCCTTCGAAAACAACAAAAAGAAAAAAATATTTTTTCCTCAAATTTAATTTTTTTTCTATTTTTGGAATAGTCTCCCCTAGGTGGCGTCGTTTTAATCAGAGAAAACTCGTTTGGAGAAAATTAGAAAAGAAAAAAAAAACCCACACACACACAAACACACACACCCCAGCCAGAGCTAGCGGAAAGCCCTCCGGCCCTGGCCCAAAGGCGGGCGGGGGCGCCGAGGGGGCCCGGGGGCCGAGGCCACACGGCCCGGAGGGCGATGCAGACACGGCTGCTCCGGGAAGCCGGGCGGAGAGAGGGGACGGCGCGGCAGCCGAGTACCCGCGACCGGGGCCGCCACCCGGGCGATCGCGCTTACCTGCGCCGCGGCGGCGGCGGCCCCTCCTGCGCCCTCCTTGCCTTCCGGAGAAGAGGCGGCGGCGGCGGCTCCCTCCCCGCCGCCGCTCGCTGCCCCGGGGCCGCCCGCCTCCTTCATGGGGCTGGGCTGGCGGGCGAGGGGCGGCAAAGGGGGCTCCCGCCGGGCCGGGCCGCCGCTCTCGCTCGCCAGGCTGCTGCTCCCGCCGCTGCCGCGCGGCGCACAATGCGGAGCGCCCGCCGCCGGAGCCGCCTCCCTGGCCGCAGCAGCAGCGCGGGTGGGCGGCTCGGGCTCCTCCGCCCCCTGGGAGGACATGGGCCGCGCCAGCCGCTCTCCAGGCCGCCGCTTCAGCGCTGCCGGGCCGAGCTCGGCCGGGGCGGGGAGCGCGCCGCAGTCGGCGCAGCCACGAGCGCCGCCATCGCAGGCGGAGGCGGAGGCGGAGGCGGCCCCGGCGGAAGGGCGGAGGGAGGAGGCGGGGGCGGCGAGCACTCGGCTGAGCCTGCCGGCCTGCACGCCGCACCGCGCCCGGGGCGCGCCGCCTCTCGCCCGGCCTCCCTCGCCGCTTTGGCCGCGCGCGGTTGCTGCGGTTCCTCCTCCGGCGCGCACCGAGGCGCCTCTGCCCGGAGCCCGTCCAGAGCGGGCTGGTTCCGGCTGCAGGGCTCGCCCGCGCGGCGCCCGAAGGAAGGCCAGGCAGGGCGCTTCCCGGGAATGCGGGCGCGGGCCGTGCACCTGCCGCGAAGGCCCTCCGCAGGATCGAGCTGCTCGCCGGGGCCTCGCTCCCCCGACGTGGTTTCCCCGGGCCCTCCTCCTTCCAGCCGCGCTCTCCAATGCTCGGATCTGGAGCAGGCACCCCGCCCCGCCCCGGCCCACAATATTCCCGCGCACCTGCACGGTGTCCTTTACTCTGTCCTGAATGGAGCCGGCCAGGCTCCCTGGGACTGTGGAGAGCCAGGGAGGTCACAGCCCCCGGGGCAGCGGTCCCGCTCCCCAAAGGGAGACTCAAAAGCAGCCAAGCTAGCCCAGCCAGAGCAGGAGAACCAGCCTGGACCTTCTCCGGGAGAGGAACTCTTCATGGATACAATATATCCGTGGCTGGGAAAGAATGTCACAATATTGACTGATAGGACAGACAGTGCAGCTTTGCACAGAACAACGTGAAGGGCTGGGCCGCCCCCTAAAGCGGTCTCCAACCCAAGCGAAGCCCTTCCAGCTTCAGGCGTGGAGCAGGTTGGGCGGAGGAGAGGTGACTTAAAAATGGTGGAAAGTGGGCAACCCAACATTTTAGTTTCTTGTTTTTAACTATCTTCAACAATAAGTAAGCACAGCATCTGCCTGATTGTAAGCAAGCCTTTCATACTGGTGTCATACTAGCCAAAAGGCAAATGCTGCCCCTCGGGAAATGTCGCAGCTTCTGTGAAGGAAATGCAAGGCATGAGAAGGTCCTTCTATGAGACACTGATGCCTTCCTCCCATTGCCCTATATGGATGATGCAGCTGCCCGATAATGAGGCGAACTTTCAATTTTTTAAATATGTCATTTTAAAATACAAATATTTAAATATAATTAAAGGTGTTTGGAGATGTTGTGCAAAGAAAATGAACAAATAGTGATCAATGCCACAGCCAAGGCTGCTGAGCTGCCTGCTGGGATCCATGCTGAATACTAGCATTGCACAAATGCAGAGTGCAAGGATCTGACAGAACATCTGCTGGTCTTGGTTCTGGTGGAATTGAAATGAATTCTTCACCTGCAATTTAATTTCAGTTAAAAAACAATTAAAGGTAGCTGCATAGGGCAAGTCTGCTCAGGAAAACCAACTACAGAGGTATTAAATGGGGTGGTGGAGGTAAAAATCAAATCAGCAGATTTGGAAATTGGTATTGATACACCTCTCTAAGTACCCCTAAAACGGGTCCGCGGCATGCCAGAAACTTGGCTGCCCAAAAAAGTGAAGCCCCATCCGCGGGATGTGGGCAGTACACAAAGCCACACCCTCTCCACGGAACAGGTCCCTGGTGCCCAAAAGGTGGGGACCACTGCCCTAAAAGACACCATTCTTTTTTTCTGGGAAAAAAAGGAACAGCGATTGATTTGCACCAAAAAGTAGCCGACAGGATTCCAGCCTGCTGGCTGAATTTCCCAGCAAGTCTTTGGCTAACAACAGAGAACCAGAAAGTTGGCAGTTCCTTCCTCTGCAAAGCCACGCTGCCTGGGTTGTGGAACCAGACCCCAGCCTGTCTGGACTTGTCCAGTAGTTCTTCGTTCTGTACCTGCCGCTGTCCTCAACCAAACCTACCCCTTGTCTGAAGGGGGAGGGAAGGGAAAGGATTGCATTCTTGATTTATTTCTAATTTCTAATTAGAATAAATTCTAATTTCACTGACATATTTTGAACTTTAAATGCAGCCCAAAGCTGAATTTTTCCACACCTTCCCATTCCTTCTCCACAGTGAATAAGTCTAAACTTTTTTCATGAGCTCAATATGAAATAAAAGGACAACCAAAATCCACTGAGTTTCCTCCACAGTATCAAATCTTCTTCATTTTAAGCATGAAATACAATTTCAATTCATTGTCTTGGCTTGGAAACTATGCTGAACATATTGTATTTATTTTAAGATCACCTTACATTATAAACAAATAATTTTTATCATTTAAAATAGTAACATGTTAAAAATTATATGGCAGAAGGAAATATTTCCACAGAATATTAAAACTCTCTATTTAAAGAAGGCAGCAGCAAACTATGGATACTATATTCTCTGAAAAATCTGTCACAACATCCACTTCATTAATGCTGTAATTAAACAAAACCAAAGTTTTGCTCTAGCACACACCAAAATATAAGCTTTATTTCCCACAGAAGGCAATTCCATTGTATGTTGACCTATCCTTAACATAGATTTCTTTAATGAATCACATAACTGGAAAATACTCAGGCAAATATAATCTAAGTTAGGATTATTAATGACAAGCCTGCCACATTAGGGAACAAGTTCATAGTGCAAAATCTGGGCTTTTTACCACTAAGAGTTTAGCATCCTGAGCCACAGTTTACATCAAGGGTTCCAATCATCCTTACTGGCAGCTTCCTTGGCAACTTCTCTGTTCCTTAGTTCACACAACATATATACAAATTTACCCTACAAACAAGCAGGCCTCCTCCTGGCCACTGCTTAGGTAAGGGTTGTCTTACTCCGGGACTCCCCGTCTCCCCTCCCGCCCCACGTCCCGGGACAGCCTTGAGGTCTCTGGGAAGAACCCTCTTCTCACAGAGGGGGGCCTCCCCGGTCTGAGGGGCGTTGAACAGTTGGTGCCTTTTTTTCCTTCCATCCCATCGTGCCCAATTCTCAGAGGCTGCCCGTGCAAGTCCCTGACGTTTTCTTGCCAAGGATTTTCAGACGTGGTTCAACACTGCGTCCTTTCTAGGCTGAGAGAACGTGACTGGCCCAAGGTTACCCAGCAGGCTCTGTGCCCAAAGCGGAACTAGAACTCACATTCCCCCAGTTTCTATCCTGATGCCTACACCAAACTGGCTTTCAGATGCTACTATCACCCTGCTTACTTTTCAGTGGATGTTGCTTGGGCAATTGGCATCTAGCAGGGCACCATGCCTTTCTGTGCCAGTTTGTTTATTGCTTGCATGGTTAAAAGTCAGCTTCTTTTGGGTGTGCACGCGTGTGTGTGTGTGTGTGTGTGTGTGTGTGTGTGTGTGTGTGTGTGTTTTAAAGCCTAAATTCTGCTGAGCGACACAGCAGGAACACTGCCCTCTCCTGGTCACAGAAGTCTTCTACAATGCAGAGCATCACCCAGAGGCGAATTCTATTTAGCTCTGGGCAAATTTGTTAATGCTTTCGTGGAAAAAAGGAGCCTAGGAAGACGACCGGTTGCTGAAGCCCTCTTTGAAGTAATTTCCATCTCCCATTTGTAGACTCTAAAGACAATGAAATGTAAGAAAGAAGCAGTATTCATCTTTGACTCAACGACGTCTCTGGCTTCCCTACATGATATCCTTTGCAGCTGTAAACCTAGTTTGCAACTTTGTTATATTAATTTTTCACTTTATGTGGAATTCTCCAACTAATTCCACGACCTTCCATTTCTTTACTTTTCCTGAATCGCGAATGGCCGCCATGATGGGGATGACTTGTAGCCCAACTTTATTTTATACAGCTTGAGGCAGTCCAGATGATACTAAGAAGCACTTCTTGCCCCCCCCCCAAGAGACCCACATTCTGAGGGAAGCCGGAGGGGCTTCCTAACCGACGCCTGGTTCCCGGGAGGGGAGGGCGACGTGAAAGGGAACTTCAGTGCCTGGAACCCGAGTATTTGGGAGGAGGGCCCTCGGACGGCTTCACTGGGTAGCCCCGGGCAAGCCCACACGGCCACGAATCCCACCACCACCTTTCCCCGAGCCCCCTGTCCCACCCCCTGCCCCACATGGGCTCCCCTGGCGCTCACCGGAGCCTGCCGCAGCGCGCCCTTCCCTTCAGGGAGCGCCCTTGGCGGACTGGGCCGGGCGGGGAAAGCTGCACGTGCCAGGTGCCCGCTCTGCCCCCCCCCCAGCAGTCCCCAGGGCACCTGCCCGCCAGATGGGGAGCGGGAAGCCTGGAATGGGGGCCCTGGCATCCCTTATGGAACAGGGGAAGCCTGAAAGTGAGGCGTTGCTGAAGGCCCTCCTGGCGGCTTTCTCCTTCTTTCTTCCCTGGGGAGGAGGGGGAGGAAGAGGCCTTAAGAGGTCATCTGGCCCAACCTCTGCATTACATCCCTCATTTTAGAGCATGTGTGCGTGTTAGTGTTTAAACAATCTTTGTTTAATGAATAGCTGCTCGTTTGTTGCCTGATAAACCAACCAAGCTGCCTCACAAATTAATGTAGCTGCAAAGAAACAGGAAAAAGAGGAAAGACGGCTTAGCATGTATTGTCTCTTTATTTATCCTAAATAGACGAGACGTAGTAAAAAACAAACCGACAAAAGTATTTTAAACTGCAGAGACAGGCCTGAGTAGTAACCCAGGCACTTGGTCAAAAGATTTCTTGGAGGAGATTTAATCTCTCTGGACCCAAACATGAACAGTCACGTGGATATGAATACAAATCCAGACACACTGTTGTCTCACACATCCTTTTATGACACAGCACAGAAACATACAGATGTTTTTCAGTCTCCACAAAGTACACTGCTGTTGCAACAAGATGCTGTAAGCTTTTTACACATCTGCTGCTGGAGCAGATGTCAAAGGCCAAAGAATAAGGAACAAGACTGACCGAGAACTGACTGACATTCTGCCACACACTCCCAAGAATCAGGGATAAAACCAGGAGAGAAATAATGGCAATAGGGTAATAAAAAAATATTGCACTTAAAATTTAAAAGGAAACTCAACAGGGAGACATTCTCATAGACACAGTATCCCACTAGAAGGCTTCAATAAATAAACCTAGCCAGGGTTGCGTCTTTCAGACGGCTGGAGAAAAGCAGGATAGGACGGTTAAGAGGGAGCTTCCTGCCAAGAGGAGACAGGCCAGGATTCAAAAGGAAAAGTCTGCAAGTGACCCTCTCCCTCCGTCTGGTTCTTGTGAGGATGTGGCCCGTTCATGAAAGCCACGGATGTCCCAAGACTGCTCTGTGTGCAGGAGGAACTCACCGCAGCACAGCCACCTCCAGCAGAGCGGAAGGGTGGGGGAAAAGTCTCTGGGCCTCACAGTCGTCCAAGGGAAGGTCTTCTCCTTTGCAGCTTTGGGTGCTATGACTCCATCGTACCAGAGGGAAAAACAGGTTCTTGGGAAGAAGGAATAGTAAAGCTGCTTAGTTCTGTAACCCCAAGGCCCCTTTGGGTGGGAAGACAGATTTATTTATCCAGATAATCCCTTAGCCAAAAATGTAATTATTTGTAAACATACTGCTCCCCTAAAGTTTCCTGGAGGAAGACCTAGCATCTTCTACGGGGAAGAGCTAGGTGTCCTCGGGTTGATGAGGTCCAAGTACAGCTCCGAGCGCAGGAAGCGGGGGTAGGAGTCCTTCTCCATCAAGCCGTGAATCCGCCTCTGGGCAAGATCAAAGCAGCCCCGGCTGATGTTTTGCAAGTTCTCTTTGGTGTGTTCCCGGGTGTAGGAGTCCAAGTTGACCTAGAGCAGGACGGACAGATACTGGTCACTGTCAGGCTGCCGCAGCTTATTCGGAAGGGCGACATTAGAGGGACAGATGAACAAATACTTGGACAAATAATTACAGCTCATTGTGTTCTGCGCTAAGCTAGAGATAATGCAGTTTTCGATAAGTGTCTGCTGGAGTTTTATCTAGTCATGAAGTATGCTTCAAAAACCTGCCAAACCTATTCCGAGCTTACGGTGCCCGGAAGGCAAAAGAAGAGACGAGGGAGGAACTTGATGCCTCCAGCAGGGACTTCCTAGATTTCATGGGGTAAGGCTGCCTGACAAACTTGGAACCAACTTGAGAGCATCTCTTCTCCAAAAGGGTCCTCGGTCCTGTTTCTCTGGTGGAATCGGGGCAGAAGGTAGTACAGGGGTTTCCATTCAGCAGATTTGAAAATGTGCTTAAATTTCAGCAAAGTTCTTTCTATCCCACACTTGAGCCGAGCAAACTTTCTACAATTTGTCTGGCTCCCAACCAGGCTGGCCCCAACATTCAGGCGCCAGCAGATACCCAACCTCCCTTCCGCTACTTACCTCTTTGCACGACTGGACAGCAATGTATTCGGTGAAGATCTTCCTGGCCTTGGCTGTCATCTTGGCCTGAGACTTGATGTTCCTGTATTCCTCACAGGCCAGCCAGAACTCCAAGTTCTCCTCACTGAACTCGGTGTGCAGGAAAGAACGGAAGGCAGCCACCCCGCCTGAGCAGGGATGAGAGGATGCAGTGGCTTTGGTGAGAGGTGCTTGTGCTACAAAGGCACCCGGGCTTCTCTGGCACAGCCACCTTACAGGGGAAACGCAATAGATAAAAAAGGGGGAGGGGAGGCAACTTTCATGTCAAGAAGCAGGTTCTCTCTGAAGAAAATGTTACGGTCTTTGTATCCAGAGGAGAAGTTGGATTAAGGGGACTTTTCTTTGAGTGCTTCAGATCTACTGATCTGAAGTTGTTTCGATTCAGTATCTCTGGGCGTATGAGAGGAGGCTGCTTCAAAACTCACAGAACTTTGTTCACATCAAGTCTCTCCAATAGAGATACTACTATACATCTGTCTCTTTGGAGGATTGTTTTTGCGTATGTGCACAAAACGTACAGCTTAAATCACCTGGGGCATGCAAAAGCCCCCAGGCCAAGTCACACCTCTGGTTAGATGGGCATTGTGGGGGCAGTGATGGGAAAATGTGCTTTGCAAGTCCTGCTCCTAGTCACAGCATGCAACACCTGGCTACTCTCTTGACTTTCAAGTCATCCAGGTGCTTGGCGATATTATTCTTAGCAAAAGTCATCTACTTAAAAAAGTTATCCTCTGGCCCAAACAAGTACCAAGGTCCCATAAGCCAAGGCAGGAACAGGAAGAGAGCAGGGAAAGGAAAGTAACTGCTACCCTAAGGCTTTGCTCTATTTCCATCCTTGAATGTTTAAGATCCGAGTTCGGAATTAATGGGTGAGAGTTTACTCAAAAGCTCTGAAAACGGAAGGGGAAAAGAAAAAAAATGCTGACTGGTCTTTGACAATTTTAATTCAAACACTTACAGCAATCTGATTTTTGAAACTCAACACTAGAAAAGGCTCCTTACATTTATGTTGCAGCAGCTTTTCCAGTGAGTCTCCCCACTTGAGAGCTTCTTCAGGAGATGGCCTGAAGGGAGGCAAGGGATGGGCAAGAGGAAGATTACTTTAATCACATTTTATAATAGCCGGGTGAAAGATGGAACCACTGCGGGAAGAAAAAAAACTCCCCACCAAAGGGGTTTATTAAAATGTCTCCTCTTTAGAAATGGAATAATTCTAGAACAAAAATAAATACTTTGACCAAACTAACTCGAAATTAGGTACTTTATTTAACCTGCCTATCCTACTCTTCTGCAGTTTAGTGACATTATGCAGAGAACAAAGGAGTAAGAAATAGTAGTCCAAAGGGACAAGATAATAAAAAACACTGGAATCAGAGCCAAATATAGTTTACCACAACCCCGTTCTCCCCCCCTCCCCTCCCCCCCTACATTTCTGTCCTTGCTGCCTTCGTGGCTTCCGCCACCTCTGCCCACCACTTCAGGCACAGCGTCCTGGATGCGTGTGGTCTCCAGTCAAGCGATCCCAGAACAGGCTTTGGCTGGGCTTGTGGCTTATTGGTCAAAAGGTGCGCCCTGTCTTTCCCCCTGGCAGCCAGGGTGACATGGACACAACCGAGGCTGGCAACCTCATCCACACCTCAATCAGGTTTTCTCCTAGACAAAGGAAGTTCCTCTCTTCAGGGGTTGCTTCCTAACCACAAACTTCCAAGTCTCCCAAATCATCTCAACCTCACACCTTGTCGAGCGCTGCCCTCCCCCTCCCCCCTCGCCTGGGAAGAAAGTGGTCGGGGAGAAGTTAAGACCAGGCAAAGCCCCTCAGTTTCGCTCGCCGCCCCCCCCCTTACCGCAGAGGCTTCATCCCTTTGTCGGCCTTGTTCTCAGGCTGGCCCGCCAGGGCTTCATGCCGCTTCCGAAAGAGCCCCAGCCGGTTCTTGACGTCTTTGGCCCTGCAAGGCGAGGAAGCCAGGGGGGCGGGTGAGCATCCAAGCCCAGCCGTGGAGGACTGGAGAAGACCTGCCGGGGCAGCGCCTCTCTTTAGCTCCCGACGCCGCAGCGGTCACAGCCCCTCTGAACGCAGCCACTCAAAGCAGAGGCAACACACACACACACACACACAAACTCCAAGCAGCGCTTTGTGCAGGCAAAGCGGAAGGCGCTCGGCGCACCAGCAGCCCCGCAATCCCGCAGCGAGAGCAGCCAGACACGAAAACCAGCCGGGGCATCGGGGGGACATTCCCACGTGGCTAGACGAGGGTGGGGGCAGCGTACTCCCTGGTGCTGTGCCGTCGCTGCAGGCCTCCGCCTCGACCGCTTCGCCCGGGGGCGCCCCAGAAGGTCTCCGCCTGGAGCCCCGCGGGCGGCGCCTCGCTCAGGGCGCGGAAGAACGGCATGGCCCGGGCCGGAGGGCGCAGCCGGCCAGCCGCCTCCGAGAGCCGCGCGTCCGCCCGTCCCTCGCCGAGGGGCCGCCGCATGGGTGACTCACGCCGGACGCCTCTCCTGCTTCTGGCCGCCGGCACCGAACCGCGGCTATTTTTAGCCGGCCGGGAAGGGAGCCCGGCCCGCGCGGGGAGGCAGGAGAGAGGCGCGCCGCGGGGGCTGCGCTGCCCGGGCGAGACTCCAGGGCCTCCGCCGGTGGAGCCGAGAGGCTCGCCGCCAGGATACGCCCAGCAGCAGCCCCCAAAGCCGGCGGGGCTCCCCAGCGCCGCAGAACCGAGCCGGTTTCGCCGCTGCCGAAGGCTGCCTGTCCGTCCGGTGTGGCGCCAGCGCCGACCCTGCGCGCAAAGCCGGCGGTGTTCGTGCCCCGCTTCTCCCACCCGCAAGCCCGAGGCAGTCGCCGCCGCAGCCCCACTCGGGACAAGGGGTGGGCAAGCAGCGAAGCCCGGGGGGTGCACCGAAGCCCCGTCCAAAACCGGGAGTAAAGCATTGGTGCCCGCTTCGGGGCAGCAGGAGGAACAGTAGAGCGGGCTCCCCTCCTCCACTCAGCAGCTGGGGATCCGTTGGAGGCCGAGCCCTTAGGTGGGTCTTCTCAGCCCAACGGCCCAGCCCCACACCCCCACACCGATTAATGGGTGTCCAGAGCAAGAAGGGGAAGCCTCTGGGAGATCCCAGATCTGTGAGGAAGGCAAGGCAGCCCCCCCCCCACCTCCCGGAAAGGGGAAGGAAGGCAAGTGGTCTGGAGGCTCCTTGGTCCTCGCCTGGAGGACCAGCTGAAGGAGACAAATGCCCTTCTTCTACCACACAGCCAGGGGTGGGGAGCTGACTCCCGTTACACCCTTCAACTCCCACTCAAGACAACGATCCCAAGGAGAAGGCAGGCCCCTGCATGCCTGAATCCATCCCACCCTCTTTCCCGGAGAGGGTTAGGAGCAGGGAGGAACACCCTGGATCAAACCTGCTTCTTTCGGGAGAGGGTTGGGGACAATGGGTGTCGTAATTCCTGGCTCTCAGTCATGGGAGCTGTGGCCTCCAGAAAGTGTGTCTCAAACCATTTGGGTGCACTGCCTCCATTGCCACCAATCACACATCCAGCAAAGCTTGTGCTAGAAGAACTTGGGTCAACATCGGCTCAGATAAATACCAAATTCTGCCCCTTGCTTGCAGGCCGGCGATGAGACGCTGTGCCAGGAGGGCTCCTCCTAGGAGGAGGAGGAGGGAGGGGTGAACCCTACATCCCTCTAGACGGACTAGGGGGCAGGGAGGGTACGGAAGACAGCCTGGGCCCCTGTCGTGTAAGAGGTGGATTTCCGAGCCTCCACCGACTGCTTGTCCTTCAGGGGTGGAGAAACTCTCTCCCCAGAGGCAACCAGCCCGTGCAGCATCAACGGGAGTCTGAACAAATGGAAACTGGCTTCCGATTCACAGCCTTGTGTTCCGAGCGCAAAAAACGGATGGTCCAGAGAGATGCCTCCACCCACTCAGGCTATTTAGGAAAAGGACCCACACCTTGACCAAAGCACAGTCACACTTACATTGCCTTGTTCATCTTGTGGGCTGCTGCTGAGTCACAAACTCCTTCAGGGTCCAGCACCTGCTGTTGCTGTCGCCACCATCACCGCAATGGGAAGAGGGACGGGGGAATAGAAACGAGGGAGACATGAAGGAGTTAACTATATTGAATAATTTTGCTACTGCTCTCTTTGGCTTATTCCTTCCTTTACTGTTCACTGCCCAGAGTCTGAACGGATTGGTGCAGCTTACAAACACTGTGAAACAAACCAACGAACCATCCTTCACGAGCAGTGCTTGTTTGCCAGACCGAACTGCACGCAGAGGAACTTGCTTGGGGATCTCTCTGCTGGGCCTCCCCTGCCACCCAGAGCCCGGGCAAAGCGTGGGAAACCAAGTCTTGGTCAAGCGCCAGCAGCCCAGCTCTCCGAGGCTTCCGGGTCTTATCAGGCCCAGCGCTCTTTCCGCCTGGCCAGGACATCCCTGGGCCTTTTGGGTGCGCCAGATGGGCTCAAGCCTGTTTCCTCTCATTGTTGAGAGGGGGGTTCCCCGCTCCCAAGCAGGAACTGGCCAGGGCTGGCCTCTTCCAGCAGCAGGCAGCCACCATGGAAGGCAGACCGTTCTGCTCGGCACGTGGGACTATTCTGCTCACAACCCATCGGAGGGTGTGTGAGAGGAAGAGGACTGGAAGTGGGGGAGCGGGCTGGCTTCCCCGCTGAATGTAACCTAGCAGGACCGGGGTTCTTGTGAAGAGGGACCGGGTCCATAATTCATAACAGGCACCAGGTGGTTTCCTTCCTTTTTCAACATCGAGCCTCTGACGAATCCAGTTAAGGAAAAGGTCCAGAGCCTGATGCCAGAGACCTGCCTGGCATACGGTAGGTAATGGGAAAGGCCCCCGAATTCCCCACTGGAAGGGCTGCTCTCCCTCTGTCCCTGCCTCTCCGCCCCTCCCCGGGTACTGGAGTTCGTGCTTTGGAAAAGGCTGCCAATTCTCTTCTGCTTTGGCAGGGAGCAGGCACATCCGGCTGCTGAACCCCCTCCGGAAGCCGAGCAAGCATCTCTGGGCATTTCAGAGCAAACTCTGCTGGAGAAATGAAAGGCCCAACAATCCTTCTTAGAAAAAGCTCCTTCCCTGCATCTCTTTGGAAAGGCCAGTCATTTCAGGCACATCCCCCAGGGGGCAGCCAGCACACATTGTGTGTGCAAACCAGGGGTGAGGAAGATGGACACCCTCGCTCAAGAGGAGGAAAGCCAGCAGCCAGGCAGGCCGGGAGTTTTGCAAAGGGGCCCGTCCCTTCCTCCAGAGCTCCCACACACGTGCTACATCACACGGACTTCGGGCCCTGCTGCTCCCCTGTCCTTATTTTCACAGCAGCCAACAAGTAATTGACGGGGCTGCTGTTAGCAAGGACAAGGCCAGGTTGAAAACAGAAGCTGCCCATTTATCTTGAGCTCAAAGTGCTCAGCCGCCAGCATCTCGGACGCCCTCCCCCCCCCCGCCCGAGGCAGCTGGCCAGCCCGACAGCATCCTCCGGCTGCAGAGGGAAACGGCTGTGCTGGTGGGTTATCCTGGCAGTCCCAGTCAAGCCCTGATCATGCCCACCTGACCCCGGTCAGCCACGGTTGGCTAGAGGGGGCCATGGAGCTTGCTTTCTGAAGATGCCGCAAGAATCTGTCCTGCTGCTTCTGAGCCTGTCCCACAACCCTACAGCTAGCCAGACCTGGCTCTGGCCAGCATTTGGGGCTTCCCGTGGCGCCCTGCACAGTCTCAGCTGTGAAGGTCCTCTAAGGACACTGAAAAGCATAATCCGGCACCAAACAGGTTGTGCTCTAAATATGTGAACAACAACAAAAAGTTGTCCAACTGAAAATGCAACATTCAGGCAACATCTTATATCCTAGAGCAGAGGTCCCCAACCTTTTGGGCACCAGGGACCGGTTCCGTGGAGAGAGGTTTTTCTGTGGACCGGAGGGTGCGTGCTTTCGTGCGCTGCCTGCATCCCGCAGGTGGGGCTTTGCTTGTTTGTGCAGACCGGTTGCTGGCATGCCACGGACCGGGGGTTGGGGACCCCTGTCCTAGAGTCATTTTTAACATTTGTGTGCTTTTTTAAACAAAAATGAGATAACATGTTATAATTAAATTGATACATTGAAATATTTTAAGTAAACACCAGCAGCGTGAAGAACTGAGCAAAAGAACCAGTTCAGCAGCATGGTGGGCGGAGAGGAACAAAATGAAGTCAAAATGTAGCGGGTGGGAGCTCTGGGGGGGGCCCCTCCGCTAACAGGTTCTCTAGGAACAGGAAGTGGATTCCATCTCAGGCAAACCTTTTCTCTCCCTGCACTCCAAGCTGCCCTGGGGGTCAGAGGCGCCTTCTCGAACCTTTTAAGAGGGGGAGGCAGAATTTCCGTGGGTGATGTCGGAGAGTTCCAGGCCTTGGCCATTTCTTGAAGCTTCCTGTTGTTAATTGGGTTAGATACAGAGGAGCTGGGGGCCAAGGCCGGGTTTCAGCAGATGCATCCACTGCATAATGCAGAGAGATCAACTGCCGCCGTCCCCGCCCTACGAGAGCCTATTCGGTGGTCGACTTCCTAGGCAGAGGGCCCGGCCGTGTCTTTAGCCATGGGCGCCGCTGCCGTGTTCATATTATCTGGAAAACACACGTGGAATGCAACACAGTGGATCTAAAATTCTATATCCTTTCCATGGTCAGGTCCAATAGGAGCAAGGAAAGAAGGCTGCGTCTCCTATGGGAAAGGATCTCCTACTCAGAAGGGCCAGCAAATCTGGCATCACCACACAGAATATATTTTTCAAACTAGCTCTCTAAATAAACTTGAAAACTGACATTTCTGGCATGCCGAGAAAGTCGGTTGGAGTCGAAAGGCCTCGTCCAGCCTTGCCCTCTGAGGCCTGGATCCCGGAAAGCATGCGTTGCGCAAGGCCCTGGCAGGCCCGGCAGGCAGCAGAGACTGTGGCACAGGATCCGCATTGCAGATCATTCCTGCCCTGAACTTTCTCTGACTTTTTCTGGCACAACTGCTCCAAAAGTGCTCTCAAGTGCTCCCATTATTCCACACACACAGGCTCACCTACCTTCCGATTCCCAACGAAGAGCAGAGTGAGTTGGTGGATGGAGCCCCCGTTCTTCGTAAGGTGTTTCTTGAGGCTCTGCGGAGATGGCAGCGTCCAGCCGGGGGTGGGTCCTTGCATCTCGGTGTAATTCAGGCTGGTGTCAGAGGTGAAGCAGTGGCCCGCTCGGGGCTCCTGAAGCAGGCTGCCTTCGCTGTGAGTCCGACGCCGCAGAGAGTTCTGCACACTCAGGCTGCAGGCCGGCTGGCACGCTGACGGTTCAAACAAGCTGCAGCGTTTTCGATCGCCCCTGGCCAGATAGGCCTCACCACTCTCCTCTTCCTCCTCTTCCTCCTCTTCCTCCAATTCCCCTGGACCGCTGAGCTTGAGGCTGGTGAGGCGGGTCAGGTCTTGGCCAAACGCCCCGTCCACCTGCAACTTTGGGATTGCAAAGGCAGTAGAGCCGCTGCAGAGCGCTTCCTGTTCCTTCCGCTCGAGGTGGCGGGTCTGCTTCCCCTGTTCCATCGCGATGCCCTGGACTTCTGCCACAGTTTCCTCTGTCACCCCCTCTATGGAGATGTCTCTCACAGGATAGGCAAGGCGGCTGCTGTCATCCTGCCCCACAGATGGCACTGCCCCTAATTTCTCAGCTTCTGGCTCAAGCATCTGGGGGGAAACAAAGAGGAAGGGAAATGGGCCCACTGCATGGTTGGAAATGGGATAAAAAGTTTCCAGTGTCCTAAGTCATCCTGGAAAGTTCAAGCAGAGTCTGATGTCTCTGAACAGCCACGGCGCTTAAGTACATGTGGACGGCCTTTCTCAAATACATCAGGAGCATTTCCTTCAAATAAAGGACACAGTTGTTGAAACCACAAAGGCTACTTCTTCAGATGCGCTCACCTCCCATCCCAGTCTCTGCATAAAACGCTCCCCCCACCAATTCTATATTTTGGAACCATAGTAGTGTGGCACAGAGCGTTAACATTAACTAGCATACAGACCAGCATATATTGCACTTTCCACATAGGGGGCTGCTCAGACTGAGGTCACTAACATCTGTTCTGACCACAAGCAATGATCTTCTGATGTAGTACTTGCTCCTAAATTTTGTGTGAAAGACCCACCCACTTCCAAATTATATTCTGAAAATCACTATCAAAAGCCCATCAGGAAGAAGCTCCCCCCTCCACTTTCTGATCAACTGCCCCACTGGCAAAGAAGCTGGGATAGGAAATGGCAGCTCCCTCAAAGAGTCAGGGGCTGGCCTTAAATTCCTAGCGTAGATGCTGGGATGCTTGGCTTCAGCAACCTCAGGGTGTTGAGTGACCAGCTTGCAAGAACTTACAGATCGTAGTTGCTTCTGGCTGCTATTTCTGGGTGGGTGGTTTGCAGGTAACGCCATGTGAGGGAGCGATTACCTAAGCCCCAAACCTGAGAGCGGCCCCACTAATTTCTCGACAAACCACTTGAGTCACACGTCCTTGTCCAAATGAGCTATCTGACTTTCAGGAGCCCAAAGCTAATTGAGATCTACTGCCCAGGTATTTACCCACACCTGATCCGACAGTCTGCTGGCGTTCCCTGTCTTGGCTCCGTGTCCCAGACTAGCCGAAATGCTTAATTGGACAACTGAGGTCCGGATGTAAATAAGGCTTTAGCTCAGGAAACAAACAGAGCTGGTCAGGTTCCAACCTGTCTCCTTTGCTCAGCGGGAGCAAATTAAAAAAGATATTCCTTCCCGGGGGGGGGGCAGGAGACATAGGAGAGGGATGTAAACACCCTGTTGCTCAAGCAGCCCTTGTGCCACATCGTGGGAGGGACCTGGGGACTTCCCCTCGGAACAGAGAGAGAGATCACACACAACACATCCCGTTTTTCCACTGAGCTGAGCCAGGCAGGCAATGGAACAGCGACTGATCGGGTTGGCCTTTCGGGAAGGCAGGTGCCACAGGAGGTGGACTTTAAACACTTCGTATTCTCCCCAATATACCAGGACAGGTGGAGTTAAAATCCGCCTGCTCTCCACCCAGAGAAGAACTTACGGGAGAGACGAGGAAAGAGAATAAAATCTGAGAAATCCAAGAGTCCAAATTTCTGCTTCCAATACCCCCAGAAATGTAGCAATGGCCACCAATGACTAATGCTGGTGGTGAATATGTAAATATCCTCTGGAACTCTTGGTTTGGATAAAGGACTCCCATCCGCGGGCTTTCAGGCCAGAAGGCTGGACTCTGGTCCAGCACAGCCACGACACGGAGCACCTTCAGCGTTTCTAGCAAAGAGGGAAGTGAACTTGTGATGGGTAATGGGGTGATCAACTAGATCAATTTCAAAGTTTTAAGAGACAAAAATTGCCCCTACAGCCCTAAGCCAAATTAAGCAAAGGTAAAGCCCAGTTCTCTTGCTTGGGTTTGGCCTTCGAACGCTTAATGTAATGATGAAGGGAGGGGGGCATTTGGTGTGCGGCCGGACGTGCTCCTACCTTCTCCAGAGGTTACACAAGGACAGCACAACCGAAAAGCACCTTCGTGGTGTGTGGGGGAGGGGGGGGAGAAGAGTCAGGGCTGAAGTCACCTGCCCCAGCTAAACTACTGGCGGAACGAAACCTTTTCATGTTCCTGCCCCTCCAGCTGCCACCAGTCCCCTGGCCACCTGCTCCCCACCACCTTCCTGAGATGGCCCGTCCCTCTTGACATCCCCCGAGGCCAGCTTGGGTCGCCAGTCCTGCTCCCATCGCCTTCAGCCATTGTCTGCGCAGATAAATTACCTTTCCTAGCATGTAGATCAAACAAGCTGAAATAGTTGCTTTTCATTTATTTTGGTGCCAGGAGCAGTTTCATGCCCAAGGAAGGGCGAAACCCACAAAAACCTACTCTGCTCATTTAGTGTCACGGCACACGGGCTAAGCCCCGTGTCCTCCTTCCACAAAGCATGACTTCAGAGAGGACCCACACATACCTTGTTTTCTTCTCACAACCACTAAATATTCTTGCCAAAACTAAGTACAAAACACAGAGCCCCCCCCCCTTAGCCTTAGTAGGGATGGGCTATCTGCAACACTGTTCAATGTCTTCAGAATGGCGGGGTGGGGTGGGGAGGCATAGTACAAGCCTGTAAGAAACAGAAGCAATCCCTAATCACAGTGCAACATCTACACAATATGAAACATCTAAGAAGCCTGGGTGTCTGTCTCCTACCTCTGCAAGAGATGTCCTGCAGCCCCTTCCAATTCACGGGGCTTGAGGCGGGCAAGGGAAGAAGGGGGCACCCCGAGCCTAGCCTTTGGGGAGGGGCGCGGCCACTCTCGAGATCCCCCAGATTAGTCTCATCCAGGGCGAGCAGGAACGCAGGGCAGGAGGCGGGCACTTGCCTGGGGGGGGGGTCCAGGCAGAGGGGAGGGCTCCCCCAAGTAGGGGCCGCCGCCCAGAGAGGTGGCTCTGGCTGCTGCTCACCAGCTCTGCCTGCCCTTTTGTGCGGGCGCCTGTGAGAAAGCAATACTTGCTGAGGATTTTATTGGCCTCCCTAAATCATATCGTCATTGGATTAAGTGCAGCCAGGAACTCTGCCAAAAAGCAGCCAATTCCGATTATTCTCCTAAAACGCCAGAGGCAGGAGTGACATCGGCTGGACAGAGGCAGGCACTGCTCGCTCCCACCCTCCCTGGGAACAAAGGGGAACCTTCAGCATCAGCCAGGCACAAGGAAACAAAAGCCTGCATGTTGCCCAAGGCTCCAGATATGCACTTTGGCTCCTCTCTGCCACTCCCTCCACCCCACCCACCCCCCGCTGGACAAACAAGCTCGGGGAGGCCCTCAGAGGCCAGGCAAGGGCCCGGTTACCCCAAGGCTGCAACAGGAAAACAAGCCAGAGGCGCCATCTCTCTTGCACAGCCACGGTTTGGGGCCCTGGATCGAAAGCTCAGCAGGCCGAGAGGGAGTCGGTGAGGAGGCCTTGTCGCTTCTACTCTCTGTGCCGAACATCCCGAATAGGCCGAGTCCCTGCCTGGCTGGTGGCCGTGGCAGCATCTGGACCTTGCCAAGGAGAAGGCAAGGCAGCCCTGCTGAAGAAACCTCCACAGAGGTGTGGAGTCCGGCAGCACAAGGGCCAAAGCCAGCTGGGAGGCCCCGCGGACGCTCTGCCGGGAAGGACAGGGAGGGAGGGAGCTGCCGATCCTGACTTGGCCTGGACCAGAGCAGGGCTCTTCTTGGGTCTCGTCCTCCCTCACAGGCCAGGGTCCCTAATGGGCCACACGGTTCATGCGCTGAGGAGGGTCCTCCCTGACCAGCTGAGCAAGGACCCCCTGCACTAACTGACTGCAGCCCTTCCTCTCTCTGCCCCCTCTCACCTTGCTTTCTGCCGGAGGGGCTGTCGGAGTCGTTCTTG
Source organism: Azemiops feae (assembly GCA_023970755.1). Classification (NCBI taxonomy): domain Eukaryota; kingdom Metazoa; phylum Chordata; class Lepidosauria; order Squamata; family Viperidae; genus Azemiops; species Azemiops feae. The sequence continues at coordinate 564,767 of JALGBA010000510.1, forward strand.
GCTGCTGCTTCACGATGTTATCCATCAGACACCAGCACACCCTGGTCTTCTGCTCGTGGGAGCGAGCCTGCAGGCTGAGCACACACTCCAGCTCCTAGCACAGAGGGACACAGAGGCCGGGAGAGGTCTAGTGGGGAAGGCCCACCTCCCAGCATAGCCTGGATCCATGGGCTGGGACGTCCTCAGCGGCAGCTTTTCTCTCTGGGTTGGCTGCCCACCTAGGATACCAGCTGATAAGGAGCCCCTTACAACAAAACTAGCTGCATGCACAACTTCTTTAGCTGAATACCAGGAAAGAGTCGTGGTGGGCTTTTAGTCCTTTGCAGAGCCAGGCTCCTCCTTGCCCTTCCAGAGGTGGCGGCAGAGCTGCCAATGCAGATCCCCTCTCCTGTATCTGTGGTGGAAGCCACAGAGGGAAGCCCTGAGCAAGGGGCACAGCTCCCCTCCAAAAGGACTCCAATTGAGAAAACAGGCACCACACCCCCTCTGGTGCACACGTGTGTTATTAGTAGCCTGTAGCATCAGCACCTTCTTAGCTTGGAGCAATTAAAAGGGATGACTTAAAGAAATGGATACAGGTTTGTGGAGCCTACACATAAGCCCAACAAAGCTATAGATGCAGATAATACAGCATTTAATGCAGACTGTCCCCAAGAGGCTGGTGGGGAGCTTCCCAAGCGCTCTCCATCACAGGCAATCCAAAAGCCTGTCCCGAAGCCCTCCCCCTCCCCCCCACCTCGGATAATGGAATTAACGGCTTGCATCAATTCAATTAGGCCCGCCAAGAGCAAAGCTCTGCAGATTGGCTGCTGGCAAAGCGGAGAGGATGCTTTGCAAGTGGTGCCTTCTCCCTCCCTCTCCTTCTCTCCCTCCCTCCCTCCCTCTCTTATCACACAAAAGTGACACCTTTTACTCAAATGCCTCAATAGGCTCAGGATTCCTATTTTGTCCCTTAACGTGCTCCAAAACTGAGGCAATTAGCCCAACGTTGGAGAGGGTAAAGGTTTTGAAGGAATAAGATGGTGGCTTAAACCTCGGCTCAAGGTAACCATTTTGCCCACCAGCTTTCTCTCACACACATCTCAAACCAAAACAAAAGCCTTGCGGGCCCACAATGTTGATCCACCAATCCTAGAGATATTCTGGAACAAGGGCTAGGATAAACCTGGCCTGCAGGTTGCCTCTGATCATCTGGTCTAGTAGAGGGGAAGTAGTAAGGAGTTGTGAGTTGTGTGCTCTTGAATCAGGGCTTCAGAGTTTCAACATGAGGATTTTGGCTAAACTCCGTCCCCTCCCCTTTACCTGAACCTGAACCATGTTATTCATATTCAGAGCCCTAAGATGATGTCTTAAGGGAAAGAAGCTTATTGCATCACTGGCACTAACTACAAACGCCACAAGGGCAAAGGCCCAAAAAACTCTCTTCCTTATTTACTGCTCATCCTGCAATGTTTTGAGAGGCTTTCTTCCAGGTGGAATTCAGTCGGCCACGGCTCTGTGACTCTCCTGGTTGAGTGATTTCTAGTCCTATTTCTTCTGCCAGCTACAGAAAGAGGCTGATGGATGCAGTAATTGCAGCTGGAAGCTAATTTGCAGGTAACACTCACCTCTGCCAGATAAAGAATGCAGAATTTCAGATCTTCAGAGGAATCTGCAAGAAAAGTTGATTAAAGGGGTCATTTAACCTTCCGACTTGACAAATGGGAAATATTTTTTGACCAAGTGCTCAGAATGCTGCAGTTGCTTCCATAGGAAAGGAAAAGCGGGCAAACACGGTGTTTCTAAACTTAAGAAGCTCCAGACAGGAGCCCTGGAAGCCGCTCTAGCCCAGCGATCCCGGCTCTTGCTGGCCGGAGACGCCCCCAGGACCAGGTCTTGGATAAAAGCACTCCTCTACTGATCAGAGGGACGTAAAACATATACAACTACTTGACAGCAGCTCCTCACCTGGCCAGGTGGTCTTAAACCAGGTGGTCTCCTATCCCACTCCCCCTGACCTGGCGCTGCTTGGGCTCATTAATCCCACAGGCCAAGCAGACCCTTTTGGTGACGGCAGCTGTCAGTTCTTATGACAAGATGAATAAACGAGGGAGGCCAAAATCACTGTTGAGCATGGCCACCTTGAGGAAGCGGAAGGCAGGGAGTTCTGGCTGCCAGGGAGCGTCTGGGCCCTTAAGCACGTTGTGCATCTGGTTTAGAAAAGAGAGGTCCAAGGAGGAGCCACAGTGAACCCCGTGAGATTCCCCTCCCTCTTGCGGTCTCCTCCCTCAACAGGTAAAAGACCCCTGAGAATCAGAGAACCTGCCGTCCTTCGGAAGAGGACAGGTCAAGGTCACGCGGCCTTTTGGGCAGCCACGGCTCCCCACCTTGGGGGTTCAGGAGCACTGAAAGAATTCGATGGGGTGGAGAAGAGGCGGCCTGCTCCGCCCTTCAGCTCCTGGGACAGAGGAGGGAGGGAGGGGAGGCTGCAACCAGCACATGCGGACCGTCACCGGACCTTCCCTGGGAGGCCCATCCCTTCCTGCTGGCGCAAGGACGGGCTTGGCGGGGGCATCCTCCTTTCACACGTGCTCTGGACTCACCCTCTTGCAGCCAAACATCCTTCAGGTAAAGCGGGTTGCGAAAGACGCTACACTGCCCAGGCGCCTCTTCCTGGGTGAAGAGCAGCAAGTCTGAATAAACAAAGAGGGTCACCTGGACAAGGCAGAAGGAAAAAGAAAAGGCATCTCACCGGGACCACGAATCAAACCATGAAGCAAATGAACAACTGTCTCTGCAATGGGCTACGTTTGGTTTAGTGTATCAGCCATCATTTCAAATCTCTTCTGCCCTCTGTCCTGACAGGGACTGGCGCTCCCCTGCAGAGAGCTTCCGGGGTCGCCCCTTTGCACCCCATTTCGGAGCTCATGGGCCTAGACGTCCCCTTGCAACACAGCCCCAAAAACCTCCGAGTTTCAAAGACTATCACTGTGGGAAGAAAAATCAAGTCTAGACAGGATGTGACTGAAACTCGTATACGGTTTAGGGAATGGACATTTCTGGCAGAGCGCCATACAGTGCACCGCCAACTGCCCCCTCCCTTTTAGCGAAAAAAAAAGTAGGATGTTATCAAACGTCTGAGCTTCCCTACAACCTGCAATACAATAATACTTGACAACCGTGCAGACTCATTCCAGACCAACTCAGGAATTACAGTAGCAGCAAAAGAACTACCCTTTTTGTTTCAGCAACACTAGCCAAGGCAAAAAAGACAAGCCACTGTTAAGAGGCAAAAGGGGGAAAGTGTCCAGGCAGGCTCTTAAAAATGAGGAGAAAAGAAAGGACTTTTGCCATGCCAGATCCTAAAGTTGCTTCAGGTGGCCAGACCTCCTTGAGACATCTGGACTTGTTCCCTCAGCCCAGGTCTCAGGGTCGGAATCTGTGGCACTCTAGCCCCTTCTGGCACCGATCCCGTTTGCGGGCGGAGACAGGGTGACCGCTTGGATCTTCTCCCCAAGAAAAAGCCCCACCAGAATCTAGGGGTAGGCCGCAGATTGAGGCAGCCATCGGTGGCCTTAAGGCAAAGTGAGCTGGTGACCAGATCCGTGCATGCCTCGGCTTAAAAAAAAGAGCTGACTTCAGAGGGAGAGGCGCGGGCAGGGGGCCGCCTGGTGCAGCAAGCCCACACTGAGTCAGGGCACCCCTTGCCATCTCAACATACTAGTTAGCCAGTCAAAAGGAAAACTCCCCATTCAGAACAAGAAATCTCATCCATCAGCTGGTAGCAGAAATCACCCATGGGGGCAGCAATGCACGAGGGTTCAAAAGCAAAGGTGTTAAAACGGCAAGGCTCACGGAAATATTAGTGGGAATGTTAACCACACCAGCCCGCAGGGCTTCGGAAGGAAAAGCAGGAGCCCCTGAGCTTGCAGAGCAGCTCCCGGAGACGACCGTCCTAACCAGGCCACTGGAGGAGGAGGAGGAGGAGGAGGAGGAGGAAGCAGCAGCAGCAGCAGCCGCGCTTGCAAAGGAAGGCCGGGCCTGCCCAGCGCAGGAGCAGCATGACCAGAGGGGCAGCGCCACCGGGCAGCAGGTCGCTCCCTGGTGTGGCCTGCCCTGGCACCAGCCTCTGGGGGGTTAGGGCAGCCTGGTCTCTGCGGCCAAGAAAGGCCTCAAGGGAAGCCAGGCATAAAGCAGAAAGGAGAGGGCCCAAATACATTATTTGGCTAAATTAAAAGATTTCTATGCCTGCCCCCATCTCAACATTGTAACTTTGAATAAAAGTCTTGTGAATATCAATTGTGAATATCTCACAGGATTCCCCTTCTGCCCTCTGAGATTATGGCACTTCAGACAGCTCCTGTTCGATTCTTCTTCCTCGCCCGGGAGTCAGTATTAATAAATATCATTTCCTGGGATGCACCTGGAGGCTCACCTCAGTTGGTTTGTTTCGAATCTCGTGAAGAAGCAGCTCTTCTGATAAAAGCAGGGTCCGAGCTGGGCTGCAAAGGTCCAGAGGCTAATGGAGTAAGAGAAACACACACAGACACACAATTCAGAGACTCTGGTGAAGGGAAAACTATCTGGAGGGTTCCATCAATCTCTTCCTTGACAGCTGCAAGCCCCTGATAACCAGTGGAAAGTCCAGAGTCCAGGAAATCAAAAACAAAATGAGCGGGAGAGCTGGCAGGTCACACAATAACTATAAAAAGAATTATCATTGTTTTGCTCTTTGACAAAATATTCGGCACACACGGAGTGCAAGGAGCAGCTTCAACCATCCTGGTGTGTGGCTGAGTAGCAAACGTTGGCAAGGCGGCAGGAGAAGGGAGGCACGGAGCTTACACAGCACTCTGGACTTCTCTGTCTGAGGCAAGGGGACTCCATCTGCCCAGAGACCCCAACGCAGCTACCCCGTGCCGTAGCTCCACCAAGGCCACCCTCGGGGCCCAGTTCCAGGAGGAAGCTGCCTGGGAGAACTGCAACGGAACTGAACTGACCAGGACTGTCGTGGCATGGAAGAGAGTCCAGCCTCTTCCCAAAGGTTTCTGAAAGAGGCAGGAGCAGCGTCCGTTCGTAGAGGCAATGCCGGTTGCTCTGCATATCAAGTTTTCCCAGCTACCTTCTGCCACGGTGTTTCTCTTCAGGGCTTAACTCTCACCTGGCTCTCCCTGGCTGTTTCTACTCCCATGTGCAAACTCTGCTGCTCTGGCAGAGGCCCAGTCAACTGGCATTAACCACGGTAATTACGTGGTACGTCCAGAGTCTGCATGCCACTGAATACCAGCTACTAGGTCTGTTCGCTACTTTTTTTGCTGCACGCATTGCAGCACATGCAAAGTATGGTTCTCGCTGGAATGAAAATGAAAAACCAGCAGGAATCCTGCTTTCAAAGCCTTGCTGGTGAGTTTCCTGGGGCACACAGGGGGACATTAGGGGAAAGGGAAGGCTTCTTGCCTTGCTCTGCCCTGCCCAGGCCCTCCTCCTTGGCAGTGCTTTGTGCCCTGTCTTCCCAGGGACATGAAGTACCGCAATCCTCGCTGCTCCCAGGAAAGAGCACTGCAGCGGGAGAGGAAATGGCTCTTTGCATCCAGCAGTCGCCAGGCAAGCAGATCCTGTAGGAGACCTGGACTCTGACTCAGAAGGGTGGCAGGGGACTGAAGGCAAGTGAGCCCTGACCGAAATGCCCATCTCAGAGAAGAGTAACTTCCCAGGTATGGAGCCTTCTGAAACTCACCTGCACGAAGATGGGGAACACCAGCACTTTGGGAGCGAGTGTCACGTATGTGCCGTAACTGGAGGGTGGGATGTGGGGCCCCATCAGAGGGCAGCTCCGGGGGTTGCTTCCGTGGCTCTTGATGGTCTGCACCGTCTTCATGAGCCGGGATTTCTTGCCACAAGATTCTCCTTTGCACACCTTGCCTGGATGTCAGGAACAAAAAAGGGGGAGGAATTCTGTGGGAATTGTGTTCTCAAGACTAGCAGTCTCGTTAGGACACTCGAATAGAGCCAGAATTACAAGTTCCGCAGATCCTATGTGGCATTTTATGAAATAAAAGACACCTGAAGGACCAACCCATGTCAGTTCAGTTTGGTCCTAGGCGTCACAGAGTCATCAGCTTCCTTCTTCAGGTTGGATACTAAGAAACATAAAACACTGAGAAGAAATGATGGATCAGGACGGCCCTCGGCTCGTTGCAACTGCCTTCGAGAGGGAGGGGCATTCCCCTACGGCATTCCTCCGAAGCGGGTCTGCCGGCCACGGACCTCTGCTAGAGGCAAAGGTTTCAAGGTGCACCGAAGCTTCCAGGATAAAGAACGCAGCGGTTCCTTAATTGCTTACCCCATTAGAGCAGAGGGAAAATCTGCAAAACAGACTGTGAAATATTTCAGAGTAGCCTTGTGCACAATTATCAAGGAGGCATTAATTTATTTATCCCTTTGCGTGGCTGCAGGACAAGGTTTTTCCTAGCATCTACGGCAGAGGAAGTGATGCCTAATGGAAACGTTGAGTCAGTCCTGCTGTAGTGAATTCCCTACACAGACATTCTCACCCCAGGGAAGCCGCAGAGCCACGTGGCACGGCTGGCACTGTTTCCACTGCTCCCTGTTTTCGTGCTTGCCTTGACAGACGAGAGTGCAAACGCCATCGCTTTGGTCCCTTTGCTTCTTTCAGTGGGAGCAACAGGGGCCGGCAAGGCTGCCCTTCCTCTGGATGGACCAGGAGCTCCACTCCGAGAGACGGGACAACAGTCAGCAGCACTGAGCCTATAAACCAACCTGGCTATAAGACACGGGCAGCCACAAGTCAGGACACGGGACCACAAGAGGCGGCCTGTTTGGCCCGCCAAAAATCAGTGGCCACTTCCGGTACCAACTAGGAGCACAAGAAGTGCCATGCCAGTTCACCCTGCGCACGTCAGACCGGACAGATTCTGGTCCCAGACCGGACTCTTCCTCCTTGCTGCTGCTGGGGCTCAAGGCCACAATCGAGACGCCCACCTCAGAGCCCATCATTCAGTCTTAATCTGCGCCAGCCTTGGTCTCAGATGCCCTCCTGCTGCCCTGCCTCTCCAGGATGGCCCCTTCCTGACAACACCAGGTATGTTCAGCCTGCCTGGGAGGAGCCCAGATCACGAAGCACCTCCCCGCTCTCTGGTGACCAGAACAGAATGGGGAAACAGAGCCACGCCTGCTACTCTCAAGGTTGTAAAAGAAAGACGGGTTAAAAACACAACACATTAATCATACAGAAATAAACCAGCTGCAATTATTGTGCGAACTTCATGCGTTCAGTGCAAAACCCTGTTTCCTATCATACACCCATAGTGACAAAGACACCAGAGCAAACTTTGCCAGCTTCTCCTCAGCCCTTTCTGCCTCCCTCTGGCTCATCCACGAAGACCAAGCAGGGACACGGAAAGCCACTTACCTCCGGCAGCTTTATTCTCCTGGCAGACTCGCCTGAGAAGCTGGAAGACACAAGCATGGAGCCATTTCATCCCCTCTGCTGTTCTTGCTTTTATGACCCAGAATGACTGCCTTCTATGCCCAGCCAGTCGGGGAGATGGCTGAGCTAGATTTTTGCCCCCACCTCTAGTTTTCTGCCTACTATCTCACTGGAGAACGTTCAGTCTGAACTGAGCCTTTCCAGAAAGAGTTTTCTTCATTGCTGAACTTTTCCTTAGAGGGAGGGGGTTCTCGTTTTGATGCCCCTAGGGCAGTTCAAAGGATGAACATGGCTCTTAAGGGTCAGCTGAACGTCAACTCTCACTCTTTTCCAGAGGTGCCAACGTGTGAGAGAAACGGGTCTACCACGAGTAGCAAAACTGCTGTGGCCAGCTGGCTATCAATCTCCCGCTTTCCAAATGCCCGTACCTGGCCCCCTGGATTTAGTGGGGTAAGGATGATGTAACTCTTGTCTGTACCACTGGAGGAAGGAGGTCGGGAAGGCAGAGGCATGGTGTGCTGCTGGGGAGCCTTGCCAAGCTCAGTGTATCGCTCCCAGCCGTTGAGCGCAAACTCATGGTTCCCATCGTACAAGACATGACAGCTCTGCCGTTGCTCGGGGGGCCGTGATCGCCCGGTGCTGCTCTTCTCCCGCCAGGTGGGTGGAGACTGCAAGTCATACGTGGATTTGCAAGAGGGGTGGCGGGTGACCCCTGGCAGGCTGGGTTTAACCTGCGGCACAATGCGCCAAACCAGCAGGAGGATCTCCTGGGGACAGTTCCTAGAAGGGAAGGCAAGGGGGTTGAGCTCTTCTCTGAGGTGACTACTTGAAGGCAGCCAGCAGGGGAAACTGCACGGACAGCAATACAAAACAAACCCCGTGGCCCGACTTGGAGCCTTCATCCCTGCCATCCCTTTTCCACACACAATTCATAGTCACCGAATCTCATGGGCCAATTCTACGCATTTCCAGGCTTCGACAGGCTGCTGATTGAGCCGAAGGACCGTATCCAGTTGCTGCAAGCCAGCTTTCTCTGCTGGGCCGCCTGGAAAGAGAGGAGAGGGAGCTAACGGCTCTTCCCAGGATCAGAAGATGTGGGAAAGGAGACCTGCCCTTCTTGAGGAGCAAGCACCCACACACACACTCTTTCACACACACACACACACACACACACACACACACACACACCAATGCCTTTGAGCTTAATCTTGTCTCTCCCAGGCAAAAGCACTGACATAAGTTACAGGCATGGCATGGGCCCAGTTATTGGAGGGGTGATCCATCTCTCCTGGTTTCTGTGGGGCTAGGATGATCTGACGGAATAGTCACGGTCCAGGTCCCCAAATGGGGTGCTCGATCAAGACCCAGGAAGTCACCCCTGAGAACTGGATGATTTCCACCTTAATGGTATTCAGGAAGGCCAGAAAACCTGGCTCTTCTCCCAGGTCTCTGGGTGAGGTGGATGGGGCCCCCCTGGTTTCGGATCTATGTGTTGTCTGGATGGCCCCCTTGCAAGGACACAAACCAGTAACTGGTGGGAATTAGAGCGGGAGGAAGCCAGTCAGCCCCCTCTGCAAATGGGGCCAGCCCCTCCTTACCAGAATCGACAGCTTGGACCCGAACAGGGGAGTCGCAGCAGATGGTGAAACCGAACCCGTTCTTCCCACGTGGGATTGTAATCTGAAACAAAACAGATTTACACGCTTTAAAAAAGTGGTTAGAACTGAATCATAACAATGAAAATTCAAAAATATAAAAATTTCAGTATTTGAATAGCTTGACCTTTTTATTTTCATCTTTCTTTTCTTTTTTCTTTTCATCTTTCTTATTTTTTATTTTCATCTTTCTTTTCCTTTCCCCCCTGTTTTTCTGTTTTATTCAGGTATACAATTGCTATTTTTTCAATGCTATTTAAAATCCTTTTTTAGGATTTTGTTCCCCCTTTTTTTAATTTTAGTGTAGTACATGGCTTTTTCCTGTTTTTAAGGAAACTTTATATTATTAGTTAGGTGGGTTTTTCCTGAAGTATATTATCTTTTCTACAAAAATAATATATGCTTACCCACTTTACATAAACCTTTACGTATCAGTATGTTATGTCTATTAAGAATGTTAATTGTAACTTTTTAAAATTCAAAACAATATTATTAAAATAATTATTACTTCTGAATCTCACAGTAGAGTTGAAAACAACAAAACTATACTAGGGCCACAGGACTTAAATATGATATCACTGATCTTCTAACAAAAATACGTAACACATTCTTTAAAACTATTACCAAAGGACAATGATAGGCTGTGAAGGTAACAGCATTTTTTTTTAAAAAAGGAACCGGACAAAGAAATAATTAAGAGCCTAGGCAAACTGATACAAAAACATTATTAAAGATTAAATTTTCAAGCTGTATGAATTAGACTCATATTTTATTGGTAGCTAGGCATCTTCTACTTCAAAAAGGAATGTAAAACCAATTTAATGAAAAAATCACAGTGTTTGCTCAGACTGCCAACAGGAACGGGAGAAGTGCCGCGGAGCGACTCTCCATCAAACAAACCCCCGAGGCCTTTCTCTTTTCCCACAGCACAAACTCAGGAGTATATTCCACGCCGAGACCCTCCTGATTCCAGAGACGCCCACTGGGCTTCCTGTTTGACCAGCAAAAGGGAAAGAACTGCCCTTCCGATTTCGGAGAAAGGCAGCCTGAAGGAGGATCTCTGCAGTGCTTCCAGGAAGGTCTTTCCTGAGGAAGAAACAAGCACGGCGCCTCCCACCTTCCGGGAGGCTGTAGCTTTTATGGACCAACTAAAGGCAGGGTAGAGGCCTGACAGATTCAAGGGCTCATTATCTACTAATGCACAAATTAAGAGGATACTCGCCTGTGTAAATACAGCCAGTGAACTGTGAACAACTGGAAGTCTCTAGCTGGACAAATGTTGCAATCCTATGTACATTTACTAAACACTTACTTGTGTTTAGTCCGGCTAAACACAACAGATTTTATTTAGGTGTGTACTGTACGCTGTGTCTCTTTTTCTTTCTGGATAGTTTAGACCCCCCCCCCCATGTCCACAGCTAAGCCCGCAGCCCACCTCTGGTCCCGAGCTCCTCCTTCAGCCCCCCAAAAGCCAGTGGCTCGAATGCCCCTCGCACCGAGACCACGGAAGCAGAAAAAAACAGACATCCTGCACAGACAGTCGCCCTCTTGCTGGACGGCGTCAGCGTCAGGAAGACCAGGCAGACCAGGGCCTGCCTAGGGCTGCCCCGCCCGCCCGCCCGGGAGCGCCTCTCCTGTCCGTCCAGCCATGCTGGCAGAGAGGGCCCCCAGGAGCCTTGTCCTCGAGACCAGCTCCTGAGAAGGGAATGGGGCCAGAGGGTGGGGAGGCATTTCCAGGAGAGGAGATTAAGAGAGGGGAGACCAGGCGGGGGACGGGAAGGCTTACAGGGGTGTGGCTGCACCGCTGCCTAGCTCATCGCTCTGTCCCAGCACCGGCTTGGCCCCGATTTCCTCGTGGAAATCAGAAGTGGGCTCTTCCGGATCACAGGCAAGCTGCTCTTTAGAGCAAGGGGAGTAAGCTTCTCCCACCTCACCAGGGTGTGGAAACTCTGCCGGCTGAAAGGCAGTAGAGGCCCAAGGGGAATCAGGTTCGCTGGTTTCTGTTCAGGAGGCCAGGTTGCCTCCCCCCCCTCCAGCTCCCCCAGAAATGCTCCCCAGAACTCTGAAGCCTCGGCAGAGCCCAGAGAAGGGGGCCTGGTGCCCGGTTGCAACCAACCTGCTGGTAGCGCCGCTCCGAGCACCCTCTGCACAGTCCGTGGAAACGGCTCATGTCCGACGCCTCGGGGCTTATGACCAGCCCATCAAGGCAGAGAGATTTCCCACTCTGCCTGACCAGCGAGAGGAGGACCCAGCCTCTGTGGCCCCACGGCTGCCCTGGGAACTCAGGAGCTCACAGAAGAATGGCAGGAAGCCACCCCTCACCTCCCTGGCAGCTGCAGCCATGTGTGGCTTTGTGATAAGCCCGGAGGTTTCCTGAGAACTCGGAGGGAGAAGGAAGGCGAGAGAGTTCAGAGTCAGACTCCTGCCAGCAGCCCTTGTTCTGTCCCTGCCACACACCAGCAGACCTTTCCCAGCACCAGGGGAGGGGAGGGGGGGCACACTTTCACATTCGTGAGGAAGGAAAAGGACTGTAAATAATGAAGACGCACAATTTCACATCGACTCCTCTCTGCCTCTTGGGCGCATTGTTCAATACAAATGCAAAGGCCTCCCCAACAGACCTCATCCCATCAGCGTGGCTGAGGCACGGGTGCCTGCCTTCCTTCGGGTGGGACAGAGAGGGGAAGCCAGCCCGTCTCCCTGTGCTTTTCATGGCCGCTTAAACCTTCCCCGGGGCTGCCTTCCTTTCGTCTGGGAACTGAAGAGCCACAACCTGCCCTTGTGATGCAAGCTGATTTTGGGGGCGACTAGAGCTCCCAGCGCTGCTGGGTCCTTCTCCGGTCCAAGGTAGGTCAGGCCACCTCAACCAAGAGGAGTGGGGGGGGGATCTTCACCCCTGAAGCAGCAGCAGCACCGAGGACCCTCTTTCGGGCGCTGGGCGTGAGCCGTGGCCTCCGGAGGCTGAGGGTCCCCTCCAAATCCCTCGGACACGCTGAGTTGACCCACGTTTCCAGTTGGGCAGCTCCTTTGCCCCTAGAGCTCCTCCCCCCAGGAAATGGGCCTCCTGCCCGTCTGGCTCCTTCCTCCTTCTTCGGCCCTCTTGGGCGAATGGAGGCGCAGTCTGCAATTTGGCTGCTAGAGAAACTGGTGCCCATGAGCCAGGACGGGGCTCGGCTCAGCTCCTCCACACACCTGGATCTGCTGCTCCGTGTCCTGCTGTAGCTGCTGCTTCCCCGGTAAGGCAGCCGGCTTGGCTAACGTCATCTCTGGAGGAAAAAGAGAAAGGGAAGGGCACGAAGGAAGGCAGGACGGGCCCTTCTGGGGGGCTCATTGTGTCCCGCCCTCCCAATGGGGAGGGGTACCTGAGGGCCTCCTCTTTGTCCCGCTGCTGCCCCATGAGTCATGCACCTGTGAGTGGCTTACCAATCTAAAAGCATCCACTACAACAGAAATCAGAAGAATACTAAAACGGATTAAGCAACAAAACTAAAATGGCTATACTATACTCCTAAAATTAGATTTACATCTTATGCAAATCAGTTAATCCCCATATAGTTTACAGTAATGTTTTACTGTTTTTTTCCCTGACAGTCTTCTGATTTCTGTCTTGAAACAGGGAAAGGGCCCAAGGCAGACTTCCAGGTTAGAGGTTCTCTCCTCTCTGCCTCTTTTCTTCAATCTCATGAAAAACTAGGAAGTATAGCAGAGCAAGTTCTTAAGGCCTTTTCTAGATGTGAGCTACCGGACGGGGAGGCAGGGGGAAAATGGTCCAACCCCACGTAAGAGAGACTGCCCCCCATGCGAGAGCTGAAACCGCCCGTGTCCTGTCTGGCCTGGGGTCTCAGAACTTCTCTGGAGAAGGAGAGAGCTCTCCAAGTCGTCTCTTCGGGACAGGCCCACCTTGGCCTTGCCTGAGCTGCCGTGTGCCCACTTTCAGGTGCTTCGTTCTGCCCAGATCTTCTGCCAGCAAGTAATACCAGCCACAAATCTTCTGAAGGAAGGAAGGAAAGTGAAAAGAGACAACAGCTGTAGGATTTACACTCCCTCCTGTTTGCTGTTCATGTGCTATTAAAAACAGAAACCCCCATGGACGACCCTGCATGGGGGCTTCGGCCACCAAAATTCTACCCATCTTGTTTACACCTTTTACAGGCTTTCAAAACGGGCAGCACAGGGCAGCAGAGGGCAGCATTTGTCTACCAGCCTCATTTCCTCCAAATTATACAGAAATTATATTGTAAGCAAACAGGAAAGAAAATTAAAGTGCCTCAAACAAATCCCATTTGCTTCTCTGAAGATCTCTATCTAGAATTTTTTTTTAAATTATCTCTATTAAGATTGGTGTTAAGAGGGGAACACAGTATCCTTTAACTTAAAATGTCAACTTGCGAATGGCCGTTAAGTTAGTGGCTTCATTTTTACCAACAGGGGTGTCACCTTCTGGACGCTGCAAGGGACCACAGTTTGAATCCAGCCCTGCCCGGAAGGTAGAGAGGCCCCGCCCCATGTTCTCACCCATCCTACAGGGATCCTAATATTGCTCTCAGGGCCTCCCTAACACGATAATACGAAGCCCTCGGAAACGAAAGTCTCTACTGAGCATTTCCAGCAGATGGAGCGGTGTCTTCTGAAGATGATGGAGAGCAAAGTCGCCGTTTTCGGCTCAGCTACTACTAAACCCTCAGCCAAAGGCAACCGGTTCCGGCTGGGTCCCCACCACTCAGCCCCAGGCACCATCCCTACCTTGTCTGGACCCAGCAGGGTCTTCACGCCAAAGCTCACGCAGCCAAGGAGTCTGCTCTGCCTGGGCAGGAAACAGGGGAAAGGTAGGAGACAGTGCAGGAGGGAGCCCAGGGTGGGGGTGGGGGACAAGGGAAAGGCAAGAGCCCCTCTCTCCGCCGTCTTGCTGCTGCCCTGCTCCGCCCTCTCACCCTAACCCTTACTGACACTCATCCTGGGCACTGGAGGACAAAGGCCAGCCAGCCCTGGCCAAGCTGCATGTCTGAGAGCAGGCTGCGAGGCTGGGTGCAAGGCTGACCGTGTCATCTCCTCGGCTGCTCCGCTCTCTTTACCTGGAAGAATCCGGTGGTCGGTCCCAGACGGTGACAAGGAGGCGCTTCTGCTCATCTTCCTCCTGCAAGCAGCTGGAATGCAGCAGAGAGAAAGTGACCCTGGGGACTGGGGGCTCGGCCGGGGCTGCCTCGCACTCTCTTGCCACTGGCGGAAACCCTGAGATCCTCTGCCTTAAGGCAGCCTTACACCTGCACAGGTACCTCCGGGGGAGGCCTCTGTCAATGGAGGCCAGCTCCATTCAATTGGAGCTCTCAAAAAGGGGATCGCACATCTGCTCATCCACAACGCTGCCCCGGTTAAACACCCGCCTCGGCACTCTGGCTACTGAAGAAGGCTGCCGCACAAGAACCCTCTTGCCACAGCTGCAGGGAAGACCTTCCCCTCCCTCGATTCCACCCCCACGGGGAGGAGGAGGGAAAGGGCATTCTGGCACTTCTGTTCAGAAGCGACCAAATGAAGACGCTCTACGGGGAGAGGAAGCCTGGAGCTGCTACAAGCACCCGCCTGGGAGATGCACCAAGGACTTCCGTGTTTGCGGAGGGCCCAAAGCTGTGGGGCTTGGGAGGCAGCAGCGGATCGCCCACCCCAGACTCACAAGATAAATTGCGCATGGAAGACGGGGTTTTTACTGCCCAGAACAGTCTTGGATTTTTGCCTGCATTTCCGTGATGTATCTGGCACAATGGACACCTTTGTTAGGAGAGGAAGAAAAAAAAATGCTGTCAGTCCTTTTTTGGACAGATCACCCCCCCAGCCCCCCCAAACCAACAGAGTTGCATCAAGTGGGGTAATCCTGTGGATTCAAGCATGAAAGGTGCCCACATTTCCCAAGCTGTAGGAAAACAGGTAAACCAGAGGAGGGACAGAAAGTCATTACAGGTAGTCCTCACTTAGTGACCACTTGTTCAGCATTGGTCAAAGTTGTGATGGCACTGAAAGTGCAGCACTTGGGACCTGCAGTTCCAGCCGTCGCACCCACCCCCATGATCATGTGATCGTTGCCTGGCTCACGAGGTCGCCCTTTGCGACCCACCCACAAGCAAAGTCAGTGGAGAACATTAATGACACTTGACTCCTCCTCCTAAGTGACCCCCTCCCCAACACAGTCCTCTTTCTAGATGACAACGGGCATACCTTGACAAAGGAGTCACACATCCGACACTGTTTTCCCATTAGGCCTTTGGCTTCCATGACTGAGTGGGTGGAGAAAGAAAAGAAGAAGAAATTGAATTTTAACAGGAATGAATGGAAAGAATTCTATTTACTGACAGCAACAGGAAACTTCTCAAAAGCCGCAGTGGTCGTTACGCACACCTCTTCCATATTAGTACTTTCTGCCTGTCTCACCCGCTCAGTTCCTGCATCCTAACGCAACTCTCACTGCCCAATATATGAAAACAATCGACATGAGCTTGGGCGAATACCAGGCGCTTCATGTATCCCACTATACTTCCCAATGTTTAAGTCTGCATCCAGCATTCTGGATTACAGAATCCGGCCTTGGCTGCCCTTATAGCCACCAGGGTGGAAGAAGAAAATGGGTAACGAGTATGCCTGTTTATGAGGCAAGGTGGCTTCCCCCCAAACATTGCATTTTTTAGGAAAGCTGGAAGTCCCGTCCTTCTGCCAGGGCATTAAACGTTCCTTCTTAGGAATCTTCCACAGGAAAGAAGCATCGGCAGCCCTGTTTTTCCGACTTGGGACATGACGGCCTCTGCTGCCATGTAGAGATGGTGTCTGAAGCACCACAGGGCCTTGGAAGGTGCACCGCCGGCTCCTGACTAATAAAAGGGCAGCTCAAGGCCCTGTCTGGTCTTCGGCCAAATCAGAAGCATAACGGTGGGCCAGACAGCCCCCTACCCACAAATCCCCAGCAGACTGTGGGTAGTCGATGTCCTATCTAAGTGCTCCAGGTTTTTCTCAGGCAAAGGTTTATTACTTCTGTCCAGAACACACACCCCACCGACTTACCATAAAGTTTAAGCCGTCTGCCTTGCACATGGATGGAAAGCTTCAGCTGTCCTGGAGCAGACAAGAAAGGCAACCGTGACCCACTTTGGCACAGCCTCTCTCAGTATTTCCCTCCTCCACCTGTGAAACGGAGGTGGGTCTCTTCCTCTCCCCCGTGACACTCTCCTCTCGCTTATTTACTTTAAAAGTCTTAGGTTGTTCACGCCAACTTGTGGCCCTAAGCAGCTGGTAGCAAACGTAGCTTAGCTAACTTAGCAAACACTCGTTCAGCAACCATTCAAAGTTGCGACAGAACCAACGGTAAGCAAGACTGGTCCTTCAAACTGGATCTCCACCGGGTTGCTGGGAGAACCAGATTTTCAGGGTTTTCTGAAAGGCTAATGAGGGCAGGGCGAACTGCCACGACTGCCTGTGGCTCTGTTGCACATGAGGAAGACGTGAAGAAGAATCCCAGGCCTCTACCCCCAGGAGTGGAGGGAGAGAGGACACAATATTGAGGGACAGACAGAAATGCTTTCTTGTGCTCTTGCAAGACTGCACCACGAAACAGGGGCTAAATCACAACCACTGCCTCGCCCACCTCACCCCGTGGAGGACTCACCAAATGTTGCCAGACAGCAAGGAAACTGCCAACGGTTGGCACAGAGCGCGCCTCGGTGGGAATGCCTGGGCTCCATGGTTCCCTCAGCAACTTAACTGGCAGGGAGACCAGAGCCCAACGGAGGCAGCTTCCAAGAAGAGTTTTTCCTCCAGGCTGCTGGCCTGGCCCTCTAACCGCCACTATTTGAATAGGACTAAAGCCTGGAAGCCCATTGGTGGATTTGAAAAGTGGATCTGCACCTGACGACGACAACAACGCCGTTCCTTGGCTCAGACCCAACACGCCTGGTTGCCTCCAGCTGCTCTCCCTGAACAACTCCACTCACGAGGCTCTCCTGGCCGGGCTGACTGGCCGCTCTCTCCCCAGGCTGGAAAATGCCCTTCTGCAGGTCTTCCTCGGCCTGGATGCCGCAGAGGGACATTTGCCTCGAGGCATCCACGTACTGCATACAGTGGAAGCAAGCTTAGGCTTGGCACATAATCCGACCTTAAGGCCTATTTGCTAAAACCCTAAAGCTAAAACTAATAATTCAAAACACGCAGAAGCTCAGCCTGACTCAGAAGATTTGACGTCAGATTGTTTTTCCCTCCTTGCTAGCACTGCCTCCTCTCCTCGTGTTTATTATGCATTTATTTATTACACATTTTATCTATTGCTTCTGGGTTTTTCAGTCAGACATCTCATTGAACAGCGAAGGTCAACAGGCACTCTCCCTCTTAAAGGCAATCCCTCGGGTGAAAGGACCGATACACATCGATTATTTGATACCTTTAACATTGGGAAGGGAAGCCCTAATGAACCATGTGACATTTACTTGCAGGTAAGCTGCTTTACTTTCCAGGGAAAAGGCTGTTCCTCCTCTTATGAAAGCACCCAGAGGTTTTTTTTCCTCTTCCCTTTTCAAAAGCCCATGATCCTGCACAGGAACGGTCCCATCTTCCCCTCCCCACAGGGAGTCACAAAGTCCTCTTCCTTAGCCATGGCCCTTTTCCCGGAGGGCTCCTGGCCGATTTTATCTGCCTCACGTTTGAGATGCAGCATCCATAGTCTAACCAGGTTTCTTTCCCCTAAATGCCTGTGAGGACTATTACCAAGTGTTGATTTTAGCATTTTCCTTAGTATTGTTGTTTTGCGGACTGTAGCAATCTGTTTTCATAGTTTTGAATGTTATTGTTTTGTCGACTGTAACAATCTGTGTTAGACAGTGGATGAGCTAAGGGAGGGAGGGAGGGAGGGAGGGAGGGAGGAAGGGAGGAAGGAAGGAAGGAAGGAAGGAAGGAAGGAAGGAAGGAAGGAAGGAAGGAAGGAAGGAAGGAAGGAAGGAAGGAAGGAAGGAAGGAAGGCAGGCTCTGGAAATGGGAAATGCTATTTTGCTCTGCATCTGGAGATGACTTACTCAGAGAGCTACCTTACCTCCCTGTCTTTGACCAAGAGAGAATGCTTGATGTAGCATCTCTGCACTTACCCCTGTCTTTAACACAAGTCTGGCTGATCTTCCTGCGTCGTTTTAGGAGGAATGCCGGCAGCTTTTTTGGAGAAGTCTGTACTTGGGATAGGTTCCTACTCAGAAATCGCCCAGGAACACAGCCTTTGACACTGACCCCGAATTCCATTGCTGCAACAAAAAGGAAATCCCAAAAAATCTGCTAGCTGGAAGCAGATGGGTACCTATCAAGCCCTGGGTCTATCCCAGACTGGGGTCGGGTCCAAGGAGGAATGTCACTCCAGCCCCTTTTGAACTTACAGCATTTCTAATGAAGAGGCAAAATGGTTTGAAGTTGGTTCAGATGGAAAAATTTACGCTGGCCTAATCCATCGAAGACCAGGGTACAGCAATTCCTCGTACATGGCAAAAGTATAACTGCGGCAACTGATTCGGACGATTAACTACAATTCTTAAAACACATTTTTATATTGTTTTGAATTGCTTTTTGCTGCTCAGAATCATAGGCTGAGATGGGCGGCTAATATAAATAAAATGTTAGGTAAATAGAGTGAGAGGGAAGCCCTTTCCAACCATACCCCACAAAAAGCACGACCAAAGTGAGGCCGCTCCATTTGAAAGACTCTCCGTTCAAAAGGATACAGAACAAAACCTTCCTCTGGCCCTACCAAAGTTAATCAGTTGCCACAAGGCTTATCTTGCAAAAGATCCTACGGTAATTTAATGAGTAACTTATCCTCCACAAAGATTTGGCGGCAAGGCATTGTTTTCCCAGCCCTGTTTCCACTGGAACAGAGCCTGCCCCTCTTACCATCTCTCGGAGCCCCCGGGGTACGGCTGCATTTGTATGCCAGGCTACGGGTGGAGCCGCCTACTCCCCAGTGCCCACTTCCGACCAGGATGTCGTTCGGAAGTTGGCAACATCTTCAACTGCCGCCCATTTGCCCTGAAAACGCTACTTGTTACCCTGCACCTTCCACTTTCTCCTACCTGGGAGAAATGGTAAAAAAGTGGTGCTGGATCAACCAAAAGCTCACCTGGCCCAGTGGTGTCCATCTGACAACACGTAACCAGTCACCTCCAGAAAGCAGGCAGATCGAGCATAAACGCCACCATCTCTCTCACTGCTGCCCTGAAACTCAGGAAGTGACATATCCAGATGTGGTCCCTGAACACCACGGGGCCTCGGGCTCCCTCGCTCAGCTCACAGGCCTCGCCCCTTTCAAAATCCACTGAAACTGTGGCCCTTGCCTGCTTTGGCACACGGCTGGAAAAGCTCTCCTTTCTGTCTAACTGGAACAATGCTGCCAGCAGCATTGGAGATGTAAGAACAGAAAGCTAGATTTATTTTGAAGTGCCATTCCGGCATAGTTTTACAGAAGAAATACTTTTCACATTCAGAAGCCACAAGAGAAAGCTGCATCAAGGGTCTGAACAACCTCACTGTTCTAGAATATCAGATGCAAAAAGTATATGGCTTTCAGTGAGTGTGAATAAACCGAGCTTCTTAAGAGTCAAGAGACAGACACACTGAAGCACCAAACTCCCTTCCTGTCCCATCCCTGGCCTGCATTTTGATCAGTCCTTTCCTGCCTGGGGCGAGAGCCAGCACCCCCACGCACAGAACTTCTGACTTTCTCAGCAGACAGCCCAGCACTATCGATCTAACGCAAGAGAGCGAATCCAGAGCTGCAGACAATTATTTATTCAAATTGTTACAGCCTGCAAAGAAAAAAATGCACCAGTTGTTAAAGCTCAATCCTGATAAATGGAACATCTTTGCCCAAATCCTGCCCTGGATCTTATCTATCTCCTAAATGAGCAGCCTGAAATTCTTTTCATTTCCCAGTATCGTGTGGGTGGTTCACACTGCAGAATAACACCTAGAGAGGGATTTATATATTCCCAAACTGTTCTTCCTTCTTTCTCTGAAGATGTCCCAGGAGAAGCACGCAACAAGCTGGAAGAAGGACAGAAGAGGAAAAGACGGGGCCTCTCCTGACAACTTTGTGCCCAAAGTCTTGGGAGAAATTGTGCATATTTTATTTAAAATGTTGGGGAAAGCTAAACCTGGCTATTTCATAGATGTAATAATTAACCATTTTACCATATAAAAACATGAATTGGATCTTTACAACTTTTCTTGGCCCCATTTTTTAAAAAGACAAGTAGGTAAATGGTTGATTTCAGTGCTGACCTGGTCATTCTCCCCAGAACGTAGCTTCAAAACAAGGCAAACATTTTATAAAGGAACAGCCAAGCACCCACCTTGAGAGAGGCCTGGAGAAAACTGCTTGTGGAGGCCCAGCAGAGCTGCTGCGGATGAAAGCTGGGCAGGGGGAGAACCCAGGGAAGATTAACCTCGAGAGGGAGGAGCCAGACTCTCTTTTTCTTCAAAGCAGAGGGTTGCCAAGAGAACTCCACAAGCAACAACAAACTTTGCCCCAAAGAGCCATTGTAGCAACAGAAATCCACTCTGCTGTGGTTAATTACTTCTCCTGGGTAGACAATTCCGGACTGTCAGTCTCTCACCCTCTCCCCTTCTTCGGACAAGATCTCCCTGGCGGGGCCACAAAGGCCGCCTTTGGGGCAGAATAGCCATTGCTTCATCCAGGGGGGCTATCAAAGCCAGAAACACTGGGGACCTTGTCTCCACATAGCAAGAGCCGGGGCTTCTTTAGATGTACTCACTGACAAACAGCATTGTCTAAAATTATCTAGACCTCTGAACCACAATAATGAACCGAGAAAGAAAATTAAGGAAGAGCCAACCTGAGTTTTATTCGCAACAGGCAACCCAAAGCAGAGGATTGTGGAGAAGTGGGGCTTCCGTTATTTGAAGGTTGTTGAGAAGCAGCCCAGGCACCAGCCAGGAGGCTGCCTTTTGCGCACAAGGCCAACGCCTTTGGGGGGGGGGGAGGGCCGAGGGGCAGACTCACTGGGCTTTATTTTCTCCCAAGGAGTCCTATTTATTAGGGGTGCTCGTACTTATAAGGGACACTAAATTATTTAGTTCATGAATCTGAAGCTTAGGGAGCCCTGAATATTAATTTCCAGGATCTATTCATTTCAAAATAAACTAATTATTTTTTTAAAAAACCCTTTCATCTTCTAATTTCCTTGCAAAAGAACCTCACTGCTCACAGAAGGGGAGCGGCATGAACGGCGGCCATCTCTGCTGCCTTCGGAAGGCCCTCTGGAGCTGGACGCGACCTGCTTCTGCTCATTTTCGCAGCTGAGGAGCACCGCCTTTCTTCCAGGGCTTTTGTGTGACTCGGAGGCAGGTTGGGAAGGCAGGCAAAGCGTGTGTGTCTGCCACAGACTCGCTCCTGCGGCAGCATCTGACTTCTCTGGGAGGACCGTTGCCCAGGAAGACGGGTGTGGAGAGGGAATCCAGCCTCGCAGGAGTGCATGTTTCCACAAAATGGCCGAGCCCTTTTCCTTTTCACATCCCTGCCTGCTCCTTTAGCCGTCCTCTAGCCAACAGAAGGCCCGTGGCCTTTGAACTACCTTCCGGAGTTCAAAGCACACCAGTTGTCTTCCAGTGCGTCCAAATCCAAGCGCTGCATATGCCCACTTACGGCCCGTGTTGTCCTTCCGGCCGTCCAGTGTCCCGCCTTTGGGTTATTAGAAAAAGCTGTTCTTTGGAGACAAGGCTCAGAGAGGCACAAAGTGGGGAAGCAGGAATTTTAATGGTCGTAGCCTCAAGAGTGCGCTCCCCCTTTTTAAAATAGAAGGAACCATCCCTGGAGTTGGCTACAGATTACCCAGTCCCCGCCTCCCTCCCCACCCCTCTTGGCTTCAAGTGAAGCCAGGGGGAGAATTGGGGCTGTTCTCCAGGAGGGAGGGAGAGGGAGGAGGGGGAGGGGGGCCTGGGGCCTGCAGCGGAGCAAAGGTCTTGGAGGCTTCCTGAGAGTCTTCTTCGGGCCAAGCCTCCCTGCTGATGTCTGAAGCATCCCTCTCAGCCGGCGTGGCCTCCTTCCGGCTCGCCAGGTGCTTGCAATATTGCCTGTGCCTGAACTCGGCTTTCGGCAGGCAGGAGGCGAAGGGATCGCAGCCTGAGTAAAATCAAGCCAAAACAGGGCAACGTCAGGACAGAGAGGTTTTACACAAGGGACCCCACGACTGCTGCCACCTGAGAAAACACCTTTACTCAGAGAGGCGAGAGGAAAAGAAATAAAGATTTTGCTTCTTTGCTCTACTGGCCGTGCATGACTTCCTTCTTGTCTGCAACAAAGAAGCCAATCTAGCCAGGTTACCTCTATGGTCAAGTAAGCCCTTCCCTGAAGCAGCAGCATCTGCAGGCCAGAACGTACTGCAAAGCTCTGGTGCGAAGCCCAGCAGCTCAAGGCGGAGAAGTGCCGCTAGCCCGGCTGCCTTGCCATGAGAGGCACGCTTGCAACAAGGACGGGTCCCTGCGCGTCTCAGAGAAGGATCGAGACGGGGACGGGAAAGGCAAGGGACTCGCTGCATTGCACCGAGCCTCCAGGGAGACGGGGAATTCATCTGCAAAGCCACATCAATGGACTCCAGCCCTGCTTGCAACATGATCTTTGGTTGCACGCTGGCTGCTGGTTAAAAGGCTTACTGCCCTTTTTAAACCTTTGGGATCACTGGCTCCCTTTCCTCTGCACCTGGCCACCATTTGGGGCATTTATTTTGTCCATTTAGGAGTTATCAGGCCATTTTTGCTGTGGTTAGTGCATGAAACAGTCTCCATGCCAGCTCCAGAGCCACCTTTTCACCAAGTCAAATGGAAAATGCCAAGTAACGGCCCTTCCCAGCAACGGCCTTTTCTCCTGATCGTCTTCATACACCAAACAGAGAAATGTTGTGTTGTCTGGCTCCACTGCTGTTCCATGGGAAACAGAGAAGAGTACGATGCAGCTAAAGGAACAGGCTCCTCCTCCTCCTGCAGCCTCCAAGGCTTCTCCTTCTCCCCCTGAATCGAAGGGAACACGACCCCCTGCAACCATTCCGCCACTCCTTTCTGGCTACTCTCAAGACCAGCCCCGCAGCCCTCTTACCTCCAGGGTGCTTTACCTTGTCGAGGAGCAGGAGGAGGTAACATGCCAGCATGTGGGACTCTCCCCCCAACAAGCTGGCAGGAGCGCTTGCTGGCTCAAGGGGGGGGGGAGAGATGGGGACATCGGGGCTTCTGCTGGGGGTGAGCCAAGGGGAGCTGACAGAAAGGTAAATGCTAACCCTTCCCATCGCCTCGGCTCCTTAGGCTTCAACTACATCGCAAGGCAGACCCCCGGAATACAAGTCCACCACACTCACCCTCCATGCCCAGCCTTGCCGTATTGCTCTTATATTCCATAAATTTCACGCAAGGTTTTCTCTTAGCAAAAATTCTTGGAGACGTCTGCAGCTTGCAATTCCCTGCAGCCTGGAGGAAAAACACCCACAAAACTAAACAGGCTATTTCCCCAAAATTGCTCCTAAAACTTTTGGGGGGCCACCAAAAGCAACAACAGAAAAGAATAAAAGAATCAAGAAAGAAACAGCTCAACAGTTAAACAACCTGAGTCTCCTGCCTCTTTTCAGGTGGAGAGCAGGAGAGGGAGAAAGAGCTGCCCACTTTTTTCTGGCCAGGCAGGACCCCCTAGGTCCCCCTGGGCCAGGACCGGCTACCTCCAGAGGAAACATGCCCATGCTGAGATAACGGAAGGGGGAGAGATTCCTTCCAGAGTGCCCCCTGCTTCCCTTCATTGCAGCACTTGCATCCCCTGCGACTGTGGGTTCAGTCCTGCACAATCAGCCACCACCGAAGAGGCCACCACCAGTCTCCATGGCAGACCCCACCGCCTGTCCATGGGGCTTCAGGCAACCAACGCTTGCTGCTCCCAGCACTTCCCAAAGCCCCAGAGCCCGGCCGCCTTCTCCCTCCACTCAGCCTCTGCCTAGGCCTTCCTTCTCCCACTCAGTCAAGGATGCGGGAGCCATACCTGGGCATGCGAGGGGCGCAGAGGGGGAAATTAGTGGTCAGCAGCACTTACAGATTCTGGGGGCATCTGGCTGTGCTCAAGCAGGCCCCCTCCTTTCTTGTCTTGATGGTTACCAGCATCCCCCAGCTGCTCTACCATCAGGCGCCTCAGGACCAGTGAGCCTGTGGCCGGTCAGAAGAGGCAAATCAGTCCTGGCTGCAAAGTCTTCTAGCTACGTTCAGGTAGCCCTAATGCCAGAATGGAAACAGGCAAACCTCCTGCGACGGTCTTGGGCTGGCGGCCTGGGCTTCTTCTTCCAGAATCTTTGTCTTTCGTGGAGATCTAAAGAGAAGAGGGGGTGGAAAGGGAGGGGGGGAAGAGACTGCAGCAAAGGCCAGCAGGAAAAATTCCAGGAGAACCAGTCAGAAGCGCTTGCCTCCCGTCTCTTTTACTTCCACCTCCCCAGGATTTCACTAGACTCCAATTGACTTTGTGTGGCTCACAGCCCCCAAACAAAGCAAGTACACGACCATGGCAGAGACACAAGTACGCAACCAAGAGAGCCAAGCCACACACTGATCACACCCAGCAAGAGGCCCCAAAAGCACCATGAAAGACCCGGTTCCCCTCCCAGGCTCTGGGCTAGGATGGTTGCAGCCCCTTGCTGAGGATATGCTATACCACAGTATGTGAGCGCTTAAAAATCAGGTTCGGGCCAGGCAGTGAAAACATACGATTGCCACCGCGTTGCTGGGTCTTGCTTACCTTAGCTTCAGATCGGTCAAAACTGGGCGCCTTTTGCACAGTAAAGGGGGCTGCCACTTTCTCCTTGGTCTCCAGCGGCGCCCTTCCTCTTTTGCGCTCCTGAGTCACACCTTCCTCATTTTGTAACAACAGATGCAGAGCGGGCACCGGGTGTCGCCTTGTCCTGAGGAGGCTGTCACCTGCATTTCTCTGATGGCCTACAGAACTAGGGCAGAGTATAAGCTCAGCTCCCCTCACTCCCAAATGTTCCCAGAAAAACCCAGTTAACAGGAGCACAGAAACGAGGCCATTTTTTCTCCCTGCACCAAAGATGCACCTGTCTTTTTCTTAAGAGTTTGGAGCAAGGCGGAAAGGGCGCAGCCCACCTTCTTCAAGAGAGACCGTTTTAGGCCACTTCCTCAACCCAACTGGAATTCTTGTTGGATAAGAGGGTTAGCGCTTGGGGAGTCCCATGAAAAGTAGCATTTTAAAATGTTTAAGTAAAACCTTTAAAAGGGAAAGCTTCCTGTTTTTCTTCTTTATACTCAGTTTTTTATCCAGTTCATATATGATTTTTTTCCTATTCAGGTAGGTATGACTCTTATTTTTAATATTATTTTCGTTCCAAGTATTACACTTTTTCCTTTAAACTGGTTATCAGCATAACGGAAACCCTGATTTCATGTGATAACAGTTTAATTTGTTGTTTAAATGTTGTAGTAATGTTTAATATAACAGTAATTAAGAGAGAGTGACTGGTCACCCAGCCGGCTTTCATGCCCAACTCACCGTCTCCTGGTTTCATGCCAGCACCTGAATCACAACACCAAACTTTTTGTACCGGTATTAAATAATTTTTTTAAAAAAAATAAAGGTTGCTTTTTAAAACTGACCTTGATTTATTGTTAGACTTTTGATTCTGCCTTAAATGACGAAAGTAAGGCTGACCCCCTGTAGGAACTTTATTTGACTTTTTTCTTTTCTGCAAAAAGAGACCATTCAAATCAGAAAGCAAAGAAATACCCAAAACACACCTGAATCCCATCCAGAGCTCTGCGCTGGTCTCTCCCCAAAGCCCAAACCAATCGCCCTTGGTCAGAAGCTCCTGGGATCCAGGAATCAGCTGAGAGGGACGCCACAGGACAGGCACCCTGAAGGGGCAAGCTGCGTATTCTCTTTCAGCTCTGCCATTCTGCTCTGTGTTTGCTAATCTCCTTTGTCAAGACATTTCTGGAAGGAGGATCTCTTCCCTATAACTCAAGAGGCCCCTATCTCTGCCTTTACCAGCAGCCCCCAAAGGCTTCCAAGCTTCAGTCCAGACCAGGAATGCCTCCACCTGCTAGATTTCTCTCCTTCAGGCTAGGGGTAAAATAATGGGGGAGGAGCAGTCAATCAAGCAAACAAAAAGCAGCCCCGCCCCCGCCCCCCTCTAGGGGCAACTCACAGTCCCCTGAGGATCCTGGAGAGAGGGGAGGCTTTCCAAAGCAAGGTCCTTCACACACATTCTTTGTGGGGGTGCCTTTCTAAAAAAGAAAAAAAGGCCCAGTTGATTTCTTATACAGTGATTCAACACCAGTTTAAAAGAGAACTATTGCAATACTGAATACAAAACAACCTCTCCCGCCTCCTAATTCTCTCTAAGGAAGGAAAGAGCAGCGGAAGAATTACTAGGCTGCCTTAATTAAAGCTAGCAAGCACCTCTCCTTCCCGTAAGAACCTAGGGCTCCCCAAATACTTTGGAATTATTGCAAAATGTTTTGCAAGGCAGGAACAACAGAATGAACCAGATACGCAGCGGCCAAGATGAGCGAGCAGAGGGAGGTCCTGCAGAGCACAGCCCTTGTTCACACCCAATCCCCAATGCAAGACGGCTAAGTTATATTTACGGCATCACTTACACTCTCCCGTTTTCAGGCTGCAGGAATCTGGGTCGCATATCTGGAACCCACCGGACAATCGTGTTTCCACAGGCCGGCTGGGAACCCAGTCTGTGCACCACAAACTCAGCGAGATTTGCCACCTGCATCTAACACGGCCACGGGAAAAGGGAACGACTCTTTACTACGTGGCAAAAGAAGAGCTGAGGATCCCAACAGGAACAAATGCTGGCTTGTTCAAGGGTTAACAGTCCCAAGGTCAGCTGTAGTTCCAGAAGACACACGGGATTATGCCTTGGTTGCTCTCTGGGCTAACTGGTTAGCTGAGTGCCCCAAGAGACTGTTAATCAACAGTGAAAATCAGGTTCTGCTACTTGTCTACATTGTTTCATTAATGATTTAGAAGATTTCCGAGATAATAAGCTCTTCATTACAAACAGCTATAAACTCACGAGGAAAACATTTATTTACTACAAGTAGTCCTTGCTCAATTACAATAACTGGGACTCGCAAGTCCACCTCTAAATGATGCTGTCATAAAGCTCATCATCACATGACTGTGCCAACTTAAAATGGCAGTTCTGGCAGTTCCAGCCGCAGTCAGCAGCGCAGAAGGGCAAAATATGCATCAGAACGCAGCATTGCAGGCAAACTCTGCCCACAGCCTGGAGTTTGATCCTGACAGGGCTCGAGGTTGAACCAGCCTTCCATTCTTCCGAGGTCGGTAAAATGAGGACCCAGATGGTTGGGGGCAATAGGCTGACTCTGCCAACCGCCCAGAGGGCTGCATGGGACGGGGCTATTGCTATCAACCCTGACCTTAATGAACAGGACTCCCTGAGGGTCTGGGTGGAGCCTTCTTCAAGGCCCACAAAGGCATATCCCTCCCCTTGCTTCCCCCCTTCCAAACAACCCATTGAATTCACTCGCCTTCTCAGGCTGCCTCAAGCAGGCGAAACGTATTGGT
Organism: Azemiops feae; assembly: GCA_023970755.1. Lineage (NCBI taxonomy): Eukaryota > Metazoa > Chordata > Lepidosauria > Squamata > Viperidae > Azemiops > Azemiops feae. The sequence goes on from JALGBA010000510.1 coordinate 592,458, forward strand.
GGGAAGTGGAGAGACTGAGATTCCGTTCTGGAGTTCAGACCTGGGAAAGGATTCCTTTCTGAACTGAAATGCACACGAAGGAGACACACAATGGAGGCCATGCAGAAGGCACGAAGCCTGCACAAGAATTCTGCCTTGTTTCTGCGCAGTTGCAGACGTGTGCAGAAACAGCCTGTCCTGTTCTATTGACTAGATGGGTGCTGTGAAAGAAAATCTCGCATAGGCTGGGGGGGGGGGGGGGGGGGGGGGGGGGGGGGGGGGAGGAGGTGGTAGCTTTCTTACATAATGCTGCTCTATGCCTATCATCCCAGAAACACATATAGAGGAAAACCAAATTTGCTGACCTCAATACCGAAATGGGGGGTATCCAACCATCATTCAGAGTAGAATTTGAAAAGCAATTTTTAGCTTCTTTGCTACTGGAAATTGTCTTGGAGCTGGAACCAAAACTTCCAACACATTTAACCCTTTCTCTCTGGGGATAATGGAGGGGAAGGTCAACAATCTTCAGGATTGGTAGTTTGCCTGAAACAAGGAGAAAGCTAAGAAGACTTTGAAACACTCCCCCCCCCCCCAAAAAAAGAGTGGGGTTTTTCTTTCATGGGCATTGGCTGATCTACTGTCAGCATAACAACAATGAATCCAACGCCACATTTGCTTATTGATATAACAATAAAGAGAAAAGAGATTTCCATTTCATTCTTAATCTTTTCCATTCACATATCTTAAAGTATATTATTTAATATAACTATATCAAAAGATGATGTTAGGAACACATCTTACATTAAGAGTATCCATCTTAAGAAAATCTCCCCAAAATGTTTGAAATACAGATTGACCGCTGCCCAAATGAAAATATTAATTTTCATTTGGGCAGCAGTCAATCTGTATTTCAAACTGTTAACAACCTGCTTGCTCCAATTAAGCCTTTGTGGAATGGTTTTTAGTCAACACCGGCTATGAAACCAAGCGTGCTACTATGGCCAGAGCTAGATTTAAGAGAATAACAATGGCCCGACAGCTGGATCAGCTTATTCCATGGCCAGGATCGGAACCAAATGTCTATCAGTCAACTTTAGTGGCCTGGCACCTGATTTCTACAGAGCGCTTCTTACCTTCAGATGCTGGGGGATCTCTTCCAGGAATGATTATGTTCTTCAGCATAATGTGAGGATGTCCACTTTCGATTCTCCGCATAGACTCCCAGCAGGGTGGATGCTGACAAGCGATCATATTGCAAATGGTTTCATCCCATTGACCACCGATATTGATTGTCCCCATTGCTGTCAGCAACTTTCTGCAATGTGGTGCAAGGAAGGACAAAACAAAGTGAAACAACTGCTCCAAAGTGGCGGATTATGAGATTAGTGTTCAAAAATTCCAATATCTTTCTGAAAACCACCACAGTTGCTCTTCCCTTCCAAATACAATCCAGTGTTGACTGACTGCTCACAAAGTTCATTTTGTGCTTTGAGGATGCTCAGCTGGCATCTCTCTCTGCAAGGCTGCTGCACAGGCAGCAAAAAAGGGGGTTTATTTTGATCGGACTTCTTGGATGACCTTTGCAGTGGGCGCCTTTTTAACTGTGATAGGAAAGGCAGCACCAGGATATGAAGAGAGGCAGTAGCTTCTTAGAGCCTGACCTCAATTATTGCAAGTGTTGTCTAAGCACACATGGGGGGAGGACACGCTTCCCCTTTAGCTTCTTGGAAGAAGCCTCCTTCTTAGTGATAATTATCACAATTATTGTTGTGGCCATGGTCCCAGTGGAGGACCAGGCTACAAACCGGGAAGCCTGTCGCCCCAGGGACAAAACCAGCTTGGGGATCTTGGGCCAGTCACTCTCCCTCAGCCCCAGGAAGGCGGCAAGGGCAACCAATTTCGAAAAACGTGGCCAAGAAACCCGCAGGGATGTGCCCGGGCCGTCTCCGAGGTCGGGACGCGACTGAAGAAAATAAGGGAGTTCGAGGCCTGGAAGAAACAACCAGGCCGCGTCCAGACACCCTCCGAAACCGTCAAAGCTGTCTCTCTCCCGGCGTGAGGCCTCGGCTAGGCGCCGACCCTCTGCCCAGAAGGCAGGCGTGGGGCCCCCTTTCCGCGACGCCAGCCCACCTGCCTCAGGTAAACTAGGCGCCGTCGTTAGGCAACGCGAAGCTGCCTTCATTTCCCAGGGTGCACTGCGCCGGAAGGAGGGCAGAGAGAGAGAGAGAGAGAGAGCGACGCCTTGCGCTTCGATGGCCCCGCAAATGGCGTCTCGCACGTCCGGTTCCTTTCCTACTGCAGAGCCATTGTGTGCATGTGTGTGTGTGGGGGGGGGGAAAGCCAACCCAGCCCCGCAAATGGCTCCTCCCTCCCTCCCTCCCTCCCTCCGGGCGCGGTGCATGCTGGGCGAGGGGGCGCCGGCCACCGGTCTGGCTCCGCGCGGCTTTCGAGCTCCCCGGCGGTGAGCGGCGGGGCGGGGGGGGCGCTCGGCCTTCCGCTTCAGATCGCCCCCCCTCCCCCGATCCTTGCCCGGGGGGGGAGGGGGAGGGTGGGGGCGGGTGCCGAGGGGAAACGGGGCGGTCGCTGAAGCTCCCCGGGCGGAGGCCGCTCTTTTCACCCGCCGCGCTCGCTCCCTCCAGGCCCGCAGGATGGCTGAGCGGCCGGAGGACCTGAACCTGCCCAACGCGGTCGTCACGCGGATCATCAAGGAGGCGGTGAGCGAGGGGACCCCGGGGGGGGGAAGCGGGGGGGGGGCGCGCCTCTGCCCGGCGGGGCTGGCCGGCCTTTCACGCGGCCCGATTTCCTCCCCGCTCCCGCCGCTCAGCTCCCGGACGGCGTGAACGTCTCCAAAGAAGCGCGCAGCGCCATCTCCCGCGCCGCCAGCGTCTTCGTGCTGTACGCCACCTCGTGGTGAGTGCCAGGCCTCGGGCGGGCGGGCTGGCGGAGCCCCGTGGCCCTTCGGGGCCCCCCTTCGTCGGGTCCCCCCTCCTCCTCCCCGGGAGCCGTCGCGCGTTTGCCGCACAGTTAAGAGGGAGGCGCTCCTGTAAGGAGACTTCGGTTTACGAGGACCGCTGCTTCGATCGCCTGTTAATTCTGTGCCCGGACCGCCGTCGAAACGGAGAGTTCCAGCTGGGGCTGAAAGCGTGGGAACCGCCCAGCTCGGCTTGTCCGATTTCCCTTCATCTAGTTTACCAAAACATAGGTGGAACGGGGGATGTTTATCTGCTTCCGTCTTCTTAAATTAGCGCCAACAATTTCGCAAGGAAGGGGAAGAGGAAGACGCTGAATGCCGGAGATGTTATTTCTGCTATGGAAGAAATGGAATTCCAGCGATTCGTGGGACCTCTAAGGGAATCCTTAGAAGGCAAGTGCGCCTGGTTGCCTTTTCATCTGTGGCCCCCTTCGGCCGCCTGCACTCTCCACCTGACTCTCCTCCCTTCCCTTCATTTGCTTCTTTAAACTAAAACTTAAGTGCTCCAACACTGGAAGTTTTTAAGAAGAGACTGGACAGCCATTTGTCTGAAAGGGTATAGGGTTTCCTGCCTGGGCAGGGGGTTGGACTAGATGACCTAGGTCCCTTCCAACATCATCATCATCATCATATTGTTGTTGTTGTTGTTATTAGCCAAAGGCCAGTGCAAAGTTCTAAACAGAGTTGCCATTCTTTCTGTTTAAAAATTCTTTCAACCAAAATGAAATTACGAAAGGTATCAATATACCAAAATATGACTTGGTATCAAAAGCAGAGAACCAGATTAAACTCTTCCTGCCCCAGTTATCCTGCTCAAAAGTTTGTTGCCCCATCCCGGCAGCTTTATTGCTGGAATACTGACTCCACTGTTTTGAGATACTCGTTTATTTTCTCCTAAGAAAATGACTGCTGTGAAATGGCTTAGAAATAAAGAAAGGATTCAGCTCTGAATGACTTGCTCTTCAGACTGACTTCCCCCACAAGGGATCCACTCATAGTTCTTTACGGATATCGATGAGCTCCGCAGAGCCGCACTTCCACAGAAGCTGCAACAAGGCACAATAGTTTTGCCCCAACCCCTGAGAACCGCTCTCGTGCACCACATCCGCTGTGCCCTTCTTTGCATCACTTTGACTCAGTAGCATGCTGAACAGCAGGCACAGCACCTATCCGTCTCCTGCTTTGGCATACAACGGTTTGTTTAACGCTATGTGTTTTGGTGTTGGTCTTCTAGCTTACAGGAATGAGCAGAAGGACAAAAGGGGAGCATCAGAGCTCAAGAAAAAAGACAGAGAGAAGAAGGAAGATGCTGAAGACCCTGACAAGAATCGGGAAGAAGAAAATGAGGGAGAGAGGATGGAGGAGGAAGAGGAGGAGGAGGAGGAAACGCAGCAGCAAAATGAGGTGGAGGAGGAGGAGGAGGAGGAGGAGGAGCAGCAGCAAAATGAAGAAGAAAGGGAGAGCTGAGTTGCGGGGGGGGGGGGGAAGGGGCGGCAGTGAAGGGAGAAAGCCAATGGAAGGAAGCACAACTGTCTCCTTGTATGCTGAAAACGGGCCAGCTGGCTCTGGGGGCACCTCAGGGACACTCCTGCCTGCCTCCCCTCCCCAGGTGGAAGGGACGACTGGCGTCCCCACTGCTCCTTGCGGCTGCTTTCTGGGCATGCAGAGGCTCTGGGGGGGAGGGGCGCTGCTTAGCTCTCCTTGCGGTGCTGCTGATGCTGATTTTGGCTTAAAGAGAGTCGGACTTTCTCCACACCCTCAATGTGTATTTCTTCAGCATTTAGTTGAATGGGGTTTAATTAAAAGTCATATTTGCAAAACTGCTTTCTCTCTTGACTGATTTATGCTCTGCTGAGCAGGAGAAATTTTATTTCTGGGCATTTTATTTTTGCCCATTTTGTTCTGATAAAAAATGGCCAGAGAAAGAAAAGTTGTTCCAGTTTGCTCCTGTTCCATTTACGCAACAAAAAGGATGAGAGTTTAGAAAATCCTGCCTTGCTGACTTCCGGATGCTTCCTCCCATCAGCAAATTTCTTTTCAGACAGTCCTTCCTGCTGGCCTTGTATTTGCAGTCCCCACTCCAATTGTGGAGCAAAATATCCTTAAGCTAGCATAGGCACTTGAGGTTAAAAAGCAACGCCTAAGGTACAATTTATATTTGCAATGTTGTCAAGGCAAAAGGAGCCCATTGCCTTCTTGAGAATCATCAAAAACAGCTGCTGGGGTCTTTTGGGGGGGGGGCACCAGTCCAAATGCTTCGGCAGGCCGTCGCCTCTGATTCCGGAGTATTACATGAGCCAGATTCACATCCATCTCCTCTGTCCCAAGAACCTCCTTGGCTCCCCAAAGTAAGATTCACCCCTCCCACACGCAAGAGTTCATGGACCCTGCAAGTGGAAGAAGTAGTATTGGGGGTCCCTAAGACTACGGGGTGATCACCAATCCAGCTGGCCCTTCTGGGCTTCGGGTTTACAGCTGTTCTGGCTGTAGAACTGGGAGAACCAGCGCCGGTGCCTCAGGATGGCGGCATCTTCCTTCACCAGCAGCGGCTTGGAAAGGAACCTCTTGTTATTCCAGATCATCATGTCCCGCTCAAACTGGTTCAGGAGGAAGGGAGGAAGACAAAGGGTCAGGAGGCAACAAAAGAACAAATCTACGTTTCTACTCTAAAATGCAGCCGTAGAAATATGGAACGCATTCCGTCTCTGCTCTGCAAAGGGACGTTGGAAGCCCTATTATTTTGGGGGTGCAGAATTACCTAGACCCTTGTCATCCCCCCCCAACAGCTCACACGGACTTGCAGCTCCTCTCACCTGGACCCCCTCGGCCCATAGCACCAGCTTGGCAACGAAGGATGGTATGTTGCGCGGGTAGTAGATCTGGTGGACCACATGCTGAAGAAGCGGCTCTAGAGGTGTGACGGTCTGAATGATCAGCCCCTTGCCCAGGAAAGGGTGACTGAGGGCCATGATGACCAACCCAGGACCGACCTGAACAGCAGAAGACGCAACCATCCCGGTAAGAGTCCATTTTTCCCCTTCAAATTGATTTCAGACCAGATGCGGATTAAGCAAAAAAACCCAACAAACCCAAAGTGATTATTCTGCTGCCTTTCTCACTTTCTTGGCGAGAGGCCACCAACTCAGCGTCACAGCAGTCGATGCAGTCCTCGACTTGGGGCAAACGCTGGAAGGAGGAAAGGAGCTCGTACCTGCCTGGCCGAAACACGCAGATCTAGGGAGGCCACGGGCTGGCCGAAGAGCAGCACCTGGTGGGTCAGAATCATGACCGAACAGTGTCCGTTGGGCTCCGGCTCGGGCTGCCACTCTGCCTGGGAAACAAGCACTGCCCTGACTGGGAGCGCCAAAGCCTCCGCCAGCCCTGCTTAGCAGCAGCCCAAGTGGGCACCCCCCCTCCTTTCTTTACCCAGCACTGCAAACAGTCCGGGGGGGGGTGGGGGAGGGAACTGCCAAGAGGAGCTTTTCCACTCCTGCTACCTCTGTTGACAATGAAGCTCTGATCTACTGCTACCCACCACCGAATCTCTTCCAATAGGACAGAGAAGGGGGTCTCCATGCCTGTCCTCCTTCACCTAGTTGCTGAGGCTTTTTGCACGTATTTAACGCTGGCCTTCCAAACATAGGAACGTGCGCAGCTGTGCCCAATCCTCCCTTGTGTTCACGCTTAAGTTGCAGCGCAGCCTCCGTGACTTTCACGGAGGGCACCAGCCCACCAGCACTTCGGCCCAGTTGCCGGCTGCTGACCTCGTGGCGGGTGGCATGTCTGAAGCTGCCCCAGGCAAACCTGCTCCTGCAGGGGAGCCTTACCTGCCAGGTGTGCCTGAAGAATGCCCAGCGGTGGTTGTCTGTGAAGCGCAGGTCACTTCCGCTCATGACTGAGGGACTATGGAGGAAGGAAAGGTGGGCTGCATCGGCGGCATTCTCTGGAATTTCCTGCCCGGGAGGGAAAAGGGACGTTCGCCTACCACGCCAGGCCCTTGCTTGGCAAGAGACAAAGCAGAAGCACGTCTTTCCCCAAGTGCCACAGGAGGCACTCGGACTGCAAAGCGATGGCCGATTCTAGCCGAGAAGGCCCGTTCACCCCCGGCTGTTATTTCCAGCCAGTGGCTGCGTGAGGCCAACAAAGGTGGACGTCCCAGCCCCAGACCCGCCTCTCTGCATTCCGCCACTTCTCCCACTCTGCCCTATCCTGAATCCCCAATGCCCGGGTTCAGTTTGAAAGGGCACCAGCGCTGGCCTTTCTCAGCGGTGCAAACTACCTCGATGTGCACGCTGACAAAGTGCTCCGTTCCAGCCCGGAAGGCCCAGTTGGGCGATGATGCCTCTTCCTGCTCAGCGACTTGCCATGCTGGGCTTGTGCTATCACAATGATACCACACCAGGATCATGTTGTTCACTTCACACGATGGCCAAACTTTGGTTGTTGCAAATTCAGGCACTAGAAGATATAGAGCCCGAGAAAGTAAAAAGACAGGGAAGGGGGCCTGCTTATGGACTGTCAGATTTCCCATTATCGATGCATACAAACTAACGTCAAGCCAAGAGTTCATTTATTTGACCCAGTGACTAC